>OY986048.1:56085904-56685904 GCA_963920205.1 Stenodema calcarata | reverse complement strand
TTGTAATAATACAAATTAAATTTTGATGATGAGCTATTGACTTGAAATTTTAAAAATAGGTCAGAACTGGATCACAATGCAATATTTACTCGGTTTTTTGTCTGTAAAATTGTTTAAATAATAAAATAGGTTAAATAATACCTATTTGTTTAAACAAATTAAATTTTGATGATATGCTACATACTTGAAATTTTAAATATAGGTCAGAAATGGATGACATTTCAATATTCACTCGGTTTGTATGTCATGGTATGAGTATGGTATGGTATATTATTGTATGTATGATTTGGTATAATACAGTATGGTATGATAGGAAAGAAATTCGTATGGTATGGTATGAGTACGGTGAGAATATGGTATGGTGCCGATTTGCAATACAGTCTGGTATAGACAGAAGGGTTGCACAAGGAAGATAATAAACCGTTGTGTCAAGAATTTGCAGAGTTTGTGAATTGCAAACAGGACCGATTCTACAGTAGATTGTATAGTAGAAATTGAATTGGCAAGACGCTGAGGTCACGTAGGTACGTATGTACGTATTTACCTACTTGCCCACCTACGTGTAGCCTACTACTTATAACTTTCCTCCAAATAGATCAGCTACCCACTTTCCATATTCACCGAGTTGAAGAGTTGAATAGAATTGGTTTAAAAGTTGAATAGAATTTGTAAAATGTTGAAAAAAATCTGTAAAAGGTTGAATTAAATCTCTAAATGCTTTATCTGGGACACTGATTTCACAACAGACAGATCGCGAAACACGGAACTAGATTAGTTCAGGAAGCTATGAAATGGAATTGATTTTAGACAACAAAATGGTCTTTTGAGCTCTTGCATGAATACCACCGGTAGTGAGGAAATCAAAGGTGTCAAGTTGAAGAAGGTTATTCGGCAAAGGCGATTTCGAGTGATGAATTCCCATCGTTTATTGGACCTGCATCTCGAGGTGAACGGCCTTTGAGATGGTCATACAATCAGGATATTTCGCCGTCCACCTTATCGGACAGTAGCGACGGTGGAAGTCTGTGGTATGAAGGAAGTGCGAGTGCCAACACGCGGCGCGTTGACATGCGCGCGCTATCCTCAGCTTGTTACTACATGGGAACTACACTTCTACTTCGCAATGACTTTTCGGAACTGCGACAGCTCCCGCATTCGAATGCTTTTTTAGTTGATTTTCGTACCGTGTAGACAAATGACACACCCGAATAACAATAGCACATCTTCATTCTCAGCCACGCGCCCAACCAACCGAGCTATAAGACAATAGCAACATCGCTAAGACGCCAAAAGGAAAATTGTGGAAGAGGACCCCATAAAACGCATTCTTCTCACATAAGGACACACATCAATATAAATATATATTTATACAGGTGTTGGATCTGGAGTGAAGTACCAAAAATACAAAATGAGATTCATTCAGCCATGATTTGCTCACTGGTAACTTATGAGTGTCCCAAACAACTATTGGAGAGAGAGAGTTAAAGCGTTTATTGATCTTAGACAACAGGTACAAGTACATCAGGTTACATGAAAACCGAGAATATAAATAACATGCACAAACTATTATAGCTATACGCTTATACTGCTAACCATTTGGTTGTCGCAGGGGATCTGCCGGCAATTCATAATTAATATCGATTAAATAAACAATTAATACATAATTTCTTTGAACATATGTGCTCCGCATCTCCGACAATTTGATCAAATGTGTACCACGATTCCATACTACGAGTATTTCAATACGAGCATAAGTCCTTCAGACAGCCATATCCATGCAAGTCGCACTTAGAATTGTTAGACTATGTATAATTACTATCAAACACTAATCTTAACTCTACCTCTTAAGTTTTTATTATCGAATTCCGCCATTTACCTATTATTTATAAAAAACTTGGATACAAATTCATGCACGTACATTATAAACTTTCAATGATATTCGTTTTTATTTCCACTATTATAATTATTATTATCATTACTATTACCCTTTTATACATTTATTTACTCGTATTTATTTATTTTTTCCTAGTCATCGGAATAATTCAATTCATTCACGAGAAATTGCATATAGTGCACCAAACCTGGCAAAAAATCATCTCCGTTGAGTATGTTAATCAAGTCTTCCAACGACAATCTAGCTCTTTTGAGGTAGGCTAATCTTAACTCCGTTAGTACCGGACAGATTGCTAAAAAATGAAAGGGGGTCTCTATTTCCCTCAGGTTGCATAATGAGCATAAGTTTGCAATCCCTTCCCTCCACCATCTGTAATTTACTTCGATCATCTCTGCTCTTGCCCTAAACACAATCCGTGTGGCATACAGGGACGGCCCCGACAGAAATTTTCTACCCCCCTCCCATGTTCTATCCAGCTTTGCATATATTGTTCCCAAACAACTATTGGAGTGAACTAAATCTCTCGCGACGAAATCGTGGAAACCCATATCAAAGAGGAAAACAAAAGTAGGTAGTTGAAAAAATTGTCTATTTCCACTGAAATATCTTCTTTTTTTTATACCTACCTACTTAGTTTTCGACATAATGACTGTAGCAGGTTGGTAATGTTTATAACAGCAGGTTTAAAGAGTGTTTAAAAACGTTCAAGACATCAAGTTAAAAAAACCATGTTTTATTTGCCAAATTTCTTTAATTCGCTGGGAATCGAAAAGGCATCTCTATAGTCTACACTAATAATATTATTGTGTTGTTAGCAAATTTTCAAAGAAAAGCTAGATATTGTTCTCGGTGCAAAATTGTTAAAACTCAAATTTGCATACAAAATCTGTCTTGGTACTCGAAAGCTAAGATCGTAGATGAGCAAATTCGGGCCACTCTAAAGGGGGTCATGAAGGGTTTTAAAATGGAAAAATTACCCATAAATTGCCAAAATTGCCAAAATTGAGACAGCCACGGACGTGACACCTCAGTATACAGGTATTTATAAGCTGAACGCCATGGTGAAGTCAGAATTGCGATATCTCGTTCCGTTCTTAAACTAGAGCGCTATGAAGAAGAAGAAACCATAAAACCAGTTATTTATTCGAAAATTCGCTCTTATAGCGATGCTGGATGACTGGATTTAAAAAATATATATATATCAATCATAATTCGTTGTTTAGTGGAATTCGTTATTGTTGTCTCCATGCATTCCACTCACTTCCTCGCTAGTGTTGTATTATCCCGGCCTGAGTGTTGTATTATCCGAATTCCTATGTGGTTTTGCTTGTTGAGTATCTGTAACTATGACTCGACAATTGTCCATGTAGCTACCCTGTGTTTTCGAGAAATTAAGCATCTTATTATTATTATTATTTATTTATTGATTAATCAATTATTAATGAATCAATAAATGTAAACAAGCAAATTCGTAATGTGGTCATGTTTCGGATCGTATCTTGAAGCCCAAACAGATATACATTAATTACATTCTTCCGCATCCAATCTCACACTCTCACAATAATTGTACCCAACATTGTTCTCAACTCTCTGGTAAATGGGGGTTTCAGAACTCAGGAGTGTTCCTACTCAGAATATTACAAGATATTTCGAACTTACTTCATGCCCATCAAGTAGGGACCAATTTTTGTCATGAGTAGAGACAGGATCTCTATGCAGCATAAATGTCCCGAAGATGCCATGGGAATCGCTGATTGTAGAAAGGGGTCATGTCACAAAAACCTAATTTTACAGGAGACAGATAAAACTGTTTTCACCAAGATACAATGAACCTAACAACATTCTCCATGACACCCCTAGAGCATATACCACAGTTTGATTAAAATGCGATATCCCCTTTGTTCATGGCGGCTATTTTTGTACTCGTATTACAGACATGTCTCGTTCTTCCATTCAACAAAACATTTTCTCCACCAAAAGGTTCACAAAGATTGTAACTTTTTCTCAACGCTCTGTATTAAAAAAAAATGTAATCGACTGTATAACAAAATTTGTTATTTAATATTTAATATTAAAATCTTGAAATTGAAATCTAAAAACATCATTGTAGGCCATCCGTACAACTTCGTCCAAAAGGAGTGTAATTTTTCTTCTAGAATGTTAGGCTTCAGCTTTTTCAGGTCCCCCATCTTCTTGGTGCTTATAGAATTTTTGTTTTGCTACAATTTCTTGGGCGGTATCTTGAGGGGATGAGGATCATTATACTTTCCCAAGCAGAAGTGCTTGAGTACGAATCCAGCAATGAACTCTGAAGTCACAAACGTGCCAGGAAGGTGGTAGGAACAGCCAAAATAGCGGTACTCGGAGATCAAAAATTGATTCAAATGAAGTGGTACTTTCGATGTAATAGGTGGGAAACCATTGCTGATAATCGTATACCATTGAACTGTTCACGATCATTACCCTGAATTTTTCAGCAATATTTGAAGAATGTGCCACTACATTAATAAACTTATCAAGGAGATACATTCTATCGACAACTTCTTTTTTAATCTTGGTCGCAAAGGAGGTAAGAGTGACAAAAAGTAGCAAATATCAGAACACAGAACGATAAATCGAGGAAGCTGCTTTGTTGTATGCAAAAACAGAGTGATGCCAACTCCCCAACTGCTCACACAATGATCCTGAACATTGGATAATATATTATCACGACGGCAACAACCAAAATAATGTCAACATAATAGGCCGAATTAAGGTAGAAAGGATTCATGTCCAGGACATGGCCCCTTTCTGCTCTCAACTCATTCTAGAAAATATTCTTTTTTTTTTTTTTTTTTTTTTGGACTTAGTTGGACGTGTCTCATATTCACAGGAAACATGTGGCTACGTGTAAGGATAACGGTACCGTCATTAACTCATTTTCTCGAAAATTTGGACTTGTCCCCTTTCTACTATCAGCGATTCATGGAATATACAGTAAGAAGCAGTGGAATAGCAAACAATATGCAACAAAAAACAAGTAATAAAAAATCCCCAGTCATGCAGCATGACTATAAGAGCGAATTTTCGAAGAAATAATTGGTTTTAACAGGAGGTTTGGATTGTCTTGACCGATGTTAATAACGAATGAAAGATTTTGGTTTCTTGAGGTTCGGTCTGGTGAATAAAGACGATTTGTTAGGCCGACGTTTCGTTGTATTTGTACAACATCTTCAGGGCTATTTAACAAACAAGAAGAATACATTATGAATGATGATAAGTAAAGTGAAATGGTTGCTGTCACAATATAAAAGTTAACATACCTTAACTTCTATTGGCCATGTGCTAATATCAGTTCATGATGGTGGTAGGTGCTAGGTGGTATGGACAGGTGGTATGGCATTAAACTGATATTAGCTCATGGCCAATAGAAGTTAAGGTATGTTAACTTTTATATTGTGACAGCAACCATTTCACTTTACTTATCATCATTCATAATGTATTCTTCTTGTTTGTTAAATAGCCCTGAAGATGTTGTACAAATACAACGAAACGTCGGCCTAACAAATCGTCTTTATTCACCAGACCGAACCTCAAGAAACCAAAATCTTTCATTCGTAATTGGTTTTATGTAAAACGTCTTCATTAAAGAACACGATGTCCATGAAGAACATCTCAAGTAACAACCACGTTTCTTCATCTTCAAAGTGGGTACTAAAGTTTGCGAACGAAATAAGATATCGCAATAATTGGAATTATTCCGAAATCACGATCGTATTCAGCGTGTAAAAACCTTTAAAATGAAGTTTCACTTTTCAAAATGTTCCATTTTGGAAATTTATGAGGAATTCCCCCCCCCCCCTAAAACTCCCCAAAACCCCTCCTTAGAGTGGTTCTATTCTATAATATATTATATATAATTTTTAGTGTCTTTTGGCAGTGGATTCAGGATGGTCTGAAACGGATTTTGGTATGAAAAGTTTTCGAAAATTCGAGTTTTAATCATTTTGGACCAAGAACAATAGCTACAGTTTCTTCCAAAATTTGCTAATAGGGAGGTGAAATTCCATAAAAATTTGAAAAAAATCTGCAGGTACCTACACAGTTTTTGTGGAACACTTTATTATTTTTATTGTAAGGTGCCATGTTTGGGACAGTTACGGTAGTGATATTTTCAAGGTACAAACTTTTGAATGACTAGCATAATAACAAATATTGATGAACTTATTTCCAAATACAAATAAGCATAAGTATGCAAATAAGCTATTGCATATAATAATGACCGAAACTACTAAATGAAGCATCCTGGGAGGATCATGTTCTTTGAGGACACGAAAATGGCCTGAAATCTTGGGACGTCCTTAGCATTGGTTTTGTGCAAAGGTCCTTAGCATTGGTGACCTGACGGTATATTGGTACACGTCTTCCGTGAGTTGATGATCCTCGTTGAAATGATACTTGTTTCACAACGCTTTTGATTCATGTTGGTGTGACACTCTCGATCCAGTATTGCCGTGCGCTAGTAGACACGTAGAGGGTAGAGCTAGCTGCTGGGCGCGGAGAAACGGTTCTTGAGCAATGCAGAAAGGCATGATCGGTACGAAGTGTCTACTGCACCTATCACTACGACTACCGCTCCTCTATAGAACGAGATTCTTGAATCCTGTCACTAGAACTGACCTCTGACAAGTAGGGCTGACGGGGTCGCTAGGGAAACGGTACCAGTCTCTCTTCCAGGAAAGCAGCGGCTTCCTGCTCCCGATCTTTCACCTAGTCGAAGACCATGCAGGAGACGGCAGCCTGGAGGATATGTGTGTTACCGACCCGTCTTGTTACTGGGTTGATAGTCGCAAGGTTACCGCAGTACAAGTGGGAAACTCTTAACAAAACCAATCTGTTCATCCCCTCTCCCAGAGTTCACAATCTCCATCCATAACTGTCAAATCATTAATTTTCGCAGGATTTGAGTTGGTTTCCGGCAGAGAATTAGTCCTGAAACTCCGAAATTCGGTTTACGCGACAATCCCACGGATGACCCTTGACACTTTTCATAACCCTAGATCAATAGGAAGGGGTTCAAAATAGATTTTGAAAACATCATATTTTGATAAATTCAAATGGAACGGTTTAGTTTCAAGTTCACATTTGAATAGAGTTCAATTAAGAGAATTTCAATTGAAATGAAATGAAATTTATTCCTCACTAAATTACAGAGGTAAATTATAAACAAATTTACAAAGGGGACATTCAATTTTTTTTCGGAACACTCCCACCACAAGGTACACAGTACCGTGCTGGGTGGGGGAGTTGGCCGATCTTTTTCTACATAAGTAAATATAATATCAAATAAAAAAGCTAATTGTACCTTATGTTTCTAGTAATTTACATTTTTTAATTATGGTTCCTCCATCTGCTTTAGATTTATATTCTAATATTTATGTATTATAATCAATGATATTATCTCATTCTATACATCATCAGCTTATGAATCAACATCATACAGTATATATACTTGAAAACAAGTTCTCACAGGCATTTGCTCCTTTAATAATTAGCCAAGAGAATACTTCTTTTTTAAATTTAGTCCTACTTGTGGAGTTGGGGTTCACTAGCTTTTCTGGGAGGATTCTCAAAAGAAGGGGCAGGCTATACGAGTATGTCGCGAGGTGCATTTCAGCCTAGTTCGCGGAGCTGGGAGCACGGCCTGAGTAGTTGGGCGAATATCTCTTATGCCACGGGGACTAGGATACTTGAACATTTCAGGGTGCTTGTGGTAGAACATGAGAGAAGACTTGATATATAGTTGGCTCAGCGAAAAAACCGGTTAATTTTAAATACCATGCGGATCCTTTTACGACCAGCCGTTGGGAGTACCCCCCCCCCCTCTACCACCATCCTAATTATGTTGGTTTCCGTTTGAAGAAACACAAATTCAGGAAATGTAATTGAAAAAAAAAAAAGTTTCTCTTTTGTAGGTTTCTTTTTGGGATGAGTATTAAAGCCAACTTTGTACCCAAGGTATGGCTAAAACTTCGAATTTTTTGGAAGAAATAGCCAATTTTCGAAGTCCAATATTTCGGGGACTATTGGAGCTACCGAGCTGGGGTTGGGCTTCAATTGTAGCTTTTAATATTTACTTATAGAAAGGTTGGAAGGACTTTTTGTAGAAAATCGCATTTTTACAAGTACCTAATGTGGAATTATCTGAAACATTTCGATGTTTTTTGGCTTCCAAAATGTTTCCCTAGGGAGTTCGATGTTGCAAACTCGGTGTAATACTACTCAAACAAGTCCTAACAACATACCAGAAAATCAATTTGTTTGGGCCTAAACATACGCGGTGAATGGCCTATATGGCCTATATATGGCCAATTTCGGGACGCGCTCCAAAGGAAGCAGCTGTCCCAGGCACTACTTTTGTTTTATTATCTTCAATAATGAACCATTGGAATCGTTCAAAAAAAATATTTTTAACCCCCCTCAAAATTTGTTGGTTTACGTTTCAAGATACGTAGATTCAGAAAATCGAATAAAAATTCTCTGCAGATTCTGGACACAACGGTTTATTATCTTCTTTGTGCAGATTACCCTTCTGTCCAGATCACTAAATAATAGATTGATTATTATTATTTGAAGAACGAAAATTTTTGATCCATATTAGGTCGGTATGAGAATAGGTCGTAAAGTACCCTAGGTACCCCTTCCAACCCCTAACACGGGGGGGGGGGGGGGGTCTAGATTTTACGATTATAATCTATGGGCTTTCATCGTTTTTGGTCATAATATGACATTACCTAGGGTAATGCATATAACATAGGTACAGGTATTAAACACCTGCTTCCTACAGTATTGGATAAAGAATACATATGGAAATTGAGCTAAAATTGAAACACAGGTAGGTATTTTAGGTTTTTTTCTCATTGCAAACCTGTTCATTGTGTACCCAAGATCCTTCCCTAAAAGACCTGGCAGCGGGAAATATTATTCAACATGGTTTGAAAAGGGAAAAACAAGTTTTGTAAAAAATCCCAATGCTCTAGGTAGTAGTCGATAACAGTGACCAACATTTTCTTCAGTAGTCGACATGGTTTTGCACTAGTAGTCGACCTACATGTGTTAGAAGTCGACAGTATCACTTGAGTCAGTAGTCGACAGGTTTCGTCATTCCATCGTTTTCGAATTTTACGACATCTAAATAAAATACATTCAACTGTGAATCGGAACTTGAAAATAGATTAATAAGATGTAATAAAGTAGTTATCAGGTTTTTATTTGCAAACAGCTCATTATCAGTCTCAAATTGCAATAAGTACTTAAGTAAAAAGGTATGAAAACTATAGTCGAAAACTCATTGTCAGAAAATTGACATTACAGTTGGGCTTAGGTACCTATTTACATATTTTTTTGACATTTTCATGTCTTTGCTTTGGCACATAAACTGAAACGGGAAAAATTTGTTCCCTTGATTCACCCTTTCCCTCAGATCACGTCAGAACACAAGCGACCGGCGGGCCATTACGGCAGAGCCTATGACGCACGAGCGTATGACGTAAGACGGCTGGCAGGAGGCCAACTAGTACGTCAGAGCCTATGACGCACGAGCGTATGACGTAAGACGGCTGGCAGGATAACTAGTGCGTCAGAGCCTATGACGCACGAGCGTATGACGTAAAACGGCTGGCAGGTGGCCAACAAGTACGTCAGACCCTATGACGCACGAGCGTATGACGTAAGACGGCTGGCAGGATAACTAGTGCGTCAGAGCCTATGACGCACGAGCGTATGACGTAAAACGGCTGGCAGGTGGCCAACAAGTACGTCAGACCCTATGACGCACGAGTGTATGACGTAAGACGGCTGGCAGGAGACCAACAAGTGCGTCAGAGCCTATGACGCACGAGCGTATGACGTAAGACGGCTAGCAGGATGCCAACAAGTACGTCAGAGCCTATGACGCACGAGCGTATGACGTAAAGCTAGGTTCACATGTGTCCGGCAGTGCGACAATGCGGAAGTCCGACAGCGGGGAAAAACAGCGGTGGGGATATCCGGCAGTGCGGTGGATTCGGGTCGAGTGTTCAAATGTGTCCGGTAGTGCGGCAATCCGTTTGTGTCCGTTATCAATCGAAGTAAAAATACTTTCCAAAGGAAGTTTTTCTGTTTACATACTAGAAATCCTGGGATTAAAGAAATAGCGACGCGTTAATACTTTCAAGGAACTTTATTCATACAAAGAAAACTATGACTACTGAATAACATAAATACTATGAATTAACAATCGAGATGTCGTTTCATTCTTTCCTGGGAACCAATCAATATATCAAAATTAGCAACACTCACATGATTCTTCATTAAAATGCAATTGCATTACAACTTTTGGGTTTTATTTATCACTCTTAAACCGAGAAGATAGTAAATCAAAATGTGAGAAATAAACCTATGAAACAGTTGAACTAGGAAATTAACCAATAACGTTGACATAGTCATTCCAATTCCAATTCTTTGCTGTCAGTTGGGAATTTCGATAACCCTTTTCGGATAATTTCCACAACTGTGGCCTTCCTCTCACTACTTCAATTAGAACTTCATCGTCCACTTGATATGATGCGTTCATATTCAAAAGGAAAGAACGAAAGTGAACGGAAGGTGAACGAACGGTGAACAAATGACCACAACAAATGAACACAATGAAGAAGCACACACACAACACTGCGCAGTAGTCAACTGGGCACGTCGGGACATCCGCCATATTATCCGAATATCTAATTTTTTGAATGTGTGCGTCTGTCCGGCAGTGCGGCAATGCGACAATCCGATCGACTCTCTGACCCCCCACTCCGAATCATACCAACCAATCAGCGGGCCGATCGCACTGTCGGACTTCCGCATTGTCGCACTGCCGGACACATGTGAACCTGACTTAATACGGCTGGAAGGAGGCCAACTAGTGCGTCATACGACGAGACCTTTTATGTCTCTGCGCCCCCTCCCACACCTACACCGCGTACCTCGTACTTCATTTTGGTTTATTATCTCCGATAATGAACCATTGGAATCGCCCAAAGAAAAAAAATTTTTAACCCCCCCCTCAAAATTTGTTGGTTTACGTTTCAAGATACGTAGATTCAGAAAATCGAATAAAAAAAAAATCCGTCCGTCCGCCATACGCCGTCCGCCATACGCCGTCCGCCGTACGCCGTCCGCGGCACTTTGCCCAGTTAGCGTTGAGTTAAAATTACGAAATTGTTTTTATGGGTTTCGACCAACCCCACAATGGTCCTCGAAACTTTTCATAACCCTAGGTCAAGGGGAAGGGGTTCAAAACGAATTTTGAAAATTTGAAAATCTCATATCTCGAAAAATTCATATAGAACGGTATGTTTTTTATTTCATATTTAGATAGAGTTTGTTCCGTAGAATTTTTTAAGACCATCCGCAGCTTTGTACGACCAGCCGTTCGTTTACAATGACGGCTCAAAGATTGTGCCTCACAACACGATCGTGAATCAAACTGTTGAAATACAGGTCCATTTTCATACTAACAAGCTCTTTGGAACATCATATGGCTTAAGTGATGTCGAGTTTGTTGTTCTGAGGTGCGTTTCGTGCTACGGAAATGAAGGTAATTTCGAATGTTTGTTGGTAGGTACTTCTTTTATAGAAAAATGATTACCGACGTAGTATTAAAAACCCCAGAATTATATCGTATTAATTAATCATAATTAATAATAATTATTATTAATAGTAAATACGAATTATTAATACCTAACAATAAATTATAATAATTTTCACTAGGTACTTAGTGATAATTGATAATAATAATTAATCTAACATTTAGGATCTAGACATTTAGACCTAGTGATCTAGACAGAAGGGTGATCTGTACAAAGAAGATAATGAACCGTTGTGTCAAGAATTTGCAGAGTTTTTTTCGATGTTATCAAGAAAAAATAGATATGATACCACAAGGTAATGTCTACACTTTTCAATTTTCATGCATTTAAATCTATTCTGTTTGAAAATAGAGCCTCAAAAAAAGTTCCAGTTTGTTCCGCGATAACACCTTTTTCAGTGGCTTTATACAACCCAAACCAATCATGTTCAACCACTTTCGAATGACATGGAATTTTAACTGTGACTTTTGGTGTTATTAAGGTCACTGATGGCTCCAAATGAAAAGGATTTTAGAATTTTAGCGGAATTTTGATTGAACTCATTGGAGCCATTCTGCATGTGTGTAAGCAGGTATCCAGTGCCTCCAAAACTTCGGAAAATATCCTTCAGGGGTCAAATTTAGAAAATTAAGGTTCAAAATCACTTCAAAGATGTTTTTTTTTTTCATTTTAGTGCGAATAATTCTAAATAGGTAGTAATTATTACTACCTATCCTAAGTATAGAGAAATATGGTATATTCGTAATCAGCGTACAATTTCTCATAAAAACGTCCCACCAATCATAAAAAAATTGTCATAGTTATAAAATTGTTGAAATGGTTTATTGAAAATGCGCTCATTAGCTCATGCTGCATGATTGGTTTTTCATCTCATTCTACACCAAATTCATGGTACACCACCCCAAATACCATCACAAACGCATTTGAGTCCGGTTTACACACATTCCGAAGGAGTTATAGGTTTCATTCAAGAGCATTCGTGGATTGTTTGTTGATTTTTTCAATCATATTGTTAAAAACTCCGATCAAACGAAAAACCGATGATGTGAACAAAATAACTTTAGAAAATAAATAATATCATATAATTCCTTTGAATAGACAGCTTTCTTAGAACTGCTTCATTTTTAGCGTGAGGGGGGTTAGGAAATGTGTGTGTGTGTGGAGGGGGAGGGGGGGGGATTTGAATTGAATTTGAATTACCCCTATGTCCGGAGCCACGCTACGCTCCTGGTTTTTTCAATTCCTACGTCTTAAGATTTCGGGGGGTTCCAGATCTCACATCTAGAAGTATTTTTAGTAGGTGCCTATTTGAATTTTGAAAAATAAGTCGAAACTATTATTATCATATTATTGTGATGTAGATACTTTTTTTGATCGTTCGTTGTTTCATTAACTGTTTTTAGTTGTGTCATTTACGTTTTGTACGTACTTAATTTGTTTTCTAATCCTAATACTGAATATAAAAGTTTTTGGAAAGTAACGTACTTAGCAACACCGTGTATTTCCTCCGTCAGATGCCTTATTTCAACCAAAACTCAACTTATCCAAATTTCACACCAAAACTCAGTGTATCCAAAATGAAAATTGCTATATCTTCGTGCAATATAAAAATCTCAATTTTGGGGTAATTGCTAACTGATGTCGGACCAACATAATCAGCTAAGTTGGAGAATTGAATCAATTGGATTGAGGGGGTGAAGAGTTTTTGGCCAATTCCCAAAAAAAATCGAAAGTGGACATAGGTACCAGTTTTGAAAAAAAAGCTCTTCGACTGTTCTTTGGAATCGTTTCGGTCATGGAACTAGAGCCGTTGGAACAGTTCCGGAATTTTCCCGGAACGACTTACCTCTAATAGGAGGAGGATTTGTGGAGGAAGGAGTGGGAGTTGGGAAGTGAGCGCTTAGTCCGGGAGCGTGGGAGGTTATTTAGCGGTACGGCACGAGAGAAGACGGGAAGGTTATGATGAGGGAAGGCAAAATGCGCATTGGACGGCACACATGGGGAAGGAATCAGTGGAAAGGGGTCTCTCCCTCCCTCCCTCGACAACAAGGAGTTTCCTCCCTCTCTGAGTCTCCTGTCCTGGAAGAGAACCCGTGGAAGGGCGTCGCGGTGTGGCAGGAAGGGAAGGTACATCCGGCTCCTCGCAAGGTCATCCTACCACCTCCACTGTTGCCAAGCTGGGCCGCATTCCTACTCTTCGAGCCACAGCGTTGCCTTTGTACGGCCGTTTAACATTAAGCTGCCCCCACCACCATCACCAGTACAATCTATCAACATCTCTCACCTTTATCCTTGTTTACATTCGGAGCTCTCTCTGAAGCTGCTGACTTCTTTGTCCGGCTCCCCGCGGGAAGGGGAACCCTCTTCGTCATTTCTACTTCCTCGTGCACACCTATTAACAGAGATGGGCGCATTCATTTTTTTTAAATTTAATATATTTCATTGCGCCAAGTATATACAAGTAAACTTATAAGCAATATTCGTATGTTGAATTTTAAATTAAATGTTTAAAACTAAAGTACATCACTTAGTCTTATATTGTTCAGACGTTTTCACATTAGTTGAGCAAGTTCATGTGGTTTGGTACGTTTCAATCTTCGGAGTAGATCATTAAATGACACAAATTTTGTGTCTATAATTTTATAGGAGTCGGACAACATCCTCGTAGACGTGATCTTGTAGCCTCATTAAGTGGTTGATGGCTTAGTTGCGTATGACCTCATTGACCGATTCCACCTGAAGCTCGTAGTGTAATCGGTCGTTACGAAAGTATCTGTATGCATCTGTGCATGAACGCAGAACATTATTCTGGGAGCGCTGAATAAGTGCACCATAAGTCCATACGGGTCTCAGGACTTGTTTGTATCTATAGAATGAGCTTGTTATGAATATACATTTTTGACCGCCTAACCATAAGCCAGTACATTTTTCTGAATTTTACTGCGAGCTCGGTTTTGGTTTATTATCTTCGATAATGAACCATTGGAATCGCCCATAGAAAAATTTTTTAACCCCATCACAAAATTTGTTGGTTTACGTTTCAAGATACGTAGATTCATAAAATCGAATTTAAAAAAAATCCATCCGTCCGCCGTACGCCGTCCAAAACTCGAAAAATGCATGAGCAACGGTTTATTTTTTAATATTTAGAAAGAGTTTATTTTTTAGAATTTTTTAAGACCATCCACAGCTTTGTACGACCAGCCGTTCGTTCACAATGACGTTTCAAAGTCGGAGCAGATCGAAAATCAACGTGGGAGCGAAAGGCTGCCTGTCGGGTCCATTTTCAAACTGGCCCAGCTGATTCAATCAACACATGGTTTTCAAATATCGAGTTAATAAATAATATTTAATAATAGTGAAAATGATATTAAAAATGAAGCATAAAAATTATTAATAACCAACAATAAATATTAATAATTTACACTGCTTGATAATAATAATTAATAATTAATGATCATTCATAATAATAATTAATCTATCATTCAGTAATCTAGACAGAAGGGTGATCTGTACAAAGAAGATAATAAACCGTTGTGTCAAGAATTTGCAGAGTTTTTTTTCTCCTTTACATGCTCTTTCCATTTCAGTTTGTCATCAAGTGTCATTCCAAGATATTTTGCTTGGTTAGCATGTGGGATTGCCTGGCCATTTAGGTAAGCAGGTAAATAGCTGTATTTCTTATTA
Source organism: Stenodema calcarata (assembly GCA_963920205.1). Classification (NCBI taxonomy): domain Eukaryota; kingdom Metazoa; phylum Arthropoda; class Insecta; order Hemiptera; family Miridae; genus Stenodema; species Stenodema calcarata. Next base: position 56,670,670 of record OY986048.1, on the reverse strand, counting down.
ATGATGTCAACGTGCACTGATTTTGCCTCATTTAGTCTGATTCTCCATTTGGTTGTCCAGGTAGGGTGCATAAATATAAATATGTGCATAAATATGAATACGACCAATATTCATAAATCGGAAAATATGAGTATGAATTTAAATACAAATAAAACCATAATCACGTTTTTAACCCATAGTGCAACACGTGATGTTTTACCCATTCTGGTGACACATGAGTATGGGACACTCACACCATCTAGTTACCAGTTTTAACCAGGTTATTGGTGGAAAATTCATATACCATCATGACTCCCCTTCGAGGGAAGAAATAAATGGGTATAAAACGGTGAACGTGCTGGGGGGAGGGGGTGCCTGAAAAGGTGAGAAAACACGATTCTTGCTCACTGGGTATGTAGTTGTAAAAAAAAAAAAAAAAACTCTGCAAATTCTTGACACAACGGTTTATTATCTTCTTTGAGCAGATCACCCTTCTGTCTAGATTAATGTTTTCTTTTATTACAGGCACAGAGAGACACAATGGATGAAAAGAACAAGATTTTTCGGACGGACGACCCTCATATCGGTGGGGGTAAGCTTGAAGGGAAAAAATACAAAAAAATACCCAGCATTTTCATGGAATGAACGGATCAAATGAAAAATAATTTACGGAAAGCTGGAAAATGTTTTAATCTCTTCAATTGGGCCTTGAATGTATTTATATGAATTGTGCCTTCGAGAACCTCGAGCTGCAGAAGAAAGAAGCGAAAAACCACGGAATTTTCAGACTTTTCAAATTTTCGATTGTAACTCGAAAACGGGTGATTTGTGGTACATGCTCAATTGGAGATAAATTGAAAGAGCATCAAATTCTGCGTCGACGAACCTCATATAACATTAAATTCGGTCCAGCAGTTCGGCCACCACACTCGTTCAAAGATTGGCTAAGCTGCGGTAAGTCGCACCTCTCTGCGGAAACACGTTTGTCAGTCTCTTTTGGCTAGTAGCTCGAAAACTATTCGTCCGCTAAAAAATGTATTTACATCGTCTGAAAGCTAGTTAATTATACATGTAGACCCCATATACAGGGTGTTCGCCACTTGGTGTAAAAGAAAAAAAAGTTGGTAAAACTAGACTGAAAATTGAGTAGAACACCGCCAACCGCACCTGTCTATCTCAATCCGTTCCCAATTTATGATTTTTGTTAAGGTTTTTTTTTTTTTTTTTTTTTTTCAGAAAACCACGTTTTTTGCCATAAAAACCCACGTTTCTTCACTTTTAGACAACGTTTTTCTACTTTTGACCACATTGTCGGATTCAGCGTTATTTTCTACATACGCTTACCTACTGCACATTCGTAATGAAAAACGAACTCCTAAGGACCGCAATTGCAGTTCAAACATTGACAATTTTGAAAAAATTAAATTTTTGAAAATACCTGTACTGCATTTCCAAAAAACGTGCTGGAAGCGGGCAAATCTCGTGAAAACTTGCAAATTTAATCAGTTTTCTAATGGTATGGCCAACTCCTTATCGATTTCATGGAGCCCTGATATCATTGCCCTGATATCATTGAAATTGTCAATCTGAATTGTATCACTACAACGGCAAGCACAAAAAAAAATTGGAAATCCGTTTGGTAATTTTCTGGTAGGCACTCGTATTTTTGTAGGTGCCTACTGTTTTTCCACATTCAAACTTGAATTTCTCCATGAAATAGATAAGAAATCGCAAAGTAGACCATACCATTAGAAAGCTGATTAAATTTTGCAAGTTTTCATGAGATTTCACTTATTCTTCAAATACCATTGAAGTAGTCAAATAAACTGTTCCTTACGTGGTCCTGCTTCAAGAAGATTCATCATTGACCAGCGCTTGATGCTTTACCCGCTCATCCCCTAATCAAGTCTCACCTCAGCTTAAACCCTCAGAACGGTACTTAGTTATCCCTGATATGGTCAGCCGTGGAACTCCCTGTGTCTCTCAGTTGAATAATACCACTAGACGCCGTTGTCTACTACGAGATTAATCACCCGTATCAAGTATTTGTTCGTCCAGTTATAAACATCGCTAACAACAAACGAAGAAGTGCTGGACGTTTCCGCAGCCTCGAGGGTCTGCGACCAGGAATCACTGAGTAAGTGATATCACCATTATTTAATACAGCCCCACATCCGCCCCAAACCATGGATTTCCGGCCTTCGCTTTGACCAAAAGGACATTGTCCGGATGGTGAGATTAAGAACCAATCACGGTAACGTCAACCGCAGTCACCAAATTGTGTCCATCGTGATGTCGAGGAGGATATGGTCCACAGGATAATGGATTTCTATTTCTACGAGGAGGAAAGAGGTGTATGGGGACAGGTGCGACAGGACCGGGATTTGTGTGCATTGTTGAGAACTGTCAATGTAAGAAATATTAGAGAAATATTGAACTTTATGAACCGTGGAGGCATAATACCAATACACTGGAATACACTGGAATAATACCAATCACTAGATGCTGTTGTCCACTACGAGATTAATCACCCGTATCAAGTATTTGTTCGTCCAGTTATAAACATCACTAACAACAAACGAAGAAGTGCTGGACGTTTCCTCAGCCCCAAGGTCTGCGACGGTTTCTGGGACGATCAACGAATCACACGGTTGAACAGTCTTCTTGGCTATTCCTTTGCTTCCGCCATTAAAACGGACGGAGATGTCATTCCGCTCGGATTGCTTCCTCCGTTTTTCGTCGCGGTTCCCTTTTCAAAACTTGCGGTGTCAACCGCAAGTTTCCCATGATTGATTAGTCACTTCCACTTCGAGTTACGGCCAGTTAGTCAACGTCCCCTCTCACGAGCTGCTGCAGCTTGAAACTATACGAAGAAATACTGTGAATGTGAATCATTGAAATTGTCGCCCAACAGTTATCAAAATTGTCAATGACTAGTTTTGGATCTTTGTTTTGTGCACAGGTATTATAAATCATGTGAAAAGCAAATCAGTAATAAGTTGTAAAGTTGGAGACCTCACTCACCTGGCTTCAAATACAAATTAATAGAGAGATCTGTCGGTAGAATAACGTGAAAGTCTCGAAATTAATCAAACAATGTTTCATACTGTAACTCCTTTTATTACTCACCATAAAATCCACACTTCGGGCCTTGACTAGAGGATCTTCGTGGAGACGATCTGTAAAATTACTAAGAACTGTCTGATTTTGAGCAAAATCTTATTTTCACAGGCCTTCCACAATGTGAGGAAACATTGACTGTTAATCGAATTTTCTAGACTATTTTAAGGTGCAAACTGTACTCAAAATGAAGATATCTAGTTCTAAATCACGAAAGAGGATGAAATTGAGATGTCTTGTGGTATATTACGCTAAAGTATTTTGCAGTACTTGTGGTCGTTTTCAACGTTGCAGTTTGATGGAATCCTCATTATGAAGTGGTTTGAACTGAACACTCGTCGAACGGAATGTTCAAAATACGCCACTATTTTGTTTGGACTCAATGTTTTTCATTAAACACCGATGTTTTTGACATCGATGTTTTTCTGTCGTAGTTTATCACAAACACTGATGTTTTCCCATTTTCCCAAAATATTTATAATTATAATTATAAGTATGTACCTACAAACCTATTTTACGTTTTAGTACCTGTGTAATTGCATTGTTTCTGTGCCTTGTTAGGAACTTTACTTACCTACTACTTTATTTCTTATTTTACTCTGCCCTAGATAAGATAGTCCAGTGTAACCGTGCAACGTTTAGGTTAACGTTAACGTTCATCGTTTGCCGATACCGACAACTGGCAGATGAAGAAACAAATTATTAGAAATCGCCTCTGAAAGCGATTATTAGAAAGATGTGGCTGCAAAACAGTTTTTTTCCCCAAGGGGCCAACAATAAATAGGTATTCTGAACAAAGTCGATTTTTTGTTAAGTTCTCGCTCAATCCATTTTTTTGGACTTTTTTCTAATGTAAATTAGTACATTTTCCATGTTTAATTTTTTAAACCAAGAATAAAATTGACAGCTACTTATGTAGGTTTTTGTACTTAGGTAGGCCACAGAAGTAAGTAAGGTATTTTCGGAAAAAACATCAATGCTAGTTCCCCAGTTGCTAAGCATAGTTGGACGCGAGGACGTCATGGAAGAATCAAAATTAGGTACGTGTCGAGACATGCACCAATGGTTTAGGGTCGACGTAAAAAGTTGCCTGAACTGGCGATCGCCAATCGATTGGATTCCAGAAATACGCTCATACGGCTCCAATGCTGCCCCAGAACTCAGTAATAAAACCAAAGTAATTGCGCAAGTCCGACTGGTGTACAAAGGCTAAATTAGGATCTACTATGACAGGAATTTTCACGAGTTAGACTACATGAGCTGTAACAGGAGTCAGAGACATTGGCACAGTGCTTTCTTTTGTGCCCGATCCACTGGTTGTAGCGAAATCACTATCTGGCGGATTTCATACCAAATCATTTTGATGGAAATACAACTCTTTTGGGGGATTACTTGACTGAGTTACTTTTGTGGGACCACAGCCATAGGAAATCTGTGGCGATATTCAATACAACATTCAGTCTTTGCTTCTAAGAGATTTTGCGTTGAATGAGTAGACGAAGAACTCATCTTTCATTTCTCTTTTCCTTCCCCCGAGAATATTATTCAATTATTTGCGTCTATTTATCTTTAAATTAAATTGAATACTCTTAAGAACTATTATAGTTCTTAAGAGTATTCAATTTAATTTAAAGATAAATAGACGCAAATAATTGAATAATATTCTCAATAATTGATTTGTCGTAATATTCAACTTGATTCCTCGGAAATATATTGAACAGACAATTACCGAGACATTCAGAACATAGTTCTGGTGGTTTTTATGCACCAGGTACACCAACGGAGTCTCTGTCACAGTTTGGTTTATAATCTTCGATAATGAACCATTGCAATCTCCCAAGAAAAAAATCCATTTAATAATTATAATTATTGATGTCGGGGGTCAGTCAAATTAGAGATGGTTTATATGCCAACGTTTCGGAGCCAACGGTACTGACGGTCAACACATCACACACACTTATTAATAATTTAGTAATTTATAAATTTATTATATAAATTGGATTAAAAAATAATGTATAAATAAAATTTAAAACCCCAGAAATATTTTAGTGCAAATTATTTTTAATTAATTCATCATGTTTATAAACGTTTTATCTACTTTTTAGTGGTCTGCACAAAGAAGATACTAAGCCGTTGTGTCAAGAACTGGCAGGGGTTGTATTCATGTTTTCATGATAGCTCTTCATCAGGTGGAGAGAGTGAGGAATCGTCATCAATACATTGTGTCGACGTCATTAGACATGTCCACATATTTCGCACGTCATCACAGGACTGGACCTCGTGTGTGAGCACAGGTCGAACTGGTGAGTAATGTAATCCTAATTTTTCTTGTAGGTAATTCTTTACACCCACATGCGTAGCGGCAACCTTTCCGACTGCTACAGAAAACTCGACTTCATGACTTCATGAGGAGTTAAGGAGCCAGTTCACTTGACGTCATCTGAGGTGCGAGGCCTTGGGATGTGAGCATCTACCTCCTATTGGGTGGGTCCTAGTACATTCCCATGACCTCTGAACCGTCAAGAGGAAAATATTCAAAATCTACAGAAACAACGGGTAGGAACCAGTAGGTTTGGCCTTGTTGATTATACCAACTAGTCCGAAAATGTAGTTCTTACCTGGTGATCATCACTGAGTGAAGACACGCCTTATCGTCAATAGAAATTCCATTTCCAATTCACTAAAAATTTTGAAGTTGGGTACGTTAAAAAAGAGAACAAGTTGAAGCGAGTTGCACCACAAGGTAGTTGTGTAGTAAACGACAAAAGGGAAATTCTTCGCACATTTTTCATGCTATAGATGAAGCTCTGTCTTGAATCTTGACAAAAGAACAATTAAGTCTGTGTCTACTCCAAAAATCCTTACAATATGTGCACTGGTCATTAAAATCGCAGTCAATCAGTGCCCGTTGATCCTGCAGCTCACTGGTCCTGCAGCTCTAAAATGAGAGTGCGCAGAGATGGCAAAGCTGATAGATCATTTCAATTTGGGACTGATCCACATTTGATTCACAACAGAACGTGAGAATACACATGGACTACATCATTCAAAAATATATACACAACAATTATTCCAAACACTGGAGTTGAGCCTCAACACACTGCACTGTTGCACTCCACTATTTTTGGCGAATTTTGAAAGAAAAGGAACCTACTGTTCTCGGTCCAAAATTTTTAAAACTCGAATTTCAGAAAACTTTTGATACCAAAATCCATTTCAGACCATCTTGAATTCACTGCCAAAAGACACAAATAGAATTGAGATAAAAAGTTCGAATTTGCACAAAAAATCTGTATTGGCAATCGAAAATCTAGGTTCCTGGATGGGCAGAATCGGGCCACTCTAAGGGTGGTTTAGGGGAGTTTTAAGTGGGGGGGAATTACCCACATGTTCCAAAAATGAAACAGTCAGACAAGTGACAGAAGTTAGAATTGCGAGATCTCATTCTGTTCTCAAACTGGAGCAATTTGAAGATGAAGAAACGTGGTTGTTACCAGTGGCGTTGCTTGGTAAAATTCCAAGGGGGGGGGGGGGGGGGGAGATAAACCTCAATTTTCCCAACTGCTTAACATAGATTTCCCAACTATTTGTTATTTTAAGAAATGAATCTTGTATTTAGAAATGAAATCTACTATTTAGAAAATCTACTAATTATTATACTAAACTGCACTCAGTTCAGTATTTATTAACTTAGTTTTACACATATACAAAATTATTCAATTCAAAAAACGTCTAAAAGTTCTACCAATTCATAGTGAAATTGTGTTACTCTAAAAAAAAAACTTGAGTAAGAAATGTTTTAAATTCAATAAACTTTACAAACCGTAGTGGTAGCAGTCGTAGCAGCGTAAACGTTTAGGGAATTAAATTGTTCAAATTAATATGGAATAAATTATTTTATTACAAAGTAATGAAACAAAAATACTTTTGGACATTGATATTAAGATCAACATTGTAACTTTCATAAATCTTACAACTAATCAAGTTTGTAATGATAAAATATTAATATCAGTGTTGTGAATACTATTATTATAGTCTAAATATGAAGATCTAGTCTAGATAAGTATAAAATATTCAAATTATGAAAGTATGAGTTTTACAGGTAATACCGGTACACAAAACCTATCTTTATTGTTATTTTAATCTACTTATCCGCAGGTACTCCTATCAGTTAGCCAGCTACAACTACTAAAAACAAATAATAAAAACATTTATTGTACAAAGGCCGATTGGCCCGTTTTGTACACATGAATTACATGAAATATATAAATTACATAAAATAGGTTATGCAAAAAGTTAAGCAAAATAATTCAAAAGAAAGGATGAATAAAAATCTAAAAATTTACAAGTTAAGATCTTATAATTAATGTAGGGGGGGCACTATTCGCTATTGACATAGAATTTAGTTACGCCTAACTTGAACTGACTGGCCGCAGTTGAAATATTCTTGAATTTCTTGTAAACACTAACAATTAACATAATTCAACTGAAGAGCTACGTCGCTTGCACTTTCAAACTCGCAGTCTCGCTCTCGCAGACGAATCATCAACACAGGACTGGATTCAAACAAAATACCAACAAAATATACTGCTAATTGATTTCTTAAAATAATGTGTGTTTAGCCTAAGACGTTTGATCAATGTTAAATGTAAATTTAAGAAACATAAAGTTCACTTGTTCAAGTAAAAAAAATGCGCTCCCCCCCCCCCACCCATGGCGACGCCCCTGGTTTTTACCTCGTATGTTCTCCATGGTTCATCTGCTCTAATCTAATAACGCAAAGAGATATCGCAATTCTGACTTGATCATCCTGTTCAGCTTTAAAAAATCTATAAACTGAGGTGTTGCTCGGCAAAAAAGGAGACAAACTGTGTTATGAAACCAGTAAAATGGAGAGATTTTACATAAAACCAGTTATTTCTTTGAAAATTCGCTCTTATAGCCATGCTGCTTGACTGTGGATTTTTTTTTTTTTTTTCTTTTGTTGCTTTGAGCAATTTATTCATTACAATACAATACAAGACATCGCCAGGAATCTGCGTTTCCTACAAGGAATATGAATATGCATATCCTTGAAGGAAAAAGACGGCTTACGGTCCGCGGGGGGAATTCACCATCGGCCCACGGAACACCCCAGGAAAAGCCAGTGGAGCCTGGAAATGAGAGGTAGCTGCCGACCAGCACAAGGAAGAGATCGGGCGTCCTTGGACGAGGCAACAAGTCTTCCTGACTCCTCCGGTCAGGCTATTAGGAGCCGCGGCGTTGGCAGCGGGCATGAGGCGAACGTAGCGCTCCTGATGGGGTCTTGTGAAGTGGTATTTAAATAAATTAAAGTAGGAGATGAAGTGTGACGGAATCCAAGGGGAAAACTCCATATTCTCCCTCAAAGGTTTTTAATGTTTGGTACGTGTACACAATCCTTCTGTCTGGAGAGTCCTTCGTAATTTCGGTTGGCCTTCCCTACAAATTCGAACAAAATCCGACTGTCTCACAAGAGCGCAAACGAGTTTCCGATGAATAGCCAATTTTTACTTGAAAAGTTGTCGCCATGGAGATGAAGTGTGACGGAATCCAGGGGGAAAACTCCATATTCTCCATATTGAAGCATACACAATCCTTCTGTCTGGAGAGACCTTCGTGATTTCAGTTGGTCTCATACGGTTCCTTACAAATTCGATCAAAATCCGACTGTCCCACAAGTGCGCAACGAGTTTCCGATGAAACGCCAATTTTCACTTGAAAAGCTGTCGCCATGTGCTGACATCTTGAGGGTTGGTGCGACATGGCTATATGACTTCCATTACGATTGTGAGTTTTGGCTGTAGTAGTATCGATTGGGAACGAGCTCACTCACTGATCGTCATGCATTTTACAAGTAATCGATGGATTGCCCAAAATCTGATGTCGATGTATCCGGAACGCCGTTCATTTCGTGCTCTTGAAAAAGTATCTCGCATGCTTCAAGAAACTGTAACTGTACACAAGTTGAACTTGTTCGACTTTTGGTTATTATTTTCTACGAGTCATTTAATTACGCTTTCGATCTTGATTCGGGCAATTGTTAAGGGCCATTTACGTGCCATGGACCTGTCGATGTTATCAATGATGTTGGCTTGGTGTTGGAGCATGGTGTTTTAGCTCTCACCAGATAACTAGCACCGGGGTTGATAAGAGGTTTGGATAAGAGGGTTGGACAGAGAGTTAGGGGCTTATTGTACACGGATCAGGCCCAAACAGGTATCTTTCGCCCATCGAAAGGCTCTTAGATAAGACCAATATTCGAATCCTCCCCACAACGCACATCCACCCATTCTAGCCATTCGTACACTGTCAATAACACTTTCGGTTTATAATTTAATTTTATCATTCATGTGAATGATTTATAGACTCTTACTTTCAATGCTTCATACACTGGCCAACAAGGATTCAAAAACCGCTGCCACGTTTCGGAAACGTACTTGTGGATCTGCATTGGTAACGTGGAAACGTACTTGTGTGACATTTCTTTACCCCGAACTGAAAATAGGTACACCATACCCTAACTTACTCACTGCGGAAATCGGTCCAATTCTAGCAATAATGTTCGTGAAATACTTCTAGGGAAATTTCAAATTAGTAGATATGATTATGGAAAAGTGTGCAAGTGACGAAGTACTATAGATAAGGGAAACAATGCCTCAGTAACTTCGATACAATATGAAAACATCCACAGTCATGTAGCGTGGCTATAAGAGCAAATTTTCGAATAAATAGGTTTTACGTAATATTTTACTGGATTTATAACAAATTGTGTCGCCTTTTTTGCCGAGTAACCCCTCAGTATAGATTTTTTAACGCTGAGCACGATGGTGAAGTCAGAACTGCGATATCTCATTCCGTTATCAGATTAGAGCACATGAAATGTGAAGAACATCTCAAGTAACAACCACATACCTACTTCATCTTCTACCAAGTGCACCAGATTGAGAGCGGAATAAGATATCGCCATTCTGATTCCACAATAGTGTTCAGCGCGAAAAAACCTTTGAAAGGACAAAAAGAGTTAAATATATTGGTGTATGTGTAATCCAGACAATAACTCTCACTAGAATTGAGATAAAAAGTTGAATTTCCACAAAAAATCTGTCTTGGCAATCGAAAGGCTTAGTTCGTATACGGGCAGAATCGGGCCACTCTAAAAGGGGGGTATTGGGGAGTTTTAGGGTAAGGAGGGATTCCTCATAAATTCCCAAAATGAAACATTCTGACAAGTGACACCTCATTTTAAAGGTTTTAAAAAAATGCTAAACACGCATTTCGTGGTGAAATCAGAATTGCAATATCTCATTCCGTTCTCAAACTGGAGCACTTTGAAGATGAAGAAACGTGGTTGATACTTCAGATGTTCTTCTCGTTTTATTTGCTCCAATCTGGTTACGGAATGAGATATCGCAATTTTGACTTCACCATCGTGTTTAGAGTTGAAATATCCAAAAGCTGAGGGGGTTTTGAGGGAGTAGGGGGGGGGGGGTTCACCCATAAAACCCAAAAAATTAAACGGTCTGTCAAGTTTTTCATGGACATCATGTTCTTTAATGGAGACATTTTACATAAAACCAATTATTCTTCGAAAATTCGCTCTTATAGCCAAAGCCATAGCTATAGCTATGACTGTGGACTTTTTTTTAGTATCTTTTGGCAGTGGATTCAGGATGGTCTGAAACGGATTTTGGTATAAAAAATTTTCGGAAATTCGAGTGTTAAACATTAAATTTCCAAAATTTTTGGAATGAGACGAATAGCTTCCTTTTCTTCGAAAATTCGCTAAAAGAAAGGAAGAGGTAGAAGGATGGCAAGTTGGAAGGACAATCTCACTTCGAGTCGCAGGAACTCTTCAGAGCTGCAACGGACAAAGACAAACTGGCCGTGATGATTTCCATCCGGTGATAGGAGAGGGGCAATAAGACGAAGAAGAGCAAAGTTGAGAGGATCACTGTGATTAACGCCAGTTTAGCACTCTTTCACTTCATTTGGTCATCTTGCATTGGGTTTACGCTAGTGAACGAGAATCGATATGTGGACAGACATATGAAGACATCGGAAAAACTAACCAACTGACCTCGCTCTCGACTCCTCGATCGGATTGTTATCAACTTCATATGCTGTCGTACGAACCTCACGACGCCGTACGAACGGCAATTGGATCCGGGAGCTAGCAGAAGTGTCATGTGGATGAAATTTTCGAAAGAATCGTTGTGAGGTGAATGAGAGGGTTGGCAGTGAGGAAGGCGTATGAGAATGCTAATACGGTAAACGTCGTGAAGTCATCGCTGCCTCACCTTGGGAACTCGCGAGCTCCGGGCTTCCCCTTCGCGTATTTTTCTTTTAAAGAACAAAAAGGAAGAAAAAAAGTTCTTCGCCGCAATTTTTAATTTTTTTTTCTTCTCTCAACCCCTTCTTGTAGTTCGAAAATAACTAAAGGTTAACCAGGTTTTGTCGCCGTCCGATGAAGTTGATGATTCGATACCCAATTCATCACAACCCACGAGCTTCTCTTCAGATCCCATCAACAGTGTGTTTCAGACAGTTCCAAAATGAGGGTGATTGGATTATTGTAGTTCAATCTGCAAAAAATACGTCGAAAAGATGATATTAAATGTATATAATAAGGAAGGAAATGCAAAATGGAGATATCGGAGATTGAAAATCCACAGTTATGCAGCATGGCTATAAGAGCGAATTTTCGAAGAAATAACTGGTTTTATAAAACATTTTGTCTCCTTTTTTACCGCATAGCACCTAAGTTTATAAAGTTTTCAACGCTGAGCACGATGGTGAAGTCAGAATTGCGACATCTCATTCCATTATCATATAAGAGCAGATTAACCATAAAGAACATCTTCGAAGTGCTCCAGTTTGGGAACGGAATAAGATATCGCAATTATGATTTCACCATCGTGTACAGCGTGAAAAAAATATTTGAAAATGTGGTGTCACTCGTCAGACTGTTTCATTTTGAGAATCTGTTTCACTAGATTACAATGAAATTCACAACCCCTCAAAATTCGATCGGAGTGTTCAACAAGAGAGTGGAAGGAGTTACAAAGATTTTACCTTATAAACCAGAAGTAGCCTTAATTCGATGTCAGCCTTTTTTCAATTCCCGATTGCAAGTCTGCCTCTCTAATTTCATCCAAATGTACAAGACAAACAATACACCCAAAGGCAGTATGTACACTTTGGGAAACAAAATGCCTTGAATACCAAATGACAAATCATCTTCAGCTCAAGTTACTGACACTGTGTCAATAAAAAAAAAACCTGTTTTCACCACTGCTTGGCTCCACAGATGTAGTTCTAGTAGTGATTGAGGAAGGTGACTGTAAGATGTGCTATATCCGGCATTTACTAGCCATATTAACATTAAAGTCGCAGGAGAAGAAGGTAGCGGTTGCTGTGGCATTTCGTTATTGTCGAGTTTTTTGTTCGAGGCCGTATGTGAATTGTAATGTATGTTCAAATACGAATTCCGTAATAAGTGATTATCTTTTATGAATATCACTCAAATGGTAACATGGTGTCAGAAGTGGGATTTTCGATGAACCTAGGATGTCAGGACGTGTAAGGAGACCAACTGCATGAATGAACAGTTACGTCAAGTGATTTAGTTACATTTAGCCAGATTAACATTGAAGTAGCAGGAGAAGAAGGTAGCGGTTGCTGTGGTAATTTTTCGTTATTATCAAGTTTTTGTTCGAGGCCTCATGTGAATTGTAATGTAAGTTGAAATACAAATTCCGCAATAAGTGATTATCTTTTATGAATACCATCTTTTACACAAAATATTAGTTAGGAAATTAAACTTCTAATTCATTTTTCAATATTTTCTGTTACGTTTCGATTTTATATTGAAATTTTCCTTAGCTCAAGATGACTGGATATTGTGTCGAAAAAAATCCTATTTACCTATCTGCTCGTCTCCATTGCCACCGTTATACCTACTTGTGTAGAATTTTGAGTTTTCAATTGAATCGTTTATCTCAGAAACCACCTAAGCGACAAAATATCAAAAAATCTGTTTTTAGTGGTCTTTAAGGAAAAAAAATTTGAAAAATAGCTTATCCCAATAACATGTTTTTGAAGGAGACTAGAACTATAGTTAAGCTGCAAAATAGTTTTTTTCAGTTTTTCAAAAGTTGAAAAAAGCGCAGTTATTTGGTTTCTGAATAAGCGATTCAATTATTCTCTAGTACGATTCGATTTTAAATTGGCTTTGAGTCTTATTCCTATTAATTAGTGTCTTCACGACGCGACACGCGTTAAACTCAAGCTAAGGAAAATGTAAGGAAGGAAACTGAAATTGGCTCTGATGTTAATTCTCAACGAGAATATGAACCACCATTCCCACCCACTACTGGTTCTGTATTAATGCTCGAGACTAGTTGAAATCTCTGTGTTAGCTGCTCTTATCCAATGATTCTTAGGCTCGCAAATTTGCTTATCATTTGAATCACGGTGTTGATGTAATCTAGCGATGAATACAATACGGTGGGTGTCCGGACCCCCCCCCCCCCATCTTTGAAAAATGAAGTTTTTTCGATTGTGAAAAGTCTTCAAATTAGTAAAACCCCTCTATTCAGTACCCCGTTTTTCAAATTATCCCCTGGTGTTGGACCCTTTTATGGGATATTTTGCGTTGACTGCGGAAGTACCCAATATTCCTGTAGGTACCTACAAAAAATAATTTTTACTCAGCGTAGTAGGTATTTACCGTACAACCCCTAAGAACCACCCACCGTCTGTAACCTGTTTTCCAAACTGACCCCCGAAAAAATCGTCCCAAACATTTCAGGAAGGGAGTCGATATATGACAAATGCGAGGATTCCAGCTTACCAGATAGATACCTACTTTGTGAGGCATCTTCAGTAGTTCATTGAAGTTTACAGGGTTTCCGAGTCTCAATCTACCGGTTACGGTCGTAAGAACCATACCCGAGTACGTATAATCAACAGAAAATAAAATAGAAAAATAAAATAGAAAAATCAATTAGAAAATAAAATAATTCGAACAATATACCAACTTGAGCAAGGAATTCATGTCCACTTTGACGTCCAATTGACGTCAGCACTCGACCATAGATCAAGTCCATCGAATCGTCAATATCATTGAAGAAGCGCTGGAGCAAAAGAAAGTCTGTTCGGCTATCTTTCTTGACGTAGCTCAGGCTTTTGATAAAGTGTGGCACGAAGGCCTAAAACATAAACTCAAAAAGATGCTTCCCATCCATTACGTGGATCTACTGGATTCCTACTTGTCAAAGAGGTATTACCGCATCAAACAAGATGAAGCGTATTCAGATCCAAAAATAGTTAACGCTGGTGTCCCACAAGGCAGTGTGTTAGGCCCCCTCCTATACATACTGTACACGAGCGACCTACCGGACCTAGAATGCAACACAACAGCAACTTTTGCAGACGACACTGCGGTTCTCTCGGTTGGGGAGAACAACAATGAATCTATCAGCAAACTGAACAGATCAATCTCCAAAATCACTCGCTGGACCGCTAAGTGGAGAATCAAACTGAACGAGACAAAGTCGGTGCACATTGATTTCACCAACCGTAAGATCAACTACATCCCGGCTTTTCTCAACAATGTGGTGATTCCCTACTCGAATCACGCCAAATACCTGGGCATGACGCTAGACGCCAAGCTCCGGTGGAAAGAACACGTCAAAAAGAAAAAGACAGAACTTGTCTTAAAATTCAGGAAAATGTACTGGCTCATCGGCCGGCGATCAAAAATGTCACTTCAAAATAAACTGCTTCTGTACACTCAAGTACTTAGGCCTTCGTGGGTCTACGGAGCACAACTGTGGGGCTGTACGGCTCTATCAAACAGGCAGATGATACAACGCTTTCAGAATACCGTACTACGATGCATAACCAATGCGCCGTGGTATATCCGCAACGACGCTCTACATCGCGACCTTGAGATGGAAAGCATTGACCAAGTGATAAAGCAGCGCGCTAACGCTCATCTTGAGAGACTTAAAAACCATGTCAATGAAGAAGTTGTCCAGCTTCTCGAAGTACATGAGTTGACGCGGCGCCTCAAGCGCACTAAACCACATGAGCTTGTGTAGGGAGTGAGTGTGTGCAATAAATCATAAAGACAAAGGACTAAGTTATGTATCGTTAGCCCTAAATGCCAAGTATTGTAATATAATTAGGTCAGACGAATATTGTTAATGAGATCTATATCTTGGAGCAATAATAAAATATATATTAGAAAAAAAAAAAAAAAAAAAAAAAAACTTTGCTTGAATCAGAGGCTACGTAGGAATTCGTGGCAACGATATAGCCGATGAAATTGATGAAACGAAACGGAGAATCCAAACGGATTTATCTAGCCATATTCCCCCCTACGGAATGGCGAACGAAGGAGAGAGAATAGATTATCAACTTCCCAGTACCACCTCGAATACCATGGTTTGATAGCAAGAGGTTTTACAAATATATGTCCAGGATTCGATGTGGAACAGAAGTCACCAAAGTATATTTACAGAAGATTGGACGAGAAAGCTCACCAGCTTGCCGTTATTGCGAACAAGACGTCGAAACTATTGAACACGTTTAGTTATGCCCTATTCTGGAGGATGACAGGAAACACCTCATCGAGACGATCGTCCGCAACCTTCAGCAACCTTTATCGATGTCCACGATCATACAGACTGAAGAAGCAAAATGTATGGTGCAGTATTTACATTCCTGTGTAAGATCAATTTCAACCCTTGAAGAACTCATGAATTAAAATTGTATACGAATAATCAATATTATAATCATGTTGGCTAATGGAAAATAAAGGCCGAAGCCAAGGAGTGACAAAAAAATCGCCATACGGCTCTATTTTGCACTGTAACATGTTGTGACATATGTTTGCTGGAGGATGAATGAACGGCTTGGTAAAAGCCAGTGTTTCCTCCAGCTCGTGAGTCTACGCATTTGACAAAGAACGCCTAGAATTTCGTTAGATTTCACGAAATGATTCGAGGAGTAGTTAGGGGCAGTGGAACTCCAGATCCTTTCATACGAATTTCATCATATTTACGAAAGGCTGACGTCTGCGTAGGATCTGTACTTGGCATTCCATCCCATTGAAACGTACAAGGTACTATTTTCTCTGTATTATCTCTGGGATCGGTCCACTGACCATCCCAGTCAGCCCACTCATCATGTGGGTCATGCGACTGAGGCGGAAGCCGAATCCTCACCCCTGAATTCCCTTTTGGTCCCTCGGGGATTTTTCGGTGTTCCCAAGACAGTGAGAAGTGGAAAAGTGGTGAGAAGGAAGGAAGACTATCTGAAATAGTTATGTAACGGAGTCGGTGTAGACTTCCGCGTGTAGCTCGCCGTATAACGGAGTGTACAAGGTCTCGTCCTTGTTGCGGGGATCAGAATGAGCGAGAAGTCGATTGGGAGGGAGTGAGAGGCCTGGACTCGGAGGTGGCAGAGAAATGTTAATCCTACCTTTCCATCTTTTGGCCAACCTCGTGTGGGCTGTCCAGCGGTTCCTTATATTCTCTCAAATTGCCCCATTATTAGATTTAGAACCCGAAAAAGAATTGGAGACTGGCATGCCCACTTACTTTGATCATTCAAGTTATTTGTTGAATGGTGAGTGAGCAAAATCGTCTCTAATTGATTCACACTCCTGACCTAAGATACAAACTACGCTCCATTCCTTCCAGCTGTCATACCGTATGTACAATTTCGCTGATTTGGACAAGTAGAGCTTCTGACTAGGAACCTCTAGGGATCTTATGAACAATAATTATTATAGGCCGATTTCCTTGACTTCCATGACTTTCCTTGACTTATGCCCATGAAGAACATACTCGTATCAAGTATCAACCACATTTCTTCATCTTCAAAGTGCTCCAGATTGAGAACGGAATAGAAATGCTAACGTCACTATCGTATTCATTGTGTAAAAACCTTTAAAATGAGGTGTCACTTGTCAGACTTTCATTTTTTGAAAGCCCCCCCCCCCCCTCTCATAAAACAATTCGCTAAAACCGACCGCAGGTCGGCTACGCGCCCGCCGATGGGTTATTCGTTGTTAATATGGATTCATTATTCAAAATTGCCGAGTAATGACGGATGATGAGTTCAACCTACCTAGAGGAACGGTGGCAAAGGAGAGCAAAGGAGGAACATCCGGGATCAACAAAACCCATTTGAACATTTTGGTGCAGTTCAATTCCGCCGGAGATTCCGTTTCCGGAAGGAGAGTCAGTCTTGGAGGTGTTGGTCCCTATCATATTCCCTCAACGGAGAGCAATGCAAGTCACCAAAAAAATGTCCAAAACACTTTACGGATCATCACAGCATGTGCTGTCTTGAACAACATCGGAATCCAAGCCGCTGATTCAATTCCGGATGAAGAGGAAGTGGACCTAACGTCCGGATGAAGAGGAAAGTGGCATCTTGACGTTCCTCCAGTACCAGCTGTTCGACAGGGAAACTGGGCCGGCCATAAAAAGGGCGTTCATAGAATGTCACTTCACATAACCTTCAACTTAACAAGATCAACACGTTGAACTAATTCTGGAACCACATTAGGGTGATGAGAAGAATGTTCATTTTTAGATTGACATAATAAAGAGCATAATTTAAAACAAAGGATAGTAAATTATTTATTTGTCATAAATTATTGAACGACAAAGAATTAATATGAACAAAGATCCTTTCACAACTGTTACAGGGACAGTGGGGCATGTGACAGGGAATTTTCCCGTCTCTTTATCCCCAAACAGGGGAAACACCCCCCCCCCCCCCCCCACACCTCGCGATCAGGACTACCAATTCAGATGGTGAGGTTGAACTGGTGTCCCACAGGAGTCTCTCATCCAACCATTAGTTGTTATCATAACGATCAGTTGCATAGTCGTGGGGGGGTGTATGGATTCCGCACTGTACCGTCATTTAAAGATCAGACCAGCTTAAGAAAAACCTTGTAATTCCTTACCGGCTATTAACGGTCTGCTAACCGGAACCTTGGGATTCCGTTCCGTCTACCTGATACCAGCAGGTAACAAATCCGTGGGACTCCTTCCTAGGGGAAAATGAAGAAAACTGTACATTCGAATATTTCGCAATTTTTGCGTACCATTATACATTATTGTACTTGCAAATGATACATGAGACGGCCACGGGTCACACAGAGTTGTAAGTTATATCCTGGAGTCAGTATTCTGTTTCTTCGGTGTGGATCCCACGCGTCACGTCTCCGCCCAACGTCCGTTCTGTGTAAATTGGGCCTAACATACACAAAAGATCGGGACGGAACGGAATCCCAAGGTTTATTTTACGCGCTCGCTCCCCTAGGGACGGAAACCGTAGAAATTCATAGGCTGCCTGGATTAGGCCAGAGATCTTTGAGTTTTCTCGAAAAAGAACAGAAGAGAGTTAGTCATCCACTGTTTTACAAAAGGCGTTAGCGATACTGATCCTTGGTATGCATCGGTTGTCTGGTCCCCGTATGATTCGACGCACATCAGACATTTAGGGCGAGTACAGAACTTGAGATAAGTAGCTCATGAACTGCACATTCGTTCGACCACGATCGACTACTGATTGATATTGAAAATATTAAAAATCCACATGCAGCATAACTATCAGAGCGAATTTTCGAAGAAAGAACTGGTTTTATATAAAATCTCTCTGACAAATCTGGTGTAGAAATAATTCCTAGCCTTTCAAGCTTATTTAATACCGAGATTACACCTCCCTTAAAAGCATACGGAACTGGCCTAGGCTTATGAAATCGAGGTTTAGCGTTTTCAGAAGGAGTAAGTTTGATTTCTCCAAATTTGTAGTTGCCTAGCTCCTCTTTGAACAAATCCGAAAATCGTCAACAGTTTTGGCTTTCAATGTGGTCTTATCAGGAGCTGACGGCTGTAACTGGTGAACTTCATTGTTCGTTTCACTATAGTTCGAAGGAACGCTGAATTTCGAATTCAAATCTCTACCCAGGAGAGGTCCTGATTTTTCGAATTTTGCCTATGGGCACAATAAAGGTACCATCATAACTACACAATTAGGTGGTAACAGGCTCTAAAGCAACTTCGGCAAAATACTTGCTATGCGCATTTTCAGGCAATATCGACAATACAGACCCGGTATCTATTTCGAACGTTGTTCTAACGTTATTGACTAATAACTCAATAGTATAGGGGTTGACCGAAGTATATGAATTGTCACAAATTGACAAAGTGAATAAACCAATCTGATCCAAATCAACTATATCATCTGAATCATATGTCTCCACATAATTATTGATAATAAGTTGTTGTACATGCTTTTGCTGTATAGCCTTGTTGCTTACAAATTTTGCCGCGGTAAGTTTTGTACTTACATGATCTGAAGTCATGAGAAGGCTTGTTGCAAGCAAACCAAAAGACTTGCTTGTTGGGAACCTGTAGATTGTGGACCCTCGATTTCTCAGCATCCGCCTTGGCCGTTTGGCGTCCAGTACTTCTCACTGACGTATAGGTCATCCCCTGGTTTTAGGGGAGCGCCTTTCTTGTGGAAGGATGAAGACGACTCTTTCTTCGCCGCCAGTTAGACCACCTCCTTCAGGGTTTTATCGGAGTCCTCTTCGCAGATTCGGTCCAAGATCGAGCATTTATTGAGCCCGGTGACAAACTTAGGCTAGTTGCACATACACCGATATTGGACGGCCGATGTTTAACCGGCCGTCCTCAGCAGTAGGGATGTTATAGCAAGCCATGTTCGCGAAGGAATAGAGTTTCTCATATTAGTGTTTTGATTTAATTTTCCAACTTCTCATGGAGTTCGTCAAATGATGAAGTAGACATTAAGAGTGAAGAATGTTCCCTTGCGTTATCTGCTTTGATTGATTGGATGAATCCAGAGTTTGCGCTTCATCCTACAGCGCTGAATACGTCGATAGAGTAACTACGTAGAACTAACTCGTTTAGAATTCATAACCACCAAAGGAACCGATGGTTTGACCGGTAAAAATTCGGTATGTGGGCAAAGCAGCTGGCACCAATAAAATAGCGGCCGATTTTTTACCGGCCGTCCAAAATTGGTGTGTGAGCCTGATACCTATCAAAGTTGTCGAGTTGTGGCCCAAATTCATATTCCATAGAATATTTCTTCTCTCGTACGTACTAGTTGCTAACGGTGTCGCCCTGGCTTGCCGTAAGGAGTCAAACAGAATCCAGTTGCTTCACACCGAAATCTTTGGCAAATACTGATTTTTCAGCAAACCGTCAGCTCCTCGAAAGGTTTAAGTTTGGGTAGAATTGGGTGGCATAATTCCCGTAAAACTTCTACACGGCAGGTCTGGTGAGAAGCAAGGCCTCTCGGCGATTTTCATTGATGAAGTTTCCAGCAAAATATTGGTCCAAACGCACGATAAACGTCCACCATTTATAGCCTATGCCGAATGTAGATAACTCTCCAACCGCTGGTCTTCTAGCAAGATACCTAATGAGCTCCTCTGTGGAGAACCCACCGCTTGTCTGCGTTGGTCGCGCCATCAAAAAAGAAACGAGAAAGGAAAACATTATACAGGCCTTCGGTTGTTTTACAAATACTATTCTCCTCGTCGCCAACTGTGATAAATTGCAAAACAAAGGATAAACTTGGATAAAAGAATAAAGTGAGTAAGGAATGTCCATTGCACGTTGAGAATAACCTTTTATTGCAGCGCCTGTCGTTATAACTAGGCTATAAATAGGCTATTCCACTGTTGCCAATACATAGGTAATAAATAATTAATATGACACAACGCTACGAGTGCAATGTTTTCCAAACCAAATAATGAATTCAAGGCATCCGGATCATTTTATAATGATGGTTAGGGAAGAAAAAAGTCACACATTACTTATATTATGCTGAAACGACCCCACAAACGTGGATCCTCCTGCAACTGGACGGACAGTACCTATCTACCAAATTATTCAAAAAACGACCATGAGGGTGGGGTCTTATTAAATAATTTGCAAATTTTTCAAAATAATTTTAGTAGCTTTACGGGAGTGTGGTATTTTTCATAAAGGAGCCAAGATGATTGGCATCCAAGACCTATCAGGCATATAGTAGGTTAAACTTTATTAAAAAACGGTAAGCCTTCGTT
Organism: Stenodema calcarata; assembly: GCA_963920205.1. NCBI lineage: Eukaryota > Metazoa > Arthropoda > Insecta > Hemiptera > Miridae > Stenodema > Stenodema calcarata. Next base: position 56,649,420 of record OY986048.1, on the reverse strand, counting down.
ATTACCCAAATTTGTAAAAAGTTTTTTCGAAATTTTCACCTTAAAAACCGCCCCACACCGCCTGGATCTGTTCTGAAAAACCTTTAACTTTTCACGACCTATTCAGTAATTCCAAAAACCATGGATTGGATCCAAATTGCATATCCAAGTCCAAAGAGCCGTGAAACCAATCGATATGCGGGTTCAATTTGGTTGTGACCTTATTTATATAGACAGGGACTGAGAGTGAGTTCTTTCCCCAACCGCCGCACTGAAACCTGGGCTTATTGTGCGGTTGTGACATTACCTTCTCTGAGAGGGTACCTAATGGTAGCAACCGTTTTCACAACAAGTGGAAGAGTAGCGTCTTGACTGGCGAGTCTCACGAGGACGTGACGTCCGTTTTAGGTGAGCGAAAACTTTTATTGACGGATAACGACCGGACGTGTGGCCCGGCGTTATTGATGCGAACCCTAACGAGCCTCAAGTGGGTAAGTTATGGGAAGGACGCGGTAGAGGGCAGTGAGGGAGATGAAGCAGCCTCCCACCTAGAGATAGAGAGCATTCAATCATTACCTCCTGTAATAAGGCCTGACTGCTGACCAGGCCGAGCCGTGTGACGTCAAGCCGTTGGCTGAAAGACTGCAGGCTGTGGCCCCACAGTGTTCAATTTGTCCAATCTAGGTGGAAAAAAGTCATGTTTTCATAAGTCTGTTTTTATTAATACATAAGACGCTTCTATATTAGTGCTTAAGTCCGTAAATAATGATAGTTTAAAAAAAAATATTGTATTTGTGGCGGCGGGGGGAGCCTGTAATGTTGTGTTGCAACACAAGTTCATTATCCACTCGAAATTTAAACCGTAGGAACTTGAAAACAATATACCTCGCACTTGTTCTTCGTCCAGTTCAGAGGTTTTCCCCGAGGATGGACATCAATCAAACAAGTAGACCTATAATAATGCCCAAGCAATTTTGAAATGTTTTGCAAAAGTTTCACTTTTGGCCCGAGACGTGTTTTTGACTACTTTTAGCTGGCCACGACTACCTTTAGCGCTAAAAGAGCTAAAAGCACTAAAGCTAAAAGTAGCTCAATAGAGCTAAAAGTAGTTATCGCCAGTTGTCTCCAAGCTCATTTTACACTCTAGTTGTTCAAAAATTGATCTAGTTTTAAGATCTGAAAAGCTTTTTTTTGCGATTTTTCAGCGTTTTGTGAATTGAACGATTATTTCCAGAACCAATCCAGTTCTGCAAAAAAAGCTGGTCAGCTCTTTTGAAATAGGTTTAAGGTAAAAGTAGTCAAGACACGTGGAAGACATTTTGTGCTCAAGTTGCAATGGTATCTCGAGAGGACACGACGAAAGACGCAAATCGATTATCAATTAACAGGATAACCGATTATTTGACCTTGAATAATCGATTAATTTTAATTAATGTATAGCCACTAATTATTTTGTATTATTCGATTATTGTTACTGATTAATCGGTTTTCGAATACATCGAATTTTGTAGTATGGAAGTAGTCTGCATAAGCATAAGGATAAGGAATCCGTGGAGGTAGTAACAATAAAAACGACGTCTTCAACCATATTTTTGTCTTTTTGTCTTCTACTTTCACACTTGATACTTTTAACTGTTCTATTTAGGTATACCTTCAATTTATAATAGCATTTCTCCCTTGCTAGGGTAAATATATGATCATGGATATGTCTGTTAGCTGTAGGAGCCCCTCAGCTGATCCTGTGCCTATTCTGCTTAAGACATACCAAATTATAGCTTCATAAGGTGAATACCATAGAAATTAGCTTTAGGAGTCACTCAGCTGATCCTGGGCCTGGGCTTCGTCAAACATGCCAAATTTCAAGTTCCTACCACCACGGAAATTTCACCAAAAAACGTCACATTTTCACGACAATTTTGGAATCCATAAGCCAATAGAAATATCCTTGTCAAAACTATTTTATGTAATTTTATTCATTTTGACATTCCTTTATCTTCATTAGCCTTAAAATTTAACAACAGGTCGTAACCTACAGACGAAGTAAACCATCAGATTTTCAGCGAATGAGAAAGCAAATAATTATGCGTTTGAAATAATTACTAATATAATAATCAATTTTTTATTTTGATTTTTCGAACATCGATTATTCAATAGGTACCTATTAATTGGTCACATCGATTACACTGGTCTTCAAAAAAAGTGACCTGAAAGTTACCGGCCTCATTTTATCATGGATGGGTGTTTTCGAGGGAGCTGAAACAGAATCCGTTGTCCGTTTTTTTCGGTTGGGCGATTTTTTCGATTTTTTGACGTTTTTATGATTTTTTACAACAACTTTACGGTCTATTCTCCTGGTCATCACGAACTTCGTCCAAAAAAATTATGAATTTTTTCTGTGAATTTGTCTTCAAAATCCGCACTCATTCTGAAGTTAAATTCAAAAAGACAGAAAGAGATCGAATTACGAATTTCGAATTTGGAGGCCATTTCACCATATTTCGCTGAAATCAATTCCATTTGTCAAGCGTTAAAAAGTCGTAACGTCGCCAATTACAACTTTTGAGAGTTTCAGTTGATCTCATTCGACGCAGAAGAGTGTAAACTTTCGAATGGTTGCCCTCGATCATTTTTGTCAGGTCCATGGGAGTCAACAAAAACGAAAATGTAAGTGATCGTCAAAACCGAAGAAAGCACCTCCTCGTCAATGCCCAACCCTAATGCCTAGATCACCCTAGTCTTCTCTTCTCTTTTCTAGTCACCATTACAACTGCTTATGTATACTTTTTGTAATGGGACTACACCTCCCTCTTTTAATGTTCCGCTGTAAGTCAATGGACTACACCTCCCTTTCATGTGCCATGTTACCCGTTGTTGTTATAAAATTATTCCAACTGTAATGCTTTTTTTGCAATAAAGTTCTATTAATAATATTAATTTAAAAAAATAAAATAAAAAAATAAAAGCAGGTTTTTGGGGGATTTGGAGGGTTTGGATCAATGTGAAAAAGATATTAGGGTCACATTTGGATTCAGCATGAAATTTCCAACAAATCTAGCCCCATTATAAATTTGGACGAAGTTCGTGATGACCAGAAAAATAGACCGTAAAGTTGTAGTAAAAAATCATAAAAACGTCGAAAATTCGAAAAAATCGCCCACCTGAAAAAAACGGGCTACAGATTCTTTTTCAGCACCCTCGAAAACACCCATCCATGATAAAATGAGGCCGGCAACTTTCAGGTCACTTTATTTTTAGATCAGTGTTATTAGTTTACGATTAATCATTTGATGTAATCGATTATTTGGTTCCAATGTTGCATCCCTAGAGACGACTTTCGAGGGTCCTTCGCCACCACCAATATAATATTTTCCAAAACTAATAATATTATTTACGGACTTAAGCACTAATATAGAAGCGTTCTATGTACCTATTAAAAAAAGGCTTATGAAAATATGACTTTTTCCCACCTAGATTGGACAAAGTCTACACTGTGGACTCCCTTCTGGAAAGTCCGAGGTACTCTGTCGCTATAATCGTTCGACAATGTTCCGCTGTTATTCGAAGTCGGCTTTTTTAACGACAACTCCCACGATTTCCGTGTAAAAATTAAGCTTAGAACTCCTGGAAGAGAACGAGTGGTTTGACCGTTACGATCATGACTTGAAAACCTTCACCTTCACGATATTTTGCTCGGAGCTCATTTGGCGGCAGAGAATTGCAGCATGTGTTTCCGGTTGTTACAATTCCATTAGACACGTATGAAATGCCGTAAAATCACCATAAATTAAACCTCCATTAAACCGCTGGTGGTCTTATCCCTCAATTGCACCATCTCATTTCCTTTATTTTTTATTTATTTATTATTATTATTATTATTGTTTTCGGTTCCTTAAAATATTCTACTAATGTTTGAGCCGATATCGATATTGATAGCTGCTATTGAGCCGTGTATCGATTACGTAAACCAAATGAACTCATACAATTAAATGCAACCGTCGACCGTCACTTTAGTTTCTTTCTGCCGAGTTTTAACATCACATCCCGAATCTAAAACCGTATGTAGTAGAAGAAAATTCAGACTCAACTAAGAGGAGCCCGCCTGACTCTAGCACCACCGGAAACTCTCTCTAAGTGGAAGATTACCTTGATAGACGGAGCTCCTGGATCTGATTGGAAAATTGAGCCGTTTCATAATTGGTTAATAAAAAAGTCGACAAACGCTGGCCGAAGGCACATTTAACGGTCGTCTCCGATCCTGCGGCCTCACTCGGCCCTAATGTTCAGTAATTGTATATTACTCCCCTTCTAATTGTTTATATTCGTATAGTTCACTAGAATGCGCAATTCCAACTGATTTAATTTAGTTGGTTTAACTAAATGGCATTTCTGTAAAAAGTTTCATAGCCATTTATTAACATAATACAGTAGTCCCTCAGTAACTCTCCGGCACTCCCAGTAATCCGGCGTTTTCTTTTTTTTTTCGAGCGGGAGCTTTTGTTTACAAGAAGGAGCGCAACAATATTTAAACAGTCAACGACAGACACTGAAAACTGGTGATAATCCCAAAGTCGACGATAGATCTATGCTTGATTTTTATTAGGACGTAGTGGGCATACACCAATTCCTGGTGAAATCCTTAAAGGGAAGGCTAGGGATTTTTACCAGAAAATTACAAAAAAAGGATGATTTCCAACCCAGCGAGGATTTTCCAGTATTCCGGCATTTTCGATAATCCGGCAGTGCTCTGGTCCCTTTTCTGCCGGATTACCGAGGGACTAGGTACTGTATGTATAATACAGAAAGAAAAGTATTGAATATTTGAAGCAAAGTTATTCAAGAGTTCATATTTATGTAAAGAACAATTTATGATCTCTAAAATTCAAAGAAATTGCCCGGAGATCTGGAATTGCATATAAATTGCATATCAATTCATACTAAATAAAATTTACATTAACTTTACATCAAGTGCTAGAGAAAATAACAAAAAGTTCCAGTCGTGCAGGGTCGAATTTAATGAGAAATAAATGGTTTTACGTAAAATTTGATGTTTGGAACATGTCACTCAAATATGGGGAATCTTAAATTTATTGGGTAATTATAGTTATTCAAGTATGAAGCTATACGGTTGATAGGGAACGCCAGTGGGTTGGAGAATAATTCTTTGATGGTGAAAAAACGAAAATTGGCGACTCACACACAAGTAAAACGAGTGATTTCAAACGAGAAAATTTTTGTTCAACTACCAGATCAATCTGAAGAATGGCGAATTTGAACTGTCAACGTGGTCGGACAGGGTTGTAGGTGACACAGCGGCTTTCATGCACCGCTTTTGGGAGCCAATCAGAGAGCGGTTTACGGAGCCGTTCTAAGTACTGCTCTCTGATTGGCCTGGGAGGTAGATGACGTACATTGCTGCCGTCTTCCCCTCAAAACGACTTCAAACCTCTCCAGAAAAACAAGTACTTCCTTGAACAATATTTTACCACTGTCTTAATAATTATTATTCTGAAGGTGAGCACTCAGGAAAAAAATTTAAAAGAAAACCACTGTCATTCCCTATTCCGTATGCATCAGGTGTGGAGCTGTCTGATTAGAGTTCGGTAGGTTCTTACAGTAGTCATCGTAATAGTGACTTCTCATCTTGGAAAGAAAAGGTTCTTCCAGATCCCTCGATGCCGTTTGTGTTAATTGTTAAATCTTATTACCACTATAATCATGAAGAAAAAAATATGCCAACTTCAACTAACTTACTGAATGACGGAGTGGATTCATGCGAAAAAATGGGGACGTAGTATGTATCAATGGTATGAAAAATGATCAGATATTACGAGGCGTGTTCAGAAAGTGAGGGTACTGAGGCCCTCACGACCGTAGGGAATATATATATTTTTTAATATGTTGGTTACACTGCCGTACAGCTTCACTCCTAACTTTTAAAACGTGTTCAGTACGTTGAAAACTGTGTTCGCATGAATTTTTCTTGTGAAACATTTCAATAGAGTCAGCCGCCAAGTGCGAAATCCGCCGTTACCCGTTACCATGGTGAAGGCCATATGAATCGTACCAGTGTGTACAAGTGGTGTAGGAAGTTTTAAAAACGGCCGTACGAATGACGATGTGAGGAGTGGGAGACCGTCGATTTTGACTGGCGACATTGTGAAAAAAGTCGAGAATGCGGTCCGTGACGATCGCAGATTGTCTCTGGATGAACTTTCTGCAATGTTACCGCAACTTTCAAGGTCTTTGCTGCACGAAACAATCACAGAAACACTTGGATTTCATAAACTGTGCGCAAGATGGTGGTCCCAAAACAGATTCAAAAACAGGGTTACACACGGCTAATGTTACGAAGCAATTGTTGGCCTCATTTGGTGGGATGTTTTGGGCCACCCCCTGTATTCCCCCGACCTGGCGCCTTCAGGTTACCAGTTGTTCACTTCCCTGAAGAAACACATGGGTGGAAAAAAATTTTCAACCGACGAGAAGGTGAAAGGGGGCTGTTGACAAGAGGACAAAGGAGGTGGCAGCAGAGTTCCACGAGGTGGTGACTACTTGGAAAAATATCACACAAATATATTAATGTAACCACATAATTTAATAAACTTTTTTGAAGCCTACAAAAATTGAGTTCATTTACTTTCTGGACACGCCTCGTATCTAGGATTTTGCTCAGGTGAAGGATGAAATGAAGGTTTAGCGTGGTGACAGTACCTCTGGAAAAAAGCTCAACGAATTGACACTAAAATTGTGTACCATCGGAGTAGTTCGCCCTACTTTCCATTCCACGGTATGGCAGAGGATGGGAACATAAATGTTCAATTTTGTCTCATTTTGTTTTGCTCGTTTTTGCCGAGCTCTGACTTCACCATCGTGTTCAGCGTTGAAAAATCTTTAAACTGAGGTGTCACTTGTCAGACTGTTTCATTTTGGGAATTTATGGGTAATTTCCCTCCATAAAACTCCCTTGAACCCCCCCTTAGAGTAGTCCGATTCCGCCCATCTACGAACTTAGTCTTTTCATTGCCAAAACAGATTTTTTGTGCAAAGTTGAACTTTTTATATCAATTCTATCGAGAGAGCGTGTGTATGCGTGTCATTCTAGATGACAACTCTCGATTGAATTGATATAAAAAGTTCAAATTTGCACAAAAAATCTTTCTTGGCAATCGAAAGACTATGTTCGTAGATGAGCGGATTTTTTTTGTGTCTTTTGGCAGTGAATTCAGGATGCCCAGAACGGATTTTGGTATGAAAATGTTTCGGAAATGTTTGGAATTTTAAAAATTTGGGACCGGGTACAATAACTTCCTTTTCTTCAAAAATTCGCTAAAACTTACAAGTTACAGGTAATGCATACCGTGACACCTTTCATTTAAATAGATAATGAGCAAGTGCGAAAGGTTAGTGGTTTTGTGGCTATAACTCCAGTCGCACAGGTCCTTGGTCGTTGCTTTTGTAGTTTTTTACAACTCATTTGGTTCCAAAAACATATACAAATACATAATAACCGGAAATTTCGCAAGGACGACCCTCTTTTCATGTCTAAATTGACTGGACTATGTGCGTTTCCAGGATTCAACAGACAGAAAAGTGACCGATTTTGGTTTATTATCTTCGATAATGAACCATTGGAATCGCCCAAAGAACCCAAGACAAAATTTGTTGGTTTACGTTTCGAGATATGTAGATTCATATCTCGAATAATTCATATAGAACGGTGTATTTTTTAGTTCACATTTATTTAGAGTTTATTGTTTCAAATTTTTTGGGACCATCCGCAGCTTCGTACGACCAACTGTTCGTTCACAATGACGGCTCAACGGTTGAGCCGATATGAACCTGTCAACACGATCGAGAATCAAACCGTTGAAATACAGGTCAATGTGTGTGTACCAAACATATGGTTTTAGTGATGTCGAGATTTTTGTTCTGAGGTACGTTTCGTGCTACGGAATGAAGGTAATTTCGAATGTTTGTTGGTAGGTACTTCTTTTATAGAAAAATAATTTTTCTATAAAATATTATAGAAAAATAATTTTTCTATAAATTATTATAGAAAAATTATTATTTATAGAAAAATAAATTATTATAGAAAAATTATTATTTCTATAATTATTATTACCGACGTAGTATTAAAAACCCCAGAATTATATCGGTACATTTTATTTGTAATTAATTCATCATCTCTATCATTCAGGTTCTGCACAAAAGAACCCAGTCGATTCCAACAGCCGGATATCGTATTAATTAATCATAATTAATAATAATTATTATAAATAATAAATACAAATTATTAATACCTAACAATAAATTATAATAATTTTCACTAGGTACCTACTTGATAAAATTATTAATAATTAGTGGTAATTCATGATAATAATTAATCTAACATTTAGGATCTAGACATTTAGACCTAGTGAGACAGAAGGGTGATCTGTACAAAGAAGATAATGTTGTGTCAAGAATTTGCAGAGTTTTTTTTGTAATTCGATTTTCAGAATGCTGAATCTACGCAACTGGAAACGTTAACCCTCAAATTTTGACGGGGGGGAGAGTGTAATTTGTTTTCTTGGGTGATTCCAATGGTTCATTAATGAAGATCATGAACCAACAGCGCAGATTTACGTTAAGTCTGAACGAAGCTGTGTTATATAAATTTGGTGAAAACAGCAAAGAAAATGAAAGGCGAAATGCTGTCACGTACAGTTTACACGTCCGATTAAGAAATAGCTTGTCTGAGTTTTGTTCCAAACTCAGTTGTAAAGTGCAAGGGGACTCCGCTCAGGTCGCAAGCGCATAATTTACCGTGAAACACCACACATGCGCCGGGCTGAAGGAACAGCGAGCCAACTCATCATTGGAGCCCCTCAGAAAATATTTCGAAATGGTCTTATAGGTCCCGAGCTGACTGTCAGTAGCTGCCGAGTGGTTTGGAGTTAGATAACAGCGGCAATAGCGAACTGCATTGTCCGGCTCGAGTATTAGGTACGGGCTTCCACTGTGAGGCTCGTAAGCAAGGTTTTTATGTCACGAGTGATATAATGGCGTTTTGGCGGCGCCGCAGTCCTGCTGCGTGATACTTGAACATTCCAGAGCGGCTTCACCGTTGACCTAAATGTCTTGATGTGAACATGGACTGCTCTTCGATCGACTACCACTTGATTGTTCACAGCTGTTTCTCTACCACAATCATTTGAGTTTATTGTGATAATAAACACTTAGCGATACTACGTAATATCTAACACAGACGCCCAAAGAGTGAGGATCGGAAAAGGTTACCCAACTATATACACATATATTATGAATGACCTACACTAAAATACGCAAAGTTTTTGGTAACAACCACACGAGTTTCAGCGCGTCTACAAGTAGATTTGAGTTGTAATTAACACTTCGGCAGTTCTCTGAAACTCTTCATATTCAGTCCTTCATATTCAAAGTTTGATGTCCATTATGAAGTGTTGTAGGCCTAAAGGGTCTTAAGTTGAAATTAATATTTCAGCAGAGTAATCAAAATTTGATACTTCATAATCTTCTGTTGAGTGACCGAAAAATATTTGAGTGACTATGAACTTACGAGTAAAATGAACCCGAACATTTAAACTACATTTCAAATATTGACTTTATTAATTCAAAAATTTGAATTGGAAATACAAACGGTTCACGTTTATTACGTACCGTACAGGTATTTACCGTACTTTGCTCCACTTGTGCAGTTTTTTTAGAAATTGCTCATTTCCTCACCATCACAAGGCGAAAATTTCCATTCTAATGACTAATTCCTACTAATTAGGACCTGCTGAATCGATTTCTGACCTCAAAAAATTATATCTGCGCTCTGTGTATAGGTAACATTTTTTTGTTCAAGTTTGGAACCAAGTTTCCATATGGGTTAGGATACTTTGGGCCTTGAAAAAACACTCACTCTTGCATTTGGAGCAATCTATGGGATTCCTCTCACTTTGTTTGATCCAGGAGCAAGTGGAAAAACTGGGCAAAGTGCCGAGGATGGCGTACGGCGGACGGACGGATTTTTTTAAATACGATTTTCTGAATCTACGTATCTTGAAACGTAAACCAACAAATTTTGAGCGGGTTAAAAATGTTTTTTTGTTGGTCGATTCTAATGGGTTCATTATCGAAGATAATAAACCAAAATCGAAAAAAAAAATTATGGTTAAAACTTGAACAAGTAAAACTTTTTAAACTAATATAACACATCTCGTAGAACAGTCTTATTTTTGAAGGGTAAGTTGGACATGATATGTCCAAGTCGTATACTATACCTACCGTGACTTAGAACACGAATTTCAGTCTTCCATTGCAAAAATCCCAAAACTTTTAAAATCAAAATTTGACCAAATAGGGCGTAAAAAATCCTAATTTAGGAACTCTGAAGACAATGGCCAGAAATTGAGTAAAAGGATGTAAAAAAGAATCTTAGAAATTCTCAAAAAATGAAAAATCCACCTAGAAAAAAATATTTTAAGTGATTACAACTTAACAAGAACGGTTCCAATTCCGGAACTGTATAAAATCTACGTTTATTAATTTGGATTGGAGGATCGATCCTCCCTTTGACCTGGTCCCAAGCTTACAGTTGGACCAAAGTATCCTGCCTTCCTGGTAAAAAGTTACCTTTCACCAATATTTTGTGAAAAATCACGACAAAATTATTTGAACGAGAAAAACCAGTAATGAATCTTCATCATTAAATTATCAACACGAGAGGATATCGAGGGTCTCACGGCAACTTCCCACATCGTCATTTGGGCGACTGTTCAGCAGAGCCAAAAAACCATCTGCCAATGACTATGTATACTGAGTAATTCAGTAAAATAAATCGTGAGATTTAGTGTTACCTAAGTTATACTTAGTTAGATCGATCCGCCGGGGAATGACGCCTCGAATGGCATGCATAACTCATTTTGGCCAAAAGTGACGATTTGGGGTGTTGCCGTGAGGCCCTCGATATGTCCTCACCGTCACTACCCTTCTCAACAACCTTTAGCACCAAAAGTATCCCGGCAAAGGTTATCACAAGAACAGCTGATCGCTATCATGAATTGTCAGCACTAAGAGGTGATAAGTAGATGTTGTTGCTGTTGACTCTTCAGTTGCTCAGGATGTTGCCATGATTTCGGCTATTTTTTCAATGGTCCGATTACGTCACGTTTGAAGTTTTTACGTTTTTGGAACAATGTATGCCGCCTAGAACAAAGTAACTTACCTTTACGGTACTTCGAATGAGTAGAGAGGGTGGAAGTGGTAGGCAAGATAGGTATTGAGGAAGGGGTGAGGAATGTATAATATTTAAACTTGTATGTGTCGAAATACAATTTTACTATCCAAAAATCTACATTTTGGTTTAATAAACCATCGGAATCGGAAAAAAATTATTTAATTATCCCCCTCCTCACCCCTCAAAATTTGCTGGTTTACGTTTCAAGATATGTAGATTCCAAAACCGAATTTTAAAAAAAATTGCAAATTCTTGACACGCTAAACGAATTTCTTATTTCTCAAAACGTCCATTGGGAATTACTTATGGTGTGCCCAAATCAGGATACCCAACAGTGCACTAGAACGGAAATTACCAAAAAAGCAGATTGGCGCATTTAGCGGCTTAATTTCAAAAATGAAATAATATTATAGGTAGGTATATAATCTATACTGTATAATAAAATCGTGTCTGTCTGTCTGTCTGTTTGTCTGTTTGTCAGTTTGCCTGTTTGTCTGTTCGTCTGATTGTCAGTTTGTCTGTTTGTCTCATCATCAATTGAGAACGGCTGAATGTAGAAAGTTGCGTCTGGTGCCATTTGACGTAGAATTTATCTGGGAAGGTTTATGAAAAATCCGCGTTTAAATCTGTCCATCCGTTGAAACGCTACGAATGAAATACTACTAAAAAACGTGTTATAATCACTTCTATGAGGACGTTTATGCTTATAACTTTTGAACGGTTGAACGTAAATCCGATTGTAAGTAGTCTCTGGATTCAGCTCGACGAGTACTTTCAAGTGGTACTTCAATCGGGATGTTAGTGGGATGGTGCGGGTGGGGGGGGTCTACAGGCATTCAAAACTACTTGACCAGTTGGAGTGCAACTTTGGGAATTTGTTGAGTGAACATTGAGGAATGTTTCTAAACAGGTAGGGTGGGTCAATAGTATGGGGGGGGGGGGGTTAAAATCTGTTAGGGTAGGGGGGGGGGGGTTTCCAGGGATTTCAAAGCTACTTGACCAATCTGAATGAAACTTAGGGAAAATGTTGAGTGAACATTCGGGAAGGTTAAAGGGGGTGCCTGCCCTAAAGGGGGTGTCTGTTCTACCGTTGCGAAGCGCGGGTACACAGCTAGTAGGTATATAATATTATTACCACGGAAAATGTATAAAACAATATAGAAAAAGTCATAGAACTGGGCCGTTGATGTACATTTTATTATTGAGCGAGTCGTTTCGAAGGAATTTTTATATAATAGATGCTTCGTTCAATGAGAACAGAATGGCCCACTCTTAGGCTTATAATACGGGAAAGCTTGCGTTGGGACTCAGTTGGTTTGTTATAGGTATTTGTGACCGAGGGGTCCAGTTGGTGAAGAAGAGCGGTGTCCGATAGCCTATTGATCTGATAGCGACCTTGTGGTTAAGGGACTCACGTAAAAAAGGACCTTACAAGTTTTATATATGGGAAGATGAAACGGGTGAACGGGGGTAGCTGAGGGCAAAAAACAACTTTTTTTCCCCCTTCAAATCTCTTCTTTTTTATAATCAGGGTGAAACTTTATTCAGGTACGGGAGGTAGTGGCATTGGGTTGCGTTACTAGAGATTCAAGTGTCTAGAACACCTTTACCCTGATATCGGATCCGGATGCCACTGATGTCTCTGCCTCGCGGCTCGATTTCCACCCTCCTCGAAACATCAGCCACTGCGTAAAAGGATCAACGGAACGTGTCGAGAAATTACTCGGCAAAAAACTCGGGTGGATCCTTCTCGAGGAAAAAGGTTGTTCGTGAACCAATTTTTTTTTCTAGCACAGATCCGTTTGTTTGTGGACCTTTGGCTACCAACATGTGGCGCTACTATCTCTAACCCTGAATTACCACCCTTGAGTTCCCATTGTCTATTACCACCCATGGGTTCGTTCGACCTGCATATTGAAAAATTCTCGTTTTCTCTACAATATTCGAAGGAATCAGGAGAAAAATTTAATAATCGTATATTCAATCATCATCATATATTAGGGGTATTCACGGTTGAGCTTGCCGAGTTAAACGTGCTAAGTAGAAAACTTCGTCCTCAGAAAAATCATGAGGCACCCTCGGTGTTATCACGAATCTCCTGGTGGTGGTGGTGGTGTGATTATATTTTCAAGGGCTAGCAGTTGGTGGATTTCCAGGTGAAAATGTGAAGAAGAAGAAGAAGGCGTTGACATAAAATTGAGATAAAATTTAAAAAAACAACAACAACGTCCTCGGTATTTCACTACCTTCCCGCCTAGGTTATATTATTTTTGTCATCATGATTCCAAAACCTGGTAAGCCAGCTGAACAGTTGACTTCCTACCGACCAATATCTCTCTTACCAGTCCTCTCAAAGCTCTTTGAGAAACTTATCAACAATCGACTGATAAAAATTGTACAAGAACGAAACCTCATCCCATCTCACCAATTCGGGTTTCGACGGCAGCACTCTACAATTGACCAGGTGCACCGAATAACGCATATCATCGAGCAAGCGCTCGAACACAGAAAGGTCTGCTCTGCCGTTTTTCTGGACGTCACGCAGGCGTTCGATAAAGTTTGGCATGAAGGACTCAATCATAAGCTCCGCAAAATGCTTCCAGCCTCATACGCCAAGCTGTTACAATCGTATCTTTCAAATCGCTACTTCCGAATCAAGCAAGAAGATGCATATTCGGAGGCCAAAATAATTCAGGCTGGTGTTCCACAAGGAAGTGTACTTGGCCCTCTCCTGTATCTGCTTTTTACCAGTGATCTACCAGAACGAGAAGAAAATACTCTGGCAACATTAAATGTTGGTGAAAACACTAGAGAATCCACATCAAAACTATGCAGATCTATCAACCGACTACACAACTGGACTACGAAGTGGAGGATCAGAATGAACGAGACTAAATCTGTACATGTCGACTTTACGAATCGTAGGTGTGAGTACATACCGGTACTCCTCAATGACAAAGTTATACCATATGCTAACGAAGCTAAGTATCTGGGTATGACCCTAGATGCTAAACTTCGATGGAAAGCGCATGTCAAAAACAAGAAAGAGGAACTCACTATCAAATTCAGGAAAATGTATTGGCTGATGGGACGACGATCACCCATGTCGATCCAAAACCAGCTAACACTCTACAATCAGCTCCTCAAGCCAGTCTGGACGTATGGTGCACAACTGTGGGGCTGCACCGCTCCGAGCAACCGCTTGATCATCCAGCGCTTCCAGAATAACGTACTACGCGCGTGTGTAGACGCGTACCGTTGCACAAGAAATGATCGACTACATTTGGAACTTCAAATTCCCACAGTCGAAGAAGTTATCAAAAAGCAAGCATTAGCCCATCAACAGAGGCTCGTGGCCACATCAATGACGAGGTTGTCCAGCTCCTTGATGTTGATGGCCTACTCAGAAGGCTTAAAAGAACAAAACCTCATGACCTGTGGGAGTGGAGTCTTTTGTGAAAAGTGTTGTGAAATCATGTTGTGAAATGAAGTGTGTTCAGTGGGATCAGTGAACCCATACCAGTGCATCAGCTGCACAAAACTTGAAGCCTTTTAGAAGCCATTGTTACGTATCTTAGCTTCTTAACAATCAATTAACAATGCATATCAAATGTAAATTGCTAATAAGTTGTAAACTTGGGGCAATAAAATTTTCACAAGAAAAAAAAATATATATATTTGACGTTTGTTTACATTTGTGAGTGTTAATTTACAAAAATGCCGAAGAAGAGCCAAAAACAAAGACAAGTTGACAAATTTCCTCTGCGTGTGCCCCGCTCTCTCACAGTTCCGCTTGGAAGTTTTTGGTGCTCAAGACCTCTCCAGGGATCATGCGGTTGGGCTGCTGGACAGTGCTGACGAGTGGAGGAGGATTGTCCGGTACTGTCAATTGTCGTGGAGGTATCGGGTGTCCTGCGTCTCTCACCGGTAGAAGTTCCGTCTTATAATTTCAAGATGTATGTATTTTTATCTTATGCAGAAGAATTTTTATATCTCATTTCATTTCTATAATTTTCAAGTCCCGTACTTCCGGCTGACGGTTGCATAACCAAGCTGTATTGTTTATTTGTATTATTGTATTTCTTTTCCTGATTTTAATGAAAATAAACTTCTTTCTTCTTCTTCTTCTTCTTCAGTCATGCAGTATGGATATAAGAGCGAATTGTCGAAGAAATGACTGGGTTTTTGTAAAATGAGACGTAAATTTTTGACACCTCAGTTTATAGATTTTTCAACGTTGAAGACGATGGTGGAGTCAGAATTGAAATATTATCGTTAGAATTACTTCAAAGTCAGTCATTGAATGAGCAATGACAAGAACTATTCCCTTTCCGAACAATTTTGCAAACAAAATGAGACACAATTGATATTACAGGTTAGGTTAGGTTGTGAACCTTATGACACATCATCTCTAGAGCCGCACCATGAGATACCTGTGCTGTGCCAAAATTGACCTTTGGAACTCCGCAAGGACTGGGCAGTCCTCCAAAGAGTGCAGAATATCTTCCACAAGGAACAGAGGTCAGTGGTGAAATATGCACCATCCTGAGCATGCGGGCGAGAGTTCCCCTCGAAGTCTGGAGATCCACCTAAGTACAAACATTGAGGCATTTCTGCGTGCTGGAAGTCGAGTCAATTATTAAACAGCACACATTGAAGTCCAGGAGACGATAGATTTTATCCTGAGATGATCTAGCTCTACTCAGAGCCATCTCCCTCCAAGACGCCTCCTTCCGCTCAAGCAGCAGCCGCATGTCAGATTTCCACATCTCTACATCCTGGAAAGATTCGCTGAGAGAGGAACGCTACTGTTCCGCAAGTCTTCTGATGCCCTGGTACCAAAGTAATCTCCATATCACCACTAGATACTGAGGCATCCTGAGCTGGTACTTCAATGCAACGAGAACGCGTGGGAGAACAAGGGGGGAACCCCAGTCTCAATATGATTTTCAAAATTAATTTTGAACCCCTTCATGGACCGTAAGGGCCCCTTCGATAGACGACGGTAACCCCAAGCCCAGGGGAATGAGTCGTTCGACAAAATGCTATAATCGATTTTTTTAATCAATATCAAGGGTTATGGCCCCGAGCTACGTAACCCGAATGAGCGGAGTTACACTCAGGGTTACGTGACTCTGTGGCCATTCTCGTTTCCTATTGGCTGAAAAAATTCGACATCCGATTCCCTTGATTCTCGGGCAGTGGAGTTCTTTAAATTTAATAAGAGTTTTTTTTTTTAATTTTCTCTTCAATAATTTACGTCACAGTTGCAGAAATTGAGGTAGGAACAAACATCGTAGTGGTTGGTATTATTAATCAGTAACATCACAATAGTTTCTTGAGGGGTAGAATAAAATAGAATAGAATAGCTTTATTTATGTATCTGTACAACATCGGGCTAGGTAGCCCGCTCTTCCTGTCATACAGAAGTTTCCAGGCTTTACATTTAGATTCGTCAAGCTTCGCTCTTTCAACTAATTGATAACATAATTAAAATTAAAGTAAAATAAAGGTAACAACTCCTTGGAAAAAGAAGAAAAATATCAAGAACTAGAATAACTTATTACTTATTCATTCTCCAATAACATTTTGCATTTTAGGGGTGGATGAATATGTGCATAATTGAATTGAATTTGTTACTAGCATTATTAAGAAGATCCACATTTTTCTTTTCAGTCGTCTTCCAGGTAGCTAAAAACTGAAAGCATCCATCAAATGTAGGGGTTGGGATGAGACGAGATGGACTATACTGTCGTTAAAAGGAGATCTTATCACTTGCTTTACTTTACAGAAGTCCAAGTCTAGGTGAATGGCAGAATTTCGAACATACCATTCCGCGTTCGTGATAAGGCGTATTGCTCGTTTGTATTTCTTTCGCTTTCAATAATTTTCGTCATGAAGGACCACCTCCAGTCCCGCTTACGTCAGATTTTTTTGCTTCGGCCTCTTCTTCAAATTATTATACTTTTTTCGGAGCCAAGTCGCTCGAACAGGCCCTAAATATCGAAGATAATAAACCAACAAATAGCTGAGTAATATAAACAACGGAATGTAGGGTGGTAGGCAAAGGTCCACGGGACAGTTTTTTTCAGATCTTTCATCTACTTGTTTCAAAATGCTCTTTTTTCCACTGACAATGTTCCTCGTGACTTACATTCCCCATAATTCTTAATGTTGCTGACACATTCGACATCTACTGTTTTCTCCCCCATCTATAAATGGTCAATATACCATGTTTCTTCTCCTCTCGTCGATAGTTTTCTGTCTGAAACCAGTGGATTTGAGCGATGTACCCACTCCACTATTTATTTATTATTTCAAATGGTTCCCCTTTCGGTTTTTGCCCGACTCACAGGCCTGACCGACGTAAAAATTGGGAAAAAAGGGACAGGCGGTGGGGAAGCGTTCTGATCGGGTCTCGAACGTCTTGAGACCAAAAATAAAGACAGGCAAACCTAGAGACGGGCAGCAGGGAACGTCAGATAATGGGACTTAGATATATAGATATAGATATACAACGATTTATTTACAGGAAATAACACGGTTACAAAGAATATGAAAATTATCTTATTACAGTGGTGTCCTTGTCTGTCCACTGGGTTGGCACTTTTTATTTCTTACTTCAGAGAATCAAATTATCGCAAAATTCTACTATGAAATTATGAACTAATTATCTACTTATTATAAGGGCCATTCTTCCAGAAGTCGTCATTTTGATGTCCAGAGCGTTTTCCAAGCCCCATCATAATTTTTTGAGTTGGATTTTTTTAAATTATTGTATTTGGCTTTATCTAGAACCACTTTTCTCATTTTTACGATTAATGAGTTCATTCAATAGAAAAAAAGTTTAAATAGTCAATTCGTCATTCTCCGTCCGTGTCCAGGCTCGACCTCCCGAACTTCCTGAAAAAGGGTTTTTTGAGGGTTAATCGAAAATTCGTGCACTCAAAGCACCTTGGTCAACCTTTTGAAATTCTTCTTTTCATAATTTTAAGTTAATTCCCTTTGAAAATCAAGAGGGGAATATGTTTGTCCGGACCTGTTGCATGTGTCACCTCGTCCAAGATGTTTCTTGAATTTCGATGGACACAGCTGATTTTCTCCGCTAATGGTCTTCCGCCATATGACAGATTTGTCAATCAAACGAGCCAGAGAGAAGAAAATATCTTTCAACACTTCCCAAGGAAGTTGGGCCTTCAAATTACTGACAGAGCATCGTACAAAGAAGCACTCTTGGAAACTCACGAATGAGGATTTGTTCCATCATCTCATCCATTCTTTGGATCCATACCTTTCAATGACTGGTCGAAAAAACGTTGCACCGAAGAGATCCATTCCAGCTGAGGTGCTACTCCTACTCGATCATGATCAGCGGAACCAAAGAAACCAAGCCATAGCCACCATCATCACCACGGACGAAGATTCGTCGCCGCCCGGCTCCACCAGTGAAAGTGACAAATGTTTATATGCTATTAGGCTACAACAAGTACGTATATTTTATTGAGATATAATTTATCCAATGTATCCCAGTCCAAAAATAAGTTTGGAATATCCCGACACAATCTCGTTCAAAAGGTGCGTCCACACTTGAGCATTTTGGGCGATCCGAGCATTCAAAAACAATTTATACGACGAATGCTCGCATGGTGTAGACGCATTCGCGAGCATTTTTAAATGCTCGTTTTTGCTCGGGGATGTTCCCGCTTGGAGTCCGTATTTCCGCGATTATCAAAGGGTGTTCGAAGTTCGTGTTCGTGCAGGGTGGACGCGCTCCCAAACAAGGTCGAGCATCAGCTCAGTAATCGTTTTGTAATCCAATTTGCACCATTTTTCGTTTATAAACTATAAACAATAAATATAAATATTGTTTTCTATATTGAATTTTTTAAATCGACCACGAATTTTTTTTTATCCCCTCTCAAAATTTGATGCTTTAATCATTTTAATAATTATTACTTTTAATCGTTCAATTTTTAATTAATTTATTTTGATAATTTAATTCTAATGTATCGATAAAATGAATAGGTATACCTAATGAATTGTCCTATGTAAAATCTTTAGCGACAATGCAGAATAATTTTCGTACATCTAGTTACGTAAATTGTAATTATAATACAACTACCTACTCTCCATAGCACAGGTTTGTAACTTTCAGTGAAGAGTACCAATAATTTAGTAACTAACTGTAAAAACTGTTTTTCAAACTTGCAGTTTTGTTGTCTTAATAGGAAAGTGGCTTGCAAATTTTGTTTTGTTTTATTTATTTATTTATTTTTTGTTTGTTTAATGAACCCTGAGGCTCAGTGAACCACTACCACTAGAGACCAGTTTTGAAAAGTGGGAACATCCAAAAATGCTAGCAAGCTTGTTTTCCAGAAATGTTCGTCCCAAATGCTCTAGTGTGGACATGGTGCGAGCAGGAGTTCGCAACTGCTCGCGAATCCAAATTCGTCCCGAATGCTCAAGTGAGGACTTATCCAAAGAAGTATAAATAATGTTGATTTCAGAGTAAAATTTCAATACAAATCTGCGTTGTATTTCTCTCCGTTGTCATATTATTTATTTATATAATGTCAACGAAAGTAATAGTATTCGTTCCGTCCTGCTGCACGCCGCTCCTGTGTCTGCGCTGCCAAGGTATCATTCACCCTGTTACTCAGTAACATAAGCACTACACTCTCCATCTCGGCCTCCTAACTAGTATCATTCAACCACTGCATAAATAAATGTCTTCACTGCAATTTTCATAGAGATTTTGGCTCACGAACTTCAACCACAATCTGAAACTCCTAAAAACATCACAGCAAAATGAATAAATTAAATGTTAAAGAATCTAATTCATATCATCGCTCAAGCACTATCATAACACTATTAAAATAAGGATACAGGCTCAGCTAATCTAGCACAAAACTCATGTGTATAGAAATAGTGCGCTTGCGCTGGAGGTTATCTACTGCTCAGTATTCCCGATGTGTTCTTCGATTGATGTTGATTAAACCTTTTCTCAAGTTCTTTATCCGTTTCCATCGCCTTATTTATTCATTTATACGGTTGCGTTTCTACATATTTCCAATAGGTTATGGGCCCGGCACGCTTCCACTGCGCCACATTTTGTTAGGCATCTTTTCTAATTCAAATTTTCGCGCCTGAGCGATTGCTCGGAACATTATTTTTTTGTTTGTTGATATGGCCACTCATAGCGCTGGTTTCTTTGATTTATTCATCATCGTTAGTCTAAAACCACCTGTCACACATTTGCTCGAAAATTCGAAGGTAAGATGAGCGAGTCAGGAGGCGAGGTAAGTTTGATGTTATTACAGGATTATGAATGGCACAAAGTGTTATTCCTTTTAGGGTGTTTATTCACGATTCAATGTTTACCGAATGAGATACACTAATAAGACGAATAAGACACGCTGATTTTTACTCGTAGTATTACTACACCGAAGTACTCATAGCGTAGATGATAAAAGCCCGGAATTTTTCTGTCTTTAATGAATAAATCGACGAATCATATTTTATTCACTATTGACTGCAGTGGGTCCGAATTTCCTAACGTTTGCATTTAATCACTGTTGGCCATCTAAAATACCTAATTCAGAACATGACATTGTTAGCGATTCCATCTCATTTTGGTCATCGATGATTTTTTTTCGCGCTAGTTATGCAAAAGAGCCCACTGCGCGCCGGTGTAATTTGACTGGACTAACAAGCTAAATACCTTATGTGCTAACAACTGACTAGAAAACTATCAATTATCACAATAAATGTGGTGGTCATCATCATGTGGGTCACGAATTTCGAGTGTATGACATTAAATTTTGTTTTGTCTTGTCGAAATAATGAATGTCGAAATAGTGTCGTGGCATCGAATGTTGGGCTTCCGCGGCGGAGCTTGCGACACCGGATTAGCCACCCCCGCTGCGCTGCTTGGTGACTTGTGGGAACATCTTCGCCCATCAGTCTACCGGTTGGTACTTGTTACATAAGAACCGTTCGCAGCTGAGGTCCGCGTAACAAAAAGGAACCCCCGCTATCAGAACCTGCCAACTCCGAAGTCGGTTTCGAAATATCGTTATAACATTTCTACTGTTACCCTCTGTTGTTGTTTCTTTTTTTCCTCTGTTTTTTTCATGTTAAAGTGTCCTTAGGTGGTAACAAGGCTCATGAGAAACCCACTTTGAACCGACAACCGACAAATTGTATATAATTTCGCTCGCTCCGCATGCACATTTATTCATGCACAGTTACCATTTTTCCTTAGCACTTCAATTCCGGTCAATGCAATATTCTAGAAACATTCACTAAACTGGAGATCTCAAAATAAATTATCAAGAAAACCATACTATATTGAAGCTTTATAACGATACCATTTGCTTCAAGAATTCATAATCCATTATACACTCCACGATCTCTTATATTAGTGTACACACTTTTACTGTTATGTTTTACCGCTATGAATGTCAGCGTAACAGTATTTAAATGAAATCTGAGACTGAAGTTACAGATATACAATACCAAGTAGAAACTGCGACAAAGTATCCGTTAGTGAAGTGTCCTGTGAGAAACAAAATAAACGTAAAAGTAAGTGTGAATACAATATGAATTAAGAAATATGATTCACTTGAGGAGATTAGAAAAATTTAGCAAATTCTTGACACAATGGTTTATTATCTTTTTTGTGCAGATCACCCTTCAATTTTCACCGTCTTCCTCGTGCAGCCAACTTATTCATCGGTACGAACCCGGTATTCGACTTTTTTTTATTCCCCTCTATCTTCAGTAAAGAAATTAGTCGCCTCCTCCTATACGATATAGGTACTCATAATGGACTGATTCACTCGAACTCCCCCCTTTTCATTTACCTACCCATCACATATCTATTAGTTTAAATTCTTAATTTTTTGTTCTTATATATTATTTCATGTATAATTTAGCGATTCAAACTATTTTTCTGATAAATTCTTATCTGCAGTGTAATTGGGCTTGGCCCGTACTTACAAAATAAATAAATAAATTTTAGCACAACGGTAACTGGGTAACGTGCCGCGGACGGCGAACAGACAGATTTCTTGAAACGTAAACCTACAAATTTTGAGGAGGGGGGAGGGTGGATTTTTTTAAACACAGAATGTGTTTTTGATTGTTTCTTGAGAGATTCCAATGGTTCATTATAGAAGATAATAAACCAAAACATCTTTTCTGAAAATACGGCAGCAATGTGAACCACATTAAAATGTAAGTAGCATAGAATATGGCGAACTACATCGACCTACCGCCACCTTCACTTCACAACTAGCTGGTACTATATTAAGGTTTGGAAGTATACATATCACTGTTTGGTATACAATATCATTGTGCGTCCCACAACTGTACGAAATAATTGGAGCTATGCCCTGAAATATTGCTCAAATAGGTGACAACAGGGTAATCTTCGAATGAAGGAGAAGGAGGGGAGTCGGTAACTAGCTCAGTGGTGGTCTATAATTTACTTGTATGAATGATAAATCAAAACTTTAGATAGATTATAATTTATTTAAAATTACTTTGTATTAATACAATTCTTGGTTTTTTTCTTGTACCTACAACGTCGGTTATCATTTATATTAAGAAGAACATACCTACCAACAAATATCCAAAATGACCTTCTTTCCATATACATGAAAAGAATCTCAGAACAAAGAGCTCGATATCACAAAACGGATGGATGGAATAGAATAGAATCTATGAATCTATTCTTCATCATAAATGTATTTCTAATTTCAAATAAGATGCTTTGAAGAAAGGAACGAAATTCATGACAGAGGAGGAAGAAGCTCAGCACGGAAAGAATGTCTTGATGAGTTCTTTTTCAGGGGTTTCCTCTAAGAACAGCTAGTTACATTATATCGGTAACTCATAATTGGTGACCGTCTTGGCGTTGGAAAGGCGAATGTCCCATCTGGCAAGGTCGGAGATCACAGGAAGTGGAAGACATGGATAGCGGGAGCGGCAGAGGCATCGTCCCGGGTTCGAAACCCCTTTTGAAGGTCTGTACCCCTCCGTTCTGACGGTTCCTGTATCCTAACATCCACATCCTCGTCTACAAGGCCGCTCGACATTTCGGCAACTGCCCGGATCCATGCACTGCCCTCGCCTCGACGTCTAAGGAAGAGCTACTCCATTAGATATTCACCTTTACGAGGGCTACAATCTTGAGGGCTCTCGGCTATTCATTTCGTTTGGCATCAGGAAGCTGTAGGAGGAGAGCGATCTGGTTGAATTTGGAAACAACCCTGAAATGAGACAGCGTAACGCAACTTCAAAGGTCGCACTAACCAATTGCTAGTACCTAAGTGAGAACTCAGTACAACACCAGGAAGTTCCTACTGACCACAACTTGGCGATCAATTGCGAGTAATGAACTATTCATGCAGCATAAATTAATGAGAGAATTTCCCAAGTTACTTATCTACTCAATCTACCCTTCAGGTTTCTACACAATCCAACATTTTCATATAATTTTCAATAATAAAAATCGTAAATTTAAAATTGATTGCCTCCTGAATGCCTTGCTTATAGTATCTATTATATTACCACCTTTACCTATTGTTTTTGGTTTTACGGAATTTATTCATATGTTGAGCAATTTTTCATATTTTGAAGTTGTAGTGGCACCTTTGGAGTACGTCGCGCCATATTTAACATGGAGCCCACAATCTCAAGTGAACTTATAGTTTCATAATAAGATAGGTACATAGAGTATCATATTATAAGTATATTATATGGTGTAACATATAAGTTTAAGTTCCTTTCCGTCCCTAGCAGAGACCCTTGTCCCTGTAATTGGAGTAATGAATTGAAAATATACAGGGTTTTCATTTGAAGACGGCTCAAATACATTTCCTGCCTAAACGGTTGATCTGAGCATAAAATGCCAGAGGAAAATGTAAACGTGCCACTTGTTCCAAATAGATCACGGTGAAGGAATGTAATATTTTTTCTTTAAATTGAAATTGGATATTTCAATACCCCACAACTCGGTAAATATTCAAGACATCGAAATGCGGTTTGTTGCATATATTTTGTCTTTTCGTGCCCTTTAAAGAAATGTGCATAAACATACAGGTCATATGTAAACCCCAACTTTCGATCTTACGCTGGAGGCGCATGCGCGGCTGGAACGTCAAGTGGTGGTCATTTTTGGAAAGAAAGGCTCAAGGGCTACAACTTTTTCCTCTGGTATTTTTTGATCAGATCAACCGTTTAGGCATGAAATGCATTTGAGCCGTCTTAAAATGAACACCTTGTATACAGGGTGGGCCCAAACGAAACAAAGATATTCTGAATGTCTTTTAGATTTATACGAAATCTTTTAGATTTATAGGAAATTCTATGCTGAATAAATAAGTTCCAGTGAACATGTGTCAGCAAATGAGGCCTTCTGTGAGAAAAATGTATAAAACATATAGAAATTGTGTTTTTTAGCCTCTTTTCATGAATTAGGTACTCCCAAATGGTTTCATGTCTCAAAATACGTATCCAAGAGAACCTTTTAGAACATTAAATTTTGAGTAGAATGGGACTAAACGAGCGTTAGTATCTTAATTTGATACCGAGGAATGATTTTTTTTTAAATGTTAGTAAATCGTTTAAAGGAGAAAGTTAGTTAATCCTACCTCGACACCTGGACAGAGCAACGGAAAGGAAAAATAACATTTATGTGGCTGGTATGAAGTATTTGGATCGCTGTTGTCAACTTAATTTGCCGTAAAAATGGACATACACGAACGAGTAGTAAACGGACATTCCCTTGGTAGACGGAATGACTAATATGAGTGTTCTCTGCATTGATTGGGATATTTTAGACGGTGCTGCAATAGCCGTATTAGAATACATTTAATGTGAAGTAATAAATTGCTTTCATTTCTATGACTTCCACTTATAACGTAACATAACAAAATGTTAACACTGAAAAAACGTCTCAATCAGTTTTTATCTTCAAAAAAGTGGAAGGTAGGTAATTATGAATTTGAAATTATACATCGGCATCAAATTGAGATAATAATGCACTGTCAATCTCATTCCACTCAAAATGTAATGCTCTAAAATGATCTCTCTAATAAATTTTTGAGACATGAAGCTGTTTGAGAGTAATTCATGAAAAGGGCTAAAAACACGATTTCTAGATGTTTAAAAAAAATTTTTTTCATAGAAGGCCTCATTTGCGGACCCATTCTCACTGGAACTTATTCAGCATAAAATTTCCTATAAATCTTACTAATATCTTTGTTTTGTTTGGGCGCACCCTGTACATAATACTAGATGAATAGGGTTTTTATAATGTACTAACCTTACTAATAACCTTACCTACCAAAATGTATGATGCTGATCCAATAGTGGATTTTTCATGAAAATTTGCTTAAACTCATTTCTATAGGAAAACTTGACTTTTTGGTACTGCAGCAGATGGTTATAAATGCACCGGTAATAACTGAAAGTTCGTTCGCCTGAAAGTGAACGGTGAACAATAAAAAGCCTTCATACTGCGTTGTTTGATCAGACCCACATCGCCTAGTTCATGGACACCTTTCAGTTTCCGTTTCGTATGTTATGGTCTGACTGGTCGTTTGACTTTATCATTCAAGCTGAGTCACTCGACGAATGGAATGTGAGTCACTCAAAGCGGGGGGCATTAAAACTCGTGGATCGGAATGAATTCAAAGTTTACAGGCTGTAATACGACCGCGTGAGCTAATGGTGGAAAAACTTTATGGACCTCAGTTTCGGGTTTTCATGGTGTAAATGAAATGGACGTGTAATTATTGTTTTGAGATTGTCACCACCGTGTCCTGTACTCACAATATCTCATTGGAATAACAATCCAAAAGAGGAGGAGTTTCGAGGGTATGTGTGGGTTTGTCCATAGATCCGACTGCGCAAACCTTTTTTTTTTTTTCTTTTCCAAATTCTTTATTTATTAAAAAATAAAATAACGAGCTGAATACCGAAAAAATCGTCAATATGAGCGTAAATCAAAAGCGTTTCATAGGCGCGCCAGAATTTCCATACTGAAATGAAATGAATGAAAAAAAAGTGTTATTTCTCAAGTAGATGCATAAATACAGTAAACAAGTTGAAAAAAATTTTTGTACAGAAACTATTCCCCTGTGTGGGCGAGTGCCCGTGTTAGGGAGAAGAGCCGTGCTAGCGAGCTATTAATCGCAAATCACAATGGAACATACATGTTACATGCCTACGTATTATTCTTTTCAAATCTTAGTAGCTATTTTCTATAATTCAAAAAATGTTACAATCCTGCATATTATTCTTCCTTCTAGATCTTAGTTGCCATACTTACTTATTATTTATTAATTGCTTATCTTAGTTGTTATACATGCTGGTTGGTAATGTAAAAGCCTTTCAACAACTTTTTTTTTTTTTAATTTAGCGGAAGCAAATTGTATTGTTTTATTCTCTTGTACCTATAGATACCCTGCGCCGCCGTCGTGCGGTATTGAGGAAGCGCCATGTGCCCCAAAAGTTGAAAACGGGTGCTGGTCAAATGCCGTGGGAAACTAAAAGAGCCTTCTTTTAGGATTTGTTTATTTGAGCTGATTTTAATTAAATTGGTTATGTTCAAGATATTCATTTGTTTGCATAAGGGCGCGGTATGAGCAAGATAGCTGCTATTAGAAATTATTCTAATGAGGGTTTTTTGAGTTAAAACTATCGAATTCAGTGTTGTGGCACAAGCGCTTCCCCAGGCCGGCGGAGCCAGTGTGTGCTGTGGCTCCGTCCTGTTGAAACCACGTGTGGACAATGTATCATTCGTTCTCCTCCAAATGTAACGAAAAAATCGTTGAACATTACCACACAACGCTCTGGATTGACAGTGATTGGTTGCCTCGTTTGGTTAAAAAAAAATAAAAAACATAAAATAAGGCTCAATTATCCCACATAGCACACCACACAGTGACCTTTTGACAGTGAAGTGGCTGCTTGTGTAAGGTGGGATTGTCAAAGTTTTCCCGGTCGTGTGATTTCCCGGCATAGTGACGTTCTATGGCCGCCTCGCTCGCCCGACCTCTCCCTATGCGATTTCTCTTTATGGGATAGAGAGAGAGAGAGAAATAAATTCATTCCGAGACAAAAACAAGACATAATCAATGCATAGGTAAAGCTTATGGAATACCTATACCCCACAACCATAGGAAGACCCCCCCCCCCCCCTGTGCGGTTGGGAGGAGTTGCTTATTCTATTAAATAGTTAATTGATGGGAATATAAGCAATGCGATGTAGCACATGATTATTAAATGAAATTTTAGCAGCTTTATACAATAACGAAACGGAACATTATAAATTACTGCGAGGCATCCTGGTTCACAAGCATATGCTAAAGAGGACCGCCAGGCAGTCTTCTAGCCCTCTTGTGATCAGCCAGGAGAATGTCTTCTTTTGGTTTATTATCTTCGATAATGAACCATTGGAATCGCCCAAAGAAAAAAATTTTTTAACCCCCCCTCAAAATTTGTTGGTTTACGTTTCAAGATACGTAGATTCAGAAAATCGAATAAAAAAAATCCGTCCGTCCGCCGTACGCCGTCCCCCGTCCGCCGTACGCCGTCCCCCGTCCGCCGTCCGCGCCACTTTGCCCAGTTAGCGTTGAGCTAAAATTACGAAATTTGGTTTCTGGGTTTGGACCAGCCCCACAATGATCCTCAAAACTTTTCATAACCCTAGGTCAAGGGGAAGGGGTTCAAAACGAAATTTAAAATTTCGACGATGTCATATCTCAAAATATTTAACTGAACCGTGTAATTTTTAGTTCACTTTTGAATGACCTGAAAAATTACGAATCTTTTAAGACCAATTGGATTTTTGTGCGACCAGCCGTTCGTTTACAGTGACCGCGCAAAGGTTTAGGAAAAACACTAAACTTTCGCGTCGAAAACGGCCGTTATGTGACCCAACCCCCAGACGCCCAGAATAAAACTACCTTTTTTCATCTTCCCGGTAAACTACAGTCTAGAAATTTTAACCGTGAGTCGGGGATAGACCACATTGCAATATTCACTCGGTTTCTCATCTGTAAAATTGTTTAAATAATACCTTTTTGTAATAATACAAATTATATTTTGATGATGAGCTATTGACTTGAAATTTTAAAAATAGGTCAGAACTGGATCACAATGCAATATTCACCCGGTTTCTTGTCTGTAAAATTGTTTAAAATAATACCTATTTGTTTAAACAAATTAAATTTTGATGATGAGCTAGATACTTGAAATTTTATATATAGGTCAGAAATGGATGACATTTCAATATTCACTCGGTTTGTATGACATGGTATGAGTATGGTATGGTATAATATTGTATGTTTGATTTGGTATAGTACAGTATGGTATATCATACATGATAGGAAAGAAATTCGTATGGTATGGTATGAGTACAGTGAGAATATGGTATGGTGCCGATTTGCAACACAGTCTGGTATAGACAGAAGGGTGATCTGCACAAGGAAGATAATAAACCGTTGTGTCAAGAATTTGCAGAGTTTTTATAATTTGATAGCGTAAAGTTTGAAGGGGATCTCATTTCGTCCGGCAATGATCGGATCAAGAATGGCATGCTGTAGAATATGTGTCTATCAGTAGACGTTAAAACGCCGGAACTATGGCTAGGGAGGTGAGACGAAATGAATATGGAGTACTTTTAGGAATGTTGAATAAATCAGGATGTTTGTGAAAGAAGGACAAAGACGTTTTGATGTACAATTGTTGGACGGAAAACATGCGGACGTAGTTGTGAAGGTCAATTGTAGGAAATCTTTGGGGCTTTTTTGCAATTATTTTTAATATGGATTTTCGCATGATGGTTAGGGGGTTCAGGACCTTTGAGACAGCTCCTCCCCATGCAATATTCACAAACGAATGATGCTCTGTACTAATGCCTTGTATACAGTAATCAAACTTTCCTTGCTAAGGCATCCGCGAAGTTTTTGAGTCTGTCCTAGCACGTGGCCATCCCAACTGAGATCCTCGTCAATTATTACTCCCAGATACCTGGTGGACTGGACGCGCTCCAGTACAGGGCATGAGCAGACGCACGAAGTGTACTTGCCATCTGAACCGCACACGTGCAATTTAATGGGGGTACTGATCGATTTTTTAGATTGAGACTTGGAAAAGATTAGGTATTTCGTTTTTTATCTTAAAACTAAAGTTTACGTCGTCAAAACCTCGTTCTCTTGCGGCGAGAAACTGCTCAGATTCCTAACGATATGTTGGAGAGTGTTATGCGCAGCCGAGCGCCTCGGAGAATGCGTTAATTGTCGAGGAGGACATTTTCAGGATGTTATCTTCCACAAATGAAAATTTTACATAATATGTAAATTCTTGGACATACTATGTCCAATAAACTTCGACACTTTTGCGACGAAATGCGCTTCATTTCAATATACTAGTTTTGATATTTCATAGAAAACAACCATTTCAAATCTGATCATAACATCTGCGCCACCCTGTACAGACACTCGTTTGCAGAGAAGGCTCGTGGTAAGAAACTCAAACTAACAAAGTGATACTCTGTTATCCTGCACATCCAGAGCCTCGCAGGGAGCAGTATTCAGTTCGGTCTACTACACGGTTCGTATAGCGGTCAATAAGATGATGTGAAGAATAAGAGGATAGTAATAAGATTATGAGTGCAATTGTCTCTACAGCCCTCAAATTACAGTGTCTACATGGTATGGTTCAGTCTACCTTATACGCTACTCCCTTATGATAGAAATATATATCATGACTCTTTCACGATAAGTGTACTTGCGCCAGGATTTGCTCTTCCTGAATGTTGCCTTCCACTGAATTCAACCATCAATAAGTCGAGTGGATTGAAGGAAGAATTATACGTCCTACAGATGTCTTGAGCATTGATTATTACACTGAAGTACTAGCCTTTGGAGCTCATCCTTCAATATATCTCCTGTCCACTCCAAGGCCCTCCAAGAGATAGGCCTCTCCAATAGAGAGTGTATTCTAAATAAATTTAATATGGATGGTTATTTGACCACATTTCATCCTCAGGGTCTTCGAAAGATAGTTCAGCACTTGTGAGAAAATTTTAGCATTCTGGCCACTTTCAAATCTAAAGTGCTGGGACTTCAAAAACGATGTCTTGGGCGACCTCGACCTCATCCCGCTGCTATAAACCCCACATCTCAACTGGACGCAGGAATACAGGTTTCGAACAGCTTGCATTTCGCGCCCCACGACGTCACTCAGACTTTCCGGAAGATTTCCGTCTTATATCCCATTGCCATTTTGCTTTTTGGTGATTTGCATTCTTATTGAATTGGCACGAGAGTGTAACACTGAAATTGGCGTACGTATTCTAAGCGGGTTTCTCCACAGAGAAACCTCTTCATTTTTTTCATACGGCCTAATGCCTAATGTTTTCATATGAATGGTCATCAGGCGGTGTACGTCGCATAAGTCCTCGAAGACATTAATCTTCATCTGCTAATTTGGTGGCGAATCTGCAAGCAATCCTAGATCGTCCCCGAAGGCCTACAGCAGGCGCTCTCAAGAAATATGTTGGAATTGTATGCGTCATGCATGCCTTACTTGGCGAGAGTAACGGATAATGTGAACAATGTTCACTGAACATCAATGGAATAATGGCTCCTGTCTCGATAGGCGTGTAGATCACATTATGATGCAGTGCAATTATTATGCTGCCTCCAGGATCAAGTGTTCAACGAGCTGTACAGGATTATGGTATCGCCATTTAATGAGGAGTGTTTGTTACTAGAAACAGGTGTTTTTACATTATTGTTACAGTTTGTAAAAGAGAATAACATAAAATTTTTAGTTCGCATAAGTAACGGGTTATTCAATGTTTTTCATTTTACTCATCATAGAGTAAAATGTAACATTTTCAATTAAGATTTCTGTACTTAATTTTGCCACGTGGCTGTATGAATTTTGCAATACCATTATAAAAAACTGTTCGAATAAATTGTGATTGGAAATTCGATGTAGACTTGACCTTTGAAGTATATTAGTGACAACGAGATTCAGCAGTATTAAGGACAACGATCCAAAGTTTACTACGGTCTACATCGAACTGTTAAAAGTTGTTTACAAGCAACCTGTGGAGGAAGAATTTGGTTCCTTGATGGAAATCACTACTAGAAATTCATAAGCTTCTGCACCTCGCACCAGCGCGTGACATTTCCTTGTTCGATCGACCTGAACCCGAAAAATGCTCATATATTATCTGCGACCGTCCACGGCATCAGATTGAGCTCATGTGATTACGAGGCGATTCCGTCTTGTTTGAATTCATGAAGAACCGACGAATTTCGGTAGCTAGAATCGATGAGAAAGTCAAGTTTCTGTTTGAATAACCCAAAAATTAATTGAAACGAATTGCACGAAAATTGTTTCCGAAAGAAGAGTTGCTCAGATCAGAAAATAAATTGTGACAGTAAATTTGACGAATGAAAGTGTAGATGAGACTTGCACTATCAGGTTGAACTGCCGAATGGAAATCTGTTGATAACAATTCTCAAATAATTTTGAAAGTGACAAAACGTAACATACGGTCTGCAACAGTGTTCAACAACTGCTCAACAAAGAAATATTTTTTGGTAGTTTCTGGGGAAAAATCGCCATATTTTACTAATTCTGGGTCAAGAAACGCGAATAGGGCAATTCAATTTTTTTTATCTGCTCTTGAGTACAAACACAATTAATACGAGTACAAACACAATTAATGGAAGGTATTTATTGTAAAAATCTATGTTCCTCTCTGAGAAATTCTGCATACTGAATCATTTCTCGTTTTGTGTTAGTTTGCACTTCATCACCAATAGTAGAGGGGTTGGTTAGAGCCTATTCTTGAGAATGTTTAATCTTCGACTGCCTTTTGTACGTCATATCCAGTGCATCTCTTGTCCAGCAGTAGTCGGCGAGCATTGACTCAAAAATCAAGATGGGAGTGGAGAAAATTAATTTTTAAGGACACGTTGCGTTAAGGAAGATCTTAGTACTTTTGAAGGTAGTTGTCTTCTTTCTGTTGCTAAGAAATCGTCTTACCACACTTCCCTTTTCCTTCCAAAATGTCATCGAAAGCAAAAAATGAAGACTCCCTGCTTCACCACTGCTTCACTCAATCTTGGAAATTTTGCTTTGCAGGCGTCTCCACTCTGATCCATGGCTATAATTCATGATAATTCATAATAATAATTATTCAATAATTTAGTGATCTATACAGGAGGGTGATTTGCACAAAGAAGATGATAATTCATTAGGCTATTTTTGGCTACCAAAAAGAGGTGAGTGTTTTATTTATTGAGCAACGCCTTCCATTAATAATAAATGAGCGGTGCAATTATCCAATGGGAAATCTAAAAGCGATGAGTGCTGTAAGCTATTACAAGTCCAATGAGGTTGGAAGGATGCGCTTAATGATACGCGCGCACTCTCATGAAGAAAAAAAATCTCAAGTCCCCAGTCCCGCCTCGCACCCTCGAGTGGACCCGTGATATAATTTTTCAACGCTTTGGGAAGGAAAAATGGGATTAAGTTATAGAGTAACCTGAAGAAAAAGTAAAGCGGGCGGTGAGAAGTGGAGCAGGTTACGAGTCGGCGCGGGTTGTAGGAAGTGAGGACGGTGTAGGTTTGTAGGTTAGGAGCGGCTATGCCTCTGCAAGTCAAGGGAGGCAGTTACGCTTGCTCTTATGTAATCTTCTACTTCTTGGATCCCCTGCTTGAGAGCTGCTTGGCTGCCCCGTTACCCAACTTGGAACTGATGGGCCTCCCATTGTTCCTGGGGCCGATCCGAGGCGTTAGGCCGAGTAGGGATTTTCTCGTTTGAACCCCTGCAATGTTCAATTTCAATTCATTCTGAGAATGTCTTTGAATAAAACGCATGTATACATTTATCTCCATATCTAAACAAAAAAAGTCGCATTTTTCGTACCTAAGTCCGATACGAGGGAATACACAAACGTGGATGCCATTATTTCGCTCTACAAAGCTCTCGTTCTCCTTATATTGGAATATGCGTCGTCGATATGGTCCCCTTCGTTCGCCGTTCATAAGTACCAATTGGAGAGAGTGCACAGGAAGTTTCTGCGCTACGTGGCGTACAAATCGGGAATATGGGTTTCATTCATAAATTCAAGTTTAATGGGTCTGCAATGTCTTGTAGACGTTGGCCTTGTGTGTTTCCAGTAAAAATTTTGAGTTGTCATCCCTATTACTAGTAAGCAATGGAACGAAAGATATTGAGAAACATATTTGCATCGGTAATATTTTGACCTGAAAATGTCTCTTTATATTCAGTATGTGTTGAATTCAGATCGGTCTCCGGGTACGTCATCAAAATTCTTTCTACGGGATGGTCAAGCGGTGATTGTTAACCAACTTTGGCAAAACTCTCAGTGGTTTCAATATTTTCAGGATAACACTCCACTTTGGCTTCCAGTAATCTATTGTACGATGGGTATATGTCAAAACCTTGATCTTTCGCCTTAACATGGAACCAGTTATTTCTTCAAAAATTCGCTATAATAGCGATTTTGCATGACTGGATTTTTTTAGGTAGGTATGTTGTAAAAACCGAAATAAAATAGAAAATTATAACTTTGTTCTACAACATATTTTCACAAGTAAAATGGGAGACGTATTATTACCCTAAACAATTATGACATAATACTTTTATGTGACTAATACTTTTATATGTTGAATAATGTAAAATGCACCAACAACTTTCCTAATCATGGGGATTCAACACTCAAATATTAACTTCATTTGGTTTTCCAAAGATGTCAAAATGTTTTTTTTTTTTTTTTGCCTTGTGCGCCTTTACTGGTGACAGTGAAACTTGAAAATAACTCAAAATAATAACTGAATCTATGGAACTATAGCATAGGGGAAGGTGGTGACCTGGTATTTTCTACTCTACAAATATTTCAATAACACAAACCTTCAGAGGGCAATTAGTTGTTTAATTTTTATTATTTACGCTTGAAAATCGTGTTTGGTATGAACGTATGACGAACCAACGTCCTCCTACATATCAAATTACTCCGATAATTAATCATTAATTCGTGGTTCGAGGCTGGAGCTTTTTCACCATCTCCTCCTCTCGGTCCAATTGTTTCCTCCCAAGTTTACTGGTGACAGTGAAACTTGAAAATAACTCAAAATATTCACTGAATCTATGGAACTATAGGATAGGGGAAGGTGGTGACCTGGTATTTTCTACTCTACAAATATTTCAATAACACAAACCTTCAGAGGGCAATTAGTTGTTCAATTTTTATTATTTACGCTTGAAAATCGTGTTTGGTATGAACGTATGACGAACCAACGTCCTCCTACATATCAAATTACTCCGATAATTAATCATTAATTCGTGGTTCGAGGCTGGAGCTTTTTCACCATCTCCTCCTCTCGGTCCAATTGTTTCCTCCCAAGTTTACTGGTGACAGTGAAACTTGAAAATAACTCAAAATATTCACTGAATCTATGGAACTATAGGATAGGGGAAGGTGGTGACCTGGTATTTTCTACTCTACAAATATTTCAATAACACAAACCATCAGAGGGCAATTAGTTGTTCAATTTTTATTATTTATGTTTGAAAATCGTGTTCGGTATGGACACTTGACGAACCAACGTCCTCCTACATATCAAATTACTACGATAATTAATCATTAATTGGATCAAGGCAGGGGCTTTTTCACCATCTCCTCCTCTCGGTCCAATTGTTTCCTCCCAAGTTTCATTCTACACACGAATGGACATTCATAATTTCGTGATTCAAATCAATACACGGACAAACATGATTTCGATTTCAAACTTACGAAAAGCTCTACCGCTTATAAGTGAGAGCCGCGAGACCGTCGTGAGTTCTCTTAGTGTTCCAATGGGCTTCAGCCTTTCCAAAAAAAACAAGGAAGCGGCCCTCGAGTGAAGGGAGATCTCATCCGAAGAACTGGTCAAGGGAGGATGTCGATCCTGCCGCCCCATATCTTCACGTTTCCGGCAACCACCCTCCAGCGGGGCCATCGTCTGAGAGTCCTCCAGTTGAGTAAGACGACGGTTATGTCATCTTATTAATGTGGGGAGTGATCTGAAAATAGATTTGCCCTGTCAAACAGGCGGGAGCACACTCGAGCGCCCACAGTCCGGTAATCCATAATCCTTCCTTAATCCATAATCACCACTATCAGCTCACCTATGGATAATATAGAAGCCTACCTCTTGGTACTTTTTAACGCGAATGTGATTTCCACCACGAATCTATCTATGGGTTATACAGAGTACCAATTCATCGAACTCAAAAGGTACACAGCAAATTCTGAGGGGCTCAAGATATACCCGAGACACACCCCCAACGTTTCAAGTCTTCAAACCAACTTGTTAGGTCTGGTAATGGTTACCAGAAATAGGATGGAGGAAGCTTCTATATTTGATAAATGCAGCTTTTCGATTAGAACATCAGGGATCGGAGGTCATCATGATCATAAAAAGTTCCAGTCATGCACCATGATCGTATGAGTGAATTTTTGAACCAGTAGGTATTCGTACAAATAAGTGAAACAGGAGAAGTTTTACGCAAAGCGAAACTTGAGGTGAAAGGGGGGGGGGGGGGGGGGGGCAAAAACTAATAGCATTTTGGAACTCAACCATTAGCAACAGATTTAAGTAGCGAAACAATAACATAAGCAAAGATAAAAGAGAAGAACAATAGAATTGTTTTTCACCCCCTTTTCACTCCAATTCGTCAAGTAGCTTTTGGATTGCCGGTAAACCCCTCCCCCCACCCCCACACACAACCTGTACCCCCCTCCTCCTAAATTGGTCAGAAACCTTCCCCAATGTTCACTCAACATATTCCCTAAGTTTCATTCAGATCGGTCAAGTAGTAATACCCCCTCCTCCTACCCTAACTGCCTTTACCCCCCCCCCATACTATTGACCCACCCTACCTGTTTAGAAACATTCCTCAATGTTCACTCAACAAATTCCCAAAGTTGCACTCCAACTGGTCAAGTAGTTTTGAATGCCTGTAGACCCCCCCCCCCCCACCCGCACCATCCCACTAACAACCTGATTGAAGTACCACTTGAAAGTACTCGTCGAGCTGAATCCAGAGACTACTTAGAATCGGATTTACGTTCAACCGTTCAAATGTTATCCTCATAGCAGTGATTATAACACGTTTTTTAGTAGTATTTCATTTATAGCGTTTCAACGGATGGACAGATTTAAACGCGGATTTTTCATAAACCTTCCCAGATAAATTCTGCTCAAATGGTACCAGCCTCAACTTTCTACGTTCAGCCGTTCTCAATAATTCAATAATTGATTAATCAATTATTGATGATGAGACAAACAAACAGACAAACAGACAGATAGACAGACACGATTTTATTATATAGTATAGATAGATAAATATATTGAGTGGATTCAGGATGGTCTGAAACGGATTTTGGTATGAAATATTTTGGACCGAGAACAATAGCTTCCTTTTCTATAGCTGCCTATTTCTTTACTCCCAGTATTCTTGTAACTATTTGTAAAATTTCCAAAACGTCAAAATTCGTTTTTGAACTCCTTCCCCTTGACCTAGGGTTATGAAAAGTTTCGAGGATCATTGTGGGGTTGGTCCATGCATGTGAAACAAATTTCGCGATTTCAGAAGGTACTACGCTAACTAGGCAAAGTGGCTGGCGGTTGTTTGGCGTACGGCGGATGGACGGATTTATTTTCTATTTGATTTTGAGAATCTCTTAAGCCCTAAAATTTTTTTGCGGTGGGGGGGGTTTATTTCGTTTTCTTCTTGGGCGATTACAAAGGTTCATTATCGAAGATAATAAACCAAAATCGTGGATACGTAGGCATACACAAAGTTCGATGTCTACATTGACTGTGCTGTTAGGTCATTTTCGTTTTGGGTACCCTGAGTTGGGCGCACCATGCTAGAGCCGACATTCGGGAAATTGTTAATTGAGCCCAAATCCCCAATGCCCATATGAGCCCAGTGTGAAATGAGCCCTCCCTTCTAATTAGACCTCAAGGTTATGACATAACTCATAGCAATGACTCATAGCAATGACATTGCTCATTGACCTGTATTTTTTTTAATAATATAGATGTTATAATGACGGACGACAATCTGTGATCTTGATTGTGATTTGTGATAATGACGATGATTTTATAAACTATCTATCATGATATCATATGCATTTTCCTTACTAACTACACCAGGGGCTCATTTGGCTAGTCAAACTTTTGGGCTCTTTTGGATGAAACACTGTGGGCTCAATTCACACATTGTGTGAATTGAGCCCACAGTGTTTCATCCAAAAGAGCCCAAAAGTTTGACTAGCCAAATGAGCCCCTGGTGTAGTTAGTAAGGAAAATGCATATGATATCATGATAGATAGTTTATAAAATCATCGTCATTATCACAAATCACAATCAAGATCACAGATTGTCGTCCGTCATTATAACATCTATATTATTAAAAAAAATACAGGTCAATGAGCAATGTAGTGGTGGCTTACCCTGAGAACGAGACCATACCTAGTGAGGGTCGGGGGTGAGGCAAGGTATTTGTCCAGTTGGCATTGTATAAATTCCTGTTTTTTTCTTATAACTTCTTAGAAGGAGAAGCCCACATGGATGGAGAAAATTTCGCTTGGTTGAGGATATAACCAAGCGAAATTTCCTCCATCCATGTGGGCTTCTCCTTCTAAGAAGTTATAAGAAAAAAACTATATTATAGTTCTCGCGTAGGTATTTGATAAATTTGTTCAGCTGTTGGGTATTATGAGGTTTCGCATTGACGATTTGTCGCATTGTCGACGGAATCTGTGTCTGTTTTATATTCCTCGGAAAGACCCAGCGGCTGTATTTTACGCCACCATGATTGACACAAGTGAAAACGGCATGCAACGGGAGAACATAAGGGCCATGCAACTTGGCAGGCCTTCTGCAAAGCTACCTCCAGATCGGTAACAACAGTTGCAGGTGCAATAACCACAATTTAGTGTTCCTACCGAAAACAGTTACATTTTTCGGTAGGAACACTAAATTGTGGTTATTGCATATGTCCGAAACTACTTCTAAACACGATTCGTACATACAGCGTTCTTTATTTTTTAGTAAACAAAACAACAAAACGGTAAGTAATTTCCATTGAAATATCCATGGATCGTCAACATTTGGAGAAAACATCTAGGACAAAACTTGAAAGTCCCGTCTAGGTAAATAGTCGATGCCTCAACAAGGGCTTTCAAATTTGTCAGACAGCTAAAAACAATGAGCTCGCTGTCGCTATCGTTGATCAGTACAAACTCTTCTCCTGTTATAGAACCGAGAGCTTTCCTTTTAGCGTAGTACATATTCCTTTTAGGGCCGGTTCATCAATGGCATTTATTCGACGAATAGCGCCATCTTATTCGGCGAGTAGCCGTATTCTACGAATAGATCTAGGAACGCGGTAGCGTTCCGCCCCGCCAAGCAAAGAAGTTGAGAAAACGAACGGTGCCGAGCGCATGTTTACCGGACGTCACGAAACGCGTTTTCGAGGTATCCATATCTCGGCTCCTATTTGACCGATCAACTTGAAATTTAGTGTGGGTCTTCTTTGAGTGTATATTGGAAAGCCCTGAAAGTTTCAAATCGATAAGTCTAAAGGGAGCCGAGCTACATAACTTCAAAAACCCGGTTTTTCGGCCTTAGATTGTTCTTCTCCTTCTCCTTCTTCTTCTCCTTCTTCTCCTTGTTCAGACAGGCAAGGCTGGAGCCTCTCCACGTTCACCGATTGACTTGCAATTTTGCACAGAGCTTCATTTAACCTTGAGACAGAGCCTTATATAAGATTTAACCCATTATCTCAACCCAA
Organism: Stenodema calcarata; assembly: GCA_963920205.1. Lineage (NCBI taxonomy): Eukaryota > Metazoa > Arthropoda > Insecta > Hemiptera > Miridae > Stenodema > Stenodema calcarata. The sequence goes on along the minus strand of OY986048.1, from coordinate 56,610,289 downwards.
AAAAGTTTTAGAAACAAAAGAACAGAAACCTTAGGAAAATTCTGTCCACTTTGACGAGTCTACAGCCTGGGTAAAAGGACTAATCGACTTGAATTTTTTTACATATCTTCTTTATAGCATGGCTCAGTGCCATTTGAACGAAATAAGCAATTATCTACACCCAAAAAAAAAAAATTAGGGACAAAAAAACTGAAATTTAGGGTAATTAAGGCTAATTATGGCCATATCTCGGCTCCTAGTTGACCGATCAACTTGAAATTTGGTATGGATCTTTTTGGTGTGGATAATAGAAAGCCCTGAAAGTTTCAAGTCGCTAGGTCTAAAGGGAGCCGAGTTATATAACTTCAAAAACCAATTACCATGTTTTTCTACTTTTTTCAGTCGGTCAAGGCTACAGCCTCTCCACCTTCGCCGATTGACTTGAAATTTTGCACGGAGCTTCGTTTCAACATCAGACAGTGCCTTTTGAAAGTTTAACCCATTATCTCAACCCAAAAACTTTTAGAAACAAAAAACTGAAATTTAGGCTAATTTTGGCAACTTTGACGAGTCTACAGCCTGGGTAACCGGACCAATCGACTTGAAATTTTGCATAGACCTTCTTTATAAAATGACCCACTTCAACAACAAAAAGATGTGATATCCCCCCAAAAAACACTCCGTGTAAAAATCACCCCGCCTCGCAAATATCATTCTTCAGAGGCCGGAAAAAGTTATGATATCCACTTTCCCCGCCCGCCCTTTTCCTCATTAAGGAGCTAAGTATAATGAAAAGCTTAACCACTTCACAAGCACCGTACCCCTTTCGAAATCTCCCCTTGGCGCTATTGCGAGACGTTTTTATTACTTCCACAAGCAACTAATACTTGTATAAAACGTTAACCACCATCAAGTATTAGTTGCTTGTGGAAGTAATAATGTGGGAGTCGCCCTGCTCCGTGTACAATTACCTACGTAATATTTCAATAAATAGGTATTCTGCTTGGCTTTATTCTAGCAAAGCGGCAGAGATCGGCAAGTTTTTCAGAGGCTGATTCGAAGCTATGCTTGAACTGGTTCGCCAATTTAACTAATAGCTTCGAATCAGCCTCTGAAAAATTTGCCGATCTCTGCCGCATAGGTAACTGCACACGGAGCAGGGCGACTCGACCAGGATAACATCAATTTACTTACCTTTGTCCATGGTGTTCTTGTTCTCTTCCTTCAAATTAAAACTTTTTCGAAGCAACGAACTAACCACCAAACGTAGAAACTAAACAACAAACTACTCAGAATTCACAGAAACTGGAAGGTAACACTGTGGTTATAGCACCTTCTCGATACAAAAAAACTCTGCAAATTCTTGACACAACGGTTTATTATCTTCCTTGTGCAGATCACCCTTCTGTCTATACCAGACTGTGTTGCAAATCGGTACCATACCATATTCTCACCGTACTCATACCATACCATACGAATTTCTTTCCTATCATACGATACTGTACTATACCAAATAATACATACAATAATATACCATACCATACTCATACCATGTCATACAAACCGAGTGAATATTGAAATGTCATCCATTTCTGACCTATATTTAAAATTTCAAGTATCTAGCTCATCACCAAAATTTAATTTGTTTAAACAAATAGGTATTATTTAAACAAGTTTACAGACAAGAAACTGAGTGAATATTGCATTGTGATCCGGTTCTGAACTATTTTTAAAATTTCAAGTCAATAGATCATCATCAAAATTTAATTTGTATTATTACAAAAAGGTATTATTTAAACAATTTTACACATGAGAAACCGAGTGAATATTGCAATGTGGTCTATCCCCGACTCACGGTTAAAATTTGTAGACTGTAGTTTACCGGGAAGATGAAAAAAGGTAGTTTTATTCTGGGCGTCTGGGGGTTGAGTCACATAACGGCCGTTTTCGACGCGAAAGTTTAGTGTTTTTCCTAAACCTTTGCGCGGTCACTGTGAACGAACGGCTGGTCGCACAAAAATCCAATTGGTCTTAAAAGATTCGTAATGTTTCAGGTCATTCAAAAGTGAACTAAAAATTACACCGTTTCATGAGAATTTTTAGAGATATGACATTGTCGAAATTTCAAAGTTCGTTTTGAACCCCTTCCCCTTGACCTAGGGTTATGAAAAGTTTCGAGGATCATTGTGGGGCTGGTCCAAACCCAGAAACCAAATTTCGTAATTTTAGCTCAACGCTAACTGGGCAAAGTGCCACGGACGGCGGACGGCGGACGGGGGACGGCGTACGGCGTACGGGTGACGGACGGATTTTTTTTAATTCGATTTTCTGAATCTACGTATCTTGAAACGTAAACCAACAAATTTTGAGGGGGGGTTAAAAAAAATTTTTCTTTGGGCGATTCCAATGGTTCATTATCGAAGATAATAAGCCAAAATCGATTCTGACATTATTCGACAAACACTTATTCGTTCAATAAACTTCGTTGGATGAACAGTTATAAACACTGCTACTATTTTATTCGTCGAACAGTGTTATTCCTTGAATTGTTACCCACCGGTTGGTTTATACGGCTGATTGATGAACCGGCCCTTAACTGAAGAGGTGAACACTTCACACTTTCAATATCTCGGGTTATCGGAGCGCTCGGTGGGGGGAGCACCATATCCAGCCACCTTTTATACCGTCTTTCCTTTGGGCTCTTTTCACATGGATTTGGGCTCAATTAAAGCCTGCCCCGACATTCGTACTTAATTTTCAATGGACTTTTTTTTTAAATTAGGAATTCGATTCGCGTTCACTAAAACGAAAATGGCGAAGTAAGCAGATTGGTGCTACTGGCGTGGTGGTAACGATATCACCCACTAGTATTTGAACCACCAGGTTCACTACCCTCAATATCGTCACCCCAGTTCTACATAAAAGGCATCTCAAAAATCGTTCCACACTATGTAGGTTACCAACTGATGGTATTGTGTTGCAAGTACGGTAATAAACAAAACGACTTGTTTTCTCTCAGATGAATAAAATGAGTTAGAAGACTCCCTGGGAGCATTTCATGAAAACCGTTAGAAGTAGGTGGGAGGAGGCTCGAGGACAAAAGCGCGAGCACCCAAATGTACCTGACTTGACCAAAACACCTGGGAAGATGCATGGATTGAAAACCGTAGGATCCGGAGAGTGATGTTAGGCGTTGAGAACGCCCTCCAGAACGCCCGGTGTTAGGCAAGGGATTTCCGCTAGTATCGAGGGCAAGAGAAGTTCTCATGGAAGCAGGTACCAGGCGGTTGCTCCCATATGGCCCCACAAAAACTACTAGGAGAGACGGTCCATTTTCTCCCTTCTATCGCAACATCCCTGTGGATTCAACACGTCACTAATCCAATTACTAATTCCAGAAAGACTCAAAAACATGAATTCGAAATTCCGATAAATCATTTGTGAACCTCGAACCTCGAAAGTCAGGATAGTCCAGCAGACAGAACCAAAATGAAGGCGCGGAATTGCAGAGGCTTATTAAAACCCGATCCCCTAGCCAGCTAGCCCTCTGACGTCATAGGCTCTTACGGCATAGGCTGTGACGTACTAGTGGGCCTTCTGCCAGCCGTCTGACGTCAAACGCTCGTGCGTCATAGGCTCTGACGTAATAGTTAGCCTCCGGCCAGCCGTCTGACGTCATAGGCTCTTACGGCATAGAGTGTGACGTACTAGTGGGCCTTCTGCCAGCCGTCTGACGTCAAACGCTCGTGCGTCATAGAATAGGTATGTTCCTGCCACAGACGTCGAATTTTAAAGTCCGATTGCTCGTTGAGGCTTCACAGACGTAACGGGGTCACTGGCTGACGCTCCGCTCGTCTCGCAATCGCCGAGCGCTGAATAGTCGCTGAACTCCATCGAATTGATCGAAAAGCTTCGTGCTCGTCCCGGGAACGTCGAATATTCAGTGACAGAATCAATAACCGATTCTACTAATCCAGAGAATGAATACCGAAAGAGCGAATTTTCGAATTTTCGTTTTATATAAAATGTCCCCATTTGCCACCATTTTGGTTTACTATCTTCGATAATGAACCATTGGAATCGCCCAAAGAAAATTTTTTTTTAACCCCCCCCTCAAAATTTGTTGGTTTACGTTTCAAGATACGTAGATTCAGAAAATTGAATAAAAAAAAAAAAAATCCGTCCGTCCGCCGTACGCCGTCCACGCCGTTTTGCCCAGTTAGCGTTGAGCTAAAATTGCGAAATTTGATTTCTGGGTTTGGACCAGCCCCACAATGATCCTCGAAACTTTTCATAACCCTAGGTAAAGGGGAAGGGGTTCAAAACGAACTTTGAAAATTCGACAATGTCAGATCTCTAAAAATTCCCATGAAACGGTGTAATTTTTAGTTCACTTTTGAATGACCTGAAAAATTACCAATTTTTTAAGACCAATTGGAGTTTTGTACGACCAGCCGTTCGTTCACAGTGAGCGCGCAAAGGCCTAGGAAAAACACTAAACTTCGCGTCTAAAACGGCGTTAGGTGGGTCAACCCACAGACGCCCAGAATAAAACTACCTTTTTTCATCTTCCCGGTAAACTACAGTCTAGAAATTTTAACCGTGAGTCGGGGATTGACCACATTGCAATATTCACTCGGTTTCTCATCTGTAAAATTGTTTAAATAATACCTTTTTGTAATAATTTTGTAATAATAAGCTATTGACTTGAAATTTTAAAAATGGGTCAGAACTAACAATATTCACTCGGTTTGTATGACATGGTATATTATTGTCTGTATGATTGGGTATAGTACAGTATGGTATGATATGAAAGAAATTCGTATGGTATTTTAAATTTAATTTGGATGATGAGGTAGAGTTTCATCTAACAGTTCGTTAATTGGATTAGGGTGATCTGCTCAGAGAAGATAATAAACCGTAGTGTCAAGAATTTGCAGAGTTTTTTCACCTCAGTTTATACATTTTTCAACGCTGAACACGACGGTGAAGTCAGAATTGCGATATCTCATCCCGTTATCAGATTAGAGCAGATGAACCGTGAAGAACATCTCAAGTAACAACCACGTTTCTTCATTTTCAAACTGCTCCAGTTTTTGAATGGAATGAGATATCGCAATTCTGAGTTCACCATCGTGCTCAGCGTAAAAAACTCTTCAAAATGATGTGTCACTTGTCAGACTGTTTCATTTGAGAATTAATGGGTAATTTTTCCCCCTAAAACTCCCCATAACCCCGCTTAGACTGGCCCGTCTGCCCATCTGCGAACTAAGCCGTTCGATTAGCTTTAGCCAGCGAAATGCGTAGACAATGAAAGTTGTAAAGGATTTAATTAGCTTTCTAACGCTTGTTTGGACCAACCTGTAGGAGTGGGGGTAAGTCTAAAGGAAAAAAGAAGAAACAGCTATTTCGTGGTATAGCCCCCTGAATGAACGGATCCATTAAGAAATAATTTTCGGAAGGCTGGAAAATGTTTTAATCTCTTCAATTGGGCCTAGAATGAATTTATTTGAAATTGCGCCTTCGAGAACCTCCTGCTTCCCAAGGGAAAAGCGAAAAACCACGACATTTTCAGACTTTTTTCAGTTTTTCGGTTGTAACTCAAAACGGGTGATTTTTGGTACATGCCCACTTCGAAACAAATTGAAGAGCATCAAATTCTACGTCGACGAAACCCATATAAAATTTAATTCGGTCTAGTAGTTTGTCCACCACACGCGTTCAAAGTTTGGCTAACCTGCGGTAATTCGCACATCTCTGCGAAAACACGTTGGCCGGTCACTTTTGCTAATAAACCAGTTTTAAGACGAAAAAAAGTAATTTTGAATCAGGATTTCACAACAGTTTGGGTTTGTTAGCTTACTTGTCACACTGTTTCATTTTTGGAATTTATGGTTATTTTTTCTCCCGAAAACTCCCCAAAACCGCCCTTAGAGTAAATCGATTCTGCCCATCTACGAATTTAGCCTATCGATTGCTAAAACAAATTTTTGGTGCAAAGTTGATCTTTTTATCCTAATTCTATCGAGAGTTATCGTCTGGAATGAATCATACATATAATTAGCGAATTTTCGAAGAAAATGCTATTGTTGTATACGATTTTATTTATATGATTTTATTAAAAAATTTTGGACCGAGAACAATAGCTACATTTTCTTCGAAAATTCGCTAATTATATGTATGATTCATTCCAGACGATAACTCTCATTGGGATAAAAAGTTCAACTTTGCACCAAACATTTGTCTGTATATACATATTATGTATATACATATGATTTTTGGTGTATTTTGACAGTGAATTCAGGATGGTCTGGAACGGATTTTGATATACAAGGATTTTGGTATTTTCAAAAATTCGAGTTTCAACAATTTTGGACCATGAACAATATCTTCCTATTCTTAAATAAAATTAATGTGGGTTTTTTTAAATCTTAATCCGTTCCCAAGATCGTTTTTATCTCTTTTAAACTCAAATGTCTCCACTATGCTCCATTCAATTTAAACTTTTGGCCACGTTTTCGGAATCAACGTTATAGTTGCTATAAGATTAGTGTTCTTTGATTCTTGAGAAATACCATCTAATGACCATAACATCAGCGCCTGATCTATGTACGTCAAAACTAGTGCGTCAATTTGACGCGTGAGCGCCTAATCTATGTACGTCAAACCTAGTGCGTCAAATCGACGCGTGAGCGCCTGATCTATGTACGTCAAACCTAGTGCGTCAAAACGACGCGTGAGCACCTGATCTATGTACGTCAAACCTAGTGCGTCAAATCGACGCGTGAGCGCCTGATCTATGTACGTCAAACCTAGTGCGTCAAATCGACGCGTGAGCGCCTGATCTATGTACGTCAAACCTAGTGCGTCAAAACGACGCGTGAGCGCCTGATCTATGTACGTCAAACCTAGTGCGTCAAAACGACGCGTGAGCGCCTGATCTATGTACGTCAAACCTAGTGCGTCAAAACGACGCGTGAGCGCCTGATTTATGTACGTCAAACCTAGTGCGTCAAAACGACGCGTGAGAGCCTGATCAATGTACGTCAAACCTAGTGCGTCAAAACGACGCGTGAGCGCCTGATCTATGTACGTCAAACCTAGTGCGTCAAAACGACGCGTGAGCGCCTGATCTATATACGTCAAACCTAGTGCGTCAAATTGACTCGTGAGCGCCTGATCTATGTACGTCAAACCTAGTGCGTCAAAACGACGCGTGAGAGCCTGATCTATGTACGTCAAACCTAGTGCGTCAATTCTACGCGTGAGCGCCTGATCAATGTACGTCAAACCTAGTGCGTCAAATTGACTCGTGAGCGCCTGATCTATGTACGTCAAAATGCTGTGTTTACAGTTACTGTTGGTGCCAAATTTCGTTTTAGCGTTGTTTTCGACGTTCCTCTCGTCGTTCGCTCCATTGGTACGTATGAAGTGTTCATATTTTTTGCGAAGAGAAAGGAGTATCAACAACAAACTTACGAAACTCTTCCGATTCCATATCAACAAATAAAATCACAACACCATTGGTTAGTAATTATTCACTTTAAAACCAATTACACAAATACACAAATAAAATACGTAAGATTCTGAGCACACATGTATTCACGCTGATGGCTAAATGAAAACTAACAATAACAAAACAACGAATCCCAGTTTCCTACACGACCAACTTTGTTTGGATGTAGTATTTCGATATTATCGAACGTGAAACATCGATGATAAAACATCGAAATCGAAGACAAACATCGATATTTCGATGTTATCGATATCAAAGCCCCATCCCTACTGACAACTGTCTAACTGTCAATATTTTGACAAAATAACTGTCATTATTTTGTGAGATGATTATTTATTCAAGTCTGTCATAAATACCAAGAACAAATACGCAAGAAATGCCTTATAATTCGAGAGCTTTCGATCGAATGGAGAACGATTTTTGTCCGATGAAAACTAAAGAAGTTTCATTTCCCTAGCAACGGCTTGGTTGTAAGTGAAAATTATCGTAAAATGTAGGTAACGCTTTTCGATGACACTTTTTCGTGACAGTTTTTTATTTCAATGTGCCAAAGCAAAGACATAAAATGTCAAAAATCTCGAGAACGGATTGAGATAAAAATATACGATTGGCGGCATTTCACTCCATGTTTGATGTTTTTTTACGCAAATCGTTTGTTGCGGATCACGCTCCATGTTCAGCACTGAACATTAAACACTTAATCAGGTGGGTGCCGTCGATCTATAAGATTTTCAATTTACCGAAACTATTAACTGCATCTCAATCGACATGACAATCAATATCATTCGTAATTAGATAATAATATTTACAGCTTACTGTCCAAAAAAAAAAAAAAAAAAAACGTGTACGGGATTGCAATCACTAAATATTGGCACTGTCAGCTTAGGATTGTCATAGCGAACTTAACGCTACTATGGACCATGCATATTTGTTCGAGATTTGTTCTTCTTTTATAAAGAAGACGTTTTTAGATACTGAAACTATTTTCCACTCTGCTCTCAAGTGTAACATCCATTTGCTACCAGCAACTTGAGCCACACTATAATCTTCAGAGAATCCCAATTATTTCCACACACAACCTGAACGCCTTCAAAATCTTCAAGGGGTCTAAAATGAGGGAAGTTTGTTCTATCAATGTGTGAAAGATTTGTGTGTGTTTGTCAGGAGTCCACAAAAACTCAATAGCGAGCTCATGTATAAAGCCCAAGTCAGTATCAATGACTATGTACACAAAACACGCAATTAGGCTACACTGAATGGTGCATATTGGTGAATTGTGGTCATTTAAGAAAATTGGTTTTTAGACTACGTTTACATGACAATAAAGGGATCATTGTGCTGGTTTTGCTTATTGATGAAGCGATGGTCATTCAAGTTGGTGGGTGAGGGATAATAATGAATGTAGAAGTTTAATTTGGTTGGAAAAGTATGCTATCGAGTACTGATCATCTGGAAGAGCTGAACGACTGCATATTGCTTTATATCGGAATCTACAACGATTATTCCGTGCGGGAAGTTGTGGACGGAAGAGATGAGCTCAAGAGGTTGTGGAATGAGTAAGAACCACTTAGGAAGAGCCCTCAAGGGGTCTAGTCTGGTACAGTGATAGGTGGATACTATGAGGACGGCACAGCTATCCAAGGGAAGTGGCCTGCTTACTGATCAGTTATGCTTCTTCCAGTCCCAGGAGTGGAGAGAGGTCCTTCGAGTGAATGAAGGGTCATTACGACCTTCTCATTGTGCCAACAGGTATCCCTGCCCTCTTCACTTGACGACGGTCATGTTCAGGTAGCTCCTTTCTTTCTGGACCCCCGTCTCGTCACCGTTCCATCATAACCCATGAAAAAGGTCCAAGAGAAATGAAAAAGGTCCTGGAGGGAAAATCGGATTTTTTTTCTCCTTGGATGAGCAGTGGGTGTGGTAAATACAAAGCCCAATGGCTTCCTTCATGAGGCATAACATCCGCAACTTGGAGACTTCCAATCTTTCGGCTTTTACTGCACACATCCAACAGAAAATTAGAATCAAAACCTGCACCTCCTGGTGCGTTTCTTCTCATGTAAGAAGAAGATTCAGAATTATGTCGTCACTGAACTCCTCAAGGGGAATAATGAGATATGTACCTACTCCAACATTGATTTACTTCATGCTTACCTTCTTCTAAGAGTATTTCCATTCCTCGGCCCATTTCTAGTGACACTGATGATCTCGTATTATTACAGATACTTGAATGAAAGTACTATTAAAATATGCGAACCTCATTTATTCAACATGTGGGTTTTCGAGTTCAAATGATTCTGACCATTTTTAGCCAAGTTTTCGGAAAATTTGTACACTAAAATCCGTTTCAGACCACCTTGAATTCCCTGCCGAAAGACACCAGGGTCATTCTGATTTCATTTGGCGCTTTCATGTCCCCGAATTCTCACAATTCTTGACCAAAACTAGCGATTTTGGGAGGAAAAAGGGTTGTTTACGTTAGGAGATCAACGAAGAAATAATTTGACTGCCCAAAATCCTCCTTTACCAACACACACTGATGACGAATGACACCTGAAATCCTGGAAACTCATGAGTGTTACCGTCCCCTCTTACCTAACACGTAAGTAGAAGTTAGGTAAACATGAACAATCTAGAACTGGACAGGGCTACTAGCTGCAGTAGGTTTGTTCCTCTTTATTTATAGTAAGGATTTACATTTTTAAGATTTTTTTTAATCAGTGAAAAACAAGTTTTTCAGTCAGTCTCTTCTCAATGGGACCTCAGGAGTGTTATCATTGTAGCGATCATGAAGTACGATGGAAAATCAAGTAAAATCGGTAGAGTCAGATGTGAAGGTTACAGTGTCCAGTTGAAGATGTACGACCGTAGAGTTGCAGCGACTTTGTATAGCGAAAGAAGCCTAAAACCATGGTGAGTATTTTTTATTGTTAATCATGAGCGTTGTTAGTGCTTAATAAAAATAATCCGATACAACATATATACGATACAACCATACTGCTTGGTGACAGGTTTCAAATAGTAGCCATCCCCGAGTTTTACCACTTCATCGTCCTGTGCGACCCATTTTTATTGGAAACTCTCATGAGTGTAAGCTCTCTGGAGTGTGACCAAGGATCGGTAATGCAGATTTATGTTACTTATGTATTTTCACTTTGCAGAGGGACTGATAGATAGATAGATAATCAGTTATATTTTTTTTAAATAATTTCACAGCATATGTAATACAAATACATGATATTATGACTATTACACTTATTATAAAAAAATAATGGTACAATTGTTCAGAATGTTCCGTCCCAGTTGAATTCAGCCACCAACTCCGACCTATACACCCATGGGACTTTGCATTACCTTGCCAATGAGAACATCATCATAGTTATGACTTTGTCACGCGTGAATCTTGTTGATCCAAAGTTAGCCATACGGAATTCACTCAGCACGGGACAGACTGCCAAAAAATCGAAGATATCCTCAGGCTCATCGATGTTGCAAAGAGCGCAAATATTTCTTGCAGATCTTTCATCTCGCCCATGTGGCCGACTATTGAACATGAGGAGGTCGCCCCGAACTTTACAGATCCTCAAGGTCATGACAAACATCGATGCCTTTTGAGTTTCGGCAATCAAGTCCACGCAACGGGTCCCCAGGTCCTTGTGACGATATACTTGATCATGCAATGCCCGAGCCCTTGCCAATATTGATTCCTTCCATGCTATCTTCACCTCCTCCAGAGGGACTGCTTCCCAAAATGATCATATTTTGTAAATATTCCCATTTCGGGTTCGTTATTGTTTCGTCCATATCCTCCTTGGCTTGATGAGGTTTGGTGTAAAAAGAGAGAGAATGATTTCCACTCGTCGAGTGGTGAACTGAAATAGGTAGAGTTACCACCAACAAGTTACCCTGAAGATGGCTTATTAAAGCCGAAAGCTTGGAAATCATTATCTCTCTTTTTACACCAAACCTCCTACAACCCTCTAAATATACATTTCGAGTTGTGATTCCAACTTATCCCAAAGCACGATTTTGTCATGGACGATATTGTATGTGCCCTTGCGACAATATGAGGAAGCTGTTTCCTCCATCCACGTGGCTATAATTTGTCAACCTACTAAGTTTTGCGTGTAGTTGAGCGAGCTTCATTAATATCAACTTCCATCACCGCCGTCATGAAATACCGCCTCCAATTCTATTTGACGTGCTTGAATAATGCTTGAAACCCAACAGTCGATTCGGATCTCCCAGTTATTCTATTATATGTGCGCGTTAGTTAAATATAAACGATAGCTCGGAACATCTGATCAAACGAGAGCCCTCACGCGCTCTTCAACCGTCATCTGGCTGCTCAGCCCGGGAACCAGTTCACACGTGGGATACTCTCATGAAACATCAACGTCCTCATAATTCAATAGAGGTTATTTAAACTTGTATGAGATGGCCCTCATTGTTGGAATACTTCAATTTGAGTCATTGTAGCTTAAAATGTACACATGTACCTATATGGGATAAGCTATAGACAAATATTTAGTAGTTTTATGTTAAATTAAAATGATGTTACTACAGAAACGCGAAAATAAAGTCTTTCATTGAAATACTGGAATTACTGTAAACAAATGAAATAGGGTGGACAATAACAGCTACAAGACACTTCCGCATCTATTGATCCATCTCCCTTCTCCTTATGTCTAGGAATGGAATCGCGATATCTTATCCCGTATCCAAACTGGAGCACTTTGAAGATGAAGAAACGTGGTTGTTACTAGATTTCTCAAAACTAAACATTTAGACGACTTATCACCAAGAATTCAAAGGATCCGACTGAGAATGTTGAGGCACGATTACATTATGACATACATTCCAGGTAAACAACAAACATTGGCAGACACACTTGCGAGGGCACCTTCAAAATTCTACGTTCATGAAGAATCACAAGAACTCGAAGTGGAAACACTCGCTTTTATTAAAATGATAGATCAATCAACCTAAACGACACTACCTTAGCAAACATTGTTACTGAACAAAACAAAGACCCTGTATGTGATACACTGAAGAAGTTTATATTAGAAGGTTGGCCTTCGAAGAGTGACGTACCTCTCCACATCTGAGTGTTTTATTCAACGTGGATGAACTCAGTGTGAGTAACGGATTAATACTCCGTGGATCTCGCATTTTCGTACCACGAGGGTCATCAAGGGATTACCAAGTATCGGTTGAGAGCGAGACAAGCTGTTTGGTGGCCAGGATTGTCAACATCAATCGAAAAACTCGTGAAATCATGCCCTTCGTGCATACAAAATTCAAAAAATCACCATGAGCCGTTGATCCCATCAGAATTTCCTGATCGGCCTTGGATGATTTTGGCTATGGATCTTTTCAAAACAGAAAATGTGTGGTTTCTTACAGTAACTGATTATTATTCAAGATACTTTGAAATAGCAGAGCTGAAATCTTTGAGAGCTCAAGAAGTTATACAGAAGTGTAAAACGTTCTTCTGTCGGTACGGTATCCCAGAAATTGTTAGATCGGACTGTGGACCCCAATTTCAAGCTATTGAGTGTGCGGAATTCAATGATTTCGCGAAACAATACGGCTTTCAACATGTAACCAAACCAGCAGCCCAAAATTTGCTCAAAGCAATGGAGAGGCGGAAGCCGCTGTCAAAATCGCGAAAATGATATTAAACAAGAATCCTGATGATCCGTATTTGGCACTTCTCGCTTATCGAGCTACCCCTTTAGCCAGTGGATTCAGCCCATCAGAGCTATTGATGAACAGGAAACTAAGAAGTTGTTTACCACAGACCGAAGATGTCCTCAAACAAACTCCAGATTTCACCCATCCATTAGAAGAAGAGAAACGCTACAGGGATGCATACAAACATGATTACGACAAACACCACAAAGTTTCACCGTTAACACCATTGAAAAAAGGAGACGGAGTTTGGATAGTAGACCTCCGTCGACATCGTACTGTTGTTGGAATTTCGGAAATAGATTTCACATAAAACTGGCTCCATACTTAAATTCCCAAAACGAAACAGGTGAACTTGAAGAGTCGGCACAGTAACCGTTATCTTGAACATGAACTTCAATGTTATTCACTGTTATTCTATTGTTGCCCAGAATGTCAACCTAAGAAGGAGGATGTTCTGGAACTCGATTAATTATTATTCTTTTTACTACGGTTCGATGTTGTAACTATCGCTGAACGTGTGACTTGGCAAATAAAAGTTAGTTCTATGCAAAGCTTTCAACGAAATCTTGTGCTTAATATTATATTGTAAACTGTAATAATATTACAGTTGTTACTGGAGGTATCCTTCACGGTTCATGTGTTTTAATTGATCCACCTAGGTGGACAGCCGATGACGTCCGCGACGCCTAAAAAACGGCAGTCGGACGGAAATCCAACCTGAAATGGTTGCTTACTTACTTACTTACTACTCATCTGTTTTAATGTGAAGACGGAATGAAATACCGCAATTCTGACTTCCCATCCTGTTCAGCGTTGAAAAATCTACAAACTAGGGTGTTACTCGGCACAAAAGGAGACTAAATTTGTTATAAAACCACTAAAATAGAGACCCTTTGCATAAAACCAGTTATTTCTTCGCAAATTTGCTCTTATAGCCACGCTGCATGAGTGTGAATTTTTGTTGATGTCTCTTTGTTATGTTAGTGAACAGACTGATATCGAAGTTTAACTGATAAAAGGTAATATTTTCATATTGGGCTGACTAGCCCGTGCTGTATTAAAATAAATAAATCTCCAAGGTTCCTCATCAACATTGGACTACTCGGTACCATTTGAATAAAGCGGGAGTAACAAGTAACAATCTGAGAGTGAGTCATTCCTGGCATCGCTCTGGACTCGTTAGTCTCGTAGGCGGTAGGAAATAGCGAACGGAAGGTGATGGAGACAGTTATAAAGATTGTCGTGGTGTGAAGTAGCTGTGGTCGGTGAGAGAAAGGGTGATGAGGAGGGGGGGGGGGTGATCAAAAAATAGATGTCATTTTTGGCAAAGGCACCTTCCATCACCTTTACAAGCTTTGGAGCGTTCGGCGCGGCGCTCGTCGGTAAAACTACCAATTTAGGACATCACACATAAATCATTCGGAAATCTCCCTGGTTATTTAAATTTCAAACAGTTGCGGCCGTCGTTCTGTAAAAAATAACCTGAAACAAACATATTCATCAGTCACAAGGTGTGAAGAAACTACCCACTCTTCAGGAATCAATTCTAATAACGATTATCTTAGTAACCAATCAAGACAAACCAATTTAACCCTCCCTAAAAATCGAGATAGGTTGACCGAGAAATTTGAAATTCGGTAGTCGGGCTTCGAGCATACAGAGAACGATCTTTGAAACATTTCATAACCCTAGGTCAATAGGAAGGGGTTTAAATAAGTGTTGAAATGTCATACTCGTCAAATCTGACGGAACGGTATAGTTTCCACATTTGAATAGCACTTAGCTGAGAGAATTTCTTAAGACCATCCGGAGCTTTCTACGACCAGCCGTTCGTTCACAATGAGAGCTCACGGGTATTTGTTGGTATGCAAATCTTGTTATAAATTACAACGTTGATGCAAGAAAAGTGCCAGAATTGCAGTAGTGCAAATTAAACCAATTTAGGAGAATTTTCCTAAACCCAACGAAAAATCCCATAATTGTATTTAATACTAACCGGTAGTGAACCTCTATGTCCTTCCCCGATCACGGAAACATTTAAATACGGGAGAAGGGTTCGATCCATAGAGCCGTTTTTGTGTGATTAAAGGACAGACAAACAAACAAATTCAAAATCGGCATGGTTTGACTCCATTTCACGCGAAGCGAATAACTGTAGTGTAGTTTGTCGAAAATACCCAAGGAACACGAAAATCGTCTCTAAATTTAGTCAAATAGACAAGTTAATTCTAAATAATTCATCGTCTACCTAAATATTTTATTCTTAATTTATATAAATAAATTTTCGACAATCACTGAGATATTTACCGACTCTCACCCTTCATTCGGAAATGGCCACATAGTCAACTTTTTGGTTTATTATCTTCGACAATGAACCTTTGGAATCGCCCAAGAAAAAAGATTACCCCTTCAAGATTTGAGGGCTTTCGTTTCAAGATACGTAGATCCCAAAAATCGACGATCCAAAGAAATCAAAATTAATTAAACTTGAAAAATGGGACTCTCGCGAAATATTTCAGTTCAAGTTTGAACAAGTTTGCGCCACTTTGCTCAGTTAGCGTTGTGCTAAGGTATTGAAATTTGGTTTAAAGATTCGGACCACACCCACGATGATCCTTTGATCTTTTCATAACCCTAGGTCAAGGGGAAGGGGTTCAAAACGAATTTTGAAATTTTAGTGCAAGTTGGAACAAAGTTTTTTCAGAAACTTCAAATTTTAAAATTTAATATAGGCCAGAACTGGATAACAATACAATATCCACTCGGTTAACTGTCTGTAAAATTGTTTAAACAATACCTATCTGTTTGAACCAATTAAATTTGGTAAGCTAGATTCTTGAAATGTTAAATACAGGTCATAACTGGAGGACACTCGGTTTCTTGTCTGTAAACCTTTTTAAACAATAACTATTTCTTTAAGCAAATTAAATTTGGATGATGAGCTAGAGCCTCGTCAAGAATTTGCAGAGTTTCTAACAATACTGCAGTGCATAAGTTCAGTTTCAGAACTGGGATATTATAGAGAACAGTGATCTAGACTCGAGGGTGATCTGTACACAAGATAATGAACCGTTGTGGGAAAATTCGCAACGTTTTTCTCCTAGGCAGATCCCAATGGTTTGTTTTTGAAGATAATAAACCAAAACGCAGTTAGAACAATTGAAATAACAATAGACAAAATCGTTACTCCCACTTGGGTTATGGACGCATCGTTCACCAAAGAAGAAAACACCGATCACAACAATATGAAGTGTGAAATACAGAAGGACTTGACGGGTGGCAAAAACGAAATAAAAATGAAATGAAAACAGTGTGATAGTGTTTAGATAGGCCTCTGCTCTGAATTTATTTTGCAAACCAAGCAAAATGAATTCAGGGCAGAGGCCCGGATCGACCTCCACATCAGCATTTCAAAGCCACTTCTCCCCTGCGATTGCCCGCCATTTCCTCACTCCGTGTCTCGTTTGTTCCTCAAACTCAAGGAAGTTGAAGAGACAGTTGTTTTTCTCCAACCACTCCGCTGAAAATTTTGTTTTCACCATTCTTTTCGTCTCCTCGTTCCATGTCTGGTACTGTAGAATTACGCCAATGTGAGGAGAGTTGTAGGTACTTCCTCACACAAAATATACAAAATGCTTAGCGAATTTTCTAACGTTCGCTCCTTCCTCTATTTTTCGAATTTTATTTACTATTGACGTTGTCTGACACTGGAGACAGCGCGGGCGGTCACCCAATGCCAACATTAGAACATAAAAAAACCGTAGGATCCTCTCGATATTTATTTCTTTAAGTTCTAGATTCAAATAGATCCTCGAGTTCCGCAGATAAATTCCTGACTCGGAAAGACGATCTAGATCCGAGAGCTTATTTGAGCCCTAGACTTTGTAAGTCCAGAACCTATAGATCCCGAGCTCGGAACCCAAGTAAATTTCTTCAACAACTTCAAGGATTTGTGGCCATCGATCTACAAGAAAACATGTAAGCCTATTGGGAAGAGGATCCAGCAAATCATTCGGCCTTTCCTAATACAAAGAATTTGAATACGATTCCTCCTTGGCGGGGTATGTCAAAACATACGAGTAGGAACATAGATGGACTCGCTTCTACACTCTTCAAACTTGCGAAAAACAGCACTTCACATGAACTCCCTATACTGGAAAGTTATGAAGAACCGATCGGAATCAATTCAAAAACGATTGCAGATGTTGTAAAACTGATAAAACACACCCCAGACCCATCCCTCGACTTTAACCAGAGCATTAAAGAATATAAATTTTTTTGTAATGAACTTCCATACCTAGGAGTCAGTAACAGTTTTTAACAACATCTTTGCGTTTCAGATGTCAAATTACGACAACTAACTCGACATTATTGATTATGCTTTATTTATATGTCCATTTCAAGTGCTTTTTAAATGCAATAAAAATGCTGGCTATGTTGATGGGACCTGCAAGTATGATATCTGATGGTTGACCAATCGTTGAAGCACATTGCTTGAGATTACGCGGATAACGAAAGCTTTGATTGCGAATATTTTGAAAAGCTGATTTGGGACATGTACTGTTGTCATTTTCACCGATTCAATTAATCTACTATTTAGTGATCTAGACATAGGGTGATCTGTACAAAGGAGATAATAAACCGTTCTGTCAATAATTTGCAGAGTTTTTGCAGGTGTTCCGCAAGTAGGACTTCGGTGTTTTTATGTGCAACTTAGTGAATGTTGGTAAAAAAACAAAAATTTTCAAATGCATTCAAAATTTTTTTTTAAATCTCAGAATAAAATACATATATACATACAGATACTACATGTACCTACCTACATACATCTCCGTGAAAACAGGAAATGAGTTTTGTTTGGTTGTATAACAAATTTGTAAAAAATTAATTTTGTTCTATTTGTTATACTTATAAAAAGGTGTGTTTCAAAACTTCTGTGTAAATATTTCGAGGAAGTGAGGCACCGTTTTTTATGTAAGAGCAAATGCAATGCAGAATATGGTAATATTAACATTGTAAGGAATATTATGTATCACGTACTTACAACAAAGAATTCCAAATATTTCATTCCTCCGTCAAGCACAAGTTTTAAATGCTATTTACTATTTGGAGGGTTGTAGGAGGTGGTAAGAAGAGGAGAAGGTTTTCCGAGCTTTTCGGCTTTAATAATTCATCTTCAGGGGTAGGTATTGTTTCCTCAACCCAGTCTCTTTCGTTCTGAATAAACTACATGTCTACTGCTACTACTACTACTTCAGAACGAAAGAGACTGGGTTGAGGAAACAATACCTACCCCTGAAGATGGCTTATTAAAGCCGAAAGCTCGGAAAAACTTCTCCTCCTCCTACAACCCTCCAAATAGACAAAGGTTTTTCAACCAAGGAGGAAATGGACAAAACAGCAAATTATGCTATTTACTGTAAACTGTACATTACCTATATATTTACTGTAAACTGTGAATAAGCTATTTACTGTAAACTGTGAATAAGCTATTTACAGTTTACCTGTCCCGTAACGGTACTAATGCTACGTCGCAAAGTGGAGTGAGCTTAGTGTAAACATTCTCTTCGGAATCATTTGATCATTTGTGTATTTGGTCAATAATCGGGGTGAAATGGAGCCATCCCGGCTGGCATCCGCCGCTGACCTCTCATAGATGGATACCTCAGCTTCAAGTGATACGAGGACACCCAAGACGGAGATGGATGAGACGAAGATCGTCGTGCGAGCGTTCCCTACAAGGAGAAGCCCTTAAAGTACCGAAGCGAAGCCGTAGTACGCGCTCAGGGAGAGAAAGAAACAAAAACAAAACCCCTAAAAACAACCACCTTGACGAGAGCCACGGCGAACCTCCTCCTGTGAGACTTACCGCACTCGATTGTTATTTACATTATTTGGGGTGAATTTACGCTGATGCCGTCCAATACTTGGGAATGACTCTTAGCTCCAAACTAAATTGGAATAAGCACTTTGCGTGGAAGAAACAGGAACTGAGGATCAAATTCGGAAGCCAGTTCTTTCACTTCACAACAAACTGTTAATATGCAAGCAGATTCTTCACCCTACATGGAAGTACGGGATCCAACTCTGGGGCTGTGCCAATAAGTCATGTATTAAAAAAATTCAAACGTTGCAAAACAAAATAATGAGAAGTATTGCAGGCGACAAAACAATTGCCAAGTGAATGCGGAAGCACGAACATCACCTCCACAAACATGAAAACCTGGAGATGCTCAATGTTATAAACAACGAATGGGAACTCCAGCGCCTCGAGCGTACCAAACCACTGGACTTGATCGGGCTGTGCAAATAGTTGTGTAGTGCGAGTAAAATCCAGTGACACTACTGATCCCGCTCCAAACACGGGCTCGATTTAGATGAAAACCTACCTTGGAGTGAGATTAATTGTTTTGAGAAGAAATGTATCGAAATTATTCACTTGCAACGAATAAATCACGGAAAAAAGGTTATCTACATCTTTTCACGTCACGTATCTCCTGTCACTCCTAAGAAGAGCATAGGGCCTTAACGAAGTTTCGTCATCCTTCTCTGTTTCCTGCCAGTGCCTTGACTTCCTGCAATGCCTTTCCAACCTGGCCAGCCTCCGTTTCCACAGATCTGCTCCAAGTCGCACGTAGGCGCCCCCGCTTCCAGCAACCCTGCGGATTCCAGTCCAATGCTTGTATCTCTATGGCTCCCTCATCATTCCTCAGATTATGACCTATCCACTTCTATTTTCTTCACAAAATCTCGACTGAGATTAGTTTTTGATGAGTCCTATCAAGGACCGTTGAAAATAATGTCTGGCCTATGCCAACGATTTGCTTCAGGCAACGATTAACGAGTACCTGGAGCCTCTGTGTTAGAGTTTGTGTCGTTTTCCAGGTTTCACAGCCATAGAAAAGAGCGGATTTAACATTTGTGGTGAAGATGCGCAGCTTAGTCCCGAGAGAAATATTTCTATTTCTTCAAACCGGGTACAGCTGGACAGAAGAGCCGCTTGCCTTTATAATCCTGCTCCTCACATCTTCATCCATTCCTACAGCATCGAAGTTACTTCCAAGTTCGGAAGGTTATCTCTTGAGGCAACGTTTACCCTCAGCTCCTTTGTCTTGATGAAGTTTATCTTGAGACCTGCCATGGATGAGAGATCACTGAACTTGTCGAGCTTGTAGGCCAGGTCTTCCAGGCTGTGACATATTCCCCATTGGATGCCTCTCTGTCTGCCTCCAAGAGCCTTCCTATCAGGAGGTCTAAAACCAAAAGAAAGAGGATCGGGTGGAGTACGCACCCTCCCGACATCCAGCACTCACGGTCACAGGAGAAGAAAGGGACCCGCCATGGAGTACCCGTTGTACATCTCTTGTAACAAACCGCAGGATTTTTCCGGGACTCCATAAACCTGAAGGGCCCTCCACATGCTTCTTCTTTGACCGAACAAACGAAAAGGAAAGTCAATAAAGAGAGCGTAGAGTGGGGTTTGAAACTCTGCGCTCTGTTTCAGGATGATACGAAGTGTGTTGATGAGATCAACACAGCTTCTGTGCCTCCTGAAACTTGCTCTTCGGAGGAGTCTCTCTACGCGATCTCTGGTCCACTGACTATACAGATCCCGCTACAAACACGGGTTCGGTTTTGATGAAAACTTACCTTGGAGTGAGATCAATAAATATCATTTTGAGATAAATACTGCCAGATGAAATGTATCGAAATTATTCAGTTGCAATGAATAAATCACGAGAAAGTTATCTACATTTTTTGGGGAGTTTTAAATGTTTTGGCGAAGCAAGAGCCCCCCGTGGGAGGGAGCGTTACAAAGCTAAAGCCAGTGCAGGGGGCATTGGTGAGGGTTAACATGAAAGTTCCTGTCTTTCAGCTGGACCCAATGCCATCATAGTTCGGACGTGGTCAATTGAAATAATTCAAGAAATTCTTCAATCCGGCAGTTATTCGTTGCACGATTACACCCTACACTAAGCCCATTAAAGGAGAAACGACAAAACTCGGTTGAGGATTGACCCCTGGGCATCGCACTCTTACTACATACGACGATGTCAAACATAAACTTACGGGTTTGATCACAGTAAATTTGGCCAAAATTAGCCTAAATTTCAGTTTTTTGTTCCTAAAACTTTCTTGGGTAGGGATAATTGGTTACATCTTTCAAATGGCACTGGGTCATATTATAAAGAAGGTCTATGCCAAAATTTCAAGTCGATTGGTCCTGTAAACCAGGCTGTAGAGTCTACGGTGTAGACTCGTCAAAGACGACAATATTAGCCTGAAATTACCGTTTTTTTGTTTCTAGAACTTTTTTTGGTTGGGATAACGTGAAAGCTGAAACGAATCTCTATGCAAAATTTCAAGTCAATCGGTGAAGGTAGAGAGTCTGTAGCCTTGACTGTCTGATGAAGGAGGAGAAGAACGTGGTAAGGCCGGAAAACAGGGTTTTTGAAGTTATATAAATCGGCTCCCTTTAGGCCTAGCTATTTGAAACTTTCAGTGTCTTTTATTATCTACACCAAATTTAAAGTTGATCGGTCGAAAACAAGCCGAGATATGGTTACCTTAAAATACACTTGGTACCGGTCGTTTCTAACGCGTTCCTAAATACATGAAAAAAATTGAAATCTCAGGTATCGCTGATTCGTTCGCATTCTTGTTCACGGCGTTTGGTAAATGGAGGAACCCAGTAACCCTCAATAAATTCCATCCATTAATTATCTTTTCACTCTAATATAGTGGAAAATTACTCTTTCCCGATATCAGAATGTCATACAACTTGGATACACATCAACTAATGGTACATGTCTATATCTCAGTGAGAATTTTCTGCCGTTTTTGGAATTTTGCTTCAACATTGAGTACTCCGTGGTACATTGATAGAGCTCGATGAGTTACTCTTCAGTAAGGTGCATTTAAAACTAATCCGCTTCCGAAAATTCCGAAAATTCCGAAAAAATTGGCCCCCTAACCGTATGTTTACTCGAGTTCCTTCCTCCAAACTTGAGCTGATCGACTGACCGCGGAATACATTGATATTAATATACATACGAATTGGTGCGATGGGTGACTGGGTTATGTAAATTGGTCAGAACTGGGTTTACATAAGGTGAAAGTGTGGAAGGAACCCCCTTGCATAAACCTCTGGGGGCACACGTTACATTGTGTCTACAAGTCTGGTGGCTGCCCCGGCCGCCCCCTATAGGCCTCATCTCCGAAGGGAGCTGTGTCAACTAGGATAATAAGGATGGAGAATAAGGATCGGTCTTTCAGTTAATTTTCAAAATGCCAGTAACTGTTATTAGCGAGTTTTTGAAGAAAAGGAGACTATTGTTCTTGGTCCAATATTTTTATAAGTCGAATTTCCGAAATATTTTCCGACCAAAATTCGTTACGGGCCATCCTGAATTCATTGCAGAAAGACACAAAAAATCATATGTATATACATATGTAGGTATGTGCCATTCTAGACGATAACTCTCGATAGAATTGAGATAAAAGTTCAAATTTGCACAACAAATCAGTCTTGGCAATCAAAAGGCTGAGTTCGTAGATGGGCAGAATCTGGCCACTCTATGAGTGGTTTTGGGGAATTTTAAGGGGGGGGGGGGGAATTACCCATAAGTTTCCAAAATTACACAGTCTGACATGTGACACCTCGTTTCAAAGGTGGTTTTACAGTGAACACTATGGTGAAATCGGTATTGCAATATCTCATTCCGTTTTCAAACTGGAGCACTTTGAAGATGAAGGAACGTGGTTGTTACTTGAGATGTTCTTCATGGTTCATATGCTCTAATCTCATAAAGGAATGAGATGCATAAAATCAGCTATTTCTTCGAAAATTCACTCTTATAGCCATGCTGCATGACTGTGGATTTTGGTTTATTATCTTCGATAATGAACCATTGGAATCGCCCAAAGAATTTTATTTTCAGCTCAATTCCCATTTGAACGGTTTATCCGATTCTGCAGGATGTAGAAAATCTTGACACACATAGCGAAAGTACGAGGCGTGCACAGAATTATGAACAGTGTTGCCAGCCATCAAACCTGAAACGCACATGATTCTAGGAGGGGGCATCCAAGAATGCAGGTGGGGAGTCGTGTATTTAGTAAATTCGTACTATTAAGTAATTATATGGAGTAGGTAAATCCATTTCAAAATCTGCTAGCACTTCGTTGACATGATTGAGTATGAATAATACGAGTACTTTTTCCGTTACTCGATTCTGCAGGAAATATTCGTACAAAAAATATTCGATACCAAAAGTATGTATGAATGAGGAGGTATCATATTATGATGAATTCTTCTCGTCGATCCTGTGTGAACAGTCCAAACGTATTTTGTTACATTTGTGGGTGCCTGCACAGCAGCGCCGAGATATGACGAAATTTTGTGTAGAATGTGTACAATGCGTATTTTGGTGTAAAACTTGGGGACCAGGACGAACCTTGGGTTTCCCATAAAGTGCGGTGAGGGGTTGCCACTGTGAAAGTCAGGCAAGAAAAAATCTTTGTTTTTCGGCATCCCAATGGTATTGACAACTATTGACAACTTCCAAAATCGACCATTTCCACCGACATTTTATGTTTCACTCATCCAAGAACGAATTTAGTTCGTTGTACCCTTGTTAGCACCACAATTCCTTGATATCTTATCGGAAGATCAACCCAAACGAGCAGAAATGCTGAAGGTATGTGTGAGTTAGAGTTAATCCCCAGAAGGTCTCACGTGAATTGGATGGAGGTCATAGTATGCGCGAATTCGCTCAACCAGATTTATATACGATTTACCGCATATTTATATTCGGTCCCTGTAATTTTTGTATCTCGGTCGTATTCAACCAATGTCTATGAAATGTCGAGTTTTATCAGTCGATATTATTTAAGCTGCAATATAAAGTAAGTTCCGAATCGAATCAATGTAAATTGTAGTTGAGAACTAGCACAGAGTTAATTAATATTTATAAAAGAACCCAATAAATATATGATGCGTCATGAATGGTCGAAAGCGTTCTTCCCCCTCGCTCGGCTTGATTTTCTGTATTGAATCTGATTGACGCGATTGCGCTTGAAGATACGCAGCGTCAACTTCTCGGAAAACACCCGAGCTGAAGAGGCTTCTCCTTTGTTCGCTAGGTGACAGGAGGACTGAAGGGTGTGAACCGTCTGAGGTCAGCAGAACGAGGAGCCTCCGATGGAGTTGGCAAACGTCCGGAGATAGCTCGCCCACCCAACAAGGATATTCTGCTTGAAAATGGATCACCATTCAAACCTGATTTCAAAATAAACAACGAGTCAATAAGTGAGGGGAAACCCCCGTCAAGTTGGTGATTGTGCAGAGAAAAGAGATACTCAGTAGATGGCGATGGCGACTGGTGAATGAGTTTTTCACAAAGGAATAAGCGAAGTCAAAACGCACCACTGGCGGTATCTTATCAATTCAATACTAATCAGTTCGGAGCCATTCGCGATCTACTAATAGTGACTCTCAGTCGATCCTGTCATCGACTTCCGTCGAGTCGTCAAATCGAACGTCTGTAAAGATTGACACGTGGTGTTGCCATATCAGCTGAATAATCATCTTCCATTCGATCGCATATTACCGTTAATATAGTAGGCACTCACTCATACTGCATCTTGATTGAAAACGAAGTCCTTCCACGCTTTAGAATAGACTCATCTAAGGACAACCTCCTGCAAATACCCTCACCATTACAGCTCATCACGACTACACTTTCATAGTAGTTATAAAATGCCACTTTTTCCGCTTTTAAGATTTTTTCATGGTCCCGACCTTGAGTCATTAAAATGGTCATAACTTCCTTATATCGTTGGGAAGAGCGTTAAATTTTCCATCTCCCTGATGCACAGTCGAAATTTTTTGAGCGGGCTTGATGATACGTAACGAGACCAAAGTGAAAATTTGGAGATTTTCCGAAAATTTGATTTTTTTCTATCGGTTGTCTCTCTGTTAGTAATTTTTCTTTCGGTCTGTGGGAAAAACATGCTGGAAATCTCGCCTTTCCACGATGTACTCGAAATAAATTAACGAGTCATTTTATGAGAGAAAATGACGTTTTAATGCAAAAACGGGAAATTGTTCAGCAAAATCGACGTTTGCCATTTTCCACAGTGGACTGAAGGGTTTTCATTCCAAAGACATTTGATGAGTCAAATTATGAATCATTATTTTTTTAATAGTAAGTAAGTAATAATAGATCACTTTGATGCTCTTTTTAAAATATACAAAATTAGACAAGTAGGTGCTCTCGTTAAAAAAATAAATGAAAAGTCTGAAATGACTTTCACAATTACCTAGTAATTTTACGTCACAATAATTGCTCTAAATGACCCCTCCCATAAAGTCCTGAAAATTCCACTTTTTACACTGAAAAATCTCCCGTTTTTAGCATTAAAACGTCATTTCATCCCTAAAACTCAGTTTCTAATTTATTTTGAGCACACCGTTGGAAAAATGATATTTCAAGCAAGTTTGCCTTTGGACGATCCACCGAATGACAAATTACTAAAAGAGAGACGACCGATATTGAAACGTCTAATTTTCCGAAAATCTCAAAATTGGCACTTTAGTCTCGTTTTGCACGCATTAAATCAGCAAAAAAATTGTCGATTGTGCATCACGGAAATGGGAAATTTAACGCCCATTCCAATGGTATAATTATGGAAGTTTTTAATTACTTAAGGTCGAAACCACGGAAAAAATCTTAAAATTGGAAACAAGAGCATTTATAGTTTATTGTACGACCAGGGTTAATATACTCGATTGTATTCATCATTTTTGGCACTTCGCAAATGATGTGTTGATAAATGTAGTTTACAGTAAAACCCGCTATACAATAATCTACTTCATCATCCCTCGTGCTACTGGTGTAGTACGACTGACGCAAGTTAATCTGATCTGTGAACATTTCCGCTCCAGTTTCAAGATAGCCCTCAAATCTGATACACCTGCTTCCTCATAAAAATGATGAACCAGAACTGTTTAGTTTTAGCTCACGTACTCGGAAAGAGAAATTCATGTCAGTTGCGATTCGTGAACTCGACCTTGTTCGTACAAATATTCAAGTGCTCGATATCACATAATAATCTGGACACGTTTTCGAGTGCACTCTGTAAATCACCAGCTCCAAGATATCGATTAGGGTGGATCGATTTTGGCAAAAAACAATTTTTTTCCTCATTTTTTGATGCAATAGCGAAATTATCTTGCCTTTTCGCCTGAAAAACGCTGGGTAAAAATAAGGGCCCTGACAAAAATTTCCTTCAGGCTCCATAACTCATATGAAATATGCCCTCTTGAGGAAAATCTCGAATGCTTACAAAACACAAAAAGTATGAGAACGAAGAATTTCAAATCGTGAAATAATCCAAAAAAGCAGCTGTATAATTGTATAATATTATATTTTATGGAGCCAGTTGATTGATAAAATAATGCGAATGAGTCACTCGGTCAGACAAGATCCTTCTTTGAATCAAGCTTGGGATTTTTCTTTTGAGACATATTCAATGGAATATTTAGCCATCTCGTGCTTTCGCCCCACACACCTTCTATGACGCTTCAGTTACCAGTTAATGCATCTTTCCACTGCCTGTGTGTGACTCGGTAAGGATGGGATGCTCTGGAGCTCTTCATCAGTTAAGGCAGGGCACATTGTTTTGGTCAATTGAGGTTCCAAGACGAGGTCAAGTGCATCAAATTCGATGAGTGCGGTGTAGTCTTCAGCTTCAAAGATTATTGTTGGCACCTTGAAGCTCCTTGGCGTCATAGTCGGGGGTCTGTCTGGCTCGCTGGATTATTTGAACGGCTTTTTGTTTTACTTCAGAATTACTGTCCAACAACATGGCCATCAGTAAATTTTCTGGGTGAGCCCAAAAACCATCACGTTGGATGACCGGATCAATCACACTTTTCAGTCTGATGGGGAGGTATCATGAAAGGGTTATCATCTTGAATAAATGTTTGGGCCCATCCTTGAATGACGGATTCATTTTGATGGTGAACCACATCGGGGCGTAAACTTGCATAATGTATTCAACCAAAGTCTTCAAAGCATCTGAAGGACACTCCATGGCGACGTACAAACGTAGAATACGACTCCCTGCGGTAAGCCATCGTGCATGAGACATTTTCCCAGGTTTTCTGTGTATGAGAGAGTCTGCTACTGATCCACTATCCACAGAATTCACAATGTCGAGAAGGTACTTTTGATCAGTTGATAAATCCAAATCCATGTTCATCGGAGGTAAATTTGACGCTACAGGCTCAAAATTAACTTCAGGCATGTCCTCACAACTTTCCAATTTTTTCCCAATCCCCCCTGAAAAGTGTGGGGCCCAGTGGTTGCCCCATCCAAATGCCGCAGCAAGTGTCTTAAAGGTAATTCGTTGGTGTGGAGCAAGCAAATCATCCACTGGAATGATACTAAATAATATTTTTCCAGTTCAGCAATAACTCCACCTTTCCGGCCCATATTAACTGCAGTTCCATCACAACCAATGACGCAGAGAGCACTTGTGTCCATCTCGTTGTCTATTATAAATTCGGTAATTGCCTTAAAGATCCCAGAAGCAGATCCGCCAGCCGGAGCTGTGTGCCCCAAGAATTTGGAACCTGGTTCTTCCAGCAACGTGTTGTGTTCCTCAGTTACGGTAATCATGGACTGTGTGGCTCCTTTTTGAACATTGGTGATCGTTTAAAAATACTGACAATGTGGCGTTTAGCCCTGACAACGACTTTGGTCAACCTCTCCTTCTGACGAGCTCGTCGCAGTTTATTTCGGCCAATAGTCATTTTTGCTTCTATTCCAAAATCCTTTAATACAGAAGACCTGAAAAAGTCGACCGGGGAACTGGGAGGAAGGAGAAACCCGAGTAAAAAGTCAAAGCAGGGTTTTTAGTTAACAAATAAAACTTCACGTGAGGCATGGAACCTGAAGGAATTAATTTTTTTCAAAACCCTTTTAGGGGTGTTCTATCAGGCCTAAAAGGCAGCAAATTTTACCTATTGGGAGTAAGAAAACAAATTGTTGGAAAATCGATCCACCCTAATATCTCAGTTGCAGTTGAGTACCTACTCTTCGACAGTTAGGGTATTCAATACACAGTTGAATACATTAACAAATAATTGTTACTAATAAAGTAGGTAGGTATCCGCCAATATCATAAGTCATTCATGCAGAAGTACATACAAAAAACTTCGATTTGAATCCACCTTGTTCATTTGGGATGACATTGCTATTCGACTAGACTCAAAAACGAGAAAAAAAAACCTTGCGAATTCTATACACCACGGATATTATCTTCTTAGTGCAGATCATCCTTCTGTCAAGATCACTAAATGGTAGGTGAAACGTTTGTAGAGATGATGGATTAATTACAAATAATTTGTACCAATATAATTCTGGGGTTTTTATTACTACCTATCTACGTCGCAGTATATTATTGCTCTATAAAAGTTTCATTCATCATATAGTGATCTAGAAAGAAGGGTGATCTGCACAAAGAAGATAATAAACTGTTATGTCAAGAATTTGCAGGGTTTTTTTTTCATTCGCTTTTCTAAATCTACTTATCTTGTAACGACAACCCTCGACGAATTTTGGGAGGGGGGGGGGTTGTATTTTCTTTTGTTGGGCGATGCCAATGGTGCATTATTGAGGATACACTCTGGTAACGATTGGGTCTTTGAAAAAGGTGGAATAATAAAAAATTACTTCAGCAACAAAAACTGTTAAGATGGCCACTGCCGTACATTTTTATTTCTACAAGGTTAAGATGGTGGAATTTGGTGGATTTTGAAGAATGTATAAAGGTATATACGTGAAAGGATAGATTGAACTAGTAGGTTACTTCATGAATTCTCTCAATAGTTCACGCGGGGATGGCTACTACTTGCATTGTCGTGAAATACATTTGACTATTTCAAGGAGGGTCTCGTAGTACGCAGTCCACAGATTCGTAGTCGTTTCCAGCGTTCTATTTATGTTCTGAACACCAGTTGAAGGGTTTTACCGGAAGGTAAATGTCGAGTCGAATTCGCAATGGGCCCCCAAGACATTCCAATACAAGCTCATTCAGGATGGGCGGACGAGTCGAACGATTCATACGTGTAGTGCGAGCGTCGAAGCCGTTGCTTCGTTCACTGGTCATATGATGTTAGATATTGATATTCAAGAGGGTAAGTTTGCTGAACACCACATTCTTGGACCCTCTCATCAGCAGTCTCCACAATCTCCCTGCTCCCTCTGCATAGAATCTGAATCCGGGTTGGCTACGTGATATTGCGGTTTCACCAACCACCACCTTTCCTGGTGTATGCAAAAGTAATAATGAATGAGGGTGACAAGAACACTAATTATACCTAATTGTTTTACGTATTGATGTTCGTACGGACCTTTGAACTTGCAGGCAGCATAGTGCAGCCGGATGAGAATGCGTGTTGGGAATTTGGAGATTTTTTTTCTTGCGTTTATTCAGATAATATAACAACTAGTTACAATGATAAATCAGGGAACTATCTAGCTATTTAGATAAAAAATTAACACTTTTTGCGATGAGAGCACATTCACTTCTACCGCACTTACAGTGCACGTCAATCATGGTCAGCACAGAAGGTCCAGGGGCTTGGTTCTCTTCAGGCGTCTAATTTTTTGAGATTTATCAAGTACCTGGATTTGGATGTTTATGAAGCCTGCTCTCATATCTCATAGCTAGCTTTTTTATGACATCGGTGACAGTCTCCACTTTGAGGTCTTTGTGGAGGTCATCATTTCTCACATACCAAGGAGCATTTACTGTGCTCCTCAGAACCTTATTCTGAAGTGTTTATACATTTGCGCGCTCACTGTGAACAAACGGCTGGTCGTACGAAAATCCAATTGGTCTTGAAAAATTCGTAATTTTTCAGGTCATTCAAAAGTCGAAATTTTAACATGGTCGAAATTTTAAAGTTTGTTTTGAACCCCTTCCCATTGAGCTAGGGTTATGAAAAGTTAGCTCAACGCTAACTGGGCAAAACGGTACGGACGGCGTACGGCGGACGGACGGATTTTTCTTTAATTCGATTTTCTGAATCTACGTATCTTGAAACGTAAACCAACAAATTTTGAGGGGGGGGGGGGGGGTAAAAATGTTTTTTCTTTGGGCGATTCCAATGTTTCATTATCGAAGACAATAAACCAAAAATGTATTTGGTCAATTTTGTTCAGAATTTGGTATGTACCCATATGGACCACGCGGGCAAACTAAGTTCTTTTCCTGGTAGAGTCTCGAGTGAGGGTGTAGCACTAAAATGAACAGCATCTCAAAAAAAACGTTCATTTATCCACAAAAGACAAGTATCAAGTTCCGTTGAATCGACTCATTATTTAGAGCATACTTACAACAAACCGTAAAAACAGAGAAAAAGTGAATGAAAATCGAGAGCATATAATTTTTCTTCTTGAAATTTATTGTTTCATTTCTGACGAAACACGTAAAAGTGAGGCACTCATAAGCCGACATTGCATTTCCTGCAAATAATTCTCACTTTAGTGTCACAATGTTCGTATGCACATAGATCTTCTTCATAATGTCTTCTGTCATCAAAAGGGATGTCTTCAATGACCCTTGTTCGGAAGGCGATTGGAACCCTTGCCGGCCTGGTCTCAATGTCGGAGTCCCGTAAGCTGTTGAGTAATACTGGACCAAACACCGCCGGAAGTCAATTTGTGCATTTTTCTCGTTATGGTGTTTGCGCATCAGCCAAGCAACAAGGAGTTAAATCCCTGGTAAGTGACTAAAATCACGACCCTCATCTTCGTCTCCTAACTCTTCGCCTGTGAGGCATCTGTGGAGGTTCCATATTGAATCAGGAGTAGTCACATCATCAGATAAAAGGTTTCCAGTGGCTCTGTGAAGATAAATAGAACGTAGTCAGATAAGGAGGGCGAATATAGTGAAGAGCGAAACTACTTCTAGGGGCCCATGGGTTCCATTTGGGATTTCATAATTGAAATCCCAGAAAACAATAGCCGTGTCATCGGCAAAACCGAAAATCTGACATCAAGATTCAGAGGTTCAATTTACCACAATTTACTAATATCTCATTTCTCAAAACATCACCAATTCTTGTTTTCTGAGTACGCTCCAATAAAAAGGATTGAATTGGTTTCAGCGCTACTCCTCTAATAGCACACTTATAAAGTTTCTAAAACAAAGGTAATGGTGAACTGAGTCAAAAGCCTTTTTTATATCGAGGAAGGTACTACCAATCACATTATACCCCTCATCAAGCTTCTGAGATATCAAGTTATTAAGATCAAACAAAGCATGAGCGGTCCCTAGCCCCTTCTGAAAACCATATTGGTACCAACTACCATATTGGTACTAACCATACGATAGTTTGGACTTGGAACAAATCTCGGACTTGCAAAGTGTAGTGATCATGACATCCACTTTCACAGTCAAGACGTCTGCGCACGGTACCAGCAATCAACGGTACCAGCGCACCACCAATTCGGCGCACGGTGGAAGGTAGTTCCAAATCCATGTAAATTGATATTAAAATCATATTTTTTGCCAGGCGTTATTTCCACTGGTGGCGGCAAGCATTGTTACAAGCGTTCATAGGGTATGCAGCAAATATGGATTTTTTTATTGTCTTCTTTATTGGCATTAGTATGGTAACCTTACAGGCAGTGGTTCACTTCAAAGGGGATACTAATACATATACATCAATTGTACAAGGTTATTTACAAAAAATTAGATTTTACGTTGATGTCACAAAAGAAATTGAAGATAATTTTATATACTTCTTCACTACCTTCAAGTAGTAACACATCAAAATTAAAAGGACTTTGGACGATACCAGTGAGGTTGTCGAGCATATGTGACCTACAAGTGTTGTAGCGTGGCAAAGGCAGATAAGGTGCTCTAAATCCTCTATATTACCACAAAAATCGCACGCACTATCACTGGATTGACCTATTTTGTGGTCTGGGATTTGTATACTTCATGGCGGCTTCTCAACCGAGATAGCGTAGAGTAAAAGCTCTTCTCTTTTACGCCCATTGTCAGGTTCCACGGTGACCTCGGGACTGATAGTCCTGGAGCCGAGGCCGAAAATGGGTGTTCATTTTAGGAGAAGGTTTGATATAAAATTATGAAAATCTAGTCAATTCTGAGTAAGAAAATCCAAGTCTGCCATTTCAAAGCGGTTGCTTTCAAAAATGGCAGCCATTTAAAAAGTGACGAAAACGCACAAACATGACCTGTCTTTAGGATGGATGGAACTTTTATAGATGATAGATTATGTCCAAACATAGATGTTTTCACCAGTCTGCCACTTTCAACTGGTTGAAAATGCGTGGCAGACTCAATTTCAAAAATTGCATTTTTCGGGTGTAAAATTTACAGTATTTGGGACGCCTCAAATTTTCACACATGGTTATATATGCCCAAATAAGGAGTTTGAGACTTGTCTGCCAATCTAAAGCAGTTGAAAAGTAATGGCAGACTTGAATTGAAATATTGCCAAATTTGGTGATAAATTTCATCAGTTTTAGGAAGATTCAAATTTCAATACGTTAAAGTACCTGTGGTATGAGAGCAATAGACCATGGTCTGCCTTGCCTAGCCAGTTGCTTTTTACCGACAGACTGAAATGCAAAAATTGCCAAATTACTGATCAAAATTTTGTGATTTTAGGATGCTTCAAATTTCGGCTCAACATTGTTCTCCTGCAATAAGACTGAAAAAGAGTAGTCTGCCTTCAGTAACCCGTTGTTTAACTTAGGCAGACTGAAATTGAAAAATTGCAATTTTCAAGGTCAAAATGAATGTATTTTGGGAAAGTTGTAATTTTGGCATGTGATACTAGCATGTTAGTGTAAACTTTTTGACGCAGTCTGCCATCAATATTCCGCTGCCTTCTGGCGGCAGACTGAACTCAAACGTGGGAAAACAGAAATAATTTCAATTATTGACCATTTTTATGGTAAAAATGCATCTTCTTTAGGACGATTCCAATTTTGGCACATGATACTACATTGTAAGAAGAAGCTTTGTGACATGGTCTGCCATCAATATCCAACTGATTTTTTCGGCAGACCAACAATATTAGGTATCTTACTTACATAATATGTTACAATTTGCCATCCCTCAACACCATTATTAGCTGCAAGTAATTTTTTCTACATCCATTTTCCTTCATGTCCGACTGTAGAAAATATCTTTAATTTATAAATGAAACAAGGGAGAAGCAGAAAACAGAATGGGAAAACACTAAACTTCGCGTCGAAAACGGCCGTTAGGTGGGTCCCGGGTAGCCGCCCAGAATAAAACTGCCTTTTTTTCATCTTCCAGGTAAACTACAGTATAGAAATTTTAACCGTCAGTCGGGGATAGACCACATTGCAATATTCACTCGGTTTCTCATCTGTAAAATTGTTTAAATAATACCTTTTTGTAATAATACAAATTAAATTTTGATGCTGAGCTATTGACTTGAAATTTTAAAAATAGGTCAGAACTGGATCACAATGCAATATTCACTCGGTTTTTTGTCTGTAAAATTGTTTAAATAATACCTATTTGTTTAAACAAATGAAATTTTGATGATGAGCTAGATACTTGAAATTTTAAATATAGGTCAGAAATGGATGACATTTCAATATTCACTCGGTTTGTATGACATGGTATGAGTATGGTATGGTATATTATTGTATGTATGATTTGGTATAGTACAGTATGGTATGATAGGAAAGAAATTCGTATGGTATGGTATGAGTACGGTGAGAATATGGTATGGTGCCGATTTGCAACACAGTCTGGTATAGACAGAAGGGAATTTTTTTTTTCTATGGCCATAGATTTAGGCAAGTTTAGTTATTTTCCATTGTACATTGGTAACATCAACCGAATCCAGAAATAACATTATTTTGTTTACTTTTCCAACAATTTTGATTATTTATTTATCGCCACATTGCATCC
Source organism: Stenodema calcarata (assembly GCA_963920205.1). Lineage (NCBI taxonomy): Eukaryota > Metazoa > Arthropoda > Insecta > Hemiptera > Miridae > Stenodema > Stenodema calcarata. The sequence continues at coordinate 56,576,097 of OY986048.1, read as the reverse complement.
GACATTTGGACATTTCACCGCTGAACACGACGGCGAAGTCAGAATTGCAATCTCGCATTACGTCCTAAAATGGACGAAGCGATTAGGAAGAAGTTGAACGAAACGAAACCTATCCATATAAACTTCACGAATCTGAAGACATAGGTAATCCCATTAAAATTTAATAAGTTAATATTAACTCACAAACAGTACCTTAAGCGGACGAGGCGAAATACATTGGCATGACTCTCGACTGCAAGCTGAGGTGGAAAGCCCATGTAAAGAAAAAGAAATAAAAAACATACCGTTCTATATAAATTTTTCGAGATATGAGATTTTCAAATTTTCAAAATTCGTTTTGAACCCCTTCCCCTTGACCTAGGGTTATGAAAAGTTTCGAGGACCATTGTGGGGCTGGTCGAAACCCATACAAAAAATTTCGTAATTTTAACTCAACGCTAACTGGGCAAAGTGCCGCGGACGGCGTACGGCGGACGGACGGATTTTTTTTTATTCGATTTTCTGAATCTACGTACATATCTTGAAACGTAAACCAACAAATTTTGAGGGGGGGTTAAAATTTTTTTTTCTTTGGGCGATTCCAATGGTTCATTATCGAAGATAATAAACCAAAATGAAGTACGAGGTACGCGGTGTGGGTGTGACAGGGGGCGCAGAGACATAAAAGGTCTCGTCGTATGACGCACTAGTTGGCTCCTGCCAGCCGTATTACGTCATACGCTCGTGCGTCATAGGCTCTGACGTACTTGTTGGCCTCCTGCTAGCCGTCTTACGTCATACGCTCGTGCGTCATAGGCTATGACGCACTTGTTGGTCTCCTGCCAGCCGTCTTACGTCATACGCTCGTGCGTCATAGGCTCTGACGTACTTGTTGGCCACCTGCCACCCGTCTTACGTCATACGCTTGTGCGTCATTGGCTCTGACGCACTAGTTATCCTGCCAGCCGTCTTACGTCATACGCTCGTGCGTCATAGGCTCTGACGTACTTGTTGGCCTCCTGCTAGCCGTCTTACGTCATACGCTCGTGCGTCATAGGCTCTGACGTACTTGTTGGCCACCTGCCAGCCGTCTTACGTCATACGCTCGTGCGTCATAGGATCTGACGTAATTTCCCGCCGGTGGCTTGTGTTCTGACGTGATCTGAGGGAAAGGGTGAATCAAGGGAACAAATTTTTCCCGTTTCAGTTTATGTGCCAAAGCAAAGACATGAAAATGTCAAAAAAATGTGTAAATAGGTACCTAAGCCCAACTGTAATGTCAATTTTCTGACAATGAGTTTTCGACTATAGTTTTCATACCTTTTTACTTAAGCACTTATTGAAATTTGAGACTGATAATGAGCTGTTTGCAAATAAAAAGTCTGATAACTTCATTAGGTACATCTTATTAATCTATTTTCAAGTTCCGATTCACAGTTGAATGTGTTTTATTTAGATGTCGTAAAATTCGAAAACGATGGAATGACGAAACCTGTCGACTACTGACTCAAGTGATACTGTCGACTTCTAACACATGTAGGTCGACTACTAGTGCAAAACCATGTCGACTACTGAAGAAAATGTTGGTCACTGGTATCGACTACTACCTAGAGCATTGGGATTTTTTACAAAACTTGTTTTTCCCTTTTCAAACCATGTTGAATAATATTTCCCGCTGCCAGGTCTTTTAGGAAAGGATCTTGGGTACACAATGAACAGGTTTGCAATGAGAAAAAAACCGAGTGAATATTGAAATGTCATCCATTTCTGACCTATATTTAAAATTTCAAGTATGTAGCTCATCATCAAAATTTCATTTGTTTAAACAAATAGGTATTATTTAAACAATTTTACAGAACAGACAAAAAACCGAGTGAATATTGCATTGTGATCCAGTTCTGACCTATTTTTAAAATTTCAAGTCAATAGCTCAGCATCAAAATTTAATTTGTATTATTACAAAAAGGTATTATTTAAACAATTTTACAGATGAGAAACCGAGTGAATATTGCAATGTGGTCTATCCCCGACTGACGGTTAAAATTTCTATACTGTAGTTTACCTGGAAGATGAAAAAAAGGCAGTTTTATTCTGGGCGGCTACCCGGGACCCACCTAACGGCCGTTTTCGACGCGAAGTTTAGTGTTTTCCCATTCTGTTTTCTGCTTCTCCCTTGTTTCATTTATAAATTAAAGATATTTTCTACAGTCGGACATGAAGGAAAATGGATGTAGAAAAAATTACTTGCAGCTAATAATGGTGTTGAGGGATGGCAAATTGTAACATATTATGTAAGTAAGATACCTAATATTGTTGGTCTGCCGAAAAAATCAGTTGGATATTGATGGCAGACCATGTCACAAAGTTTCTTCTTACAATGTAGTATCATGTGCCAAAATTGGAATCGTCCTAAAGAAGATGCATTTTTACCATAAAAATGGTCAATAATTGAAATTATTTCTGTTTTCCCACGTTTGAGTTCAGTCTGCCGCCAGAAGGCAGCGGAATATTGATGGCAGACTGCGTCAAAAAGTTTACACTAACATGCTAGTATCACATGCCAAAATTACAACTTTCCCAAAATACATTCATTTTGACCTTGAAAATTGCAATTTTTCAATTTCAGTCTGCCTAACTTAAACAACGGGTTACTGAAGGCAGACTACTCTTTTTCAGTCTTATTGCAGGAGAACAATGTTGAGCCGAAATTTGAACCATCCTAAAATCACAAAATTTTGATCAGTAATTTGGCAATTTTTGCATTTCAGTCTGTCGGTAAAAAGCAACTGGCTAGGCAAGGCAGACCATGGTCTATTGCTCTCATACCACAGGTACTTTAACGTATTGAAATTTGAATCTTCCTAAAACTGATGAAATTTATCACCAAATTTGGCAATATTTCAATTCAAGTCTGCCATTACTTTTCAACTGCTTTAGATTGGCAGACAAGTCTCAAACTCCTTATTTGGGCATATATAATCATGTGTGAAAATATGAGGCGTCCCAAATACTGTAAATTTTACACCCGAAAAATGCAATTTTTGAAATTGAGTCTGCCACGCATTTTCAACCGGTTGAAAGTGGCAGACTGGTGAAAACATCTATGTTTGGACATAATCTATCATCTATAAAAGTTCCATCCATCCTAAAGACAGGTCATGTTTGTGCGTTTTCGTCACTTTTTAAATGGCTGCCATTTTTGAAAGCAACCGCTTTGAAATGGCAGACTTGGATTTTCTTACTCAGAATTGACTAGATTTTCATAATTTTATATCAAACCTTCTCCTAAAATGAACACCCATTTTCGGCCTCGGCTCCAGGACTATGACGGGAATATATCTCTGTGTCGGTTTGCTGATGGGTAGGCATTATGGTATTTTTTGCCGTCGTTCGTGCAGCTGAGCTCTGAACCGAGGTATATGAAATATGAATTTCATCGTTCGAAGATTCGCTTACAACAAACAGCAGAAGTCCAGATGAGTTGGAGTTGGCAGAGAAGACGCCTCGGACCAATAAGGTTAGTGACATTGTATTTTAATAATAGGAGAGTCGACTTTTCGAAAAAAAAGACTGCTCCCAAGAGGCAAAGACGAGAATGGAGTAGAGACGTGAAGGATGAAGAGGGGAGTGTGACAAAGTGAGTGGTCCTTTGTAGAGGCTGATTGTGAACTTCCTCTCCGGCCTCGTCGGCCTCTGACGTTCTTCCGCCGTCCTCTTGCAGCAAACACTTTTCCACAACCTCCACAGATGGAGTTGATCCTCCATCATTTTCTCGTCTCGGCCACTCGCTCTTTGACGACTGGAGATTTAATTGATACTAGCCGTCGGGCCCGTCGCTGACGGGCAGAAATCGGGGTGTGTCCATCTACCTCTGTTACCTGGCGCTTTACGGATTATACCTCTTACTTATTGAGGATTTTTCAATATATTTGATTCGTTAATATTTCTTTAAGGTATTATGCATACCAATAATAATATTCATCTGTCTCACCGGAAGGAAGAATTTAAGATTTTTATATTTCGGCTTCACTATAAACCCCCACTCCTATGCATCGGAATCGCTGTGAGGAAATGGGGCACATCGCATAGATACATCATCAGTCTGCATATCCTCAGTCTTCTCACATTCAGTCATTGTATTTCTTCAGTCTTCAGTACAATCCTCACATTTTATCATCACGATTGAATGAGATTTGCAGATATTCTTCCGACAATTGGAGCAAACACCTGCGGGGCACAAATGGCACTGGCTCTTTTTTGGGTGTTTGCGATCCTGGTTGATCTCGAGCGTCTATTACGTATAGTCTAATCTTTTGTCTCATCGAGTTCAGTATATGCTCTTCCTGGGAGCGTTCAACGACATGAATTCGGACGAGTTGGTAGCTCAACTCTTTCAGGAATGAGGCTCGAGTCATGCTGATATTATTATTCGTTTTATAAATAAGATACGAATTTATGCCTGCGACATTTGCAAGGTAGAAAAACACAGCTAAGGGCCACCTATTGGATTTTCCCCGTGACAAAATGGTGGGGGCAAAAAACGATAGAAAGACGTTAAAATTCGAACTTTAAAGTTGACCGGGTCATCAGTGACCCGACGCGAGCACTGAAGAGTTAATAAGTCAATTCAAATCGAGATTTGTTTTTTTCTTTTTTTTCTACGTTTTCGTATCTAATCTCGACTCAGTGGACGTCCCATTTGATCCCTTATGAGCTGCTTCACTGGAATCGAGATTCACTTGTTCCGAATTTTCTTGCAATTTTCGAGTCTAATCTCGATTTTTTGGACCTTCCATTTGATCCCTTATGAACTGTCCTGCTTGAATCGAGATTAAGTTTTTTCGACGTTTTCGAATCTAATGTCGAGTCTGTGGACATTCAATTTGATCCTTCATGAATAGGTCAATTCAAATACCAATTCACTTTTTTTTCGTTTTTTCACGTTGTCGAGTCTAATCTCGATTTTTTGGAGGTTCCATTCGATCTTTTATGAATCAAGGTTTAGGAAAGACTGGAAAGACAATCTTAGTGGCACCCCTGCAATTTGCAGGAACTGTTCAGGGCTGCATGGGACTAACGATGATTTCCAGCCTCCGATAGGAGAGGAGCAATAAGAAGAAGATGATGAAAGGTATTAGAGATGTAGTAAATGAAGGGAATGTTGAAATAAAGTTAGTGATATGGAGCACTTTGATAGTTTGACCAATCGAGAGTAACTCACAAAACCGGGCGGAAATGTCGTTATTAGGAGACCCAAATGTGGTAATCAAGGTTCTCTGTTTACGAGGCCCTAAAGAGGTCAGACTAGTTTAGGTAAGTTTTATAAGAGCCCTCACTCTCCCCTGATGTGGAGGGCGGCAGTCAGTTCCTATCAAGATGAGATTGGTATTAACATCAGACGCGAGGGTTCGACCGATCAACGAGTCTTCACGCGTCCAATTTAATTTAAAATGATAAATGTCGAGATGGATAAATGAGGAAATGACACGGACGAGTATCCTGGCGAGGAGGGTCGCGAATCGCTCCTTTCCTGTTCTCAAGTAACGCTCGGCCTCTGGTTTCGTCCCAACGGGCGTTTAGTGGTCACTTTGTGAGCTGCAGAATGGAAGCAAACGTCACCACTTTTAGGTGAGTCCGAAGTCTTCTGCGGTGGATTACAAATCGTCGTTGGACGAGCAACGTGGCGTATCTCAAAATTTCCAAATCTACAGGAGAGACAAAAAGAAATGAGATACGCCATGATATCAACCAGTTTTAGATACGCCAGGATACTTCATTGACGATTTGACCGCTTTCTGTTGGAATAATATTAAAACTGATGTTATCATTGGATCTGGCGCGAAAATGTAAATGTAGAAGGACTCAAAACGGAAAAAAATTGAGTTACGTCATGTTGCTCCTACAGCGACGAACTGTCCAAATAGCGTCTCGTGAGGCGCCGTTCGAAACAGGGATGCAACATAGTGGTAGAGACTTGAAATTTATCATGTAGTCACCTTAGGATTTACACTTCAAGCAGAATAGGCCTTGTATCAGCTTTGGGTGTCCTAAAGCTGATTTCTACGCTATACACTCTATGAAGCTGTAATTTGATAGCTTCCTTATGACTTACGCTTAAAGCAGAAAACTACCCCTAAATTTCTAAAAATTTTGTTACACGGAAAAAATCGTAAGGCGATACCAATAAACAGCAACGGCCAATCATTATCAGCATTCTTCGGTTGCATTATAACGGCCCCATTTCTCTTACCCATTATCTACTTGATGTATGTAGATGTTGCAAGATGTACCTATATAGCCTCCTTAGGGTTTACACTTTATTCAGAATAGGCCCAGGATCAGCTGAGGGGGTCCTAAATCTAATTTCTACGCTATACACTCTATGAAGCTGTCATTTGGTATGTAGCCTACTTAGGACTTACGCCTTAAGCAGAATAGGCCCAGGATCAGCTGAGGGGCTCCTACAGCTAACATACATTTTCCATGATCAGATGTTTTTCCCAGTAAGGGAGTGATTTTATTATAAATTGAAGGTATAAAATGTATACCTTCAATTCTATTTAATCGATTCTATTTGATAGCGAAGTCGGGAAATACCTCTCAGAACTGGGGATACAATTGATTTGGCTAAGACTCACTCTATTTCAGGTTCGTTCCAGCCCTTGAGTTCATGAACTGCTTCGTGAAGTTTATTGGCGCAGAACCCAGACTTCCAGCGAGACTAAGTTCTTGAACTGTGTTTCTCACACAGAGTTGTAGCGCGGCCAGTTCGAGAAGTTTTTGCATTGGTTTTGCGGCAGAATTGAGAACTTAAAACTCGAGGGTAACCGTCCGCATAGTATAACCTTTGTAAAATTCATTCAATTCCCGCAGTCACCAACATGACATAAATAGACGATCCTTCTTTCGTTTTAGGACATTTTTGAAGCTATATCATCATTTTTTTTTCACATCACAAACTCGATAGAACTGAGATAAAAAGTTCAAATTTGCACAAACAGTCCTGGTAATCGAAAGGCTAAGTTCGTAGATGGGCAGAATCGGGCGGCTCTAGGGAGGGTTTTAGGGGGAGAAATTACCCATAAATTCCCAAAATGAAACAGTGTGACAAGTGGCACCGTATTTCAAAGTTTTTTTTTAATACTGAATACGATGGTAAAGTCAGAATTGCGATATCTTATTCCGTTCTCAAACTGGAGCACTTTGAAGATGAAGAAACGTGGTTGTTACTTGAGATGTTCTTCACGGTTCATCTCCTCTCATCTGATGACGGAATGAGATCTCGCCATTCTGACTTCACCATAGTGTTCAGCTAAAAATCTATAAACTGAGCTGATACTCGGCAAAAATTGTGTTAAAACCAGTAAAATGAAGACATTTTACATAAAACCTGCTATTTCTTCGAAAATTCGCTCATCCCAGCTGCGGTAGCCATGCTGCGTGGGTGTGGATTTTAAAAGGTTTCAAAAGGTTAAAATGTAATTTGTATTTCAAACTATAATATTTTTTGTATGACGCAATCAAATGTGACTTTTTTTGGCACAATTCCTGTGGTGGTAGAGACTTGAAATTTTGGCTTTTTAGACTTGGTGTAGGCCAGTTCGACCATTTTGTCATTTTATGGCGAACAGGGCGGTGGCCAACCAGACCGCAAGTGAGTTTCAGCGCAGCGCTGCGATTTAATGTCGACAAAAAAACTACACCATTCAATTTGAATTTTCCGAGACATGATATTTTCAAAATTTCAAATTTCGTTTTGTACCCCTTCCCCCTGATCTAGTGTTATAAAAAGTTTCAAAAATCATCCCTAATTTCATAATTTTAGGACAACGCTAACTGGGCAAAGTGGCAAAGACGGCGGACGGACGGATTTTTGGTTTATTATCTTCGATAATGAACCATTGGAACCGCCCAAGAAAAAAATTATCCCCTTAACATTGAGGGTTCTGAATGGTGGTGGGAGGAGGAGGAGGGAAAACGGTTGACTATTCATTGGCCGCCAGGATTTCCACTATTTCGTCAATATTCGTGGGTTCCTACAGAGCAGTGAATATTGGCGAAATGGTGGAAATCCTGGCGGCCAATGAATAGTCGGAAGGGTCGGAAGGTGGTTGTGATACTGTATCGTAGGTATGTTCCAGCGCTTTGAGTTCCGGAACTGAGTTCTCAAACAATTTCTTGAGAACTCAAATTTCAGTTCTTAAGAACTGAAATGGTGGGATGAGTCCTGGAAATTCTTGGTTCTCGGACTGATCCGCTGGAACGACCAAATGCAACCGCCCTCCTTCCTCTTCTTCAATCTGAGTTATATTTACTTTACCTTTACTCATATTTATAGTGTATTTTTTCTCTGTTAAAGAGCACATAGGTAAGTCACATTTTGAAGGCATAATGCTACAATTTACATTCACTCAAATGAAGACTTAATTACGTAATATGATAGTTAACACCACCGACCCGACACTCGTAGGCGCTACAGAAATTTTAATGTCTGTCATGTTTTCACGAGCGATGAGGAATGAGTATTTAGGTAGGTTACCACTAAAGGCCGGATTTATATGCAGCATAGATGCCCCAAATATCCCATAGAATATGCAGTAAAAACTAATGAAATATTCGACAAATATGCATTAAAAAATATTTTAATATTCTAGAAATTATGTTTCAGTAGTACTTGGGGAAAACCACTCTACCAGTAAGTTTCACTAAGGAATAATCTGAATGAAATTCTTATTTCCTAAAAATATTTTGTAATTACTGCTTTTACAGAACATTATTTGTTTTACTGTTTACACCTGGGAAGGTATATGAAGCTGTACTCGTGTCTACCATATGTTACGGAGCGCAAGTCTGGGGACACCAAAAGAATTATACAATAGAAAAAATACAACGATATTTTATAAAAAGAATCTTTAAACTCCCTAGGAACACCCCAAACTACATGTTGCGGTTGGAAACAAATGTGAAATCCCTGTTTGTCCGAACTCTGGAAGTAAATGCGGCCTACGTGAGTAAAATACTGACATTCCCTGATAATAGATTCATCAAGATAGTAGCTATGGAAACGATAAGAAAAGATATAAGTTGGGCTAGATCTTGGAAGAAGCTAGCAAGGGACACTGAATGTGAGCTGGAATTTGAAAACGTGAGGAGGATGAAAGCACAAATGAGCGCAATAATAGAAAGAATAACCCATATTGAGAAGCAAGATAACATAGCGAAAGCAACTCGGCTGAATTCCACTTAAATTACAAAGAAATACACCCAAATGTACATAAACGACCATCACAACATGCAAACGATGAGCAATATCTTCAGGTGCCAAGCGGAGATGCTAGATCTAAACTATAAACCATGGGTAACTAATAGAATCTACACATGCGCATTATGCCACTCAGGTCGGTTGAACACTTCGTAGCCCACTGCTCCATTCTGTCGTATATAAGAAGGAGGTCTCTCGGGAAACCAGACTTAACGAGAAACGAATTTATAGGGTTTTTGAACGGAGAAAATTGGGCAGGACCTCATAATTACCTGGAAGAGGCCTTAAATTACCGAAATTTCCTTGTTACGCAGCCCAACTATAACTTTAAAAAACATATATAAAAAAATAAAAAATAAACACCAAAAATAAATAAATAAATAAGGTAAATTGGAATGTTGCTGCGGTTTACTGATGAACCCCTATAAGGCGGAGGATGCGCTATACACTAATTGTTCCTTAAATGCAATCCTATCAACTATTATACGGGGCTGTGCAAGTTACTACTTTATACTTTATACAATCTATGTTTGTTATGCTGCCTCTGGACTAATAATTAATACTATGTGATAAGTAGTTATTTTTTTTAATATGTTACCTTATGCCTTTCTGCCTTATTATACACCTTTATAATTATACCTCATTATTATATCCTATTATACACCTTATTATTATATACCTTTCTAGGCTAATAGTCAATACTATGTGATAATACTCCTAAAATGTTGCCTAATACCTTTCTCGCTTGTGTGTTGTATTCATGTAGTGTGAAATATTTATTGAAATCTTCTAATATCGCAGAAGCATATAGCGTGGGGAGTTCTTTATATAATTGGCCTATTGTGTTTCTAAAATACATTCGATATTGTGAAGGCGTACTCCGGCTGACGGACGCCAAAAGCCTTTTGATGCTTCAAAAAAAAAAAAAAAATAAGTTAATGTCAATAAATAGTTAATGTAAATAAAGCATAATATGCTTTAATGAATGAATATTATTCATTCATTCACTCATTCACTATTTACACCTTTTTGCAACGTTCACACTATTCGTACGTAACAAAATCTCGAATCGGTGGCAATAACTACTCATGTTACTTTCACCATATTATTATTTTTGGAGTAACACGAATGGGAATATCCACAGTTGGAAATGAGTATCTTCCAACTTTTCCGCACATAGGTACTTATTTCAATTATAATCAAACTCATCTGGCTCAAATTCTACTATTATCGTGGCATAGAACTATAAGTACAACTTACAAATCGTCGAGGAATCAGCAACACCACCAAGCTCGTTTTTCACAACTTTTCAGGAAAGAGAAAAACCCGACTTTTTCGTCCATCAAGGCCTAATTGACTGAAGTTTTTCTCGATATCTATGATGAATAGATATCATTCATCATGGATATCGAGAAAAACTTCAGTCAATTAGGCCTTGATGGACGAAAAAATCGGGTTTTTCTCTCTCCTGAAAAGTTGTGAAAAACGAGCTTGGTGGTGTTGCTGATTCCTCGACGAAATGGAACACAACAGTTTTAAAATAATTTTCAATTTTTTTAATCTTTTTTATAGATTTGCCAATTTTTCGTAATTAATATTTACAAAAATATACATTTCAAGTTTTTCTTGAATGAAGTTGTGACGACGGTCCGAGAGAATGTGTTTGTAGACGGAAAAAGACCGCTGCACATTAAACTAGAGCAAACTTAAAATTGCATAAACTTATCGGGCAAGAATGCTCCGTCAGTTCACTGGGTACATCCTCTACCATTAAAATCTTGTTAACGCTCTTTAATGTTTCTAGACCATTATTTTTCTGCAAGTGTGTGGACCACTTCTCTTGTAATTTTATCCCATTTCTACCAGGAATTGACTGCATTTTTGCGGAGCATTCCTCGATCAACTCCAAACTTTGTCTCAACTCAACACCACCTTCTTCTTACCTAGTTAGTATCAATGGTAGGAACGACAAGTGGCCTTTGATGAAGGCTTAGGTGTGAGAAACGCGGGGATTTCTGACCAAATCCAAGACTTTTTTAACACTTTGTGATCCTACTCAAGTGATCAAAATCAATCTCTCCGTCTAATTTTGGTACTTAGGAACTTTATTTTATTTTCTTCTCGTCACCAAAATTCATCAAACGTTATTGATGATTTTAACTATAAAATATGCAGCATTACGATTTTTCCCCGAATATGCAGCAACAGTCCAAATATGCAAAAAAATATGCAGAATAAAATTCAAACGAGAGCATCTGCAGAAGGCAACTCGGATTAAGGAAGAATTTGCTAACGAATAATCTGACCCCTGCGTTCACAATCAGAGTTCAAACCGCGGATTAACAGCTGCTCGAACTTGGTTTTCATTGATCTTAGTTCAATGTGAACGCCGATCCTAAAACCTCGTTCAACTTGGTGAAACCCAAAAGTTTTCGAACTGAGATCAATCCATCGGTTACGTTGAACTAGGTTTCCAATAAACCGAGTTCGTGGTTTATTGTTGAAACCGAGTTAGTGGCGATAACGGTGAGGTAGGGCGGGCCGATAGTCGATAGCATTATCGATAGCCTATCGATATTCGTCAGAACTATCGATATTTGAACCGCTGGTGCCCGCAACCCTTCAAATTGAATTCATTCCGAGAAGTGAACAGTTTCTACAATAGGTAGTCATTCCAGGAATGACATTCTTTTATTGTCAGCTGTTCAGATTCATCGAAATTTGTTGAGTAAATTGTTTGTTGAGCCTTTTCATGAACTATTGTTTGTTGTGGCTGTGTTTTTATATTTTCCAAATAAAAGTAAATCTGTCTTTCCGCTTTGAGCAGCAGTGAAAATAGGTTGGGAACCGCTGATTTAAACAACCACGCTCATACCGCAGCTTGTCGCCCACGCACTCCGCAGTAATATCATATTAATATCATATAATATCATATTACTAATATGGTTAGGTAAATCGAGAGGTATCCAACGAGTGGTGAACGATGTTTGTACGATGATAACTGGCGAAGTTAAAGTTCCGTAGCAACGAATCGGTTGTACGTGAAAATCATTGGAACTTTTTCATAACGCTTTCTTCGTCACACCGTAATGTCACACTTTTTGAGTTATGTGCCATGGTAAAGACATAAAATGCCAAAAACGTTGTTCAGCAACAATATCGATAGTTATGTGACGATAGTATCGGGCTATCGATAGTGGTCGACTATCGACAATCGGCCCGCCCTAGGGCGAGGGTCGTCGGTTGAACATGGAATTCAATGTCCACCGTGGGGGGCGGTGGGGGGTTGCGGATCCTCCGGATGGGAAGAGGAGGAAGAAGGGTTTCTGCGGTATGTCGTGAGGACAGGGGAGTTTTAGGGGGGACTGTACCCCACGAGAATACCCCCCCCCCCCTCCACCCTCGACACAAGCTCATCTCATCACTGCCAACACACGGGATAATGTGTGTGTGTGTGTGTTTACAGAGGCGGAATGGATAAGAGATTGTTAGTGTGGATGTGATGGTGGGACGGGGAGGGGGGGGTCGAGGGGTTACCCCACCACCCCCTTCGTCATCCTCCTCCTCCTCCTCCACCGCTGATTCCACTTTACGCCCTCAGCTTCCTGGTTTCTACCGAGTCGTCGTGAGGTGGAGGGGGGTGAAGGAGAGGGCCCGCGGCATATCCGCTATTTTGAAGACCTCCGCTCCGCCTGTCTGTTACGTACGGTGAAGGAGGAGGAGGAGGTGGAGGTGGTAGAGGGTACGGACTCCTCGGTGAACATGGAGGGGACACTTGGGCACGACGCGTGGTGGGAGACGTGAGACCGACTCGAACGCCCCTCGCGGACGCTCCCCGCACTAAACCAACCTTATCTGTCCCGCTCAGCTGTCGGCATCACTCTTTCATTGCCCGCCGAAGGCGCCGCGTCTCGCCGCTTCACTTCTTATTTTTTAAATACTTTGTCCAACGTTCATGTTTACATCGAAGTGTTTGATCGTACTGTGATTTCAAGTTCTGAACCCCGCGACGACGCTTAGTACCAAAATCAAAGTACTTTTGATTAAAAAAAAAAAAAAAAAAAATCAAAACAAAAATCAGTGCTGTGCTGTGTGGCGAACTGCCTGTTTCGGATTTGGATTATATTGTGATTTCGTGCCTTTGTACTCGTGACAATCGGTAAGCCTCCACCACTCACTACTCCTACGACTTAACATTTAACATTTAACTTTTTTCTTCCTAAACTTATCCATAAGTTTAGACATGTTTAAGTTCAGACTCAACAGACGTCTCCACGGGTTCGTTCGACTTCCGCCTCGTATCTCCGGCCACTTTCCGGCTCAGTATCTCACAACTTCCGCCCTCCAACTTCACTTCACTTCACTTCACTTGAACATCACAATTCGAAGTTCTCACGACGAAGGTTCAATCAAATCGTTCGAGTCGTGATGATCTCAGTCAATCAAAGATCAATTAATTATCTGTGTCAACTCCTGATGATCAAAATTTGAATTGGGCCACCAGTTGACAAATTTTCACACGTTTATTTACTTCTCAAAAGCTATTTACAGTCTGATAAATAGTCACATGTCTTGTGTTTCCCTCTGAATTCACACGAAGAGTAATTTAGCGATGTTTGCGATCACAACTTCTTGTTTCGACAACTTTCAACGACGTTTTCAGACTCTCGATGTTTCGTTTCTTAAATTATTTCACTTTTCTCTTCTAAATCTTGTTGGACGACGCTGTACCAATTTGACAAATCAGTAGGTACCGTGTGACAAATTTGGCGCATTGAACGCGTAAATTCTCTACCGTTCGAATATCACAGATGTTTCGTACAGTGACAAAGAGGCTGCAGGAGGTCCTGAAAGAAGGACATTTTATTTTCAGGTCCCTTTAGTCCTTGTTATTCTACAGTCCTGAAACAGGGATTCAAGACATTTTGTTTCTCAGGCCCCTCGACTAGTGGTTTTTGTATATTTTCCATGTGTAGCATTTTCAAGTCAAATTTACCATTAGCGAATTTTCAAAGAAACGGAAGTTATTGTTACCGGTCCAAAATGTGTAAAACTCGAAATTTTGAAGACAAAATCCGTTCCAGACCATCCTGAATTCACTGCCAAGAGACACCAAAAATCACTATATATATGTATAGATTTGTGTCATTCCGGACAATAACTCTCGATAAAATTTAGATAAAAAGTTCAAATTTATAAAAAAAAAAATCTGTCTTGGTAATCGTAAGGCTAAGATCGAAGAAGCGCAGAAACGGGCCACCCTAAGGGGGGTTTTGGGGAGTTTTTGTATGTGTGGGGGGGGGGGGGTAATTACCCATAAATTCCAAAAATGAAACAGTCTGACAAGTGACACCTCATTCCAAAGATTTTTGTAAGCTAAACACGATGGTGAAGTCAGAATTGCGATATCTTATTCCGTTCTCGAACTGGAGCACTTTGAAGATGAAGAAAGGCGGTTGTCACGGTTCATCTGCTCTATTCTGATAATCTGACTTCACCATCGTGTTCAGAGTTGAAAATCCGATAAACTGAGCTGTTACTTGGCAAACAAAAAGGAGGCACAAATTTTGTTATAAAACCAGCAAAATGGGACACTTTACATAAAACTAGTTATTTATTCGAAAATTCGCTCGTATAGACATGCTGCACGACTGTGGAATTTTACAAATTTAATTCACCCTTTTACATGTAAAAATTCACAATTTTACAAATCAAATGCACCATTTTATAAGTCAAATTCACCGTCTTTGAGCAAAGCAAGAAGTGCGTATGGGCAGTGAAATTGGAGCATTGAGCAATGCGAGCAGTATACCAGCAGTATTTACGAGGGGTGATCAAAAAGTTCCAGGACTTTTGAAATTGCGCGGCAGTGGAGCGTTGTAGAGCAGTGCGGTCGGCAGTATTGTGCATCATGACTCTTCCTGAGCACAACTGTTTTTTCACATTTTTGATAACGTTCTTTATTGCGAAGTTACAGCTATTTTCGTAAAACAAGTTTTGTGTTTCGGCGATTTTGTGATTATTTTTGAAATGAATCAAAAGGAAGAGCAACGCGTTTGCGAAAAGTAGGTATGTGAGAAATAGGGTAAAACTTTTACTGAACATTTTCAATTGTTGCGAATTGCTTTTGGCGATGAATGTCTGAGTCGATCAAGCTGTCATGAGTGGTACAATTGGTTTATAGAAGGCAGATGATCCTCGTTCAGGTCGCCCATCAACTTTGACTGATGACAGTCATGTTGCAAGATTGGATATTCTCGTGCGTTCTGATCGTCGACTAACCATTCGTGAAATGGCTGAAGAACTGAACTTTTGAAGTGTGTGCGATTTTTTTGACCGTCAGTAAGAATGATGTTGAGGGATGTCGAGGGTCGGTCAAATGAAAATTGATTTATGTGCCAACGTTTCGAAGAATATATTTCTTCATCTTCAGGGCAGTGTACAAGATGGAGTTGGACTCCAACAGTTGTTACTTCTGTGATCTGGAGGCAAGAACTTCCCTCTTGGAGGGAAGACACTATACTCACCAGACCTTGCCTCTGCGGACTTTTTCCCTTTTCCAAAACTCAAGAGACCCACGAAAGGAAAAAGATTGAGTCAGTAGATGAAATTCAAGAAAAATCGCTGGAGCAGCTAAACAGCATTTTACAAGATGAGTTCTCAGAGTCCTTCACGCAGTGGAAACATCGGTAGGAAAAATGTATAGCTTCCCAAGGGAACTACTTTGAAAGGGACGACGTCCAATAGCTATTACGCGCCAGTACAAATTTTTAAATACACTCATAAATCAGTCCTGGAACTTTTTGATCACCCCTCGTATACACAGGGTGTAGCGCAAACAGATGGCAATACGCAAGATGGAGAAATCAGATCAAAAATGTAGTTGAACGCCGCCCACCGTATGTTTCTATCTCATTCCGTTCCACATATGATGGTTATTTTCAAAGGTTATTTCGAGAAAACCGTGTTTTTCATTGGAAATTTCTATTCTCTTTGCTTTCCCTTAAATTAAATTAAATTTCACAACTTTTGTGAAATTCGGTAGCTTGCAGGATTTTGTTTGGAAGATCAGTGATCCTTGAAACTTTGTCGCTAACTACGCTTTTTTTTAAATGTACATTTCTTGATCTGTTATCGCGGTTTAAAAAGAAACCTATGAACTTTGAAAGTGCATTAGACTTGATGAAAATTTAAGGGTGATTTCATAACTGTGATGGAAAGTTGAAAAACAATGTAGGAAAGCAGAGAAAATGGAAGTTTTCAATGAAAAATACGGTTTTTGCGAAATAACCTTTGAAAGGGCATATCTGTAGAACGGAATGAGACAGAAACATGCGGTTGGCGGCGTTGAACTAAATTTTTCATCTAGTTTCTCCATCTTGCGTATTGTCATCTACTTGCGATACACCCTGTATATGTATAATAAATAGGTACCTAACAATATTACTCCTATTCTGTCGTATTCAATGTAGGAATTTTGACTCTCAGATCGCTTGAGTCCTTGTTATTTAAGACCTGAAATATTAATTCAGGACATTTTGACACTCAGGCCCCTCAACTCGTGATTGCTCTACCATCCTGAAATAGGAATCAGGACATTTTAACTCTCATGCTCCTTGACTAGTTGTTATTCGACCGTCTTGAAATAGTACCTAATTCAGGACATTTTGTATCTTAGGCCCCTCGAGTCGTTATTATTTTACTGTCCTGAAATAGTAGTTCAGGACATTTTGACTCTCAGTATTGGGAAATCAAGTTTCAGTCTCCAGTTCAAAATTCACATGTGGTTCTCCTATTTTGAACCACTTGTTGCACATGGGTTTGGGTTTTTATAAAAATATAATTTGCATTCGTCCTGTTCCATCAATAAAAGTATTTTTTGTCTCAAAACTATAGTTTGATTAATTTACTTGAACACCACTGCGGATAAGCAGTGCTCTGCCAAACTCAGTTCTTTCGAGTCGTTGTTATTCGACCGTCCTGAATCATGAATTCAAGACATTTTGTTCGTCAGGCCTCTAGAGTCGTTCATCCCCCTCAATAATCGAGCTACGAACTGGAGCGATATCCGAATGGACCGTGTCGTAGTTTCGTAGTTTTCGTCCGAGGGGAAGCCGAGGCTCAGCGTTAAAGTGATGTATCCGGAGGTTGTGGGGCATTGAGTCGTCGCTACCGACAATGAATCAGGATGCCGTTCATCAGTGTTGATGCGTTGATGCATGTGTGCGGGAGGCGATACGTATTTGACGTACGAGTTTTTGTCAGTATGTAACGTCTGTCAAGACGGAAGTTGTACAGTCGAAGGCTGCTCCCACTATCTCCGGAGCCGCTGCTGCCGACTTCTTTGTCTTTCGTCCGACTCGAAATGTCAAATGCTTCGAGTTTCCTCGTTGGTCGTGTCGCTGCACGTCTATCGAGTAAACAGATAGTCCCTCACACTGACCGCCCTATTACATTTGTTGCTTCTTGCGTTAAAGTCCTTCTGTTTGCAATTTCATTGTAAGTAACTTGACACAAATTCGTTTTAGGGCCTCCAGAATCCAAACATAATTTTCAAAATAGGAGAAGCATCTGAATAAAATTTCAGTAAAACAAAAAATAAAAAATAAAAAATTCAGTATAAAAATTTCAGTTTCTAAAAACGGTCCACGTTTCAAGATTTGTACAATTCAAATATCAAATTTAAAATTACCAATAATGTGAAACAAGCCCGAAGATGATCTGTGAAACATTTCATGACACTAGCTCGATAGGGAGAGGTGCAAAATCAACGTTCGACATGATCAAAACGTCGAAATTCGGACAATTTCAAATCGAACAGTTTTTTCAGAGAATTTTCCAGGGCCATCCGGAACGTTGTACGATTCACCGTTCGTTCTCAGATTGTCGATTGAAACAATTCCAATGGTTCAGTACCGAGATAATGAAAAATAAAAAATATATATATCCACAGTCATGCAGCATGGCCACAAGAGCGAATTTTCAAAGACCCAATCGGTTTCATGTAAACTTTTCCCATTTTGCTCGTTTTATAACAAATTTTGTCTCCTGTTTTGCCGAGTAACACTTCAGTTGTTAGAATTTTCAACGCTGAACGCGATGGTGAAGTCAGAATGGCGATATCTCAGATTATCAGATTAGAGCAGATGAACCGTGAAGAACACCTCAAGTAACAACCACGTTTCTTCACCTTCAAAGGGCTCCAGTTTGAGAACGGAATAAGATATCGTAGTTATGATTTCACCATCGTGTTCAGCGTAAAGAACCCCTTTAAAATGAGGGTCCACTTGTCAGACTGGTTCATTTTGGGAATTTATGGGTGATTTCCCCCCTAAAACTCCCCAACCATCCCCCCCCCCCACACACAACCAAAGGTTGTAATAAAAGTATAAAAGTTTTTCGAAAATTCGAGTATCAACCATTTTGGACCGAGAACAATAGGTTCATTTTCTTCGACAATTCACTAGAAATGAGGGATCAGCCAACATCAGCGTGAATCAAACGGTGGAGCTTGAGTTCAATTTTTATACCGAACAGCTGATTCAAATACATTATGTGGTATCGAGTGTGTTGTTACAGATACTTTCGTAATTTAGAATGTTTGGTGGTAGACACAAGTAAACCCACGTATTACATTTAAAGCAATACATTAGGTAATAATTTTGGTATTGGTTCCATTGTCATTCTACCTGGACTCAATTCCAAAGTTAATGACAATTTGAGGGTGTGTTAGGGGATGGTGGTTTGCTGAGTTTTCGAATGCGAGGACCTTGAGCTCTTTCAGGAAGGGGCAAAAATCCGAGAAATTTTCGCTCGCAACCCTCAACTTCTAACGCCAGAATGACTGGTCGAGAATGACTGCTCCGATTGAACGATGTCATAGAACCAAAGTTGTATAGTAAATCGGATTCTCTATCAGATGCGTTTTGAATTTGAACTTCGCTTACTCCAGTGCTGAGATGTGGATTATAAACCAGAAAAGGTCGTAGCGTCAAATTTCCGCTTTAGTCCAAGACTGGACTCAATTCCACAATTGACGAAAATGTGAAGGATTGTTTGGGGAAGGTAGAAAGTATATTTGCTGAGTTTTCTAACACGAGGACTTTGAGCTTTATACTGGCTGGGGGGGGGGGGGGGGGCAACCGCGATTTCTCGAACTGTGTGATTGACCGAAAATCACATAGTAAACCAAGTGAAAGAGTATTAAATTTCCTTTAAAATCCATTGGTCAAAAATGTTTTTGCTCGTATAATAAGCGAAGATACAGGCGGTCAAAAAAAGGAAAATTTTCCCAAAATGTGGAAAAATGCAGGTGTTGGGATTATAATAACACGCATATTTGTGATTTGGTACCCCTCACAACCCTCCTCACCTTTTCTTATCCCCCCCTACACTGGTTTGAAGCACCCTCAACATAATATTATGGGTGTCATATGTTTTCAACATGGTTTGGTATGCGTGATGTTGTAGAAATGGAATCCCTAACGCAACACCTGCATCTTTTGCATTGAACTTAACCAGGAGATGCACATGATGTAACCTACTGGATGAGGAGTAACGTAGAGCCCCTCGATTACCTTCGTTTCACACCTCTTACGCGTTGCACATCTCTGTTCACGTCACCGCGGTATTCGATGTCGGATATTTTCACTGTCCGATCCAAATGATCAGTTTTCCTCGGCCCGCCGCCCACTCAGAACCCTCGAGAAGGCAAATCAAAAAGAGCTCGAGACGTCTACGTTTTTCGGAAACTCAATTGGAACTGTAACGGTTCCCGGAACAGCTTAATCTCGAATGCTGATTATTCGAGTCGTCAAGACCCCTTGACACTCGTTTCGGCAAAGGCTGTGATTTCCGAGAAACTTTTACTGATTTTGAATAATGATCAATTCCGATTTTTAATCAGAAAGACGAATAAACAATTCCGTCTGTTCGCCGTCCGCGCCACTTCAATTACAAGGGGAATTTGCGTTAATTGTCGATTCCGAATATCATCCTCCCGTTGTATCGTACGGCCATAGAGTAACTTGTATTGCCAGCGATATTCATTTAAAAAAATTCACTTGAGGAGAAAACTTCAAAAACGCCAAGCGCAGACTGAATGAAGCCGCCAAAAACGATGGGACCGTATGACGTCACAAATAGGGCGATGTCAGCGCCCCAACCGGGGATTTCGTCCTGTTTGTGACGTCTATGGTCTTCTGAACTTGTACTTTCGAAAAAATATTTTTTTAAATTGACACAAATTTCCCATTAGTAGGTACCTAATTTGTCAAATATGAATAAGTAAGTACATGGCTCGTTGACGGCTCTAAATTCCCTTAATTTTTGGGAAGACGTTTCAGGCAGATGACCACCATTTTCGTTATTCTCCTAGCTTGTACTTTCGCAAAAATAAAAAAATGAAGAAAATTGACGCAAAATCCCCCATTGTCCTTAAGGCTTAAAATTCTGGATATGGCCTCGCACCATCCTGAGGTTGATCGTCGAATCTTTTCGTAAGCCTAGCTCCGTAGGCAGGGGAGATTTTGAAACGGGTACGGTGCTTGTGAAGTGGTTAGGACATCTCTTCAATGGGAAAGAAAAAGGCGGGCGAGGAAATTGGATATCATAACTTTTTCCAGCTGCTGTATAATGATATTTGCGATTTTCGGGAGATAAAGAACTTCCGTATGTCAACGGTCAATAACGCCACAACAATATATCTACGTATGAATACGTGTCGGAACTTTTGCAATGAGAACCGTGTGAGGAAAGATTCCATTTTTTCCTCGTTGCAATCATCAATGTTTTGACGTTGTGAGATCACATTTTTCCTGGTTGGGCGATTGTTTCTTCGTCGAAATTATTTACGAACCTTTTAATAATCTCCAACGATCAATATTCACGTAGTTATCAATTAGTTATCCGCCCATGACTGGACGTACGTAACGTGCACATTTGTTATTTCATTGGATGCAATAAATGGGGAGCGTCCGAAGTTGTTTGGGCTAATTCAGCGTTGAACGGCGGTATTTTTGTGAACCCGAACCCGAGCGAATTCGTCGTCCCGCTATGTGCTCAATAACTCAGCCTTCTTCTCTCTATTCAAGCTGAATTTATCAGATACACGAGGATCTGCCATCTTGAGTCGCGTAATTTCCTCCAAAGCTACTCGTTCCTGCGGAGAATCAGTTGAGAGGCTGGTAGTGATCTGCATATGAGAAGAGCGAGCCTTTAAAGAAAATAGATTCCACAAATCGATCGGTTTAACATATCGGGAAGATCGTGCCCATAAATGACGAACGCCGCGAGATAATGATAGTGGTTTCGGTTTTGGGGTGGGGGATATTTAACGTAACCGCTTCAAGTAACCTAATACCAGGTAACTTATTACCAGAAAACCCCTATTACTGGAATAACTGTTTTGAGAACTAGGGGAACGGCCGTTGAGGGACTCCTTGTTGCTGGCCATTGGGGATTCCGTGATAATAGGTTGGCTGGGATTATTCCAGGTAGTATAAGGTAATAGGTTAAACGAATGTTATTTGAGTGAGTATTGAGTTAATTAGACAGCGACTGTCTGGTAATAGGTTGTGGTATTAGGTTATTTTGGCAATATGTGGCCGGCGATTCGAGAACCTTTCTAGCGCCCAACGCAGACTGGATTTTGTTGGGCGCTGGAAACGTTCCCGAATCGCCGGCAACCTATTACCAAAATAACCTAATACCACACCTGTTACCAGACGGTCGCTGTTACTCGATCGCCTATTAACAAGAAATAACAGTATTAGCCATGCCTAGTTTCGGTGGATATTTTGTATCGAGTCGTACGTCAACATGCGACAATCCTTGAGCTTAAAAGGACAAGTTTCAAATTTGGGTTGTCACTATCACAATCAGCGCTCCATCTCGTTCACTACCCAAAACCAGTGTGGTCAACTGCAATAACATGCATTAAGACAACCTGTATGGAGACAACCCATCAGGGAGTAAAGTAATGACTATGTACCTGAATATCGCTCATTGGCTGCAATAGTGTCGTATCTCCAAATTTGATGGTTCGGGGTAACCGAAAAAAATAAAACCATTTCAGCATTGAAATATTCCGCTATAAATTTCACGAAGCGAGTTTTTAAAGCTCTAATTTCGTGAAATTTGGAATATTTCAAAGTTGGAATGGTTTTTTTTTTCGATTACCCCAAAGCATCAAATTTGACGTATGACACTATTGCAGCCAATGAGCGATATATTTACAATATTTACTGTTGCCGTGGTAATGAACGCAGGGGTTCAAAACACTTATCTCCAAATCGACGGTCTCACAGCAACACCCCACAACGTCATTTTTGACGAAAATGCGTTATGCATATCGAAGGATGCGCCCTCTTGTTACACACTGACTAACATTCTTTCGTAAGTTCATAAAGGTGGGTATTTATGTTGTAAAAGTACCACAATTAAAAAATATACTGATTATGGGAGGATAAAATCATTAGAAGGCGGTTATCCAGCCCTCCTGACAAGTTGAGAAAATGACGTTATGGGGTGTTGCTGTGAGACCGAGACTGTGAGAACAGTATTTAATACTGTTGCATGCACATGGATTATCACTCTTTCATTGTGATTATCAAGAAGACAAAGAGATCTAGGTCTTGAGGGCCGAGTTATCGGAAACGTGAGGAGAGCGGCGACCGAGTTTCCCTTCATAACTATTCCGCTCACGGGAAATCGGGATAGGCCCACGGTGATAACCGCGTTTCCTTCACCGGGCACTTTGATTTGCGCGGAAGCTTCTCCTACATCCATGTGCCAGGTGATCCACTTCTTTCTCGTGCCCCAGAAAATGTTAAAGGCAAACGCGATAAGGCGTCGATTCCTGATCAGATAAATGTCGAGGATGGCGTCTTCCATGTTCCGAAAGAGGCGGTTTCGTGAAACCAGCGGGGAACGCGACTGCTTCCTATCGCTCACAGCTGAGTTCGACTCCGATTAGCGCACGTTTCCCAATCTATTCATTCCTTTCTGGAGCTGATAAATCAACTGTGGCTATCGTTTTGTAATCAGCCCTCGATATTTTCCAGAATGATGACCTATCACCGTTCACATTCTGTTATGAGTGACATTTCCGTATGAACCAATTCTAATTATTTCACATCTGTAGGTGTCCCTACTATCAACAGAATGGTGTCTTTAATTCGTAATCGTCGTGTTTTAGGCTGGCAAGGGACTCTTTGATGGTTCTTCCTCGATTTTTCGTCAAAATGGGCGGCTTTACAGGTCTCTTTAAATGAGTGTGAATGAATGAAGAAAATGAGATTTATGAGTCGTTAAATGTAGACATGAGTAAAAACTACTTACATTGGCTTATGGAAACTACTCATAGATCAGGGATCTGTGCCAAGAGGGGGGGGGGGGGGGAGTTGCGTGTTAAAGGTCACATAATGACAATACCTAAGAAGAAGAAAGAAGTAGAAACAAAAATAAAAAACAAAGAAAAAACAGAAAAATTAATGTTAACTTTAATGATCAATATGGATTATTTAGAAATGGTGCTGGAGCGAAGCCTCTTCTCGTCTGTAAACACTGGAAAAAATGGCCTTTTTGTAGGAGGGAAAAGGAGATTGTAAACAAAATGAAGGGGAAGAGATGCCGTTTCTCAAGATGCAACGCTCGTTCGTTCATCATGTTTTGACGAAGAACAGCTGATTTTATGGTCGATTCTCCCGATTTTCCTTCCTCCTAGTGGCAACATCTACAACTTGAAGGGAGCAGGTTTTAGGAAGCGTTTGATGGAGTAGTTGCTGTGCTGGAGTTTGCTGCCGTAGAGCGGTGTTGTTGGCGTTTATAATGACACTTACCACTGAAGAGGCGCCTGAGCCTGGGGACCACTCGAAAAGCCGTTGTTGATGCCTTTGGACAAAGAGTTGGGGTTGTACTCCAATGGGTAGATCTATATACGTCCCTTTCTACCTGTCCATTACATTCAACGGGGGAAACGTGGCTGCCGATGGCCTGTCAAAAGCTTGAACAGGGCAAGAAGGAGTTTTCTCACTTTGGGTGATTAGAGACCGGGTTTTTGCCAAAAATCTACCACTGGTTGGATTTAAAGGGTGGTTGAACATTCCTGGAACACGATGTGTTGAGTGCGTGGCAACATTTAGGTTGATGATGACTCATAATTACCTTCAAAAACACCTATGTACAGAATTTGCTCGGTTGTCAGATGAACCTTGAAGGGGAAATCAACATCTGAATGTGAATAAAACTATTGTATTCGGCTGCGAGGCGCCACGCCGTATTAATTTGCATACAGGCGTGCATAGTTGAAAATATTCAAATAATAAACCAGTAACGTTGCAAAGGTTTCCAAAACGGTTTGTTATCTTCTGTACGTATCGCCCTCCTGTTGAGATCTCTGTTCATTGTACAATACCCGTGTAAGTCCCGGAACTATAGGGAAAAATGGGCTAATGAGCTGCTGAGTAGATGCTGAGTAGATGGTCATATGAGTAAGTACCTCAGTATACTACCTGGGCATGAATAGCACCTCAGACCAACAGACACGGCATATTAAAACCATGCGCTATTTGAATGAGCTGGGCCAGTATGAAAGTTGACCCGACTTGCCGCCGTTTGATTCACCCTCAAGCAGACGACTTTTCGTTGACTCTACCTTTGACCCCTCATTGTGAACGAACGGATGGTCATAGAAAGCTCTGGGTGGTCTTAAAAAATTCTCTGAATTGAAATCTATTGTAATGTGAACTAAAACCTATACCGTTCCATTAGAATTTTTCGAATTATGAATTTGTCAAAATTTCCAAATTCGTTTCGAACCCCTTCCCATTGACCTACGGTTATGAAAATGTTTTGTAGATCATTGTGGAATTGGTCCGAACCCGTAACCAAATGTCGTAATTTTAGTACAACGCTAACTGGGCAATCGGAACGCTTATCCAAATCTTTGGGAATTTCTCACAGAACCCCCCTTCACATCAAACATCCAATCAGAAGCTGTTTCCATTCACTTGTACCAACCAATCCCATTGGACCTTTTCACTTTTTGGGGTCTCGATTCCAGTTCACCGCTCTGTTTTGTCACTGAAACCGGTTTAACACTGTGCAACTTATATTTTAGTGTAAATAGACAGTTGTTTCAACTACCCTTGTCTTGTAGCGAATTTTCGATGAAAAGGAAGTTACTGTTCTCAGTGTAAAATTTTTAAAACTCAAATTTCCGAAAGTTTTTCATACCAAACAGAAGATTGTCCTCAATAGAATTGAAATAAAAACTTCAAATTTGCACAAAAAAATCAGTCCTGGCAATCGAACGGCTAAGGCAGAATCGGATCACTCTAAGGGTGGTTTTGGGTGGTTTTCAGTGGGAAAAATTACCCATAAACTCCAAAAAATCTGATAATCTGAGGTATCGCAATTCTTAATTGACCATCGCGTTCAGGGTTGAATAATCTATAATATTGTATATAATATTGTATATATTGTACCTATATAATGTAATGTAGATTATTTCATTCAATTTTCTGAATCTACGTATCTTGTAACTTAAACCATCAAATTTTTAGGGTTTTTTGGGCGATTTAAGGGTGGGGGGGGAATCATCCAAAAATGTAACCACCTCATTTTAAAGATTCTTTCAAGCTGAACAGGATGGTGAAGTCAGAATTGCGGTATATTATTCCGTTCTCAAACTGGACCACTTTGAAGATGAAGAAACGGGGTTTTTACTTTACTGACTTCAACATCGTGTTCAGCGTTGAAAAATCTGTAAACTGAGGTGTCAAATTGAGACCTTTTACATATAACGAGATATTTCTTCGAAAATTCGCTCTTTGAAGCTATGCTGCATGACTGTGGATTTTCGTTTTTGGACACAAGTCATGATCTACAGCTCGGGCTCCTGTCGTTTGACGACGAAGATGACAATTCACCAATTCCGACTCACAATATCGTAAGAATTGGATGGTTGAGGGTCTGAGCGTTCAGACAATCATTTCACCTTCGGACTGGTCCAACCGAAATCCGTCTCCCGTTTTCTCAGGATCTGTCGACCGGTTTTTGCGTCTTTCCAGATGAAATATGTTCATAACCTCCTCCTACGAACGATATTTACCTGTTACGTAGTTTCCCGATAACTTCCCTAACGCCCAAAACCCACCGCCGTTCTCTTCTCGCATCCCACGTATTGTATTTTGTTTAAGATCCTCCGTATTGTAGTTTGTAAAGACCCGAAACTTCCCTTTCAAAAGGAGGCGAATGCAGTGCTCGTGGGGAACAGGACCTCCGCGCTACCTGGGATACTCCTTACCTGAGGGAGCTCTTCACAAGTTTTCTTCCTTTTTTTTTCGTCTTCTTCTTCTTCTTCTTCTTCTTTTTAACCAGAATGGATGGTACCGGAGGGCGGAGGAAGGCCAAAAAAAAAATCTTTTGTTATAAGGAAGATGCCTTTCCAGACCACGAAACCCAACTCGTGATTAGGTTCGGGGTTCTTCGAATCGCCTCGTCGGAACTTTGTAATCTTTTCCCCCTCGAGCCTCCTTCGTTCAACTCCGTTTTAGGACCTTTTTAAAAACGGAAGTCCCTTTTCTCTACCTTCGTTAACGGCAATCGCTGGAAAAGGCGAAGGTTTTTCGGTCGGAGATACCGCGAGTTGTCCTGCTCTCAAACCCACATTCCATTGTTTGGCTCGATTCTTAAACAACGTAAGAACAGCTTAGAGACCGACTCACTTTTATAGGCCTCTCTTTGTTTGCGCACAGCTTTGACGGGGCCTCCTCATCAATCCGCTGTGATTTGATAAAGAAACGCCGTTTTTCAAGATTTGACGTTTGACGCAGAGACAGGCTCCTTTCGCGTTTATTTGAATATATCGACGGTCTCACGGCAACTCCCCACATCGTCACTTTTGGCCAAAATTATTTACCTACCTGTGCATACCATTCAAAGCGTCTTCTCCCGGCTGATCGATCTAACTAAGTATAAGTTAGGTAACACTAAATTTCACGATTTATGTTACTGAATTAGTCAGTAAAAATAGTCATTGGCAGATGGTTTTTTGGCTCTGCTGAAAAGTCGCCAAAATGACTATGTGGGAAGTTGCCATGAGACCCTCGATATGCGAACATTTATATTTTATTCTAAATGGTAGAAGTTTCCTTTTAGCGCCTCTCAGCTGTTGAAACGAGTTGTGACTTGTCTTTGAGAGTCCGAGGTTGCTACCAGGTAGATTCTCTACCAAAAATACCCTCAAATACAGGGTATCCCACTTAAGGGCGGACATCCCGCCGGAGTGGATTTTACAACTATGTAATTTGTGACTTAAAATTCTCGATGACTCATATTTTTTACTCCACTTAAAACCCGAGTTTTTTCACAGTTAAATTTTTTTCTCGTGTTTTCGACCTTACGTCCTTAAAACGGACATAATCCCCTTATTTTTCAAGGTAATCTCAAATCTAAGGATGCCGTTGGAAAGAGCGTTAAATTTCCTATCTCTCGTGCCAAACAAAAATCTATTGCTCAGGTTTACCGGGTGAAAATTAGCCTAAAAAGAAAAATTTGTCAAACTCCGGAAATTTCCAGTTTTTCAGACGCCTGTAAAACCTACTAGTCCTACTTGAAAGTGTCGTACTGTAACTGCAAAAGTTGGCCAAAACGCTCAGCCTTCCGATGGTATACTCAAATTTGAATTTACATAGGGAAATAAGGGAGAAAATGTCGTTTCCCCGTCGGAAAATGCGTTTGAAAACGTTAAATTGAGGGTTATGAGGTAAAAAATGACTACCTTACGACGGAATTTTTTTTTCTCGCTGGGAGACAACATCTGCACAAGTTTCCGTTTTATGGACGTTAGGCCGAAAACACGAAAAAAATTTAAGTGTGACAAAACTCGGGTTTTAGGTGGAGTAAAAAATATGAGTCATCGGGAATTTTTAGTCATAAATGAGTTTTTTTCAGATTTTTTTCGTGGTTTTGACCTTGAACCGTTTAAAGGGCCATAACTTTCTTAATCCGTCAAACCCATTTTTGAGCGGGTTTAATGCGTACAAAACGAGACAAAAGTGCAGATTTTGAGATTTTCCGACAATTTGATGGTTTTCAATCGATTGCCTTTATTTTAGTAATTTTTCATTCGGTTGGTCATCTATGGGAAAAACTTGCTTGAAATCTCACGTTTCCAACGGTGTACTAAAAATAAATTAACGCCTGAGCTTAAGGAAGAAAATGACGTTTCGATGAAAAATAACGGGAGATGTTTGCCATTTTGTTTGGATTGGATTGGCATGGTTGATAGAATGTTATTGTGCATCAAGGAGATGGGAAATTTAACGCTATTTCTAACGGTATAATTACATTTGAATTTACCTACTTGACGGATTGAGGAAGTTATGGCCATGTTAATGAGTTGAGGTCGAGAATACGAAAAAAATCGTAAACGTGGAAATAGAGTGGATTAAAAAAGTCTAAGTGACTTTTTTTTGCAAATTAGTTGTAGAATTGATGCCTGAAGTCCTTCGGATTCAAGTTGAAACACCTTGTATAGTTAGATATACCTCAGCTCGATTATGGAGAAGAAAAAAAAATTACTGTGGTTATCGAGGTTCACTTAGTGAAATAATGATTTATTCCATCATGGTAACTGATGGTGACTCCGAGGAATTCCTTTTCTAAATCACCAGAAGAAGTTATGGATCGTTATATGGATTTTTTGTGGAACAAATTTGAACTCGTTGAAAATAATTATTCCTCTAGTGTTAGAAATGAAATCTCACCACCTCTGATTTTCCACTAGGAGATACGTGGACGGCAGCAGGTCCGTAGACATTTTCATAGAGAGTTTGTGCTGGCTTTTTTTCGACTCATTAAAACGACGAATTCGAAACGGTCTAGAAATGACAGGTTTCATTGTGTTTTTTGTGCGCAGAATAGTTCGAATGAAAATTTCCATTTTCTCGATTTTGTAAATTGTATACCTATAGTTTGGTTCTAAATCGGTTGAACGGGGTTTTGGGTTGGCGACATCCTGAGTTTTTTTCCCCGTATTCAATTGGCCCACTTCAAACGATCGTATTGAATCACTGTGGGGCGCTGTCTTTTGATATCTATCGGTCAAACAATTAGTGAGTTTCTGTCATATTGACCAAATTTGTGTAATAACGCGCGTCAAATAGGTACCCTGAACCTACTTGTAATCGTTGATTTTTCGTGATTTTTGAACCCCGAATATTTAATAAAATGTCGCCTACAAGTTTTCATTCCAATTCCGGATTGATTTAATTTACAACTTTCCTCAATTTGCATGATTTTACGTAATTCTTGGTAGTTTTTGGATGCCCAATCCAAAAATTTGCGTTTCTGATCATTCTGTCTAAATTAACAATTCCTTTTGATTTCTTGAAATTTGGATTCTGGGGTTGAGTTTTTCAGAGAATTCTTGGCAAATACGCCAATTTGCTAAAAAACTAGGTGCACACCTTGTTTGACATGGGAGTGTGCCAAATTTCCACTCGACATTCAGTTCCGGTTTGTCCATAAAACTTGTCGAGAGAGCGCGTGACATGAACGTTTATTGACCTCCCTCGACCGGCTGACGTATCACTCAACATGAAGAGGTTCCCACACTGACCGTATTGATACAGGGAACTGACGTATCGCTTATTGACTTTATTACCACTTCATACCGGTACACTTGAGGACTTATTTTCTGTGAAGCTCATAAAGCCAGTGGAAATAGGATAGTACTCGTAATTCAATAGGATTGTCGGTTCTCGCTTTGTACTCGTAGCTTCCGTGTGTGATTGTGAGAGTTTTGCTCAAAACCTTGAAAACTGTCGTATATTGCGAGAAAAAATGTCTCCTGAAACATACAAGCAATCTGTTTTTAGGAAACACTGTCAACTCATTGCTTATACGGTTTCATATGGGAAAAAGTTATTCCAATATGCCAAGTGTACATTTGTCATCTCCGTTTCCGCCACTTTGGTAGTTGTGTTGGCCATATCATGGTCTTGGGGATCGGTATCTTATCTATTACTATTCTCAACCGCTTTTCCGGATTCGTTTATGTTCGAACTCGTGTAACGATCGATTAGTAATAACAGATCATTTGCAAATGACTTCCACTTACATTAACGACACATTTCATCTTTGACATCCACATATTTTCTGGGAGTGCCCCATTACAACCGTTAGTTCTTAAGTGATCTGTTACCACCTTGCGGAAGTCGTGTGATTCAGTTGTTTACACGAAGAGATTGTCGTAGCAATTAGTGGATTTACAACGATTTATGGACTCCAACTCGCCTCAAGTGCGCTTTCCTGATCGACATTCGATGGAAATGGCATGGGATTTCTCGTGATTATGAAGTGAAATCTCGAGGTTGAATAATTGGGAATGATCCACAAAGAACGATACATTTTCTGGTGCAGTATGTTCTGCATCTGCAGTATGTGCTAAGAGCCAATTATCGAATTTACAACCTCAAAATCCTCTCGTTCCAACTTTAATCTAGAACATCAACCGAGTCAGCGAAGAAGCAATTTTTGCACTCAACCCACCAGATTTTTTGCATGAAAGTGAAAGTCTATAAATGCCCTTCAATTACCCCATGAAAATCAATACCAAGTCGTTGCCCGTTTCTCAAATCATTGGTGGCAGAAGAGACGCACTTCAGCAAAGTCCCTAGATGTATTTAATAGTATGGAACCGTATAATTATTCCATTGTTGTCTATAGAACCCTAAAGACCCTCAACAGACCCTTCACACTTATAATTTCCTCCCATATCGACAGCCATTCAACCTATTGAATGTACAAAGCAGTTTACAATCCCCCCCTAGTATTAATCTTCGATTACGATCTCAATAATAACTACCACCAGGCAAACAGTAACAATCCACCATCTCCGTTCGTGGTGCCCCGGAAAATGCGAGCCACACGGTTGTAAGATTATTACCGTCTACGAACCAGCCTTCTGTCTTGTAATACTCGATTTATTTATCTCAACTGGCTCGTCTCAATGTGTGACGGATCCACGAAACAATCGATATGCTATCAATCGAAACCAATCACCTACCCACCACACATCCACCGGAATCACTACGATAACGCCTAATAGAACGCCCTCGTCTAATAAACCTTTTTAACAATTCACGTCGCTTTTATTTTACAACACTGTGGAGATGATCTATTCTGGTGAGGATTCAACGATTTTAGTGCAATTTTCCAATTTTTCTTCTTCTTTGTAAAGATTTGAAGAACTTTTAGTTCAATTGAAAAGTTGTGACGATTAATTTCTGCGTCAATTGATCACCAGTATTTGAAAAGTCTGCAAATTCTTCCGGTACAGATCACACACTTCTGTCTAAATCACTGCGCTGTATACCTGTAACTGTACAAAACAAGTTGAGTAATGCGCTAGAATATTTTTCCAAATAGGTGACAAATAAGGGGAAGGGGTTCGTAAATATCTCGGAGATACTCTATGAATTATTTGTATAAATGATAAGTGAAACATTTACTTATGATGATAAATTATTTTCAATTAATTCGCATTGTTAAAATACTGGGATTTCTACTTCTACCTACGACGTCGGCAGTAACAGGGAGTAACTACCACCAAATTTTCGAAATAACCTTCTTTCTGTAGGCCCAAAAAGTATCTCAGAACAGGCAACTCGGTGTGACAAAACAGTGTTGTTTGGATCAGCTGTTCCATGAAAAGAAAGTTGACCCGACTAGTCGCCGTTTGACAGACGCTCTTGTTGACGATATTTCATTGGCTCCACTTTGTAAATGTAGAAACGCGGTTGATACTTGAGATGTTCTCCATGTTTAGTCTGCTCTAATCTGATAACGGAATGAGATCTCGCAAGACTAGTTCACCATCGTGTTTAGCGTTGAAAAATCTATAACCTGAGGTGGTTGTGGGGAGTTTTATTGGGGAGGGGGGATTACCCATAATTCCCAAAATGAAACAATCCCACAAGTGATACCTCATTTTACATGGGTTTTTACGCTGAAAACGTTGGTGAAATCAGAATTGCTATATCTTATTCCGTTCTGAAACTGGAGCACGTTGAAGATGAAGAAATGTGGTTGATACTTGAGATGTTCTTCATGGACATCAAATCCTTCCATGGAGACATTTTACATGAAACTTGCTATTATAGCCATGCTGCATGACTGTGGATTTTTTTTAAATTCGATATTCTGAATTTTCGTATATGCCAGCAAATTTTGATTGGGGGGGGGGGGGGGGGGTTGGACTCTTTTTCCTTGGTCGATTCCAACGGTTCATAATCAACGATAATAAACCAAACAGTTCACGACTGTATCTTCCATAATGAATCATTGGAATCCCCCAAAAATGTTTAGTAAGGATCACCAGTTTTATACAATTTGAATATTTAATCATAATGCTCTAAGAACAAATAACGAATAGAACTCCATTTCCTCCAGCTCTTACGACTGAGTGGAGAGCAATAGTGCACGGTAAGTCAAGTGTTCGTAAGGGACAAAATGACTCACCAAATGGTAAGGACTACTGGTGTCTACTGTGAGGTGAAGTAGCTGAATGGCTAAAGAAGGTTGAAGAGTGAATGCCTTCGTAGGATTTTTTAAAAGCCTCCACAGTGCAGGTCGAAGCTACAACCGTTCGATGTTCATACTGGGTATCCCAGCAAAGTCACTATCGTTAGGTTTCAGTAACACGACTATGTTGCGCAAATCTCTATTCAATCGTGGTGATTCGCCTTCTTTTCTCTTGCAGTTGATCATTGAATTCTTTAATATTACTGGATGTGTGGGTCAGTGCCAATCCTACGAACACCATTAGAGGTGTTTCCAACGCATGTGAGATTCTAAAGTTGACCTGCCTAAAGGAATTTTTCACTTTCGCCGTGAGTTCATTATTGAAATATTGAATAAGATCGATACAAATCAACTTTCCCTGAATATCTTCTTTGAGAAAAACTGTCGCCCGTCCCACTGATGAGGAATGTTCACTGAAGGGAAAAGAACAGGTGGAACGATCTGTATGGCAGAGAAGTTGGTCCTTTAGTCGGTGCAGGGTTCGCCTAGAGGGTGCGCTGGGGCTGTGGGAAGTCCTCAGCAGGTGGCTCCTTCCCTTTATCTTCTTCTTCTTCTTCTTTTTTTTATGTGACCGCATCATCCTCCGATTCTAAACCTTCCTCCTTCGCACCAGATTTCCTAAACATTCTCCCCCAAGCTACACCCTCTTAAGTTTTTCTGAGCTCAACAAAAATCCCTCTACCCCCGTTGATTTGTCAATATACCCCATAATACCAGCTCGGGCATCAAAAGTTGTTCGAACGGCTTTTCATTTTTGTTTGTCCCTATTTTCGTTAACTAACAAAGATGCCCATTATATCGCCCGCCATTCTCCGTTTCTATGCACTAACGTGCACACCAATTCATTCTTTCATCGTATTCCCTACTCGGGAATTCCATAGGTGCAACGGATTTCTTTCTGAAATATAATTCCAAAACATCAATTAAATGCTTGTATTGCACTTATTATGATCGCCGTCCCTCCAGGATTCACGTATTCGGGCGCTTCAACACTAATTCTTCAATACAACATGACCATGAATTTGTTATAAGTCAGCCATTTATATAACATGGTTATATAACGTGACGAATGATTCGAAGGGTTGTGCGACCCACCTTTTATAATCGAGGGAAAATCATCAACATAACCGGGAATCAAATGGTGAAACTTAGTACCAATGTTCATAACGAGGGACAGCTGATTCAAACAACACAGTGTTTTGTGTTGTTGAGTTTCCTGTCCTTAAATACGTAGAGGCTACTGAAAATGAATTACGAGTAATTTATCGTTTTATTTTTAATATTACTTTATTTTTATCCATAACTAGACAGATTACCCGGACGTTGCTCCGGTCGGCGTGCGTAAATAACTCAGTGTATTGATAAATAACCTTGACAACTGATGAACCAAATTACAGCTTCATAGAGAGAATAGCGTAGAAATTAGACGTAGGACCCACTTGCTGATCCTGGTCCTGTGCAGCGTCAAGTTGAAGTCCTAAGGAGGCTACATGTCAAATTACAGCTTGTTATTGTGAATAACATATAAATTAGCTTTAGGAGCCACTCAGCTGATCCCGGTGCTATGGTGCTTAAAGTTTAGTCCTTAAATGTAGTCCTAAGGACGCTATATAGCCTATGACCATCTCTGGAACTTGCTCATCACAATGAAGCAACCCCCATCAAAATCGGTTCAGCGGTTTAGCCGTCTTTAGAAGACACGTCAGCCAAGAATTTAGTTGGGAAACCCGAAGAGACCATCCATGAGCTAGCTACCGACTTCCCTCCCTTCACCAGGTTATGACGACCTCGTCAACTTCCCGAACGAACAAAATATTTTAACTCACTCCTCAAACTATTTCGTACAGGATATACTAACAAGGATATTGTACACAGAATAGCGATTCATACAGAAGACTGAAGCGTTGTGGTTGCTCGATAGAGTAAATTATTTTAAATCGAAAGTTCTACTTATTGACACTCACATTTAATGTGCCTCTTCATATAATCACCGTTATTAGCATTACCATGTAACTATTTTCATAGCAGGTTTTTTATTCATCATTCTGCAAATTCACGAGAAGCAGCGCAAAGGAGAATCCGGCGTTCTGATCTTTGTGAACAGTGGAACACTGAGAGAAATTCCTAGCGGTTCGTTTTTCCATATTTACGGTGAAATTGACGTTATTAAACAGCAATAAAACCGCTCGGTTCCAGTGTACCGTTATCTGGCATTTACTGCTCAGACGATGCTTGCAATTCTTCTCGAAGTTCATTTTATCTGCGCTTGAATTTTCACCGCCTCTTAAAATACTGCTGTACCGCGTCATTGCTGCTCGCATACGTGGTGGACAAATCTAGTTGGTCAGAAATGTTGTTTCATTTAAGGTTGAGTTTAATGTGAATATTCTTTTTAAAAGATACATTTAAGACGGATCAGGTGTTTTAACGTCTATTGAAAACGTACGGTTAATTCCCGAGACGTCGTCACCGATCGTTATTGCTCAGACTTTATGTCTCGAGTCCTGATCTTGACTCAGCGGAATTCGAAGCTGAAACTTGTCAATCAGGCATAGAATCCTACGCATGAACGTTTCAACCTTGGCCGGCAGACTGACGACGTACGCCCGTTGTGCTTTTAGGCCTTTTGATAACCCAAGTTCAATCTAGTGAAAGTGGCCGCGCCTTCTGATGAAGAATCAATCGAGAACGTGAGTTACTCCGCGGTCTCATTTCAAAGCACCTGCTTCACGGAGTTTTTCAAATCAAAAGCTCATTCTGTCGAAGAAGCCCAACTGGTCCGGAGTGATTGATCGGTGGTTGTTAGGATGTTATGAACAATGATCTTGTTCCGTGATGGATTCGAATCTCGTACCTTTACATTCGGTGGTATTGGACTTCCAGACGCTAATAGCCACGAGATCAGTAACTCTTGATTACAGAGTTCACCCCGTCATCTGAAAGCCGAACCCCATCTGGTTGGGTCTTCTTTTTATCGCATTAATTGGGATTCAAAATAAATTAACTTGAGTGGTACGAGAAGCCTGTAGTTCGTGGTAAGAGGCTGGTTATAACCCGTACCATTATCACATCATATGGATTACCCGCAGTTGTAGTAAAACCCCGAACAAATGTAAAGCACTTCTCATTCCTAAAAATAGGTGACTGTTGTGGCGTTGGAGAGAGAGAGTTGAAGCGTTTATTGGACGAATTTATAAAGTAAAAAAATAGCATAACGATGGTATCATCCAATGAATTACGCTTATGCTGCTAATCATTGCTGTCACAGGAAGTTTGACATTTGATTACTATTACATTACAATTACATTTTATACTACATATTAATTATACCTTATTAACCTCGTCACCTATCAAACTTGAACACAAATAGAACAACGCAACATTACTGCTCCCCTAATTCTACAAAAACTAGCACATACATAAAACTCACACAAATACTCCATACAAAATTATTTTACTAAGTCCATTATTCTTTCCCAGTTGAACTCTTTTACCAAACACTTTCTATACCGTACCAGACCGGGCACAAACTCATTTCCGTTCCACGCAGATCAAATCCTGTCTAGACAATGCAGGACTTCCCAGATACGAGTACGTCATTCGGAACTCGCTCAGGACAGGGCAAACCGACAAGAAGTAGAATGTGGTCTCCGATTCCCCCAAATTACACAAGGAGCATTTGCAATTCCCTCACTCCACCATCTGTAATTTACAGTTAGCATCCCTCATCCTGTACACTGCTCGGTGACGTATAAAGATGAATTTGCCAAGTATTGCCTCCTTCCCTCCTCCGATCTGTCAAATTGTGCATGTAATGCGTGGTGCTGTGACTCATGTACCGCCTGACTTAATTCAAATTTCCATTTGTCAATCATTTCCTCCCTGAGAGACCGCCAAACCTGTGCCCAGTCTCGATCCTGAACTAGTCCACCATCAAGAGTCAGGCTGTGCCCCAGCGCCAGCTCCTAATATGCCCGAAACATATAATATACGTCGGCTACAATTCTTGGATACCTATGAGCGGGAGGTTTCAGAGCATGGACCGTGAAGTCCATTTGCAACTGCGTAAAATCGAACTCCAGTGGCTTAACTCCACACTCAGCATACAGATCATACGAGTTGGGAGTGTTCCGGGGCAAGGCGTACACCTGTTGAACTTTTCCAACTGCTCATAACTCTTCCAACCGCGTATCCTATCAACGAACGGGTGGTGGCGAGGAAAACTTTTGATGTGTTTGATCTCAAATGGTATATTTCTCGTCCTGATCAATTCCCCCACACGCTATTCATACCATACTTTGCTTGCTCTATCTTCTGTTTGTGGTGCTTCCCCAGTTCTAGGGTTGGTGTCACCGTGACCCCGAGGTACTTCCCCAGATCTCTCCGATTTTCTTTTTCATGCCAAGCAATATCAGAGGTACCTTACAGATGCCAGATTTGGTGTGTTGGAGGTTTTCTTCAGGTTTCAGTAACACACTTACGTGTTGAAGGGATTGATTACTATTCAACAATAAATAGTTGTGTCATTTTGTACAACAACATGAAGGTCAATGAGTGGACTAATCGAACGCCACGTTCGCTCTTTACGATTATTTCTAACATTTTATGCCTTATCTTCAAATTCCCGTAACAGAAAATGTTTCGACTCAATTCGTTCATGTGATCCAATCTCACCCATTCACTAGAATAGTTGGCCTGGTTTGAGGACGTCATTAGTGGGAGCTTCATATTACGTATTTTTTCTGATCTCCAGCAGCTTACCTGGTGAACCACAGAGTGGTTTCGCCTTGATGTCATGCAGTTTCGACTGTTCTGAGCTGCGTACCATTAGCGACGGTAGTACATGACTGCACTACAGCAATTCTCCAATTTACCGGACGGTCCGCGATGTCGACCAGCGTTATGTGACCAGTGGGACTCGGGGCAATGGGTCAGAAGATATCTGTGTTCTATCATGCCAAATCGCATCAGTTTAATTATGTACTTCACTGAACCCTATCCCCTCACATCATTTATTTTTCCTTGTCAATACCCATACCCCGCTTCCTTTCTGCAGCAGTTTGATAATCTCAGATCGTATTCATCTTCTGTCTCAACACAGTGCAAATGTTGTTTTATATGGGCACTTTTAGTGGACCAACTTGTTATAGTTACCTACTCGTCTTTCAAGATTAGGTATCTTCTTCGCATTTCTATTCCTGGTAGAAATGAAGATTTGATTTAAAAATGCGACTGATTTTGGATGGAGGTGGTTTTGAGTTTGAGTGGGATCATTTCCGAGATTTCTTCATCAGGTGCCACCCAACTTTTTGGATTGTGGAATACGTTAAAAAGAAGGTGAAAAATCGGCCTTTTCTCCGTCCGGACTGGCATTTATTGAGGATGAGAGGATTTTAGTGTTCATCCTCCATCGAGTGCTTCCCTGGTTACATGGGGGACCGAGCGAGGGAGTTGTAGCCGCATTATCCAACCGTTGTTTTAGGTTAGCTCTCCTGCCTCTATAACCCATTATGTCACCCCCGGAGAAAGGTGCAGGCGATCCATTATGTAACCAGCGGCTGGCCCGGCACAGTTACCTACAGACTTGGAGTTCCTACTTAATTGTCCCACTTTTCCGTCCTTCTTTCCACCATCTTCCCGTCTGACCCACCCGCCCACGACTGGACGTGATTATGTTATGGAGCTGCTTCCCCTGTTCAACACGCCGTTTCTCGCGAAACAGTATGTTCAATTGCTACCGCTCTAGTTGGTTATTTACACTTCTATCCTGTCGTTTCCTGTGGCGGTCGAAAATTAGATCTTCAAGACGTCGTGATATCTTCAACTACTCCATCTTTGAGTTGAGCCGTGATGATCCTCCTTTTATTGGCCAGGTCGATGAAACCTGCTTTTTTTTCATCTGGAGTTTATTCGATTTATGCTGCATAGAACGATTTGAAGAAAGGTCCTGGCATCCTCCTAAGATGCTGTTGCTTACCAAATCATAAAATACCAACATCCTCAGTTTTGCTAAATTTGTTGTTTTCTGGTTTTGAATTAAATGTCCTCAAGGATGAAGTATGATCGCACCAAAGTAATTACAAGCGGAAAATCAAACATTTCCTATTTTTAATATCCATAAATTTGATCCAGAACACTTTAGCTAATTCCGTTTCTTACTCGATCTCAACTCTAGAACAATCATCGTAAATCTCGTTACGTTGAATTTATTGAATTCAAGCCGTTACATGATACATTTTCCATTGGCCATGTAACGCGCAAGGACATGATGTTTATTCTTGAAGCCATGTCCTCTAAGTTAAATTACTTCCAATCAGCACACCATGTGCTCTATTCAATTCATCTTCCTCTTGTTATATTATACGCTTAATCTTTCTTTTCTTCCTTTAGATTCTCCTATAGGAGCACAGAGTGAGAAGAATTTCACCCTTCAAGCGTTTCCATTTGTGGGATTCCGGGAAATTAGATGAATGAGATTTGCCAGAAATCCACTTCATCTCGTGTTTCGGTCTTGTAATGTTATTCCGTTTTGCCTCTGGCGACCTCACCGCTGATGATGAATCGCCCCTCCTCGAATTACTTGCTGATGAGGAACTCTGCAAGCTCTCGCCGATGCCATGGATTGAGCATCTGATTCTGTACCACTTCCACGAGGGTGCAACCTGTTCTCATAATGATCTCATAGTTATGAATGTTAGGGGAGAGGTTTAACCAACTCGTAGGCTACAACACACTATTCAGATATTAGCCCACTCTCCTTTATTAGATTTGTTAGTCAGCACTAGGAAATCGGACATTTTTGTCAAAATAGCTGGCTGCCCCTTGCGTTGTAAGGGTATCATTAATTGGATTGTCATGTCTTTTGGAGGAATCCAACGACGCTAGTTCATTACTGGAGTATATGGACATCTTCAGGAGAGAATATTTTTGGTTTAGGTATTCGATATTGTTGATTTAAGATGCGTTGTAGGTTAAACTTTTCTATAGCGAGCACACTCTGAAAGTGTCCAATTTAGATAATGCTGACAGTCATATGACATAAAACAGAGAGGAAGCACGAACTTCTCTGATATGAATCAGCATACAAATTGACTTGATTAGAATTCTATGTGTATATTTCATGAAGCATTGAGAAATACAATGTATTAATCAACAGTCACTGGTCGAGAAAAAACAATTTAAAGAAGGGAGCAGGTTCGATGTTTGTGAAGTGACATAATGATCCCACTCAGTGACCTATTCGTAGATCCACTGGTTACCTAAAAATCTCTTCATTCGGTGTGATTGTCGCTATGAAATACTCATATACGTATCTAGTAGTATAAATGTGGATGGCATTCAAGCAAAATTGAGAGCGTTCATCCAACATTCTGTCCCCAATACGGTCATCATTTTTCACCGTGGTGACCACTCGAGCAATATCTTATCAGCCACCATTGACGTTTCTTAGGACTCCAACGTGTTCTTGGCATTGGTAATTTTAGCGTGTTTTCCAAGTGGGCTTAGTGGTTTCATTCCCTCTGCTTTTAAAGCTACCTCGACCACAAATTGAATTGACTTTACTCGTAATGATTCGAAAATAATTCTGGAGTTGTTCAAATGGTTGGGTAGTATATTATGAGTAGAGACCGGATTTTTATGCAAATGCATAATATGCAGTCTTATTATTATTCATCTTGCTTCATCTGAGGCGTACAAAACTTGTATCGTTATTTGAGTTGAGGCGATCTGGTTCAAATTGTATACTGCATATTTTTGCGCACTCGGACTATAAATCCATATTTCTGCATATTTGAGGGAAATTTCGTGATTCTGCATGTTCAAACACAAACAACCGACCCAACTAAACCAGTATGCGTTCCGGCGATTTTCGGAGAATGGCAGGAAATTGATAGGCATGTACCAAAAGGAGAATGAGTATTTGAGGAGGATTCTCGGTAGAAAAGACACTTAACCTTTATTGGTTGGAAGCAACTCATAGAATACAGCATATCCTTTACATCTAAGACCTTATTTTGCTATATGACAGTCATATATAAAAATTAAAAAAGAAGTGGGAAGGACTTATGGAAAAAACAATGGACGTCTTGAAGAAAGTGGATAAGGTTTTCAATTGAGATGATGTCAGCGAACTGACAGAGCATATGGATCCTGAAATTTTGAGCATTTTAAAATGTACTTTAATAACTTCTATTGATGTGGAGCGTTCTTTTTCTTTGCACAAGAATATCCTGTCAGACCGCAGACACCATCTTTATTTGAGGCAATCTTGAAGTGTACATTTTTGTAAATATAAATTCCGAGTACTTGGTATCTCGTAATGGAAACTCCAATAATGATATAAACATGAATAGAAATTATATCGAGGGTCTCACGGCAACACCCCACATCGTCATTTTTGGCCAAAATGAGTTACCTACCTATGCATACCATTCGAAGCGTCTTCTCCCGGCGGATCGATCTAAGTATAAGTTAGGTACCTACGTTAGGTAACACTAAATCTCACGATTTATTTTACATTTTTACTCAGTAAACATAGTCAGTGGTAGATGGTTTTTGGCTCTAATGAAAAGTCGCCAAAATGACATTGTGGGGAGTGGCCGTGAGGCTCTCGATATGGTTGTTGAAAATTTGGACAAAAGTGTACTATTAATAATTAAAGTGTTCCATAAAAACTGTGTGCCTGCAGATTTTGTTTAAAATCTTATTGAATTTCATCTCCCATCTTATTATTTGTTTTGTTGCATTCTGTTGCTGATTTATACTGCATATGCTTAGTTAGGCCTGCCGTTGAACAAACGTGAAGTCGATTCGAATGGGATCAGTGGGAAGTTATTAGGTGGTGCTTGAAGGATACCGAGAAACTCGTGTCTCGGAATCTTGTTACCAGATGACCAGTGACATTCACGGATATGTTTGACAAGTTTTTTTGGTATCTGCCACGCTAATGAATTGTAGTTTGTTAAGGTTGATTTATTAAGCCCTCCCGCTAGTTCAAAACTCTTGTGCTTGCACATTACATTTATCATATTACGCCAATCTGAATTCCGGAGTAAATCTCGACTCCTTGTTTTCTTAATATCTCTCGGTAAATATCATCTGCGATGTGATGCCAGGCAGGGTGCCCTGTTTTACCATCGATCTCGGAGGCTGCGGCTACCCCAGGTGATGCCGTGAGCCCAGAGGATGCCGGCACCGCTTCGAATAACCGGTTTGAGATTCTTTAATTAGCCGTTTCCGCGTATACTTGCTCAAGCACCTACCTGGTAAGGAAACCCTGCATAGTCAACTCATCAATGATATTGCCTCAGCCGCTCCACCGGACGGTTTCCTTCTTTTTACACTGGAGGAAACAAAAAATATGTGTAGGTACTTTGTTGAAGCAGCTATTGTACTTCCTTAAGGTACTGTCGGATTCAGAAGTGTTTTCTGCACGAGGAAAGTACCTATTGTCCCCTTGTGTTTGAATAAGTTGTGGGCAAATATTAAAACGAAAGAACCTGCTTCTCTAAAAGTTCACGTTAGTCGGTCTGAGGCACCTGTAGGGAGTAATGGTGGAAAGGGGATTTAAAGACACCGAAATCATACGAGGAGTTTACATAGTCTCCATACCGTATTGTACTAACGTCAGATTACGGAGTGGTTTTTACATCACAATCGGCTCGTCTTTATTGAAACCACCCATCAAATTTCGAATTGACCCGTTTTGGATTAGTGGTCAGTTCTTCTTGAGATGCACCGGCCTCGCTCGCGTGTCCGCAATGGTCTGTAGATTATTGCGAGCACTTTTTCTTCGTCGTTGTGCGTGGGTTCGGAGTCAGGCGAACCGACCGATTCCTGTTCCTCGATCAGTCTCGGAAGAGTTTGCCGTGAACGGCGGTTGACTTCCTAATTGCGCTGTCAAGGATGTTCTCCCCGTCGGATTGTCTGATGATTGACTTGTTGGTTCTCACACACGCTTCCTCTTCTGCCTTCCCGCGGAAAGCGACTGACTCATTTCGACTGGGCACGGCCGTCTTGCCCATTGTAATTTTTAAAGTTGTCAATACTGTACAATCGACTATTATGAAGAAAATACCTCCGATACTTCGAAGCAAATTACGTTAGTTTTGGTTGATTTCAACCAATTTGCTCAGTATATTTGGGTCTGACACGTCCTGACACGTACTAGTCGATTCGAAACACAGTGATTTTGACTCTTTGTGAACTCAGTTTCCGGAACGTTGGTTCGATATTTCTGTGTCTTTCTGTTTGCCTCGCAATCATACCTCAGCAACTTTTCCTATGATTTTCTAGCTAATAACAAAATGATATCATGATATCAAAATTCCATAATAGGACATTCCAGTAATTTTTCGTGCAAAGTTGATGAGTTGTAGTTTATGAAAATCGGGTCTGTTTTCGAGAAAAATTTAACATAAAATTAGGGAAGCGAATGGAACTTGAGAGTTTGAAAACCTCCTCTACATACGCACACACAAAAAACTCAATTTCGTATTTCCTTGTTTACATTATACAATTATTACCTTCTCTCACACTCGACGTCTATTTCACAGTTACTTTCATGTTACTAAAATATTCCAATGATTCGTTCAACTACACATTTTGCATAATCCAAAGCGTCCAATTTATAGGATGTGACTCTCAGTGTAAAACTGGGTTATTTTGT
Organism: Stenodema calcarata; assembly: GCA_963920205.1. Taxonomy (NCBI): domain Eukaryota; kingdom Metazoa; phylum Arthropoda; class Insecta; order Hemiptera; family Miridae; genus Stenodema; species Stenodema calcarata. The sequence goes on along the minus strand of OY986048.1, from coordinate 56,532,595 downwards.
TATATTCACAAGTGTAACGATTACTTAGTGGAACTCTCGTCCCCAAATGATCGGTTGGTCTGCCAAGAGGAAATAATTGGTTCAATTCCTCTCAGTGGCCTCTACTTCCTTCACAGCCTGCAGCTTTGTGGAGGATGTCGTATTGATAATTACGTCTCACCTTCACATTGTCGAAATTCTGATTTGGTCAATTTTGTTAATCACTGTTCCGATGACCTGGACTGAAAACTAACGAACATTCGATACCAAATGGGAATTGAAAATATATCTTTTCGGCAGTGAGTGCGTGGAGCGTGAATTACGACCTTTACCGATTCTCGTGTCAAGAAGTGCAATCCGAGGATGAGTTCGCAGAATGGTTCATTTTATTAATTAATATTTTTTATGTTCGATTCTTTTATTGAGTCGCCAGGTAACTATAAAACAGACAAGTGTTGATTGACTGATTGTTATAATCGATCCTGCTCGAGCATGAAGTATTTTCAATGGCCTATTCCCGCGGATGGAGCTATTGCTCGTGGTTGCCTGAGGAAGGCGTTGCATGTCACACAAGCTACACAGTAAAACTTGGTCTCTGTAATGTACTCGTGTGAATTTCATTCTCATGACTGGTTGATAGGACGTGGAAGATGAAACACGAAATGCCTTCGATGATGGGAGCATGGGGTTGGGCCTCTTGATGGCTGCCCTAAACGGTTTGTGAAATTTCTTTTGTTTGAATTTCTTCTGCTTTGAGGCTTGTCTAAATGTGTGAATAGATTCCTCCTCACGCCAGCTGATTGTTACATTTATCATGTACATCAATACGGGCGATCTTGATTGACAATGCCAGTGCAGCTTCGATGATTAATTCCAGACAAATTGTGAGAATTGAAATGAGCTTGATTGTGCTTCTCAACACATCACTTGGGCGGTACCTGAAGGTGTCTAATTCATTCTGAACTGATCTTCGTGTGATACATTCTCACCATCAACATCATCCCCAATGCTCTGTTGCAATCAATTCTATTGATCATAATACTGTCACAAGTATGGGTGGATTTGGATTTAGGTAATTGCTGCCAATCAGAGCATGATTCCATTTTGGTAAACTGGTCTCCATCCTCAGAAATCACTCTTTTGTCGACTTTTGTTTTCATTTGATTCAGTTCACACGTGTGTACAAACGCGTATTTCTATCATTATCGTACAGCAGAAGTGCTTAGCTACCCTAAAACTCGTCTTTAATAGTGATTTGTCATCCAAGTGCGATTTCCCCCCGTCAATTTGACGACTCTTTGCCTCGCTCAGAAGCGAGGTTTGCGCTGATCACTTGCCTGCTCGTAAAAAATTAATATCCTCGTGTCTCATCAGACAGCCTCATGATTACGAAATGAACTAGGCACCATTGAGAAATCTAGTATTACAATGCACTCTTTATTGGACTGCTCTGATTCACAGCTGAAATTATCGCGTGTAATCGATGTACAATAATTATTATCGCGTATAATAGAAAGAATTGAATAAGAAGAACGCGTGGAAGCGATGGAGGGGAGTGACTTATTAGGATCTGATTCTACAGGACACCCGGTTCAGTGCTGCCAATCATTCAATAAATATCGCTATTACAAATGAATTTCAATACTCTAAAAATTTGAAAAGGTGAATACTGAACCGTCTGATCGGCCCTCGTCAGCATTATGGTCTCTACTAACGTATCCAAGCTCAATCATACTATCGGAACCTCTTCAACATATTCATCAACCGTCATTTTGATGCTCAACTTTACCGTAAAACGGTGTAACTCAACGGTCAGTGATTTACGAAGGATGTATATCAGAACCCAGTGAGAACTGGGTTATGTCCAGCGCAGATGGGTGATGTCACAGCTCTTAATATTGATTACTCTTCAAATGTCAAACTCTCACTGAAGAGATTTCCGCTTTGGTGACCTCTGCGCCTCTCATGCCGCTCACTTCCGACGTTTACTCATCGATGCCGTCAAGCATCATTGCCCTGTTGAGAGACGCCGGAATTATAGTTTCAGTTTTAGACACGACGTTCCACCCAATATTTGCATGTATTTACGTACACCCAACTACTACTGTTTTACCAGTGATTGAACATAACCTCGTCATTTTTGAGAAGTTTGGTGACTTCAGCTTTCCATGGATGCTACGTTACCCTTGACAATTGATGTATTTAACCTGTCCACTCGGCGCAATCTATTGGGCGACGAAGGGGGTGAGTCTTAATGCAGTTTTCCATGAAGTTGAAAATAAACATTAAATTCGCTAGGACCTGGATGATATTCCCGAATGAGGTTTTTTCATCTGTTATCCGCCCTTGAGCCCATTTCGAACATATTGATTCTCCATGGTATGTTTGGAAGGCCGTAATATGGATATTTAAAATGGTGTTGATCTGGTTCGATTTACTGTGAGCTGAGGTAAAATATGGTTTCATATGCGGTGATTTAAACAAAAAATTAGTGGAAACCTGTTTGATGTCTGTTGGAAAGAATAATAATATTATTATACTATATTATAGTAGAATTCTCTTTGATTCATTCAAGACATTTTAGGTCAGTTGATTGACATTTCTTCAATATGGGGTAGCTAACATCAGAATTTGTGCACGATAATGATTTATTTGTCCAATTGGAATCTTAAGATATTGTTGGTATTTTTTATCTTGATTTCATTGTTTTGTATCCAACTAACTATTACGTCTCATTTTCAGATACGTTCCTCACGACCTTAGGTAAGTTGACTTCTAATCCAGCTAATTGATTGCAATTTGTATTTGTATGTAGATTCACCACCAATAATGATCGTTAACCAATTTCCCCATGATGGGACCTACCAATGCCAATCCGTTGGGTGCTTCATTCAGCCGGGCCACATATTCTTGTCCGTATGATTGAAAGGAGTGCCAAATAAGTTGAAATTAAAAAAAAAAAAGTCCTCAGTCATGCAACATGGCTATAAGAGCGAGTTTTCGAAAAATTGGCTGGTTTTATGTAAAATGTCTCCATTTCACTGCTTTTATAACCAATTTTGTTTCCATTTTTTGCCATGTAACACCTCAGTTTATAGATTTTCCAAGCTCAACACGATGGTGAAGTCCGAATTGAGATATCTCATTCCGCTATCAGGTTAGAGCAGACTAACCATGAAGAACATCTGAGGTATCAACCACGTTTCTTCATCTTCAAAGTTTGAGAACGGAATGAGAGATCCAAATTCTGAGTTCACCATCGTGTTCAGCGTAAAAAAAACTTTAAAAGGAGGTGTAAATTCAGGATGGTCTGGAACGGATTTTGTTATGAAAATCTTTCGGAAATTAAAGCTTTAAAAATGTTATACCAAGAACAATAGCTTCCTTTCCTTCAAAAATTGGCTAAAACGTTAGGTAGATCGCGCAAAATTTGAAATAGATTTTGAAATCTATGAAATTTTGGATTTTGAAATAGATATAGAAATTTGAATAGATTTTGATTTGAACAGTTTTTGGAGCGGCTGTTTGAACAGCCGTTTGTTCAAACGTGGGCTCAAAGGTGTAACCGAGAGAAAGTCGTCAACATGGGCGCCACGTGGTTTTGTAATATCGATTTTCTTATTGTGGTATAAGTTTTGGTGTTTGCTAGAAACTAATTTCCAACATTTGTTGGTAGGTACTTATTGATATAAATATTAGGTCGGCCCGATATTCAGTTGAAAAATTGACGTGCCCATCACTCAAAGAACGAGCACACAATATTTAGCTAGTTACTACAATTATTTTGAGTAGTTATGAGATTCTCTGGAATAATGTATACAGAACGGTGATCTAGACAGAAGGGCGATCTATGCGGAAAATAATTAATCGTCGTTGAAGGATTCGCAGTGTTTCTATTTAGATACGCTTCAATTTGGTGTAGGAGTCTCAGCTGCTCGCTCGTTTCACGGTCAACTGGGCAAGGTTTTTCGTGATTGGCAAAAAATTACTTACGCGGTTTGATTAGCTTACCGTTCATTTTTATTATTGGACTCGACCTAACGGTATTCCTTATGTATGAATGAAATTTGGTGCGTGGGGCGGGCGGGAGGGAAGTGAACTTTTCAGAGGGAAAGACTTCCTGGTTCCTGGTAGCCTTGAGTCTGGCACATCCCCTTGTTTGGGCCACCTCCGCAAGCCCGTCTATTTCCGTGGACCTCTCCCACAGTTCTGGTCGGTCCGTTGGTCGACTGCCAGATCGAAGTCGGATCTCCAACATCCATGAATACACTCGTCGCTCTGGTAAGTCGGTCCACGACAGACAACATACGGTTGAGATGGGACGGTCGATGTGGCAACCCCGCATTCCTTCTTCTTCTTCGTGCTCGCTATGTCCGGTGCTGACGTCACTCCGTCTCTCCCTTCCCAGCCTCCCTCCGTTACATCCGTACCCATTTCACACAACAATATTCTCCGTTCCGCCCACAGATCTGGGGTGTACATAAAAAGGTGACAAATCAATCTCAAATTAGGTACCACAGGACGGTTTTAAACGTCCATTTCAACAGCACCTAATCATCTAAACATCAAAACCCATGCATCGTTTACCCTAAATCAATAAAACATTCAGTTGAACGTCGTCTGTTCGATGGCATACAATTTAACTGTGTTTCAATTGTCCCGAAACAATCAACCGCTCCACCGCTTGTCCAATGAACTCTTCTAAAGCGTTTTCATTGTCCATAGAAATGAATTGATTTGAATGGAATCCACTGAGAAGTTAGTTAAAACCTAGTAATAATGAAAACGTTCCACTCATGCGGCATGATCATATGAGCGATTTTTTGAAGCTGTAGGTATTCGTGCAAATAAGTACAACAGGAGTAGATTTACGCAAAGTAAAATTTCACGTGGAAAGGGGGGGTTTAGGGGGGTTATACAACATTTTTTGAATACCAGAATAGTATTGGATACGTAACAAATTTTGTGTTCATTTTTTGTAGATGGTGAAGTCACAATTGGGATATCTCATTTCGTTATCAGATTAGAGCTGGCTAACCATGAAGAACACCTCAAGTATCTACCACGTTTCTTCATCTTCAAAGTGCTCCTGTTTGAGAACGGAATATCGCAATTCTGGTCTCCCCATTGTGTTCAGCGTAAAAAAAACCTTTAAAATGAGGTGTCTTTTGTCAGACCGTTTCATTCTTGGAATTTCTCGGTAATCCCCCCCCCCCCCCACCCTAAAACTCCCCAATGGTCTATAAATTCAGGATGGTCCGGAACGGATTTTGATGTACAATTCTTTCGGAAATTTGAGTTTTAAAGATTTTGGACCGAGAACATTCGCGTCTTTTTCTTCGAAAATCCGCTAAAACACCACGTGTGACAACTGGACTCTAGTTGTCACACTGTTTACTTCAAGTGATTCTCACACGTTTATCGATGCCTAGTTGAATTTATAAAATCTGTTAAATCTTTGAGATCTTAATTCCGATTCACAGGACGCAATCCAATTCTTAACAAGGTTTACCGACTCTACAATTATATTTCGATATGAAAATGATCTAGACGTGATCTACACGGTTACCAGTTAGGATAGTACTTGTATCTACACAAAATGTGTCCCGATGTGTGTGGTTTGAGATGCCTAATTGGGAATGCGAGATCACTTGCGCCGGTACCGTGATTGTCAGCTTCGCTATTTCAGCTCGCATGTCGCTCTTCTTGAATATTCATACAGCAACCCACCAGTTGGGTGAGTGTTCTCCCATTTTACACTCCCCAGAAAGCTCGTTCTGATGTACCACACGCGCTCAGTGATTAAATGCAAAGATAAATGATAATTTATTTGCATTAGGTACTTCATCCAACGAGGTATCAATTGGTTCATTGTGTTCCTTTTGTGTGCCTTGCAATCGTCACAATACCATAGGTTTTCATCGAATAGTAATGTGAATGTCCCGGTAGACTAGGACTGTTTGTGCTAGTGGCTGTAAATGTAGCTTTACGAAAAGTATGAAGATCTGAAACTCATGTGTCGAGTGTGCTTCTTCTTCTTCATAATCGCGAACTCAGATTATCGGCTTTTGTAATCCCCTGACTGCCAGTTGAGCTGGAAATCCCGTTCTTACATCACCTCAGAGATCGCCGAATTATCAAGTGCATTGACACGCTCTTACAGCCTACAGGGTTATTCACGACTAAAAATAGAAACAGTCCTGCAGCATGGCTATAAGAGCAAATTTTCGAAGAAATAACTGGTTATATGTCAAATGTCTCCATTTTACTGGTTTTATAACTATTTTGTCTCCTTTTTTCTACCGAGTAACACCTCAGTTTGTATGTAGAATTGCGGTATCTCATTCGGTCATCACATTAAAGCATATGAACCGAGAAGAACTTCTCAAGTAACAACCACGTTTCTTCAAAGTGCTCCAGTTTGAGAAAGGAATGGGATATCGCAATTCTGGCTTCACCATCGGGGTCAGCGTAAGAAAAAAAACCTTTTAAATGAGGTTTTACTTGTGTGGCTCGATTCTGCCCTTTCGATTGCGAAGACAGATCTTTTGCGCAAATTCGAACTTCGACAAATAGGTGGTTCAGCGATGCGCATTTAATGTTATCTATGCTCGTGAAAGGACGGCCCTTCAAGATTTTCTTTGTTTTTTGAAAAATAGTAAAAGTCACAAGGAGCCATTATCTGGCGAATATGGAGCTTGGGGCATTACTACAGTACTGTTTTTCGCCAAAAAGTGGCGGACAATCAATGTTCCACATTTTCACCACTCGTTGGTGTGCTGGGGCGTTCTTCATCTTCAACGTCTTCACTGTTTTTGTTTTTTTTTCTCTTTTTTCATGGCAGACTCTCCATAGGCCATTGTTAACATTTCACACACTTTTTCACACTTCATTTCATTTACCGAAAATTTAATAACCATTCTTTGATATATTTCTTTTAACAAACAAAAATCGCCGAACTCATAAAAACACGTCGGACCGCTAAGGCTGCCACTGACAAAGTCAACAATGAATATAGCTGTGATTTTCTTATACTTCAGGGGCATGTATACCAACATGATAAAAATAAAAATATTGACAATTGGGATCTCCAAACCCGTGATTGAATTTAAAAATTCCGAGTATTTTTTTAACAAGAAGTTTGTCAAAGTGTTGCACATAGCAATTTAAGGTCTATCCAAACTCAGTAAGTAAACTTGATAACTCTAAATCGGTTCGACAGAACTTTAGATATGTGACATGGTGACAAGGAAGCCACGTTTGCCCATGCGCTGACGAAAGAAAATTATGATTTTCATAAAATTCACATGGATTGCCTAGGGACCCACGTAATTCTTTCAAGTTATTTTGGTCATTTAATGAATTGGACACAGCTGCGCATTAAAAAATTTCGAGTGCGTTTGTAGTACAAAACAAAGTGCAAAATTGAAAACATACGGGTTTGGCTGCTTCGTGAGGGCCGAGCCTAACATCAATTTAATAATGAGTAACTTTATTTAAAATCAGGTGAATCCTTGTTGGTTGTTGATATTTGCGAGAAAAAGACTTACAGCGCCACCAACGATATCTGAAAGGGAAATGAGAGCAAAATCTTGGTCTGTGTCTACCAATAAATGCCCTAAGACAGGAAATATGACGGCGGGAGGGGTTTGACAAACGTCTCCTTGGTCGACTTCATAGTTTCGTTATTCACAACAATAATTCGAAAATTGAAATAAGAAGTTATTATTTGAGACAATCATCGACAAAATATTCGTAGTAAAGATGGTACATGAAATACGTGATGGAATATTCAGGGCAACCAGAATACGAAGTGAATTCAATGAGAACAGGACAACCAGGGAGAATTTGCATCACTGCTAAAATTCCGTCGAGAGTCCTTGAACTAAAAATCCACAGTCATGCAGCATGGCTATAAGAGCAGATTTTCGAAGAAATGACTGGTTTTATGTACCTAAAATGTCTCCATTGCACTGGTTTTATAACAAATTTTGTTTCCATTTTTGCCGAGTAACACCTCATTTTAAAGGGGGTTTTCCGCTGAACACGATGGTGAAGTCACAATTGAAATATCTTATGATGTTTTCAAACTGGACCACTTTGAAGATGAAGGAACGTGATTGAGTTACTTGAGATGTTCTTCACGGTTCATCTGCTTTAATTAATTCACGGAATGAGATATCGCAATTCAGACTTCACCGTCGTGTTCAGCGTTGAAAAATCTATAAGCTGAGGTGTTACACGGCAAAAATGGAGGCATAATATGTTATAAAACCAGTCAATTTCACATAAAAGCAGTTATTTCGTCGAAAATTCGCTTTTATAGCCATGCTGCATGACTGTGGATTTTCTTGGTTCTTATGGTGGAATCTTCGTGATAGGGAGAGAAATTGGTAATGTAGACTGTGGGGAGCAGAAGGTAGGTAACGGTAATGCCGGGAAACGACCGGCAGTCGAACAGGGAAGCTCTGGGTCACTTCCTTGTAGGAAGGAAGCGCTCGGTCGGCCGGGGTACCGCTCGATCGAGGTCACGTTAGTCAAACCTCTTGGGCCCCCTAAAAATGGGCTTCCTTCCACGACAAAAATTAGAATGCATAATAGCCGACGGACTAACATTTTATCGAAGGGAACAACTCAGATCGAAGCTTCTATCGGCCATTGACTTGAGGGAGCGACAAGTCAAGTCACCTCTCGCCGCAATGCCCTCGTATTGCCGGTATGCTTTAGTATTGTTCTTCTGCCCTGACCTTGTTCTTTCATAATAGTGTAACTGGACTTCGTTCTCATTACGTACCAATATCGTTATCTTCACACTCTTTTAATAGGTCCCGTGGCGCCTAACAATTCAGGTGTGAAAATTTCCGTTCAGACAACCTCCTGACTCTACTGTCAAAATATTCTCAAGTCAAGTAAAATATTCTTGGTGGTATCGCTGGTTTTGCCAACCGTACCGTGCGTAGTTGAGGCAAGAGATTGTCTCGATGCACAGATTTTTAGTTGAAAATTTGACTGGGTCGCTGATCCCAATCTTTCAAACCACCTAATAGACGTTCCATCTGTGAATCAAACATTTTTATTAGAGGGAAAAAAACACCAACAATATTTGATACTGGGAGATTTGTACGATGAATTATGTCATTTCTCGGGTTACACCAACTGAAACCACGAATCTGGCGACTCGACCCAAAAGTTTGTATTAGCGAATTTTCGAAGAAAAGGAAGCTATTGATCTCGGTTCAAAATTTTGAAAACTCGAATTTCCGAAAAACGTTTTATAAAAAAATCCGTTTCAGACCATCCTGAATTCACAGCCAAAAGACACCAAAAATCATGTGTATATGTATATTAATAGTAGTTTGCGGGTGAGGATGACCAACACTAGTCGCCCGTTATCATTCGTTTATTGCAACGTTTCAATCTTGGAACAAGATCCTAATCATGCATCCTAGAAAACATAATAACTGTCCCATATTTCTGTTTTGTAGGATGCATGATTAGGATCTTGTTCCAAGATTGAAACGTTGAAATAAACGAATGATAACGTCGACTAGTGTTGGTCATCCTCACCCGCAAACTACTCTACTGTTTCCTAGTAAAAAAAAAAAAAAAAACCTCCACTACGTATATTTATATGTATAATTCCAGACGATAACTCTCGGTAGAACTGAGATAAAAAGTTCAAATTTGCACAAAAATCCGTCCTGGCAATCGAAAGGCTAAGTCCACCGATAGGCCGAATCAGGCCCTTCCAGAACGATTCAGTCTGACAAGTGGAGTCAGAATCGCGATATCTTATTCCATTCTCATACTGTAGCACTTAGAAGATGAAGGAACGTGGTTGTTACTTGTGATGCTCTCACGGTTCATCTGCTCTGATCTGATTACGGAATGAGATATCACCGTGCTGACTTCACCATCGTGTTCAGCGTTGAATAGTATAAAAACTGAGGTTTTAAACGCGAAAAATCGAGACAATATTTGTTATAAAACCAACAAAATTGAGGCATTTTACATAAAATCAGTTGTTTCTTCGAAAATTCGCTCTTATGACCATGTTGCATGCCTGTGGATTCGGTTGTCACTAACCTCGCTTGTGGATGGATCCAAGGGTTTTCTATGGAACACTACAGTTTGTACCAAACAAGCTGTTATTTTTGAAGAGTAGGTACCATCTCCTCAATAGGCCCCTGATTATTTATTGCTCTTAGAAACGAAGTTGGACACCATCTCCACCTACACCCTGCAACTTCATCTCAGCTACATCGTGAGGGTGGCGGGGATGCCTAATGGGCGTCTCCCAAAAGTTCTTGCAAGGGCTGGAATTATCAATGCTAGAGCCCTTCAATTATAATTGCGGCATCTCTTGAAGCTTCTCACACGAGGTCCAACATTGCTTCTCAACAATGCTTTGAACCTTTATAAGCCAGAAAAAAGTGCACTTTAAACGAACGGCTCAGGATTCTGAGTTCTTCACCCTGTTTTTCTTCTTCCAGAGATCAAGTGCCTGAGCCTCGTGTGGGATGGTCCTTCATGCAGTTCGATGGATATTTTAGTTTCATTTAATGTGAAGCATAATATGTCTCTGGTCAGCTGGAGGAGTTCTCAATGTGCAATCTGCATGAGAGGGAAGACCGATCACTTCCTTGAGTTCCTATGCGGGAACAATGCTTCAGGCCTTTATAAGACAGAAAAAAATAGCACTGTAAACGAACGGCTCAGGATTCCGAGTTCTTCACCCTTTACAGGGAATTGGTATGGTACTTCATGCAGTTTGATGGATCTTTTGGTTTTGTACAGAGCTACTTTCATTAAATGCAAGGCCATATTATGTCTCCGGCCAGCAGGAGGAGTGCTCAATGTGCAATCTCCATGAGAGGGAAGACCTTTCACTTCCTTGAGGTCCTATGCGGGAACAATGCTTCAGGCCTTTATAAGACCGAAAAAAATAACACTTTAAACGAACGGCTCAGGATTCCGAGTTCTTCGCCCTTTACAGGGAATTGGTATGGTACTTCATGCAGTTCGATGGATCTTTTGGTTTTGTACAGAGACTTTCATTAAATGCAAAGCCATATGTCTCCAGTCAGCAGGAGAAGTACTCAATGTGCAATCACTATGAGAGGGAAGACCTTTCACTTCCTTTGCGTGTGTCCTGTACTGCCGGAGTTTCGACACGCGGCATTTGGGCCCTTTTCTCTGACGAGGGATGCTGCTCTTTGTGTTTTGGGCGCCCAGACGGCTTCGCTTTCAGGCTTATTAAGGCTTATTAAACTCAAGTACTACAAATACGAAAGATTCCTGATTAGTCAATTCAATTTTTGGACATAAGCCCGTTCGTTTTGAGCCTGTCAGTGTTGAAAATCACAACCCAACTGTTTTTCTATTTTTTTCATGTTCAACTTGATGAGAAGCGTGAGGATTTAGCAACTTTAATGTAAACCTCCGGCAGACGATCGTTCAACCATGCCATACCGTTTATTGTTATTATCACTTGTTGCATATTCAATTTATTCTATTATATTCAAATAGTTGTGGTCAAGAAGCGAATGGCCAACTTGGTAGATCTCGAGGATGTAAATGACTGGATGGCAAGTGTCGTCCCGTAAGACAAAACCCTGATCTTTTATGATTTGTTTCCAACTGGAGCTGGTGTTTCTCGCCGAAGGGGATTGAAGTTCCTGAAAGCTGTCGCCCGCACATGCGTTCCGGCGTCTGCCGCCATTGGCCCGAATTGGACGCCCGCCCCTGATTCATCTTCCACTTCCGCAACGGTGGCGGTGTACCGACCGCCTCGAAGCCGGTCTTTCCGAACCCGCCCTTCGCATTCTTCGTCCGTTTCGTTCCTCAACACCCGCTTATTCTTTGGTAGACGCTGTCAGTTCAACTTCTCCTTGTATTTCCGGAGCGGAAATTCGTACGATTCTACGTGCCGATTATCCCTGTTCAAATAAAACTCTCACTCTCCCGCTGACACTACTCATTCCAATCACATTGCAATTGTACGGTCCCTGACAGTTGAACAAAATCCAAGTTGAGATCGTTTCAGGGATTTCATGTTTGCGCATATCCCGCCGAATGTTTCCGTCGGATTTTGACTAAATTCATACGAAGCCATCCAGATCCATCACCAGTTCATCAAGATCATTTGTTTTGAAATCAAAGATATACTCTTGAACAGACACTGAACCAATTGCTAAATCTTACTCCACTTTGGACGTCGTCCAACATTATTTGTTGATGTTGAGGGATGTCGAGGGTCGGTCAAATGAAAATTGATTTATGTGCCAATGTTTCGAAGAATATATTTCTTCATCTTCTGGGCCTAATTAATTAATTACATTTGTATCGTGAGAAAATTGACAAAATGTTGTTATAGTTATTTAGTTATAGGTAGTTATGCAAATTTTTTTATAGTTATTTTAAAACATTTGGTTAGACAAATTACATTTTTGTTGACAATGTTGCTGGACAAATTGTGCTAGGACTAATATTGTGTACGATAATAATTTTGTTTTGTCTAACCAAATGGTTTAAAGTAACCATAACAAAAAATGTTTACTACCTATAACAAAATTTTCGTTGGATTGACTCCATCTGAACACCCCTCGATTCCCTCTGAGCCTGCTGCCGATGCAGTTCATGATGTTGGGCAGGAGATGCATTATCTTCGAGAGTTTTGATTTGAACAGAAATAGCCTCCATCGACTTTGCAAGGTCTGATATTTCCTTGACGGTAATTTTAGGCTTTTTCAAAAGTTCACGTTGAAGTTCAATTGAGCAACACGACATAATTATTTGCTCTTTCAACCGTTCTTCTAGGCTACTCCCGAAGTCGCAATGTTGGGATTTCTCTCGCAACCGAGCTATGTAACGAGCCATTGTTTCCCCTTGTTCCTGTCGCATATTTCCGAATAACGCTCAAATGTCGAATTTTCTTGAGGTAGAAAGTATTTGTCGAGGGCTTCAATCATCAAATTATCCTCTTCTTTATAATAAGCCCTAACCTCATCTTCCTTGGAACTTGCCGTCAAACTGCGTTTGGTGTCGTCTCTTCTTTGGGGAGATTGTAATAAATGTCCTGTACAGGGATTCCCGCGCAATGAAGTAATAAATTCTTCATTCGCTGATACCGAGTTTCTCCTTTTGTCACAATATAAATGTTGAATGCACGTTTCCATGTGGTCCAGTCTTAACCTAAGTTAGGCGAGTTCATGTTGAACGGACACATCGGCGGCACATCCATTTCGAATTTTCACTCGTGATCAACTATTTTTCCGAATAATTAAACAAAATTTCACAGTTTTTCCCGTCGCCAATGAAATATTCGCTTTTTTAATGAATAATACACCGTATACTTTTATTCACTTTATTCGAATATCCAAAATCAATCTTTTTCTTCTGAGTTCTTATCACATTATCATTTACAACTTATTCTTGTTCTACTTCTTCTACTTCTCGGCTCTACAGTGGCTGTGTAACAGCTGATTCAAACAACATTGTTTTGTCCCATCGAGTTACTCGTTCGGAGATTCTTTTCGTGTCTACGGAATGAAGGTAATTTCAAATATTTGTTGAAAGGTACTTGTTTTAGCGAATTTTTGAAGAAAATTCATATCTCAGTCCAAAATGTTTAAAACTCGATTTTCCGAAAAATGTGTATACCAAAATCCATTTCAGACCATCCTGAATTCACTGCCAGGACGTCAAGGAATGTAGAACCAACTGCTAATGGTGCCAGGGAATTCCCATCTCATTTGGGTAGATCATTGGTGTAAAGGACATACGAAATTGGGACATGTACGCTGCTTGAGGTACACCGACACTGATCATTTTTACTTCCAATCTATTTGAACGGTAATCCAGTTGAGCGCAAGCTGAACTACTTTCTGGCGATGCAGCAGGTGCTGCTGAATCTTCATGGGTTTCTGCATATTACAGTGGCACTCCACGCAATGGCACCTCACGATATCAGTTAGTACCCATCAAATAGATCTGTTGCCGGTTCAGAGAGTGAATTTGCGATGCAGGACTATCTCTTCGTTTAGTACGGACTTATCGTCGTGTGGATTTCGCAAAGAGAGGCAGTATAAACGGAATGTGGAAATAAAACTTCAACGGCGGGAATTTTATTACCGTCATGATGTACGAGTAGAACTGAAGAACGTTTACGTGGTTTGGCCCGTTCCTTGACAATTCGTTACAGTTCAGCCCCAGCTTTCTAATAGGTTCCTTTTTGAAGCAGATCGAATCGGTTAATCAGACCTAATTATGTCTTCTCATGCGTTTAAATTCTTCTTCGTTTTAGACGCCAATGAAACACAAAACGTTGCGCAAAGACGGGATGAGGTGGTCAGGGTTATAACTCTTTAGATCTAGGATTGAAGTCATGAAACTCATGAGGGTCGATGATATAGTTCAGAATCGTGCTTGAACTTTTTATCGTTGTTGGTATCGACACAGCTCACTGAGTCATCATCATTGTATGGACAATTGTTGTATAACTCAGAAACTCCAGAAAACCACATTTTCAAACTCCATACCAGTGGACAACACTACTATAATATACCCTACCTATATCTATATGACTCTGATTGATTGAATGAGTTGGAATTGATGGATCAGAATAGTTAAAATGTCTCACGCTTTTCCGTTGATCAATTGATACGGCCAAGACCATAAACCCATTATTTCACCCCTTCCCCTTTGAAGGTTTCAAAGTTTGCATATGTATCTCTGAAAAACAATAAAAAGTTCTACTCCTGCCACATGAAACTACTAAAGTATAAACTACCCTCAACCAAATATTCATGAAAGTTTTTGACGACTCTTCAACCATCAAACTCTAATTTGAACACAGATCCACCATTTTTATTTTCAACTTTTCGATAATAATTCGATTGATGTATTTCAATATTCAGTTGACTTTCGTACTCAGATGTTTTGGAATAGTTCTGAGGGATGTACCTACTATAATATATATATTATACAGGGTGAGCCAAAAAAATCAGTGCCGTTTTTTGAGAGTTGACGGTAACAGTCGAAAAGACACGGCCCAATAACCCGAATTTTGAAATGGCACACCAGACAGTGAGTTTTGGGAGTGAAGAGGTTTCTCGTGAATTTCTCTTGGGCCCCTGTCACACGCACCAATAGCGGTATAATAAAATCCAAATCCCGAATTGTGATCCTCGTTCCATCTCAAATCAGTGGAAAATCTATTCCCAGAGTTTAATTTGCTCTAAAAATACACGGTCTCATTGCTCAACCTAATTTGTTGATTATTATTGATGAAACACTCCGCTTCTATAACCGTCACATTGCGAGTCGTTCAATTAACTGAAATGGAATTCTAAACATCAACGGCTAATTAGTAGGGAAAGGCTATCTCTGAAACGATGACTGTGACTTGGTGTACTACTCAATGAAATGTGCATGCACTGGGCAATTAAAAGTATTGGACTGTTTTTTTTTTCTGTTTTGCATGAAAATGGCTGATTTATTGAGTAATTCTATTGTCTGACAAAAATCGTGCTGCGGAATCCGAGTCTCACATTCTATCCGCAGTCTTTATATCAGTATTCATGACGGTTCTGGTGCGGAAACGAACTTCAAGGACGTTGTCGATTATGACATCCGTCATTAGAAACCGCTTGCCGTACCTTCCCTACAGGAAGCTGTATCGCTATATTGCGAAGGCGTATTGCTACGTTTAGGACAGATATTGACTATCAAATGGCATCCGTTGAATTGAAAGATCCCTGAAAGCAATATTTTGGACTTACTTCCGCCGGAAGTAGGCAAAAATAATCCATTTTATGGCGAAACTAGTGGCACGTTTGAGCAGAAAATCGGCTCTTTAATCATTCCAAATCGGTTCAAACATGAAGGTGAACGAACTAAATAACAAAAAATGTTGCGTTTTCCACCCTCCACCGGAGTCGCTAATAGGTCGATTCAAATAGGTGTCGCTTATACATTGTCCCAGCAGATTACCTTATTAATCTATGGATCTACATGTGGTGTAGTGGTCATTTTCTTCCACTGGTCGATCCCTACATAGATAGGTAATGATATGTAGATAATGAATATTCATTATCTATTAAACTACCAAATAATTTGTGAGGTATTCCAATTTTTTTTCTTAGTGTTTTTGAATAGTTTTGAAGTATTTTGAATTCGTTTGAGGTTAACGAAAATCACTGCTGAGGCCGAACGCATAGAGAAGAGCAATAATTATTGTCACTTTTACGCACAAAGAGCAAGGCCGTGACGTGGACGTCTAGCCCGCGCTTTTTCAATATCCGATCTCCTAATTTCACATTTCCTTCCTTATATTACACGATTATCACATTTTCCCCCACTCTACGTCTTTTTCGCAGTTACGCGATCTAAAATATCGATTGTCTGACGCCGTTATTGTTTCTCAGCCAATGTTCGGCATTTAAGAGGGCGCCGTACGTGACAGCTCCCATAAGAAATCAATGTATCTGTCCCGCCATGTAACTCTGCCAAAACTGCACTGATTTCCTTGATTTTTTTTTTCTTTTTCAAGTTAGATCAAGTCCTAGTGATCCTACTTTTGCGATTTTTGATATGACGTCCCTGAAGACAGCCATCATCTCATGAAGTTGGTATTCCGAGAGAGATGGGAGGTTGCCCCAGTTGGATGGTTGTTTCTTCCTTATATGAAGTGATATGGAAATTGTGCTCCGTAGGATCTCTTTTTCAGATCCTGAACTTCAATTTGAGTGCTCAAGCGATAAAAACGGTTCATTTTTGGGGATGTGGTGTCCCGGGAAAAATTGACATCTGATATTGAAGCAGTTTGAATGGCGGAACACAGGCGGGAACGCCAGTAGTTCAGCCCTTTACCGCTAGATCCCGCTGACTGAGGAAAGTGAGAAAGGGCTAATTCCCAAGTACCTGCGGTCCCATAATCTCTATACCTACCAGTCAAACAGAGGTGCAGACTCGTCTGAAAGCAAAAGTTGTTCTGCATGGGTTTCCCAAATCCCAATAGCGTTGTGGGGGTTATCTGGAAGAGTTGAAGTCATTATTGGGAAAAAGGGCCACGTCATTCATCGCTTGGCTGGTCCCTACTCTCTGTTGTGAAAGGGCGAGGGAAGATAAATTAATAAATGAGTCATTACAGTTGAGTTTACTACAGCCAACATGCCCGAAAATATGATAGTTTTTTTACTAGGAAATGTTGATGTTGGGGCAAAATGATCAGTAAATCAAGAAACTGATAGCATCACGTGAATCAGCGTCAAAAAATAATTAAAGTTCACAAGCCCCACTTAGGGTTTCCTTACGTTCCGTTTTTTGTATAATCTCTGGGTTGTGGCATCTTTGTGCCCTCGCTCTTTGTAGCACCATTGTGCTCTCGCTGAACGGTGTGTTCCCAATTAGAAACAAATCGGTTGATGGGTTAAATTTTATGAAATTTTGCGTCAAATCCGCATCCACAATAGAAAAGAGGGCCCATTGGGAAAAAAGTTAATGTGAATTCCAGAAAAATTGCAAATTGCATAGTTGGATGCAGAATAAAAAAAACTCTGCAAATTCTTGACACAACGGTTTATTATCTTCTTTGTACAGATCACCCTTCACATAATTATTATTATATTATTTTTACATTGGACATGAAATTCTAACTTTGACTTGTGTATTTTATAATATGTGTTGTAGGTAACTTTTTACTCCTCCAGAACTTGCTTGTCGTTTTAGGCTACTACTAGGAATTGCAAAAGTAGGTACATACAAAGGTAGCCAAGTCGTGGAGATTATTCATTAAAAAAACAGTGCTACAATGTACTGAAAAATGTTGATATAATTGACATATATTCATAGATTCAATTTCACATTATCACGATATGTACCTACTTATAAATTATTCATTTATATCTTTTTTACATTGTTTTGCACCTACGAAATCAGGGGATTCTCTAATCGGCATGTTCCTCGATACTCGGGGATCCAAAATTTCAGGTAGGACACAATTAAAATAAAAGTTTTCAAGGGTAGGCACCATTGTATCCCAAAATCTTTGGTCCCTCTCAATACGCTCTACCCTAATCGCTTGTGGGGTCCAGGCACAGAAAATGCAATATGACCTGCTGGCGATTGCCAGCTGGCCCTGGATTTGGTAGTAATATTTATGTTTTTTATTAAAAACCCATCCTCCTTTCTTATCACTTATCCAATAATTTATTTTTTTCGTCTTCAGTCCTTCTTCTATTGTCGTACTGGCACACGAGGTACAATCAAAAATACAATCGAGATGTAGGAAATAACTATGAATCGACAATAAAACTGGTCAACGCTGATGTGTTGTAGCAAGAATTGGCAGAACTCGGAATGTGAAATGACGGATTGTTTTTGACATTTCTTTATATATAGTCCTCAGACGGAAAGATGTACCTGATGGCGAGGGGGAATTCCACTAGGTATCTTCCCAAGTACCTGCGGTCCCATAATCCCATAATTGCATAGTTGGATGCAGAATAAAAAAAACTCTGCCAATTCTTGACACAACGGTTTATTATCTTCTTTGTTCAGACCACCTGTCTAGATTACTGAATGGTGGATTAATTATTAATTAGGGATGGGTCGGTTTCGGTTTTCGGTTGTCGGTTTTACCGGCTTTTGGGAAAACCCGAAACCGAGAACCGATCGTCCGGTTTTTTCGGCTTTCGGTTTTTTGTCCGATCGACATTAATAAATTTATCTTTATTGATCGTCTACGTTGTAAATCAAAGCACACAATTAGTTATAACTAACGGTTTCAGATGTTATTCCTTTCTGCTTTTAACATTTACAGTTCAATTTATGAGATTCACAGGTTTTAGTAATAATTGTTGTTTTTACAAATACTCGGCATCAGCATCGAGTGTTGCATTACGATTACAACACAATGAAAGAAGAGGATCATGATTTATCTTATTAAATGTATGCTGTTGAATGTATTTTATAGGAAACAATATTCAATACATTTTGTGATTTTTTTATTACCTACTTGACTTAGTAATGTTTTGTATTTTATTAATTGTATACTAATTGAAGTTCCAATTAGAGTTGCTTTGGCCCAAAAACCGGTTCTAAGCGCAACTGTAAAAAAACCCGAAAAAACCGAGAACCGGGAACCGATTTTTAAAAAAACCGAACCGAAACCGAACCGGTAAAAAGTGCAACCGACCCATCCCTATTATTAATATTGTCGCGCTTTGAACATGCGCACCTGGCATGCGAAGAAAAAAGTGAAAGCTCATGATTTTTTCAGAAGGGGACCTGGGATTACAGGGACAACAATTGATTTTGAAAGTGTTTTTTCCCAAGAGACCCAGATGTGTTTTTCCCAAGGTGATACCCTAGGAGATTAGAAAGCCAGTTAGTGACAGGTAGGATTTAGGTTTTAACGGGATAACGGGAGAATATCAGATTTTGAAAGTACGTTTTTCCCAAGGGACGGTAATAAATTTTATTAATTCGGTATTTGAAAACCATGTGCTGTTTGAATCAGCTGGGCCAGTTTGAACCAACAAAATTTTTTCCAATGGTTCATTATCGAAGATAATAAACCAAAATACTATTTGAATGGTTTCCTAACAAAAATGTTTTTGATTTCAATGATGATTCTAAAAAAAGAAGAAATGGGTAATGACTAAATTATTCATCTTCAAAACAGCTCTAAATTTTGAGGGAAATGATCGTTTTCATTTTAGACCAATATTTAAAAATATTATTGAAAAAGTGTCGGCAGTTCAGTTCTGATATCCCGGCTCCCGTTGTGGCCCAGCGTCAAGGCAAGGAGGTCGGTAGGTGGTGGTTTTACCCTTTCCTTTGTTGCAATCGCAGGGTGAATGAAAAGGAGGTAAGCCATCTCAAGTACGTCATCGCTTTGTCAACATGTTCCCTGGGCAGTCCCTAACGGTAGGTAGAGCTACGACAAGTAGCTGTACCTGCCGGGGATTTTCCAAACTTGAACCTTGTTCATGTCAGAAACATAGTTCTCTCGGAATCCACTGCAGTAGCAGGCGCCACTCTTACGGCGCGCTCTTAAGCAGTGTTCAATACACCTACTATCTTCAAATTATGTACATTCAATAATCTATATTGTCCCAAAATTTCGAATTACCTACTCACTAATAGTGAAAAATGTAGCTCGAACAGCCATTGCTGAATTTGAACCGGCACGAAGGTGATCTTTGAACCTTTTTATAGCTCTAGGTCGGTATAATGGGGTTCAAAAAGAATTTTGAAATTTTTAAAAACTTCATACTTACCTCGAACATTTCAAACGAAACAGTATAGTTTTCTGTTGTGATTTTTATAGATCTTGATTCAGAGAATTTAAAAAAAAACCCGGAGCTTTGTACGACCATCCGTCCGTTCACAATGAGGTTTCAAAGGTTGAACCAATAGGAAATCGTTGAAATGAGCATATCCTCATTTGTTCATACCGAGGAACAGCTGATTCAAACAACGCATGGTTTTGAGAAACTTTTTATGTCCGAGTAAAGAAAGTTATTTGGTTGTAGGTACTTCCTATTATAAACTATTGCAGGTGAAATTCTACATAATTGATCATCACTGAGCTAGTTACCGACTCCCGCTCCAACCCCCATCATTCGGATATTACCACGCTAAATGCTTTCATAGTTATAGGGCTCACAATGATATTTTATAACGAACAGTGATCTGTACAGAAGATTATAAACTTATGTTCTGCAGTTTTAATCAGGTCGTTTGTCATGTTGCTTAATCCTCCAGTGTTTGGACTCGGCAAAGCCCGACGACAATGTTGTTTTGGTTGTCAGCTCACAGCCGCAAAATACAAGTTGAACAAGTTGGAATAAAACATAGTGAGCAAACCCCCGTGTGCCTGGCGAAAATTAGCGGTCCCCTCGAGGGCGGTCGGAGTTACGTAATGCGCAGGCGCAGACAGAGGTCTCTTCATTTACGGGCTTTGTTGCAGGAAATGAAGCCGAGCGGCGCTTCCTGCTCTAGACGGCGATTGAGCAACAAAGGCTGTGGAGAGACCTCAAAACTCCGAGCGACCGGGTCATTCCTTGGATGGCTTGTCCGTAATGTTAGGCACTCCTAACATTACTCCACGACCCAGAAAACGATTCTGCGTCCTGTACCGTTCTGAATATTTCATACGTCTATCTTAGACAGATATACCGTTGAAACTCCATCTGTAGGCATCTCGTAAATGTCCACTTTGAGCTCTGTAGTCGAGTACGTTGGCACTATTACTTAACTGAAGCGATGAATCGCGCTAAATGACGATGATAAATACATTGGGTACCTACATGCGATGTTGGAGCTCATCTTGCATTTCGCATTTTTATTGCCATATCGTTACCACCACCAAAAGCACCAATTTACTTTTTTGGTCATTTTTGTTTTGCACCTACTGACACGCGAAATGGAGTTCTTATTTTTCTAAAAAACCACTGGGAATTACGTATGTCGGTATGACTTGGTTTGCCCAAAAATAAAACTACCAAAAAAGCAGAAGGCAGAAGGATTTTGACGTGGAGGTAACGATATTATCTGAACGGTAGATGATAGAGCGTCTTGGTTCAACATTCAACTCTTTATACATACGGTACACAAAAACCCCGTTTAATTTTTCGTGTGATTTATTTTGTTTTTTGAAACTCCAAATTACCTTTTTTCCCTCAGTCAGACCGTCAAAAATTGGTCCATCCCTTAACGAAATAGTATTTTTCATCAAGATTTCTGTTAGCTTGAAACCACGTCTCTTCTCTTATACACGCAGATTGATATTCAACCACCTATATATGTATTCTAAATTTCTGTATTATACCCCACTGGTTGTAAAACGACCAAATGATCCAAAAACGCAAGATACAAGCTCGGCAATGTTCGTTAACGTCCGGGAAACTTAACCCCCACGTATAGCGTAAGATAGACTTTCGCCTGCCTGTGACCCACTGGTTGGGTCCACGGCTCAAAGAAGACAATCTACGTCTACGCATTCTATATTTCACTTTTTTATCTTCGACAAAGAAGCATTGGAATCGACCAAGGAAATAATTTGTTTGACCCCCCTCCTCAACATTTGAGGGTTCACGTTTCAAGAAACACAGAGTCAGAAAATTGAATTTGAAAAAATCCCTCCGTCCACCGGCCGGGTCATTCTGCTATTTTACAACCGTGAAATTCGGGTTACGGCTTCGGACCAGCCCCACAATGATCTAATGATCTAAATTTTGAAAACGTCATATCCCAAAAATTTGAATGAAATGGTATTCTTCTTAATTCAGAGAATCTGTTGAATCCATCCAGCGCTATGTACCAGCCGTTCGTTCATATAGTTACACAAATTTTGCTACTGTGTACGTATACTAGGCTCTAGTATATTTGAATATATTCATTCACAAATACATTGAGGTTTTCAAATGAAAAATAGTGCTAATAATTATTTAAAATTTCACCGTGCTAGAAGTATGAGCAGCACTTGGTTTGCATTGTGAAAATTATGTCATCATTTCTGATTTCTGTAATATTCAACTAGAATGTATCACTGCTGTTAGTTGATACAAACCCTGATTTATTGTCTGTCATATAATGATTTAACATCCTCTTGAAGGCTTATAAAGAACCTGAACTTTTAATTTCGTCGAGTAATAAATTTCACAGCTTTCTAACTTATAACAAAATTGTCTCTCGTGATATTCACGAGAATAAATAAATACCTACCCATTTCAACGGTTTTGCAGCCACTTGTGCAGCTATTTGACTTTGCGTCTGCACCATCTCGCATGCCCTTTACAATTTTTATAGCCTACTCGTGTTATGATAACTTTATCCAGTAGACTTAATTGTGGCTGAGCCATTCTCCTAAGGCACTCTGAGTTTGATACGTCGCTGGCTTATTTGCGAGGATTTTCGATTGGAAAGACAGCACTCGAGATGAGTCCACTTATGATATAACCGATTGCAGTAATCCCGACTGAATTATTCGGAGCGTATCAATACTAAGTGGTAAAGAAATGGTGTTCACGATTCAAAAAGTAGATTTGTATAAATTGGTGGAGAACTCCGTATGTTTGTAGGAAGACTAGAAATTCGAAGTCAAATCTGAAATGTCCTACTCATGAGCACAGTTACGTACAACTGAGTGGATTGCGGGTTTTTAATCAGGTGATTATGACGTGCGTTCACTGGAACCACCAAAAAAGTGCCCCGGACTCACCTATTGTGGACGATATTGGATCATGACAGACCTGATCGTCCAACAGACCTACGGTCTCCTTTTGAACGTCAAACTAAAACGCTGAAAGTCCTTTTCTCGGAAGGATTACTCACTCATAATGATTACAAGTTCCTCAATGCTCAGCCCTCGATACAGTCAGTGATTCATGGGTTAAGTGTAATTCGAACGTTTAGGGACTTGAGGCAAATGAGGACGCTCATTATTTGAAATGGGGAGACGTGACTTCCGCCGAAGTAGCTTGGGTGGTTTTCAATCCCAGTTGTGGTCTTCCAGATCCCAAAACCGGTTCTAAACTCCAATTGTAGTCATTCGACGTCGTAGGCCTCGATACCACACTCGAATTACAGCGAATGTCGCTAAATCTACTATCAAACACTTAGTATTGCAATCCAAGAAGAATTCCATTGTTGATGCACCAAACGCAGTTCTAGTAATCAACAGAAGTTGTGTGGTTAACGTGTTGAAATCCTAAGGTCCTGTCAGAAATACAAGTAAATTCCGTAAATTCTCATACACCTAATCGATGTTAATAGTCGATGTTACGAGGTCTGTTGTTGGAAGACGTCTATATAAGTTGGTTTATTCAATCTACCGTAGTTTTACATTCGAATAGTATACGAATCTATACATTTGTGATTTCAAATTAATTCAAAATTTGTTCAACAGAATAATCATACAACGTTTTGTGAAATCGCTGTTGAGGGGTACGGAGAGTTTTAGTATAGTACTTGTGTATAAGAATTCTGTATCCAAGCGTCCAACCTCCAACGCTTCTTCTTACAGAAGACGAACTCCGTGACCAATCACACTGCGAACAATCTTTCAATAGGTGGCCCCACAGGTTGGGGGACGTCAATAAGTCGATTTGTTCGTTGGACTTATGATAAACTAGTTGAAAGCCTATTATTTTTGTTCTTTGAAATCGTACTTGCACCGGTAGTATAAGTTGGCCTACGAATTTCTCAAATATCCCTGATTCTGCTCTAAATTGGAAGCGGTTGAAAACTCCATTACAGGGTTTGATTAAGGTTGTGTCAATTATCAGTGGTTCATCGCCGAGCTTTTAGGGTACCCTTTGGGCAACTTCATCCAACTGCAGATTTTCAAAAAACGAGCTTATGTAGAAAATATTCAAAAAACTTAGAACGGCATACACTTCGCACTTTTAGTGAAATAATGACATATCATTGAATAATGAGCTTGCAATGAAATTTCATTGGGCGATCCGAACCTTTTTAGTGTGCCGCTCAGGAAAATCTGGTGGTTTTCCAGTGCATAGAAATCCAACACCCAAATTCGATAAGAACTCATGAACCAATCCTGTATTGATATCACCAACTGTATTAATATCACACATTACGAAGGAATATTTTAAGATACCTACAATTCTGGTCGTAAAATAAATTTTAAAATGTAAAATACGATCGTAGGGATTGTTTCCGTGGGCGGGAAAGGACATAGGGGGGTTAACTTCCGGATCCGATGCATAGGGGTGGGGGTTTATGGGGAAGCCGAAACATAAAAGTCTTAAAATCTTCCTTCCCTCCATGAAGAACATCTCAAGTATCAACCACGTTTCTTCATCTTCAAAGTGCTCCAGTTTGAGAAGATATCGCTCTTCTGACTTCACCATCGTATTCAGCGTGTATAAACCTTTAAAATGAGGTGTCACTTGTCAGATTCATTTTTGGAATTTATGGGTAAACCTCCCCCCTCAAAACTCCCCAAAAGCCCCTTTAGAGTGGCCCGATTCAGCCCATCTACGAACTTGATACGTTTTAAACTCTGCGAATAAACTGCACGAGTTTATTAAAAAAAACTTGTTTGTCCTATTGCACGCTCGAAGGTTGTTGGAGTTAGAAACACGAATGTGAAAAGCCGAAAATACCAAATGAACATCTAATCGGCAAGATTGGTATAACCTACCATCTATATAACTAAATTTAGAGACGATTTTCGTGTTCCTTGGGTATTTTCGAAAAATTTCTACATTTATTCGTTTCTCGTGAAATAGAGTCGAACCATGCCGATTTTCAATTTGATGTCTGTCTGTTTGTTTGTCTGTCTGTCTGTTTCAATCACGCAAAATCGGCTCAATGGATCGCTTCTCCCGTATTTAAATGTTTCTGTGAACGGGAAAGGACGTAGGGGGGTTAACTTCCGGATCCGATGCATAGGGGTGGGGGTTAATGGGGAAGCCGAAACATAAAAGTGTTAAATTCTTCCTTCCCGCGAGATAGATGAATATTATTTTTGGTATTAAAGATTATAAGGGTTTGTAAAGGGACATGTAAGAGGTATAATCCGTAACGCGACTGGTAAGAGTGGCAGATGGATCCATCCCGAGTTCTGGCCGTCCAGGACAGGTAACAGAGGTAGACACACCCCGATTTCTGCCCGTCAGCGACGGGCGCGACAGCTAGTAAATATTTAAATATAAATATATACCCATATACATATAATATTTGGTGTCTTTTGTCAATGGATTCAGGTTGGTCTGAAACGGATTTTGGCGTTCACGTTTTTTGGAAACGAATTTTAAAAATGTTGGACCAATAGCTTCATTTTCTTCGAAAATTCACCAATATTCCAATCCCTGCACGGTAGAGATCGGTGACCGTATAAAACCTAGTTTATCAATCTGTCATGTATTCAAATCTAACTAAAATGTTTTGTTCTGTTTCAGTAGCCCGAGATTCCTGTGCAAGCGCCACATCAGCTGCCGAAAATGCGATGTCACTTAGCGTGACACTCAACCTTGTAAGTTTGGCAATTTGTTACTATCTCGTTCTTTGGTACTTTTCCCAGGACTACTCACGAATCACTTCACTCGTATTTTTGTGACATCAAACTCCTATTGCTACCTAAATCAAAGCTTCAGTCAAAATAACATACGAGACAAAATTTACATCTACTACTAATAAGAAGTCTTCTGAAATTGTGTCAAAATGTTTAATAACCTTAGTTTTCAATACATCGGCGAATAAAAGTAAAACTACGTTGCAATGACTTTTCATCACATCTTTTTGTCAAAATGTCTTGTGATAAAACATTGAATAAATTATTTAAAATTGTCAGAAATCGACTGGTTGTGGATCAGATACAAAAACAATTATTCGAATAAAAACACAGTTTGGTGGACGAACGGATGGGTTTTTATGGTTCATAAAGTGTGTATAACTTCAATGAAAATTATTAATGATCCCTTAAAAACGAAAAATGAACTTTTGCCAAATTCTGGAACGCTTCAAATTTGTTTTCTTCTTCAAATTCTTTAGGTTCATATACAGATACATATACGTGAGGGTGAGGATCGTGGGTTCCCGTTTGAAATGACAAATCGCTCCAGGACAACATTACGATGCATTTTTACATCATCTTCAGGGTACAAGAAGAAAAAAAATCTCATTTTTCGAAAAAACGAAATTCTTCTCATCTTCATTGTTCGGTTCTTCTTGTAGCCCTGAGGAGGATGTAAAGATAAATCGAAACGTCGGCCTAAAGCGAATTTTAATTTCGACCGAATCTTAAGATCTATACCCCAACTCACAAATCCTAACTGTCAAGAACTAAACCGCCTCCTATATACGAGTATAAATATACAAGTGTATATTATTTACTTATTTTGTTCTAAATTTTGTCATTTGGAAACATTTGCATTGCAATGTCTTCAAATGAAAAAAACAAAATCAACATTTGGTATTCTTTGTAATCATAACATGCAACGAAAAGGTATATTTTGGTGGGTTTTGAATGGTAGTTGATGGTTTTGTTGTATTTGGATTGGAAATTGCACAGGAATTTGTATCCTTATGTAATAAATGACAAATTTCATAATATGAAATTTGTTATAAATTATGTGTCTTACGTATGGCTATATTGAATTTTTTTAATGATCAGCAGTAACTGGTACATTTTTGGTACATTTCTGCCGTTTAGAAAAATTAAACTGTTTAATTTTTCTACACGGCAGAAATGTACCATATCCACTTTCCCTCTCGAGCAACTATTGGAGTTATGATTTTCATTTACTAGCCGTTTAATCCCATTTCGCCACTTGAAACTGATCCGTCTATTCTTCATCGTCCTATTTTGGTAGATATTCGCTTGTATCCTGGTCCAGCATACTGTGATTCCTAAACAGCTGATTCAGCGATGGTCAAAGGTTGCGTCCTGCGCGATCGTAGTAGAACACAGATTCAATGCTGCATGATATTCTTGGAAACATACAATTCGTTCCTTCCTCAATCATCGAGATATTCAACACCTCGTCTGTACCCCAAACCAGAGTGAGATGTCGTTCCCTGTTGGAAATTTTCCTTGTTTAGGGAGCAGTCGGATGCAATCAACGTGGTGTTGCGCCTATTGTAACAGTTCTGTGCTCCTCCTCAAACTCTCATCTACCGCTGTAGTTGTAAACACGATACAAAGATATTTTCATCACGTTTCGATGGTAGTAGTGAGTCCATAGCGCTGCTAACCTTGTTCACTTGCTATAAGCACCTTTGCGAACAGTTCCATCCTCTTCTCTTCCATATGGCAAGGGTCTGTGGCACTTTTGTTCGGTACTGAAATCAATCGTTCCACACCATTCCACCATTTCCATACCGTTCCCGACTCGATGGTTCCTCAGTTCCGAATGCACCAGCGCGGATGAATGTTGGAAAAGGCCTGTTCACTCGCTTTTACTACTTCATCCACTGTCACGGCGTCCCTGCAGCCATTGAAGTTCGCCAATTGTCTTATATCCCCTCTACTTAGTATAATATCGACTTAGTTTCCAACCTACTTTTTTTTCTGCATAGATGTATTTATTCTGCATACTTGCAACCATCGCAGTCAATGGCATGAGTAACTACTCTAGGTGGTCAGATATTATCATATCATATCGGGAGTTCAACGCTAATTACAAATATACCATAATTTTATGGGGAACCCTCTGCACAAAACCACTTCCTCCGACGTTTTCCTTGCGCTTTTCCTCACTGCCCAAATTGCAAACAATTTGCTACCAAAGTTCTAGAAAAATAATTCTGCGTTGAATGACACTAATCTGTCCTTCAGCTTATTAAAATCGAAGTATTAATATATGGGAATAGCTAAATTCTCACCACGCCCCAGTACCCATTTGAACAATTTATCGTCCAATAGAGCGGGTCAAGATCAGAGAAAGTGCAAGTTAGTAGGAAATAACACTATTCGTTGTTTCAGAACCACATTTTGGTTTAATCTGTCAATAGTTGCATCCGCATTTGAAGTTCTACGAGTATTTTCGATATGATTTGGAATCGAGAAAAAAAATTATATCGCCTATATTCTGTCGAGAGCCCTCTCGAAACCGTTTTTGAAAAGTGTCGGAGCGTTGGAAGCTAATCGCTTGGGTTTGAAATCGCCTGTTTCCGCGTTCTCTTGTTTACCAGTCGACTTTTGATAAAAGTTGTCAACATTTCCGCTCTCACGTTATCATTCGGATTAGAACTGGTCACTTCAATACTCGTCAACCGCAGCTCGAGTGATCGCCATTGGTTGTAGAAAACGGATTTTTTTCACGTATTGACGTAACGACCGACAGTGATTGGGTGTTCGGGGCTGCACGTTACGAAGAGGTTGGTACGTAAAAATACGAGTATGAAGAGCGAGTTTCTTGACCGACTATCGACGGGTATCAGGAGCCCAAATTGTATGCGACCATTATGATTTTTGGGTTATTGAGTATTGTTATTCCATGTTTTTTTGTCACTGGCACTGTTTTTGAGAAAACTTACGGGAAGCCCTAAATCATCTGGTCAACTTTTGCATCGCCACAATTTAGTTATATTTCCAATGGTGATGGGCACGGCGGATTTCAATCACGAAATTCTTCAAATACCTCCAAAATCCAATGCTGACCATTAGAGATGTTTGGAAGATTAGCTGACGACCGGTGCAATGCTAGTTTGATGTGCTCGTATTTATGAGAAACGAACAGGTTCCAAGTCTGTTGCCGCACATTACAAAGCCCCTCCTAATCATTAAACGAATTCTAATGGACCTAAATTGAAAGTAAAGAAATTCTTGTTCATATAACCCTTGATTTCGGACTATCGAGTTGTACCATCTAGGAACGCGGTAACAGGACCAATCGACTTGAAATTCTGTACAGACCTTATTTATAACGAGACCCAGTGAAACTGAACAAAAAACTGGAGTTTAGGCTAATTTTGGCCATCCACATTCGGTGTTGATCGTCTTGCTGTGGATAATATAAGAAAGCCCTGAATGTTTCAAGTCGGTAGGTCTAAAGGGAATCGAGTTATATAACTTCAAAAACCCCTTACCACGTTTTCTTCAAAAATTCTGACAACACTTCTTAGTCAATTACCCTGCGCTACACCCCCTCCACCTTCAGCGATTGACTTGAAATTTCGCACAGAGCTTCGTTGCAATGATTTAACCCATTGCAGCCCCAGAAAATTTTTGAATCAAGAAATTGGATTTAGTACTTTTTCTCGCCGCTGTAGAATGATATTTGCGAGGATTTTTACACGGAGTGTTTTTTGAGGAGATGTACCTACATATACATAACGAAATTAGGGCTCGATCCGCACCTATCACCCAACAATCGAGTTCTAATTCTTTCAATTGCAATGGCCATACGGTACCATTTGATCTACTCTCTTGTTGTAAAGGTTGGATGAATGGCGCGTTATCGTGGAGAAAAAGCCAGTCACCGCTTAACCAGAATCGCAGTCGTTTACTTATCACGGCATCACTCAATCTTTTCAGAACTTCAACTTGATATTCTTTGTTGGTCGTCATTTGGGCCAATTTGGGTCATTGGGATAGAATTGGAGTATGGTCGGTTGTAGCGCTTCCACACATTGGAAGCGTTTGTCGGAAGGATGACTGAGAACAGCACCGATTCGGAGATAAGAAATTGGAAAGTTTTTAGACAGGCCTCGTAGATCCAGTCTTGTTGTAATACCTAATTACTGAGTCGGTGTTAGCGATTTCTATTAAGATCCTGCAGGATTGAAATAACACGATATAGTTCTCATGTCATGGCTGCTGGCAGTGGGTGCAGTATGTACTTGTACCATAGTACTTGAGGAATAGCGGGTGCTGGGCCTGGTTGGAGGTCTCGAGCTCAAGCTACCAGAGGAGACCACTCTCGCCTTGGCCTTGAACTTGAGTCGAAGACTACTGGACGCGTTCCGCAGGACTGGATGGATCAACTGCCGCACCGACACGGCAATTAAATGCCCCCGAACGCACGCGAGCGCCGCAGCCTGCTCACCTACAATCCAGTAAGACGTATCAACATCTGATTCAGTATGATCTCACGTAGAAGGTCTCTAGGAGGTTTGACGCGGTCCAGAATACGATTTCAAACACGATTCCATCACGCGTTATGTTTTATATCAAATCAAATTGAAAGATTTCTGAGAGCTAAGACCCACTAGCGCTTAGACACGTCCTACGGATTTTACAGGGGCCGGTCGGCAAGCATAGAGGAGAGATGACCAGCTAATTCCATTCAATTCAGATTACGACCCCATTGAGTTATACAGAATATTTGTACTCCATTGCATTTATTTACTAATCCTTAGATCATTCTTCAAACACCATGAAAATTGAACCTGAACAAATCCCTTCATGTTTGTGTTTGCGCTAACTGCAGTGAAATTCATCGTCAATAGGATCATCTAGACGTCAACCCGTATCATCTCTGGACGCTTAATCTAAGTAGGCAAAATCATGATAATGTTGGAGTTATGCCTGGGAGCGGATTCGACCACCGACAAACAGGGAACCAAATTTGTTCAGGAACAAAACGCTTGTGGCAATTTTGATTTCGGCCGATTTTTTCGGTGTTTCGCTTCACACAAAAAATATTCTCTAGAGGAAGCAAAATTGGTTCGCCAAAATCAAAATTTTCAGAAAATTTCCATTTCACCGCTTTGGTCCAGAGTTTGTCTGGTTAGCGATGGAGCGATGAAAGACCACATTTATCACTACGAAATCCCCAATCCTATCAACAACACGTGATGTTTGGCAATATGGGGAGAATTTAAGCAAGTAGTCCAAGTATGTAGTAGATGCTGTACAGCATTTTGGAGATGCTGTTGGTGTTTGCACTTTCCACCTGTTTAATGAACTAGTTTTTCCTATTGAACAGTTCAAAAATGTGTGAATTTCCGAAGGAGTTCGTTAATTCTATTAAAATCAGGGAGAAGTTTGTAAAGAAGAAGTTGCTTCCCACTGGGGCACCAATGATTAGTAGAGCTGGTCACGTGTTTGCTAAGCTCCTGGCGGCGAGTGGATTCTATCCTTGTTCCGGTCAAACAAGATTCCGTTCGACCACTGAGTCAAACCCACGTATGTGTTTGAATACGTACCGTATGAATGTACTCTTCCACAGACTCCTACTCCGAACTTGACACGCGATGACGACCACAGAATTTCAGTGTTCTGAATAATTGTCCGTAGTGTCCATTTCACAAAATGTAACGTCTCTGGACCTGAGCACCCTCAAACAGCAATTGCCGTGGCGTGACACTAAGATTCCTGGTTTATACAGGGTATCCCACTTAAGGGTGGACATCCTGACGGGGGTGAATCCTGCAACTAATTTGTGACAAAAAGTGTCCTATGACTCATATTTTTTACTCCACTTAATACCCGAGTTTTTTCTCTTTCAAATTGTTTTCGTGTTTTCGACCTTACGTCACGAAAGCCGACATAACTCCCTTATTTTCCAAGATAATCTCAAATCTAAGGATACCGTTGGAAAGAAAATTTAATTTCCTATTTCTCTGCTACCTAACCAACATCTTTTTCTCAGGTTTAACGGGTGAAAAATCAGCCTAAAAACAAACATTTGTCAAATCCTGGAAATTTTCAGTTTTTTCAATCGCCTGTAAAACCTACTATTCCTACTTGAAAGTTTTGTAATGTTACTGCAAACGTTGCCCAAAAAGCTCAGCTTTCCAACGGTATTCTCAAATTTGAATTTACATAGGAAAATAAGGGAGAAACTATCGTTTCCTTGTCGAAAAATTGAGGGTTGTGGGGGTGATAAATGAATCTTGTTCCGGTCAGACTGGATATTCGTGAGATGTTTGCGTGTATGTGTGACAATTGGGCATGCAAAAACCTTTGCCCCGATCGAAATGACGTTGATTGAAACCATCTATGGGCCAAACTGCATGATCACTGAAGTCAAATTTGATTTAATCGAATCCGAGCGTTCATGTTTTGGTTCATTATCTTCGATAATAAACCATTGGAATCGACCAAGAAAAACAAACATTAAACTCCCCTCAACATTGGCTCGTTCCTGTTTTAAGATACGTAGATTTAGAAAATCAAATTTTAAAAAAACGCTACAAATTTTTGGACAATGGTTTATTATCTTCTGTACAGATCACCTTTCTACTTTGATCACTATCGTGTCGTGTACAGATCACCCTTCTATTTTAATCATTGTCGTGTAGATCACCCTTCTATGTAGATCCCTGTTCAGTTTTATTCTGCACCATTTATGTATGTAAATTAAGATTCAGTTCACATTTGAATTGAGTTCAGTTCAGAGAATTTTTTAAGACCACCCGGAGCTTTCTACGACCAGCTGTTCGTTCACAATGAGGCTCAATGCTGGGTTAGATAATGAGTGCTTTATTTAATTAGTAATTAATAATTAATTTAATTATTATTTTCGAGAAAACAGAGCAGTGATGCAGACAGAAGGGTGATCTGTAACAATGTTCGAGAAGTTGCAGAGTTTTTAATTCGATTTTCTGAATCTACCTATCTTGAAACGTGAACCATCAAACTTTGAGGGGGTTATAAATTTTTTTTCTTGGTTGATCCCAATGGTTCAGTTGTTTCATTGAAGATAATAAACCATAGTTTCACTTCTAGACGCTACTATTGCTCTCGTATTTATTCAGTAATAAGTACATTTAAAGCCATTTGAGATTCATATCGATTCTGAAGTAGTCATATTTCTAGATGAACCTGGGTTATTCATTTGTGTATTTATGCGGTGGGATGGTGACAATTACAATGACCATATGACCATTTTATTGCCTTGACATATACGCGTGTTGCATAAAATATTCAGACTAACATGAAATTATTGAATTATCGTAGTATAAAATAACCAATCGAGAGAGGCAGATGTAGGAGTGGTTTCATAGGTTTCGAATAGGTTTCATTCAATTTACATTGTATTGAACAACCCGCTCCTGGAGCTCCTTCTGTCGTCAGTTCGTCAACCTTCCATCCGTTTACTCAGCTGATGATGCCAATTGTTGACATGACCTTACTGCATCAATGGAACGCCGTTAAAATGAGAGATAAAAACGCACGAATGTTTATAAACAAAATATTTATTCAAGAAAAAATGTGTCCCCTTGGTGAAGTGACTTAGTATGAATTCCTGAGGGCGGTGACACGGGTTTGCTCTGTGTCAGCGATTCCTGCCTCCACCCTCGGCCCGTTCGTGGTCGTTCACCTCATGTGATGCTAATTCGTGGGGTTTTGTGAATTCAGTCGCTTACATGTCAACTTCCGAACGATGCAAGGCCAATTTATTTCATATTCACTACATTGGTGTCTTCTGAATGCGGCAATATGACCCGAACCGATCATGTTATTGGACCGCCTGTTGACTCGCTTGTATTATTTCTGCAGTCTCTCGTGAAGGTTGGTTATGACCCGAAAATGATGCGTGGATTTGCACACTGGATAACAGCGATCTCTCCGAACAACCGTGGATGAAGAAAAAATCCACAGTCATGCAGCATGGCGATATGAGCGAATATTCAAAGTAATTGCTGTTTTTATGTCAAATGTCTCCATCAAAGAACATGATGTCCATGAAGAACTTCTCAAGTATCAACCACGTTTCTTCATCTTCAAAGTGCTCCAGTTTGAGAGCGGAATACGATATAGCGATTCTGACTCCAGTATCATATTCAGCGTGTAAAAACCTTTAAAATGAGGTGTCACTTGTCAGAATGTTTCATTTTGGGAATTTATGAGTAATTTCCCCCCTCCCCCCTAAAACTCCCCCCCCCCCATTAGAGTAGCCTGATTCTGCCCATCTACGAACTTACCCTTTCGATTGCCTAGACAGATTTTTTGTGCAAATTTGAACTTTTTATCTCAATTCTATCGAGTGTTATCGTCTGGAATTATACATATAAATATACATATACACATGATTTTTAATGTCTTTTGGCTGTGAATTCAGGAGGGTCTGGAACGGATTCTTTTATAAAATGTTTTTCGGAAATTCGAGTTTTCAAAATTTTGGACCGATATTTTCTTCGAAAATTCGCTAAAAGCCGCAGATGACTCACAGGTTACTGTAGACGGATTAATACCTGTCTGGTCAACCACCGGTTGATTTAAGATCCTTTAAAACCCTGCTGTTCTATATGTGACTATGGATAGGTGACTCCCAAGTTACAATTACTTGCCTTCCATGTGACGGTGGGTGAAGCTGCCTTATCATATACGTCGAGAGAACACAATTACAGTACATGTACGGTGACAAATATGTATATTTGTCACTTTACACTGGTGAGAATACATCTGTCTACACAAGATGATTTCGAAATCACAGAAACAGCATCTGCATTTTGTGAAAGCAAGGGCATTTCTAAGTTGAGCCGTTTCCCAGATTTATTTATACACTGATTCACTAAGCTGAGAAATCTTATCTACATTACCCTGAGTGATAATGTCGTATCTACTCAAATACCTCACATCCACTTTGCAGGCATCTCTGATAATACGTAATAATCTCTCTCTCAACAATCGTGTATAATGTTTCTTAATGCCAACATAAAAATATTCAAATAATTCATTGAAGTTTCAAATATGTGCATTTCAATCTCAGAAATAGTAACATCTTAATTATCAAATGAGTGTTACTGGCATATTTCAATGTCTCTGTCCATCGCCGGTTGTAAAATTGCATTCCAGATTATGAAATAATTGTTGACAGGCTAGTAACGAACCTGATTAGCTTATCATTTGTTTCTTGATTATGGGATCAATAATCAATCGAACTACTCAAATCTTGCAGTGATTAAACGTTGTACATCAGGAACTCAACTGCAAACCAGTAAAATAATGTATCGTGGATGCAACTGCCCCCTGTGTAAGTATAGATGCATTTGTTTACATGTAACTCCGCGACCCACAACCACACAAATTTAAATAAGGCAATCGAATGATATTCATCAAATTTCAATCAAACGCCTGGAATATGCCTCACAATTATACAAAGGGTAGGAAATTGCTGGCCGGTCTTACGCGAGTTGAAAGTCATACTAGCGATCAAGAGCCATGAAAGGAGGTGGATGGCCGTGCCCTGTGCAGAAGGGCCTATACATTGTGATTTAGTGTACCTAAAAACCTCAAACTAATTATATTTTGCCTTTCTGAATCTGATATAAAGATACTCACAGAAGTAGCTAAAGTATAATTCCGCCAATTTGAACTTCGTTAACTCAAGGAAAATGATCGGTCCCCTCTGTATTTCCGTGTGTCTTTTTTCGCGAGCTGACCCTCATTATTTCGAATTCATCGACTGTTTACTACCCGTCCTAATTAGAACGTTCGATTAGTGGTAATCGGTTGTATGATTTAATCAACGCATTTGGTGGCTTTCGTCTCGACTTGTGTAAATATAATTACATTGTAAAGTCTACTACAAGTAAAATTAAGTACAATATTTGTATGTGAATTACTACGTATAAATAGGTTTTTTGACGTGATTATTTTGCAATATTTCCAATGAACCTCGTTAATCAGAATAACCCGCAAGTTTTCGTATTTCTTGCTGGTCCCCTGAAGATTTGAATCAGCGGGATTCCGCTGTATTCGGACTGTCGTTCGAGAAACTGTTGGTTCGGGCATCGTCACAGTCTGCCGCGAGCTCTTTACGTCTGACTTGTGGAAATGAGATTGGGGGTCTGGAAAGAATGATTTGGGCAGCGGAATGGAACGGTGATTGCTACCGACTCCAAACCTTGAGGATGCGTACTTCCTCCTCTCGATGGCCTACCTGGTGAGTAGGTTTATCTTCCTTCTAAAACAGATTCACGGGACGGAATAAGAAAATGTAGTGCGCATCCAATGCAAACGTTCGAACGTGAGAGTCATGTCACAGCTACGTTCCCTCATATTGAGATTACGTGTATGGAGAACTGCTCTTACTGAAATTCCAAAGGTCATTTATTTAAATTCTTACTACCGTTGCTAGTTGCACTCAAATACAACCGAGATTGTTCTGAAATTGATACAACTCCTAATTACTCAATTCTATCCTAAAATGGTGTAGTCTATACCTGTAGGTTGTGAGCTGCCATTTGGCCGTTTTTCCGCTACCTCTTCCTTATCCCTTGACATATTCCTCACGTTTCATCTGGTTTGGATGCTTCGTGCTGCCATGATGTGTGAAAATTTACATAGAAACGGGAAATGATAGAGATAATGGCAACAATCGCCTTCAAATAGCATAAAATGGAATTAAATCGTGGGATTTCGTGATTCGTGGCGTACTGTGACGTTGTGTGTCTCACGTCTACCACCTAAGTTTGGTGGAAACGGTAGTGGTCGATATGATAATTAAGAATCGGAATTGATGACAATTACTTTCTCAACTTTAATTAATGAACGTCGAACGATATTCGAACTCCAAATTGGCAGCAGATGAGGTAGACGACCTGACGTGTCTCGAGTTTCAGTCGGTAGATGACGTCTGAGAGACGTTCTGTAGCTTCAATGATACGTAGAGTTATTACATTGGCAAGTGGTTCTAGAAAATATTCAAATGGTTTCCCAGTTGAGAATACCCAGAATTGAAATGATGGCTCCTCTGATTCCGCATCATGTCGTTCCTGGTGTTTCTGCTCGCAATCAGTAATGGAGTGACTTCTTCATCAGAGATCAAAGTAGGCACTTGAGGTCATCCCCATCCAGCGATTCTCCATCCCCCCTCTCCCACCGCCCCTCCTTGGTTACTTAGAGACTGTCACAGTACATACATACTCGTACAATTTACAAATGTCTCATCACATATTCCCGCTCATTATTTAACTTTTTTTCGCGATGTTTAGTGTTTTCCTCTAGAAATCGGCAGAGGTGACGAAGCATCTGACCCTGAGCCCGACATAAACTCAAAGGTCGGTGAAAACTGCTCGCGTCAAGGCCGGCAGTGCCGATAGCGGTCATTAATAATTCTTGTTTAATGACAACAAGGTGGAGGGAATGATATTAAAACAGGTCCGGAAGAACTCCGGAGTTCAACAACCCTCGTATCCTATGAAAAAAAAAAATATTGAAACGGCCAGTCAGCACCTCCTGCCCTGACCTCGCGTACAATATTACGTAAATATTATGGGATGCGATCATCTTGAACCACACCTTGGGCTCGTGCTAGTAGTCCAGAAGCCTTGTGAAGAAAAAAAAAAAAAAAAAAATCGGGTTGTGCAAACTCAATTCCAAACTTGACGAAAATTTGAGGGATTGTTTGGGAATTGTAGAGGGTGCATTTGCTAAGTTTTTGAACACGGGAACCTCGAGCTCTTCACGGGAGGGCCACAAAACCGCGATTTTTTCGAACTGTTTTTGGTTTTCTGCTCATATTTTCTAAACCATGTAATTTAGCGTAAATCACACAGTGAATCCGTGAAAGAGCATTAAACTTCTTTCTAAATTCATTGGTCAAAAATATTGTTGGCCCTAGACACAGGCGGTCAAAAAAGGTAAAATTTCTCAAAATGTGAAACAATGCAGAAAAATGCAGGTTTTGGGATTGTAATACAGTATTACATTCCCAAAACCTGCATTTTTCCAGTACTATACACACCTCAAAAGAATTATGGGATCACTGAATGAACTGATGACGGTTTTCAAATTGTTTTATTTTTGGCAGGTTTAATGTTTTTCTCTTATTTATGTTTTAAGAACCACATCTCCTAGGTGAACACAATTTTCCAAAGTGTAGGGTGAATGTGGAACTGAGAAAAGGGCCAAAGCAGGAATGGCAAACGAGGAAAAACTTGAAAAACAAAAATTTGCAAAACGTAATTTTTCGAACTTTACGGTCTTCAATACTTGGTGTACCTCCGTGGCTCGTAATTACAGCTTGCATACTGTCATAGGCTCATGGTTGAAGATAACTTACCTGGTGACGTCAGTGTAAAAGCCTTCCCGCCTTTTCTCATTCACACTCGTATCCCCTCTTCACCCCACACCTGACACCATGTAATGTTGCGACAGTTGCAAACCAGAAGTCGTACGTTCATATATTATACATCCTAATTCCCGAAACTGTCGCAACATTACACATACGACGAGGCATGCTCCCAACAAGTCTACGTATGTTTTCTTGTGGCAATCGTTGCCAATCCTCCTTAGCGCTTCTTCAAGCTCCTCCAAAGTTATTGGCTGATTAGGACGTCCCCAGCTGGTCCCATATGTGCTCAATGGGATTGAGGTCGGGGCTTACGGCTGGCCAGTCCAAAACGTGAATATTGTGCTGATACGTATTGCACATTTTTGTTTTCAAGTTTTTCCACGTTTCCCATTCCTGTTTTGGCCCTTTCCATGGTTTTCTCAGTTCCACATTCACCCTACACTTTGGAAAATTGTTTTCACCTAGAAAGTATGTTTCTTAGAACATGAATAAGAAAAAAAATTAAACCTGCCAAAAATAAAACAATTTAAAAACCGTCATCAATTCATTCAGTGATCCCCTAATTCTTGTGAGGTGTGTATGTACACACATATCTATGTATGAATTTCTCACTCACATCCCCCCAACCACTTCAATGATTCTTCAATGCTCTATCAGCACTAAATTTCCT
Organism: Stenodema calcarata; assembly: GCA_963920205.1. Lineage (NCBI taxonomy): Eukaryota > Metazoa > Arthropoda > Insecta > Hemiptera > Miridae > Stenodema > Stenodema calcarata. The sequence goes on along the minus strand of OY986048.1, from coordinate 56,493,496 downwards.
TTACAATGCATTGGTCAAAAGTATTTTTGACCCAATATTAACCTGAATTGATTTTAATCTGTTGGCGAGCGAAATATGGATACTAATTTTGTACAAAAATATCGTGCAAATTATTGAATGGTCTGTTCCACACAAAATTACTGCTCAATATTTTAGTGCCGATTCAAGTCGTGGAAACCCTTCACACTGCGCTCCGCAAAAATTTAAAACCTTCCCGAAAAATATTGAACGCCCTTTTTTTACACAATATTTTTCCTCACCCTCTCAATATTTTGGTGGAATTTTAGGCTACTCTTAGACAAATCCCCTAGTTCATATTTTTCTACCCAAAAGGTGATCACGTGTTCAAACGTCGCGACGTGTCTCATGCATCGTGGTATCGGTGTTACGGATATGTATGAGTCCATGGACACCATGAACAGCCTTGGAAGAGAAAATGAAACGAGATAAAACATAACACTAAATGAATCCCAACTTGTGGAACTTCTGTACTAGAATACTGTACCTACGCATAGAAGTGATCTAGATAGATGAGTACAAATGTGTGGAGTAGGTGGAAAAATTGTAGATTCTAAGCCACCTTCGTTCATTGTATTAAATAAATATTTTCCTAATAATTGTTTTAATAAATCATGATTGTTGTCTTATTAAAAATAATTGTATTTATTTATTTTTTTCGATCTGTTGTAGGTGAAGCGGCTATGAAACTAGTGCAGTTGAACGGGGGACATCGTGGTGGGGCAATTATGGAAAGAGCACCCCTGTTCAACCCATCTGATCTTCTGTGGAGATACCCTCTTGGATTCCAACCTTCACCTCACCCTTATCATCAACTTGACTTGAGGATGCACTTGCCTGCGTCTTTAGGTAAATCATTCCGTTATTGCGCTTCTCTACACATCCCTCGTGGATTTTGTGTTGGATGTTATACGTTTAATTCCACTTTCAAAACAAAAAACCGAAAGTTGGATACCTGTGTAATGTTCTTGATTGACGTAAAGTGTTTGGTGACATCCTGGTATTTGGTGACGTCATGTTTAGCCACAATCCGCACTTTGTTTGGTGGTTTGTGCATCCTTTATGCGGCATCTTTTTGAAAATATATCACCCTCTTATTTCGATTACAAAACAACAACATGTTGAGGAGTTGTGTCCCTAGTGCGTGGAGATGAGGCGCTGTCCCTGACAACTGTCTGCCGCTATTCCGAGTTCATCGCGTTCTTTTGTCCCTGGTCCTGGTCAAGTTCAAGTTCCGAAACCTTGAGCCCCCCGCTCAGAGCTGAGTCCTTTGATCCGATCAAGTTCACGTCCTCAGACTTAATCGCTCCCTCTGAAAAGTCGACAACCTGAAGAAGCGGGAATGCGACCTCAATTATTGTACGAAGGTCCCGATTATCGAGGGTGACAACCTCTCACTTCCCCGATACACGATACCACCTCGTTTCCCTGAATTTTGAATTTGTTTCGATAATTTTTCATCGTATTTGACGAATACTCCCTTGGGCTCTCTGTTATGCCTATTACGCACTGGGATTCTACGTTCGCGCGAGCTGTGTCTGGGATTTATTTCTTGCATCCTGGACGCTCCTCAACAATGAATCTTGCATCTCGTGTGATGCGTTTTAGTATTTTTTGAATCCCATCCGAAATGGGATTGTTTAATGCCGCACAACTCTGAGTCAGTGTGTACGTGAATCTCTGACATCTGGAACGGAGTGAACCTCTACCATTTTTGCACTTTCCTGTTTTGGTTTTTCTTTTGTCCAATTTTCTGTTACAACAAGCCATCCCACTGAGACTCCCGTTCATCTTCCGCCCTCAATTCTGCTTAGCAACTCAATGGTGATGGCTGTGCAGACTTCAGGGACACACTCGGATGTTAGGAACACACTGTTTAGAAATTGTGAACGTATAGATGAGCTTGTATGTCTACACTGCAAGGTTACTGGTAGCAGAAACTGGCACCCTAAATTTTGTCCCCTTTTTGAAATACGTGGCCCGACCACTCTTAGGCGATGTTACGATACATGCCCACGCTTATTTCGATCCTTGAATAAACCACGCATCCACCAACTCTGTGGCTTTTTTGATAGCATTGTTTTACACTGGAGAGTGATGAAGATAGCTACTGCAATCCCTGAAAGCCCAACCTCGTTCATCATGGCTCAGATTCAAACTCGATGCGTACACGATTTCCAGTGCGACAATGTTGCGGGGCGAAGAGTCTACGACATGAATCCAAGCCTCTGCGACAATGAGTTCAAACTAAAAAATCCCAGTGCGTACTAGGTTCGTTGATTCTGCCAAGACACTATGCTGCACTCATCGCTCTAATAATGATGCTTGAGCGTATAATCAGTGGTGTAAGTTTTAAATGGGTTCTTACTAATTCAGTTACACATTTGATTTTGTAACCTGATGAAGTATTTGATGAACTTTTAGTGAAGATTACCCAGCTCGTATCAATATGCCATGTACTGGAGGAGGCTCAAGGGTTTATAGACGAGTATACCATCAAAATCAGTCTCATTTACAGAAATGTCAAAATTAATTTAGTTGGAACTGGGACAACGGAACTTGTCATATTTCTGCATACGCTCGCTATACATGTGTGGGAATTTGGAATAGTTTACCTTAAAATTGTATTCAGCGTTCTTAGAAACCTCCTGTTGTGTTTTACGTGAAAGTTCAGTCTGAAGCCCGTGACGACTGGGTGCTCAGTGATGTCATTAATGTCAAACAATTGCCGCGCAATCTGAACTTACTCCTTCGAAATTCACAGAACGAATAAGACTGAACCTGTTGCCCTGTGGAAGGTTATATGGGGCTTAATGGAGATTAATATATTTTATTCATTAACCATCCCCAAAGTATATTGAAGCTAATAAGGCAATAGAATCCAATCGATTGTTTCTTTTGTCTTAATAAAATCGTCTAAAAACAAATGAGGTTCACAAATGAATTGACGACATCTGACATGTAGAAGTGATCTAATCGGGATGAGAATGAGGTCAAAAGCGGCCCCACAAACCGATAACTCCAATTCTCATTTGTTCTACCTCGCGAGATACAAAAAAAGAACCAGAGTTGGAAAGTGTGTTTGCAATTTTAATCCAACCTATTGAAACATCATGTGGAAATATGTAGTGTAATTTCTCGCCGGTTAATTTGTACAGTACCGCTAGACATGTTTGGGGAACCTACTGGCTTATTTTTATATCGAGGTGGTAATCAAAACAGTGGTTTCAACTTGTGGTCGTCCGTTCTAAGCGCCTTCCCCTGTCGAAAATTGTCTAAAAATAATACGAACCTAAGGTGCTTGAACGGAACATGGACTAACTTGGTGTTGACAGGTTGAGTGGGAGTGTTACCCGGTAGTAAGTGGAGGGGTCAAAGACCTCTTCACATGAAGAAGAGATGTGGGATGTCACGGTAGTACACCGTGTAGTAAAGATTCTAAAATACGTGTATATACCCCTTGGGATGAGATGAGTGAGATGCTATTTCGGTAGTGTCAAACGCGAAACGTGATGCTGTGTATTTACGGGTGAGACCCGCGTCTCTTCATCTCTACATTCTGTTGGCACCTCGTGTTCTGGGCTGACCCTGCAGACGCGATGGTTGAAATTGGAACTAAAATAACGAGCGCTAAAGTAAATATTTCAATTTGAGCACATGATTTTGTCACCAGTTACGGCAGTGGTCCAATCGTTTTTCAAGTCCACTTTTCTATTCAGCAAAGAGGGGTTCAATATTGTCACCTGAGGTTTCATTTGTCTGAAGGATTTTACCATTTGTTTTCCCTGACAAATACAGCTAATTGTCTTGTTAGGTATTCAGAGTAGTGTCTGATGCTCTTGATCTCGTTATACAGTGTGAACCAAAGCAATCAGTGCAGTTTCAAAGGGCGATTTAAAGTAAAACGGAGCAGCTTCGAAGAATGCGGGTTTAAAAAAAATTAAATTCCATACATCACTCCATTTTAATTACTTAGGCCCTAAAAATTATGTCAGGAACGTGGTCCCCCTGCGATGCACTGATATATATCAGCCTGTGATTGCGCTTGAATTGTGATTACTATAGTAGGATAAAGTCTGTAATCACCTACAACCGGTGTTAATTAGTATTGATAATTAGTGTTACTAAGAGAACCAACAAATGATGAACGGTTTGTTGTTGAAATTATTTTGAGAGACATCCACGATTGTTTAGAGAGTGGTGGGAATATCGCTGCTCATTTGTATTAAAATTGATGAAAATAAAATAAATCACAATTAATATTTTCATGCTGCCACTCTCTCATACCATCCAACTATTGTGAGCTTCTTGATTTACCAGCTGCCATATTCGAGTTTGTCAACAAATTCACCTAACATCTCTTATTCGTTGTATATCTCCACCATTGAATTATGTTGACCTAATTAATAGTTAAATTTTATTTTGTTTACAGCCAGTGACCCTCGACTGTGGTCGAGGGAAGACGTCGTCGCCTTCCTCCGGTGGTGTGAATATGAATTCGATCTCCCACGATTCGACATGGACTTTTTCCAGATGAATGGTGCGTTTCTACTTCATATATTAGTATTGTACTCTGGATTTGAGATTCATCACAGTTTAGGATTTCCTCCATTAAATAGGTATCTAACTGTAAAGGTCAAAGAAGATTTGGAAAGGTAACCATTCAGTTTCCCTCAGTTACATCCTGACCCGCTTACACTTTAGTACAAACGTTAACAATCGAAACAACCTTTTTCTGTCGTGGTCTAATGATGATGATTTTCCTACATTATACCCTGACAGCTACTGTTTGAAGGACTAAACTGCTAAACTTTAAGAATTACCTATAAATACCTTCAAACCAGTAATAAATCGACCTAAAGAAGGTTTGTTGATCAATTTTGTAGCTGTATATTAAATTCATCGTTTTGAGACTGCACACATTTGAGGCTGCACACCATACATGGAAAAGCTATCATTTCGTAACGTGGCTGTTCTAAGATTAATTGGAGTCTCACTGCGGTCTTGCAATGTTCCAGGAAAAGCTCTGTGCGTTCTAACTAAGGCTGATTTGAACGAAAGGAGCCCTGGATGCGGGGACGTCTTACACAACGTGCTCCACATGCTCATGAGAGAAAGGTTACCATCTTCGCCCATCACGCCTCACTTCCCGTTGACGCCCTCGTGGACGATGCCTCCTGCCATAGAGTTTCCCACTTCGCAGAACTCTGTGACTCTCAGCCCAGCGCCGTCTGTGGATAGTCAGGGCTCCCCGCGTCAGCCCGAGCCAACTCATTCTACGACCACCACACCAGCTGCGACCGCCAACCAGACATATCCATCAGTGATAAGTAAGTTAAGGCAAAATAAGGTACCAACTCTTCAGTCCCAACTGGGCAGTTGTCTAATCTCAGTAGCAGCAGTGTTACGAGGCCAGGCGAGGGGGTAGCAAGGAATACTCCATTTCGTTCGTCTAGTCTTTTTTTCTAATCTAAAGAAACGAAAGCAAAGCAGTAGCTACGAATAGGTAATTATACTCACGCTGGATGAAATGGGGCAAACCCGTTCAAAATTAGAAGAAATTTGAGTTATTTTCAATAACAAACAAACACACCTTGGTTAGTCTTTGTTTGTTACCGTCAATGGTCTGATCACTGAAACCAGTGCTATTCAACTGTTATGTTTTGGTTTAAAAAACTAAAACTAAAAAAGAACCGGTTCCAGCCTAAGAAGCTTGAGTTTTCTTAATTCAAAAAATTCACTACAATTTTGACTTGGAAGTCCCTTGCAGCGGCCCAAACCCGGTCAAGACTGGTAAAGGAGAGCTGGGAGGCGCTGAACTGCCTGTGAGCAGAGAACAAAGTCGCCCTGATGGGTGTACCGGGTCATACTGGGGTGGAGGGTAATGAGTGAGCAGATTGCATAGCAAGAAAAGGGGCCTCCACAGTATTTTTAGGATATCCTTGGGTGAATGGGTGAGGGAAAAGCATAGGAGGCTTTGGGAAGACATCCCGGCATAAAGTTTTGGGAAGTTGACAATGGTAGAGCCTTGTAGGAGAAGGAGCTCAGAAGTACTGGAGCTGATGGAAATGCTGATCAAGTACATCTGGACAGAATATGGAGTGTACACGGGAGATCCCTTGTTCAGACTTTGCAGAGGGAAGGACGAAACGACGTCTCATCTCCTCTGTGATTGCCCAGCACTTGAAGCTCAACGATACAGAATCTTCAGGTCCTTAGTATCAGAAGAGATCGTGTCAGTAAGGGGTTCATCAATTTAGCAGAGAGAATAAGCACTATTCTATAGGCACTTATTATGTTGTAATTTCCATTGATGAGAATATTGATGTTGAATTAATTTCCAACTACTTGTTGCACGCAGCATTCTACACAAGGTAAGAAGTATTGGAATTCGGTTGGAACTCACGGTTTGGTAGAGCTGACTTACCTCACACAGTTTTCATGTGCAGCGCCTTCTGTAGAATTTATTCATTGTACTCAGCACTTGCGATAGATCCAATTACATTTGTCCTTCCGTTACTAGAGCGTTGACTTATTTTGATCATGCTTGCAACCAGAGGAGCTTCATAAATCACAATTCTTGATTATACGAAGTGAAAACCCAATTTCTTCATTGCTCCACTGGTTCATGCCATCCAGTCCTAGTAGCACACATAATTTCATACAATTACAATGTCAAGAGTCCAAAGCTGTAATTCTGTACGTTATTTTTTCTTGCAGATTACCAGTCTGGGCAGAGCGGAAGTTCTGGAAGTGCCCCGTCCGACTCGGAAGGCGAAGAGCCCAACAGCCCTACTGTGCGAAACAACCTCCCCAGCCCTCAACCTCAATCTCCCCTCAACGTCAAACCGCAAATATTCTTCCCTTCTGACAGTATATCAGAACCTAACACGAGTAAGTCGATCAATTTGATAGAGTGCCAGAAAAAATAATTCTGTTACAACCAAAGAAATATGGGCCAACAGAAGCTCAGATAGGGCCATAATCGTAATTATTGCCTTTGGGGCATTCAATTCATATTACTCTATCGCATTTTTAAAGGCCAGAGAAACTTTTTTTTCTTTAAGAATTACAACATTAAATGTTGGATTAGTAGTGCAGTATGCCTGTACAACAGAGAAGGGGGGGGGGGCCATGAGGTTCATAACTTAACCTAACCTACGTTTTTTAATGATTTAATTCTTTCTATTGCATATAGAGCGTTTAGGGAATCCGTGGGAAGGCATGACCCCTTATAACCCCCTCTCCCTTGAATCAGCCACTGGCTGGAACTTGGAGTCAAATAAAGTTCAAGGCTTCTGTCAGAGCATGAGGGCAGTGGAAGAAATTATTTCCCTGAGTAAAGAACCAAACTTTGGATAGTTGTAATGAAACCCAACGTTTATTGAAGGAGAGGTTGGAGCCAATATTCATAGATGGAATTTATTTCCATTCAATGAAGAGAAGAGAAAAGTCCAGTTCATTGAATAATTGGGAATACATTAGTTTTCCTGTACCATCTAATTTTACTGACTTATTTTCCATTCAGATGGGAGACTCCTGTGGGATTTCTTGCAACAGTTGCTCAACGATTCGCTCCAGCGCTACACTTCGTACATCGCTTGGAAAAACCGAGAAGCGGGCGTATTTAAAATCGTCGATCCCCCCGGCCTTGCCAAACTGTGGGGAATCCAGAAGAATCACCTGTCTATGAACTACGACAAGATGTCTAGAGCTTTGAGATATTACTACCGTGTGAATATCCTCCGCAAAGTTCAGGGAGAAAGACACTGCTACCAGTAAGTATCTTCATAACCTGATTATGAACGCAGTAATGTTGAACAAGCACTGATGTTCGTCCTGTCGAGTGTGCATGTATGCATGTATGAAGTCAGTGAATATGTTTTTGTCGCTTGATTAAAACTTCATTTATCAACCCACACCAAATATGTTGAAATTCCACTTTAAACATCCACAACTGAACTTTCCTGTAGAAGACATAATGTTATGCTAATGACAATAATTACGTTTTGCTGTATGAGTATAAGTGATGATTACTAAATAACCCCTTTCTTTCCACCCAGTCTCGTTTTTTATTGAAATTCCTCTACATGAAAGTGGAGAGTATCTAGATAAATTCAGTCAGACTTCATTTCTTTATAGTCCGACCTTTTCAAATCTCGGTATTTTAAACATATTTTGAGAACATTGGAGGCTGGGGCATCAAGTGTTTATATCCGTATCTTTGTGATTGATTAACCTTTAGAGGTAATAGTGTCTGTGCATCACTTGCAGCAGTTATGCAGTTCCTACCTGAAGCACACCATCGAATATTAAAAAGTACTACTATTAAACCAATGTTATCCGAAATCATATCGTAACGTGGGTGCGGTAAAATAGTGGAAATCCATCTTCAAAAATAAAAGACGAGTTTAGAGAGAAAAAAGAAAAAGTCTATATCCACAACAATAATAATACACTGGTTTTGGTTGTTACCCCATCATCACCCCACACAGAATCTTAAGCTTGGAAGAGAGAGGGGGCATTTGAGAATCATTCATTTGAAGGAATAGCATAGGTAGGAATAGCCCATCAATCGAGATAACCCATATTTCGTCGCTGTAGGAGCAACATGGCGTAACTCAATTTTTTCCCGTTTTGAGGTTTTAGCCTTCTACATTCAAATTTTCGCGCCGGATCCAATTATAACATCAGCTTTAATATTACACCAACAGAATGCGGTCAAATTTTTTTTTTTTGTCTCTCCTGTAAAATTGGAAATTTTGAGATACGCCACGTTGCTCCTACAACGACGATTTGTAGTAAAGGGCCTGAAACTAAATGCAATGGAGTCCATGGAAATTCAGAGGATACACCATTTGGGCTTCTCTGTAAATGATACAAGTAAAATTAGGCCTTTCCTCCTTAAGTAAAATTAGATTTCCACTCATTCCATACTCATTATATTTAGCACTGATGTGGTGTAACAGCCGCAACCGGTATACAGCGTAAACTCAAATTTATATATATTTAAGGATGTTTCATTCCAGACGATAACTCTCGATAAAATTGAGATATTTTTTGCACAAAAGAACTGTCTTGGGAATTGAAAGGCTAAGTTCGTAGATGGGCAGAATCGAGCCACTCTAATGGCAGTTTTGGGGAGTTTAGGGGGGGGGGGGTATAATTACCCAATAAGTTTAAGATTTGCACTTATTTGAATGAGATGTTCCAAACGTCACATTTTACATAACACCATTTCTTCGAAAATTTGCTCTTATAGCCATGCTGCATGACTGTGAATTTTGGTTTATTATCTTCGAAAATGAACCATTGGAATCGACCAAAGAAAAAAAATGTTCAACGCCCTTTCAAAATTTGTTGTTTTACGTATCAAGATACGTAGATTCAGAAAATCGAATTAAAAAAGAAAAAATCCATCCGTCGGCACTTTGCCCAGTTAGCGTTGTGCTAAAATTACGAAATTTGGTTTACGGGTTCGGACCAGCCCCACAATGATCCTCGAAGCTTTTCATAACCCTAGGTCAAGGGGTAGGGGTTCAAAACGAATTTTGAAATTTTTAAAATATCAAAACTCGAACAATTCAGATGAAACGGTATAGTTTTTAGTTTAGATTTTGATAAAGTTTATTTTTTAGAATTTTTTAAGAACATCTGCAGTTTTGTACGTCCAGCCGTTCGTTCACAATCAGGGCTTAAAGTTGGGGCAGATCTGCCCCGACAAGCTGCCTCACGATTCATGTTCATGTTCGTTCACTCTCATCCATTGCAAGTCGACAACATAAGAGTGAATCGTGAGGCAACTTGTCGGGTCAATTATCATGCTGGCTCAGCTGATTCGAACGGCACTTGGTTTTGAAAGTTCGAGTTAATTAATAATAATTAATAATATGTAATAATTTATGAAAATTATTAATGACCAACAATAACACTGGTCTACAAAAAAAGTGACCTGAGAGTTGCCAGCCTCATTTTATGATTGGTGGGTGTTTTCAAGGGTGCAAAATCCGAATCCGTTGTCCGTCTTTTTTGGTTGGGCGATTTTTTCGATTTTTCGACATTTTTATGATTTTTTACTACAACTTTACGATCTAAAAATCGTAATTTCACTAATTACAACTTTTCAGAGTTCCGGTTGGTCTCATTCGATGGTTGATCTGTACAAATAAGATAATAAACCGTTGTGTCAAGAATTTGCAGAGTTTCCCCTTCTTTGAACCTCGTCTTTCATTTCTCATCCCAAAGTCACTGTTGTAAAATACTGCAGTTCTACAGGATGGCCCTATTGTCTGCAGTGCTGTAGGAATTTTTAGTAGAAATTAAGTCGAATCGGCCTTCAGGGTAAAATAACATAATAGTAAAATTAAAGTTCACTATCTAATTTGAAGCAACTCTGGGCTTTTCATAAAATGTAGTTGTGGAAATGTCACTTTTCGATAACTTCGTTCCTGCATGTGTGTCTACCTATTCAATTTTCGTTCTATCACACCTTGAATCATTTGCATGGTATAGAATTGATAACTTCATACCTCACAGCCAAGACAGTTTACAGTTCAATACAAATCCACACAATTAAAAATATTTCTCATGTTATTCTCATTTTATTGTTTATAGGGGGAATCAACATTTCCTCTTGAGAAGTGTTACATTCCTGTTTACACATCTTCTGCTGCCTTCCCTGCAGTGTACCGGTTTTTATTATATTTTTATTCCCAACCGAACAGAAGAAAACAAATACTACGTTTAATATGCCATTCATATGTACATAGTGGCTTTATTGGCATACTGCTACTTGTTCTTCTAACTCACTAAGTTTGTTACTTCATGTATGGAATACTTCCCACTACGTTTCCTCGTGTTTTTATGTGCATACCACATTCTATCAGCGTGAAAAACAGTAATTAATTTTGATTAAGTACGTAGTTTAAAATTGAAATGTACTCACATTGAAGTTTCAACTGTGACTGTTAATAACATTCGTCAGACTATTTCGTTTTCTCAGATTTTCTATTTCACATCTAAAACTTTTTTCTAAACCCTTTGGAATCGGTTTTGAAGTGTGGAACCTAAACAGTGCCTCCCAATACAGAGGTTTATTCACCGGTAGTAAAGTGATTTTTGCAATGGGTCGTTCTCCCAGTTCATACAAATGACACGGTTCTGATTTCACTGCGAAAAATTTACGTTTTCCAATGATTTTTGTCCATGAATTGCTCTATGGTAGGCTGCTAAAAGAAACACGTTCATAGAAATCATTTTTGATGAAACCATAATAATATTATGGTCTTAAATTCTTTATCCCTCACTGTTGGAGGTGTGAGGGAAATAGGTTTTGGGGGTTACATTAAATTGAACAATTGCATGTGATTATCAACAACATTTACAATATCAATAACATTTACAGTTTATCGAACTCCCTTATAAATACACAAATCTACTGTAATATAACGTGAATCAAATTCACCTTGTAGTAGGTAAACATCACTACCATGAAAACACACGGACAAGGGACCTAGAGCTAGAAGTTCCATGAAATAGATTATCCTCGTTTTGGCGGAAATCTGCTACAGTGTACAATCTAGTGATGGTCCAATTTCAAAACGCTGCAAATTTTTGGACAAGGATTTATGATCTCCTGTACAGATCACCCTTCTGTCTAGATCACTGATCTGTTCAATTTTTACCACGTTTCTAGTAGTTCGGCTTCTTGTCTGTCTGACGGTGTGGAATTTTGCAGTCGAGTTTAAATTTTAAACATGGTTTAGAAATGGATAACAATGAAACATTCACTCACTTCAAGTTTGTTTAAACAAATTAGATTTGGTTGATTGGATTCTCTGTAATTTAAATTAGACGATAAATTAGACACTTGAAATTTTAAATATAGGTCGGTATCCTGCAAATAATTGGATAAACAGGATGTGAAATGCATTGGGAATTTCCTTCATATTTCCAGGTCAGAGTCTCATCAATATATACAAAACCAATTTAAATATATCACAATAGGATTCACTGTTATTTAATTCCTAACAATCATAGATTGCCTATCCCATTGCCTAACGATCCTCCCTAAAAATTGTAGAAGAACCATGAAAAATTATTCTATTCCGTTTTAAAATCGTGGTATTGTTTTTTTTTTTAATTTTAATTTATTATTAAATAATTTATTTATACAAATGATGAAATAAACACTTATATTGATGATAACTATTCAGAATTATTTCGTATTAATATAATTCAGGGAGTTTTCTTGTATCTACGTCCACAAAATATCCAAAATAACCTTCTTTCCAAAGTCACGAAAACTATCTCAGAACAAGAAACTCTATGTCTCAAAACCACGAGCTGTTTGAATCAGCTGGGCAAGTGTGAACAGTGATACTTTGATCTTGGTGGGCAAGGGAAGGGGGGGGGAGGTTCACGAGGTTCATAACCTAACCTAACGTATATGGACACATAGAGAGGAACTGACGTAAGTAACGTGAAGTAACGTTTAGAGAGTAACTGACAATAATGTAACTGAGTAACTGACACTATCTTGAAAATCGAGATATCCTGTCGGAACGTTTGTGGTCAGTCAACAATAAGACCATCCCCCCCCCCCCCCCCCGTCCCTAGAAAGCCACTGTGTTGACGAATTATTATTGGCTCAACCTTTGAGCCCTGGGAGGTCTTGCAAACTTCTCTAAATTGAAATCCATTTAAATGTGAAAATTCAGGTTATAAATGAAAAAAAGATAACTTTTCTGCCATCAAAGTCAGCAACTTGAGTCGTGGGAGATAAATAATGAAATTTTAAGGCCTATAAACAAATTGATACTGGGATTAAAATCCTTGAGCAACAAGCTGAAGATATATAATAACCATTGAAAATTTCACACAGATATGATCTCATCAGGACGTAAATTTGTATGTATTTGGAGAATGACCCATACACACTGGCATTGACACTCGTTTCAATTCTCTCTTTCAAACATACATTTAATTTTGTTTCTATCACATTTTCTATTCAACGTGATCCAAATGTTAGACCTGTTTTCGTTTTTTATTTTTCCCATAATTTTCTCCTTGCATGCTCATGAACTGTTCTTGATGTGATGCCCTTCACCATGTAGTGTTCTATTTATTTACCTACCATCCTTAACTTTGCGCATAACAGATTGCCCAATTTATGCTGGTCTTTTTGTGTTGAGATTGTTTTCATCAAACATTGGAAGTGAATCATTTTTGGTTCCAAACCAGGAATTTCGTAGGATAGTCGTTTTCGTTTTATTTTGCATGAACCAGAAACTGGTTCAATGTTATTTTTTCATTTCCTACAATTGGACAAAAAAATAAAAATCAGAAGTACTTAATATTTTTTTATAATGTTGTAAAGTTTTACAAATCCTCCACCCATTTTTGTACAACATAGAACAGCATGAGGCATTAAACAAGTTTTGGGCGAAATTGGGAACATTATTATTCTGGTTCCCTCTACAAAGTCAGGAGATGTACTCGTGAACATGAATAGATTATGTTGTGGGATTTGAATATTGAAAGTTACGGAGAACTTTACTGATAAACTTTGTAAATGATTTTAGATTCCTGCGTAATCCAAGTGAGTTGAAGAGCATCAAACACATTTCTTTGCTGAGAAACCAAATGAGCAATCAACAGACCCAGCAGCAGGTGCCATCCAATCATCAGATGATCAACCATCAACACTCTGACTACAAGCAAATCATGCAGCAACTTCAAACGCAAACCAATACCGCTGCAGCAACGACTCAGGCGTCAGCCCATCAAACAACGAATCAAACTCTGAATTTGCCCCAGCAGCAGCAGAGTATTCCATCGCACTCGCCGTCAGCTGTGAGCCAGGTGCAATCTTCTTTTCAAAAGTTGAAATCGGAATTGGACGAGGAGCCTACTGACCTCAGCAGGCATGCTCACAGCAACTCAGGCGTCAGCGCCGAGTTACAAGTCAGTCTTTGTAGGGATGAATACCAGCTGGCGCAAGCTGAGGATTTGAGCCTTTCACATACCCATAACATTAAAACTGAGGCATCATAAATGGTGTAGTTGTAACTGATGTAATTTACGAGTTTTGAACTTTCGATTCAAACCACTTCACAGTTCGTCATGTTACTATCAAGTATAAATGTTGAAATATTATTTTTATTTTTTGTAAATGGGGCAATAGAATTGTGAGTTTATTTGACAAGTTGTACTATATTATGCACATGATGTATTTATAATATTGACCCTCATCCAATAAAGTAATTTTCATTAAAATTGTGGATATTGCGAATAGCTAGCTGGAAATTGAACTGACTAGGTAACTGAGCTTTTACTGTTTGTGGTAAAATTGATGTTTGAAAAGGGCATATCTTCAATGTCCTCATCAGTACCACCTGTAAATTTTGAAGCCCTCATTAGGTAGGATTAATGGACACGACATATTCTCGTCCGATTCGGAGCATGTGAGCGCAAACACTTTAGAAATAAATTAATCAATTTCGTCGGATTTCAAACCCCAGTGAAAATGTACTTTTCAATTATTTGTTTGCAATCAATTGGAGTTTTGAATGTGCATCTTTTAGTCAAGATTTCCCAATTACGTGTTTCATGTTGTGTTTTCAATCCAAATCCACTCATATTTCAAATAGTATAACGTAAATATTAAATAATTTTAAATATTAATTTTGACCCCCATAGTCTGAAACCTGTGGAAATTATTTAGTAGCTACTTGAAGACTGGTCCCACGATCCGTTCTCTCCTACTACTTGCCCACTCACTTCATTCCACCACCTCTAGTTGATGTCACCCATTTACAGAGGATCAACAAGCACGATGCTTCAATCATTCTCTTCCCACCACCCACACTTGATACATACACTTCACCTCCACTCCATCAAATTGGTGGTCTGAATAATCACTTGCACTGACCTTTTTTGGAATTAGGGGAAAACACAGTTTTCAAAAACAAAAATTCACTGGTCCGAGTAGAGGTGGTTCTGAGAAGATCTGCGTTCCTCCGTTGTTTGAATTGAAACGGGTGGGTTATGGGATGGAGAGCCCAATCAAGTGCAATGTAAGCGTGTTGTTTCTTGAACCTCGGCGTGTACAGGAAAGATATAGACTAGACAGTGGATTCACAGAATCAAATGAGTGGGTGAAAAAAAAAAAAAAAAAAAACATGTAGTAATGAACATTGTAGGGGGCATAATGAAGAGTTCCAATATGTCTCATCCAGGGGAAACTCATATCCAATTATGAACGATTGTACAACGAACGGCTTTTGTTCCAATGCGCTAATTCTTGAACTTGGTGGCTACAACGACTTTTTTTCTTGCAATAAAATGAACTGGTCTTCCAACTTTCAAATTTGTGCCTTGATAGTTACCAACTGCGGATGCAAGCTTTAAGAATTTAGATCAATATTGATTTGTTAAGTTAATGTTTTTGGCTTCTATAGTAATATTTATGATTGCTTAATCAACAGAATGAAGTACCTACCTAGTAAAGAAATTGAAGAGTCTAATGTGTACGATACATTATAATGTTATTTCTAGGAATTGTGGTATAGTTCCTCTGTGTACCTTGCATGAGTTAATCAACCATGTGTTACATTAGTAATTTTATATGAGAGAATAGTGCCGGTCAAAGTAGACGTAGGACACTCTGCCTCCTCCAAATATCTATTTCATCTGCCTAATTTTGAGGTTGCTGAAGAAGATGAATACAGTTGGGATTCTCTTCAATGTAGAATGCTGGTAGTGTCTGATTGACTAGAGCACCGTGGACAATATACCATAGTTAGATTGGTTGTTATATTGTACCAAGGTGATTTTTTTCAACTATTAAATTGTTGTATATAATGAAGAATATAAATTGCCTATATACTATTTAATTATACTTGAATCATTAAACACGCGTGTGTTAAATAATAAATAATTATAAGAGATTCATTGTTGATGTTCATCAACCCTATGGTTATTATCGTTCATTGTTAGTTTTTGCAGATATTATAACTCTGCATAAAGAGCACTTGTTTTATTATCTGAATTTACAAATTATGTAAACTTGCCTTTTCTTGATATGGTACATGACAGTGTCATAATTCATACATACTACCCTTTTTATTGATGCTTGAACTTATTACATCATAATAGATTTATGACAAAATATGAAATGAATTTTTTTAAATTAATAAAGTGATTAATTTTTTTTACAAGAAGGTTTTTTTTTGTTCAACAAGTTACCAGTGGGTACCAACCAGTGTACAAAAATTGTTACGATTCAATGTCGGTCAATTGCAGCGTGTATGTATGGTATGGATATCTCACCATCTGCTACTAAACAAACCACTATAACAAGAAATAACGGATTTATATGCTTCCTTCATGTAGACTACTGCTGCCATAAGAGATTTTCCGTGATAAATTATCTGGTTAAATGCAGCAGTTGGAAAAAAAAGTTTGAAGTTGGATTGAGAAGTTTCAAGTTATCCAGAAGTTGGTTTCCTTGGGAGTCAGAATGTATTTCGTCGGGACAGCTCACTTCAACACACCCAAATTTGAGCAAAATGTGATTTGTACCTTGCTTGAAACACCTTGTACAGGTTCTGTGTACAACTGATATCGTCTTTCAGAAAAATGTTGATAACTTGTTGATGATTTGTACCGTTATTTATGCAAAGGTCTTCAATTCGCCTACTATTCCCAGTGCCAATAATATATTTATGCTTAAACAGCTTATGTGTAATGTTTTTGTTTTTTCCTTGACAGCGTGTTCATTGTATCATAATTCTACTAGTTGTAAGTAGTGGCTGATATTGTATTAATGTTCATAGAATAGTAATGTTGGTTCTAATGATAATAAATAGATTTACTGCTGTTTTGTGGCTTTCTTTATCTTTAAAGGCTAATGTACTGTAAATATCTGGTAATGTATTTTTACTTTTTCATCATCCTTTGACAGTGATTGAATTCAGGCAATTGCGGTAATGCAATAGATACAATGAATTTTGTGATAGGATTGTAGATAAATGCTATGATTAGCAAGCCTGTTATTAGAACGTATTGAATCAATTCAATAATTTAAAAGACTACATTTATCATTTTCTTGTCAACGAAAAAATTGGTACATGTTAAACATTCCAAGTGATAATTATCGTATTGTTGTCATGTGTTGAAATTTTGGTGAGCCAAACAAATCTCAGCCGAATGAAGAAAACCCTCTGCATTTTTGTGATCTCTTGAAATGAGTGTTTGGACTAATTTTGTGAGAAGATTTTTGGAGGATTACTAGCTCCAACGAACTTGTATAATAAAACTCCTTAGTTCTGTAGATTGGCTTTTCATAAAGTACCTTTCCCTCCGATGCAGGAAAATGTTGCAACGTGCTTGGTGTCCATACTTTGAATTTGTGAGTGTGGAGGGGGGGGGGGGGGGGGTATGAGGCTCAGAACTCAACCTAACCAGTAACCTTTTCTATCTAACTCCTGCTTGTACTCGTACATCAGTACCTTAGCCAGGAATTTCGTTTGGTGAAGGGGGTGTGGGGGGGGGGGGTTACAAACAGGGTACTAAATAGAGGGTTTTCAACTAGTTTTAACACTTTTCATAATCGAAAAACTTAATTTTTCAAATAAATCTCTTTGATTTAGCTGCGTTCATTTTAACCCGCCATTTCTCACACCAATCTTTCGTGTCTTCGAGTGTGCTCTGCAGTTCCAATCCGGATGCTCGGAATGTATCCCCTACTTGCAGGAAGGCTGTGTCGACAGCATATTGTGCGGACATGGAGTTAACTGAAGGGGAAACGGGAAGGTCACTCACATACACCAAGTACAAGAACGGACCGAGTACACTGCCCTGCGGGACGCCAGCTGTAACAGGTCGGGTTGCAGAAATGGCTGTTTTGTACTTGACCGCTCCGTGCAGGTAGGAAAGCATTAGTCGATAGTAGGTGTCTGGTAAATGTGGCTTAAGTTTGCTGAGAAGACCAGGATGAAAAACCTTATCAAAGGCTTTCTCAGATTCAAGAAATACGCCAAGGCACACTTTCTTGGTTTCATAAGTATCAAGACTCTTCTCAACTACGCGGTGCAACTGCATTGGGCAAGAGTGATTTGCTCGAAAGCCAAATTGGGTATCAGGGAGAAGATGTGCAAGGTGTGAGAGAAGTTTTGGCAATAAGAGGCGCTCGAATACCTTGAATAGGGCTGGCAATAAACTAATAGGTCTGTAACTATGCGGGTCCCCGGTTTTTTAATTAAAATAATTTGTGCATGTTTCCATTTGTTTGGAATATGGGTTGTTCTCAACATGGCATTATATATTTGCGTTAAAAGGACAATCCCTTTCCTCGGAAGAGCCTTCAAAAGATTATGCGTGATCAGGTCGTGTCCTGGTGATTTTTTAGTGCGAAGTCTGTTAATGACGTTGCGTACATCGCCTGGAGAAAAGAAATCGGCAAACGGAGAGAGTTGCAAAGGTTCACCCAGACTTTCGTATACTGTGGAAGTGAACTCGGGGTTGCTGTCCAAGTGAGGTGTGAACTGCTCTGCCAGGATTCTAGAGAATAGATCCACTTTTTCTTGAGTTGTGGTGTACCAGTGGCCAACAAATTTTAATGGGGGTATGTCACTATTGGTTTTGGTGATACGTTTTGTTATTGTCCACAACGAATTGTCCTGAGAATTGAGTGATACCAGTTCGTTGTAGGTTCCCTTGTCTCTTTCCTCTTTCAGAGCGTTTTTTAGTTGCCGGGTTGCGCGATTGTAGTGGGCCTTAGCTTGTGGATCGAGGGTCGCTTCCCATGTCCTCCTTGCGGCTTTTTTAATTAGCAAGAGGTTTGCTATCAATGGGGAGCATTGATGTGCGTTAGTTGTATGAGGTGCCGATTGGTGAGTGGAGGCCCGCCCAGCAGCAATTTCCACTATACTTGTGAAGGAGGCGACTGCACTGTCTATGTCAAGAGGTGTTATAAGGGGGATATTCAGGGTAACAAGTTCCTGCACAACAGTCTTGTACGCTTCCCAGTTACAAGGGTGCTTCATAAGTTGTGGAGTTGCTCTGAGCGTATTGCTGGAGTGAGAGAGCTCTATGATTACTGGATAGTGGTCAGAACTCATCTCGTGGACTACACGTGCACAAGATGCTTTGTGGATGGTGTTTTTGCATAGAAAGAAGTCGAGTACATCAGGAGTATTACCATTGTCTGGGTAAAAGGTGGGTTCCATAGGGACAATCACATCTAACGAGTTACGCATTATGATTTCATGGAGTAATCTGCCGCGAGGATTAGTAGTGTGGCATCCAAACCTGGGATGTTTTGAGTTGAAGTCTCCACCGAGCACAAAGGTGGACTGGAGCTCGTGCATTAAGGATAAAAAGTCACTCGCTTGCACCAAGTTCTCAGGGCTGGAGTAGAAAGAGCCTACTTTAATGCGATTGAATTGTGAGTTCTGTAACATGATTTGGCATGCCTGCATTTCATTTTCGATAATAGGAGGTAACTCATCGTGCTGTACAGAGTTTTTCACTAGCATTGCAGACCCCCCCCCCTTACCTCTACCACTAGGGTGATCCGATCGGTATACCTTATATCCCGGAAAAAACAAGGTATGGCGCACAGATAGTTTGGTTTCAGTCAAGAGAAGTATGTCAATGTTGTAGGTTTGAAGGAAAAGGAGTAATTCATGGTACTTGTTGAGCACCCGCCTGCAATTCCATGTGCAAATGATAAGATTAGGTGTATAAATTGTGTTCATTATTTCTTCATTAATACTGGAATGAGCTGAGCAAGCATTTCAATGAGAGGAGAGATGATGGTGAGGAGCTTATCAATTTTTTCAATCAGCACATTTGAAGTGAGATGACCGCCACTCACTGTTTGAGCGTATGTTTGTGGTTGAGAGGATGTAGGAGTGCCGGCAGTGGTTTGTTGAGCAGGTCCTGTAGCGTGTGTTGGTCTGTTGGGACAATTTTGTTTCCTGTTTTCGCCATGTGATTCGCGAATTCGCCATTTGGAGGAAGGAAAAGACTTTTTCTGGAGTTCCTTGTGTGTGATACAGCCTCTGTAATTTGCAGTGTGATTTTGTTTGCAATTTACACAAACAGGGGGTGCTTCCTTAGGCTTATCGCATTTGTCGGTGGGGTGAGGGGCGTCACACTTGACGCATCTGGCGCTATTGTGGCAGTAGTTTTTGGAGTGCCCGCAAGCTTGGCAGTTTATGCATTGTATTATAGTTCTACGTAGTTTCGGTGGCTCAACCTTAATTTTCCAACTATAAAGATCTTGAAGTTCGTAGATTTTTGCATTATTTTCATCGGGGGCGAGATCGAGGAAGAAAAGAGGAAGCGCGACCTTGGTCACTGGGTGGTGAACCGGGATCATCTGTACTGGCTTTGTTTCAGTTCCTCCATCATTATTGATACATCATACGTTGGGTGCAGACCGCGTAGGACTATTCGAAAATTCCGGTCCGATTTGACTTGAAACGTGTTGAATTGAGCATCACTTTTTTGTAGGTAATCTACTGTGCCACGATAGTCATCAATCTCAGCGAACGTTAATTTCAATTTGCCTTCCACAGTGATGTGTTTGAAGGGGGCCTTACAAATAGATTTGTATTGTAAACAAGATCGAAATGCCAACCACTTCCAACGATAGTTTCAGCCCGTGATAAGAATGTGCGGACCATAGCCGCCTGTTATTGTGCAGTCCGTTCCCATATTACTTGTCCTCTCGCTTCATTTCATGTAAATAATAAGCGTAAGATCATGTCTGGAGCTCGGAATCGCGGCTCAAGTAGTTAACATTTTTAAAAAAATCCCCAGTCATGCAGCATGACTATAAGAGCGAATTTTCGAAGAAATAATGGGTTTTATGTAAAACGTCTCCATTAAAGAACATGATGTCCATGAAGAACATCTGAAGTATCAACCACGTTTCTTCATCTTCAAAGTGCTCCAGTTTGAGAACGGAATGAGATCTTGCAATTCTGAAGTCGCCATCATGTTAAGCACGAAAAAAACATTTAAATGGAGGTTTTTATTGTCAGAATGTTTCATTTTGGGAATTTATGGAGAATTCTTCCCCCCTAAAACTCCCCATAACCCCCCTTAGAGTGGCCCGATTCTGCCAATCTACAAGTTTAGCCTGTCGATTGCCAAGACAGATTTTTTGTGCAAATTTGAACTTTTTATCTCAATTCTATCGAGAGTTATCATCTGGAATGACGCATAGGTACATAAATATATTTGAGATATATTATAGATTTTCTTCTCGGGCTGATGACGCTGTAATGCGAAAATTACCTTAAGATTTCCAATTGTATAATATAATATATTAAGTGTTAATAATTATATTAAGTGTTTATCTCCTTCTAATTTCTCCTCCTGTGAAAATACGATTTTCACGTATCGTATTTATCCAGAATATCACCGCGAGTGCTTTCGTTTCCACAACCGGACATATATGAATATATACATATAATTTTTGGTGACTTTTGGCAGTGGATTCAGGATGGTTTGAAACGGATTTTGGTATGAAAATGTTTCGAAAATTCGAGTTTTAAACATTTTGGACCGTGAACAATAGCTACATTTTCTTCAAAAATTCGCTAAAAGTACTTGAAGCACTTCTGTCTTACGTCTGCATTCTATTACGTCAGTTTGTTTCACATGATCGCTAATGAGCGGTAGGTACTTGGGACTAATAGGACACCGCTCTAGATATAGGTAAAGCTTTAGTTATTAGTGTATCTGATGGTTGGATCAAGTACATACGTGCCTATTTGTAGTAGGTACGTACTTTAATACTTTAACAATGTTACGCCGGTGCTAGTATTTTGGGATACTGCTTGGAACGCGGTTGGGTAGGTAATACATAACACAACAACCTGACTTGGTCCGCACAAACAACGGCGTGATAAGAGTGATAACATTCTGACATGCGCGTTGGAGTTTCTTGAAATCAGCATTTTCTGATTGTTGTGAGAGGTAAATAGTAAGCTCGAGTATGATCGTTCTTCAGAATAAGGCTTAGGAACCCCCAAAATTGAATAAAATTCATTTTAATCAGAAATGTTTCGACGGATTTTTCATCCCTTTCCTAGTCCACCTTTTTCGACATTTGAATAAGGATTTTTTATGATGAAAACTGCAATTATTCAATCAAAACGCAATTTTAAAAAACCGTCCTTTTCGTGCAGACAAAAAAATCTCAACAGCTACGGGCTCCACGCTGAACTCATGAGAAATATCATTTTTAACTCAGTTAAATTAAATAATATTTATTATGGCAATTTTCTCCTTGTTATATAACATGGCAATTTTACAGTGACACACTGGCTGTAAAGTTCCTTTGCAGGTTTCTACCAATTCTTGTCAGAGACCTGAGGATCCTCGACTTGGAGTTATGTACGATTTATATTTGCTTCAACGGCACACCAACACGAGTTGAGTGAGATTACAAACAACAAGACTGGTTATTCCACTTCCAGTTATGAAATCGTTCGCAGTACAAAACGCGATTCTACAAGTTCCGGGACTTCCCGTCCCAGTTCTGATTATTTCCGGAACTGCCAGAATGCGCAGTACAAAAAAAAAGCAACTGCCAATGCCTACCGTGACAATTTGTCGAGGGCAACGAAATAAGAGAAAAGCACACACACACACGTAGCATAGTATCCACGATTGTGTTGTCCATGCTGGTGTGTCGGGAAGCTGCGGCGAGACCCGTAATAACAATTTTATTACCCTACGGGGGTAGTATTATTATATTTTGTTCGAGTGGTTACAATCTTGTTGGAAACTCGAGTGGTACGTGATTTTTGTTGGTTTATAAACGTTGTTTTCATTTGTGATAAGTCGACAGCTGCGTGGTGTGATTCAAGTTAGGACGTCGTGGGTATTTCATCTTTCTCTATTTACCAACTTCAATAAGTTGGCACTTGGATTTGAGTAGTTGAATTTGGCTATTGCTGACGAACCGTTCTTGAAACACTTGCAGTGTTATATTGAATAAATAGATATTCATGTTTAACTCGATTGTAAGTGCGTGAATGTTACTGGTATACGTGAGGAATGGTGAATGACAGCTGCTTCTCGTATTTCCATAGGTTCCGGTGCACCACAGGACGTTCTTTTTGTTGCCATTGCTCCATCAGCTTCAACATCAGTTTCTCACGCAGCTTCCCCAGCAGTTTTTGAGGTAGCTAAAATGATACCATTATCCAAAGGAGATGATGATCTGAATCCCCGTAAAACAGGCCGATTGGGTTTCAAACCACCCTAGTATCAAATAATAAAGAGGAATAACATTATTGTCATCCGTAACGATCTTATCATTATTTCTTATTCGCTAATAGTGTTGGTTGTTCAGTCCATAGCTCTCCTTTCTTTAAAAAGTAACGTACGTACGTGATGGAAAAGTGAATAATTTTCCGGGATCTTACTGATATCCCAAGTCGAGATCAACATCTGCACATCAGTACAGATATGGTGCACCACATGACGTTCTTTTTGTTGCCATTGCTCCATGTATTCAACATCACTTTCTCTCAGGCAGCTCCCAAAGGAGATGATGAGCTGAATCCCCGTAATTAGAGGCCGATTGGGTTTCAAATCACCCTAGTATTAAATATTAAAGAGGAATTACATTATTATCTGTGACAATCTTATCATCATTCCCTATTCGCTAATTAGCGCTATTTAATAGTGTTGGTTGTTCAGTCCATATCTCTCCTTTCTTTAAAAAGTTACGTACGTACGTGATGGAAAAATGAATAATTTTCCGGGATCTTACTGATATCCCAAGTCGAGATCAACATCAGCACTTCAACATAGGTACTTCTGAAATTAAACCTGAAAGGGGGAGTAGGTACCTCAAAGTGACCTGGGGAAAGCTGGAAAACAAGGTCAGGAAGCAAGATGTAGGATATTCCTGCTTTTTTCTGTTTTTGGATTATGGCATATGGGATAAAATTGGTCAAATTTCAAAATTTAAGTGTTCTACACATCGTTCTATGACCATTGCTCGTAGATCCCACAATGCCTGATCTGATTGGTGCAGAGTTGGTGGGGGTAGTTGCTGATCTCCCATACTGTAGAATGACAGGAACGGACTCACAAACTTACAAATCTAAACTACAGTCGATGAGGACAGATGATAACATTGAATGATCGCTTAATATTTTCCCTATATACACTGAAGAACAAGCCAATCCATAAGAGTTTATATCAATTTCTCTCTGTTCAACAGGTCCAACAACGCATCCGACCACAGCTATCGGACGCTGAACACAACTAGCACTGGACAGACTGCGAGGAAATTGAACAATACCTCTGGAATACTTATATTGGTCAATGATGTTCAATGCAGGGAATGCAGTGTACCCCTGAAGTTCAACTCTTAGCAGGTATTCAGTCCTCCATCATAATGTCAGATGGCATATCATTCATGTCAAGCACATTCAGCATTCAACACAAGCAGCATTCTTAAATACACTTTTTGAAATATCTCAGACTAAGAAACTTGTTATCACAAAACCTTTCTGGGTTGAATGTGCTGTTTTACTGTTGATGATGTTTTTTTTTTTTTTTGTTCTAAATGAATGGCTAGTCTTACAACGCTCCGAGGGTTCTTGAAAAATGCTATCAATCAAATTCTATTCAAATTTATTTGTTTTTAAACTTCCTGGCCATTTGATGTTTTTGAGCTGGGTCGTTTTGAAACGTTCCACCCTTTGCTATCGACTGTCGGCGAAGCTGTGTTCCTCAGATCATCCTTAAGATGGAACATAATTTTTAAGCACAGTTCTTTTAGATGTGGTCCAGCAGTTATGGAGAAAACCCCTGTTTGATGGACAGACGGATTGTTTATTTGATCAATCAAAATTTGATATTTAATATGATTTCTTTATCAATTCCACGGTTTTACTGTTGAAGATAATAAATACAACTGAATTTATATTTCTTATTGTATTTTGTTCCAGGTCATGTCTTTCATTTCCAAGTTAAAACCTCGAATCAAACCACGCTTGGGTGGAAAAGGTGCTGATGGCACTTCTGATACGAATACTCCCAGTTCTGGCACTTGCCCACCACCATCAACTGCCACACCAGCTTCAATTAAAGAGGATGCTAAAAAGAATACTCCCAGTTCTGGCACTTGCCCACCATCATCAACTGCCACACCAGCTTCAATTAAAGAGGATGCTAAAACGAATACTCCCAGTTCTGGCACTTGCCCACCATCATCAACTGCCACACCAGCTTCAATTAAAGAGGATGCTAAAACGAATACTCCCAGTTCTGGCACTTGCCCACCACCATCAACTGCCACACCAGCTTCAATTAAAGAGGATGCTAAAACGAATACTCCCAGTTCTGGCACTTGCCCACCACCATTAAGTGCCACACCAGCTTCAATTAAAGAGGATGCTAAAACGAATACTCCCAGTTCTGGCACTTGCCCACCACCATCAACTGCCACAGCAGCTTCAATTAAAGAGGATGCTAAAACGAATAGTCCCAGTTCTGGCACTTGCCCACCACCATTAACTGCCACACCAGCTTCAATTATAGAGGATGCTAAAACAAACCTCCCTGTCCGCCCTTTGGATAATGACCACCCACCAGATCAAGAAACACTGGCGTGTCAAATTCCCAAAGCCAACGAGGCCACTGTGAAAAGTGTTCTGGCAGTAGAGGCTAACAGCAATGAAGAGAAATCAACTAATTTCAATGTGCCAAATACCTCGGGTTCTGATCTTCCTGGTGGAAAAATTGGAAATGCATTTGATTCCACCAACGAGGACATATCTGCATTTGACGACCCGTCTAGAAGTACTAATTCTTCAACCACTGCTGCCAAATCACAAGATGTCACAGTTGGCTTGCGAGAAAAACCTAAGCCTAGAATTATTGGTTTGAAACAGTACAAACCTGTTTTTAAAAAACAAGTTCGCCCCATTTCAACACCTGACAGCTCTTTTCTTCCTCTGCCAGCTGCCACAATTGATAATCCAGCTGTGGTAAAAGTTTTGGAACCCAACACTGCAACCAACTTGAGTGAAGTATCAAAGTTTATCAAATCTCAAAACCTTACAAATGAACGGGTGAATTCTGATGATGGGAATAGCGGTGACAAAGTTAATCTTGAAAGTGCGAAGTCTCCAAAACAAGATGTTGTACATGAACCCCAAGAAACCACCCATAGTTCAATACAAATCACTGAAGGCAAAAGTAACCACATTTTGGATAACCAAGTAAATTCTGAACACTCTCCTAAGAGAGATGGCATTAATGATGTCAACAAAGGAAAGGACGCTGGAAAGTCTCTATCTCTCATCAAAAGACCTCCTAAGATCTTGAGGAAAGCCCCTAAACTTGACAGAAGTCGATCTGCCGGTTCACCCATTTCCGACAAACTACCCACAGTTGCTTCTCTTGAAAAAGGTAGTCTTTCTGAGGCAACTGATTCGAATGAAAAGGAAGAAAATATGGCATCTGAAGAGATTGTGAGCGGCGTCCAAGATTTGGAAAATATTTCTAACAACCATATCCCCATTATAGATACTACTAAAAGCCGAAGTCAAACCTCCAGTGACAATGCTCCTCTCAGTACTGTTGATTCCAATACAGACAAATCAGGTTCACTGTCAAAAAGTAAAACCAGTAAAAGTGATGTGGAAGATGTGAGGACTCTTTATGCAATAAGTGCTGTTGATTATTTGAGGCGCCATGATCATGCGCTGGGAGATTCAATAATTCGCAGACTTATTGTTGGGAGTAAGAACATGAAAAATAGAAATTTGAAGGCGACTATGTGTTCATCATGCAACCCACAAACTTTACAGAAGTGTCTGGCATCTTTGTGGTCATTTCACAAAGATGAACTACAGGTGATACTCAAGAAATCTGCCGAGCGACAAAAGGCTCCTTTGACATATGCCAACATTTCTGGCAAGCCGTTGTTCAAACCGTCTCTTGGAAGGTAAACAACCATCTTGTTTTATGTATGATTTTCCGGTTGTATCATACTTTGAATATCTCCGAAAGTTGATATGTGTGTCCTTATGGGGCTTGTAATATGATTTCAAAGTAAGCTTACATTGGAGCTAAGATACTGGGTACTAAAGATGAGCGTTTGACCTCACCCAGCCTTTCAGTTCTCTGTGATCGATACCTTTGATTCAATTATAATGGTGATTGCTGTAATTTGATTTGATCAATCCAACCTATCAAATCCTATAGGTTACAAAGGGTTTATAAATCTTTAATAATTTTTTTTAATTACAGGCAAAGGGCCCCTACATTGACTGCCTCAACCTATGGAAAGATGTGTTTTGAAGTGAAAGAGGGACTTGCAAAGAAGTATGGACCTAAAGCCCCCGAACTTTCAAAGTTGAGGATGCTTGATCTGATATTTTACAATCCTTCTGATAACCCTATGTAAGTAATTATACTTCTTCGACATATTTCAAGAAGTGTTTTGTTGGATGTGGAAATTTACCTGTTTTGTAAATGTACAAATCGCCCGCCAGTTGACTGGTGAGAGGGCTTGCAATTAGTATTCTGAATTGCGTGACATACTTAGTTCTTACTGTTTCCAATCATATTTATATACCAACCTAATCATGAAGTTCAATTTGATGTGACCACTGATAATTATCTTCAGGACCAAACAATCTGTAGAAGGAGATTCGTCTGAAACCACCTCAAGCAAGAGCTCCTCCAGCAATCCATCAACCAGTACATCGGGGTAAATATATCATCACAGTTGTACTCTGCATAGAATAACATGTTCAAGTGCTTCTAAGTGACTTTATGGTGTATTTTTTGAAATGTGAAGACACTTTGTGGGTAACGGTATTAATTATCATATCATTTATGCAGGCAAAACATATCTGAGAGTTGTACTAAGGGCCCTGCCGCGTGTGATTCTGACGCTGATGATCCAGAAATCATTGAGTAAGATCTTTTAGTTTTTATGTCCAGTAACACATAGGTTACACATAGTAGTAGTGTATTTTCAACCATAAGTTTAAATTCTGTCACCAAACCTCGTTTTTTCGGTGTTTTCGGTTTATTATCTTCGATAATGAACCATTGGAATCGGCCAAAGAAAACAAAAATGTTACCCCCCCCCCCAATTTGTTGGTTTACGTTTCAAGATACGTAAAAAAAAAAAAAAAATTGAATTTCTATGAAAAAAAAGGAAATGACCATAATTTTGAAACGACCCAAATAACTTGTTGGGTCGACCTAAAAGAAACATCAGAGTGCAACAAAGATGAAGTGTGCCCTTTTTCAGTGGAGGATTCAAGGGGGGAGGGGGGAGGTTATGGCGAAGCCCAGCCTAATTGCCCAATGGCCGCTAACTTTTCCGCCGTATATCTCGCTTTTCAAGAGAGTGGCACCTCCCAAATGCTCTATGAGCAATAGTAAGAATTGAATTGCTAAGTCCATACTAAGGCTGAGTTCGAACATGGACGTCTTTTGCGTGCAAAAAGTGTTAATAACGGACCCCACCCGAAATATTGAAAATTCATAAATTTAAAAACAATTTCTTTGAAAAATGAAGTTTTTTCGATTACGATGAGTGTTACAACCCCTCTATTTAGTACCCTGTTTCTCAAAAATGTTGACGAAATTCCTGGCTACGTTATTTATGTACAAGCAGGAGTTAGGTAGAAATTCAGTGATTCCCTAAATGCTCTATGAGCAATAGTAAGAATTGAATTGCTAAGAAACTTAGGTTAGGTTATAAACCTCATTACCCCCTCGAAATCAATTTCTGGAACCTCGTCGGTGATTGCCCAAGGTGGTGTGAAGAAGAATAGGTATATTGATGTGAGTGCTCAAGATGAGTAGGTTCAGAACGTGAAATGTAGCATAAATAGGGTACGTACAGGTTACATGAATAGCTACTACCCATCCTGACAAAGAAGACTTCTTAACAGGTGAGCGAGGTATGAAAGGGAAAGTCACTTAGTTTTGACTCAGACACAGAACTGGAAGTTTTTGTTGAACAAAAATTAATAACCAATTATTCTTATTTATTCCTCATAGCGACAACCATGTGCTCGCTATGGTGCTCGAATCATGTGTTGTTATGTTACTGTGATTTCTAGGCAAGGAAGCATCTCGACAAACAGTTCAAGTTCTACCAAAGACCATGAGCAGAATAACAACAATATCCCGGTGCCTCAAGTGAGAATTGGTGATGAAGGACAAATTATTCTGGCCCCTGAGAGCCTGGTGAGAATTTGTAAAACATACCATTACCCATCCTTTTCGTTTAACCCCCCATCCTTTTGGTTTAACCCCCCCCCCCCCATCCCATTATACCATTACCCATCCAAATATGCTGGGCATACAGATACGTCTGTTTGCAAGCGCGATATGACTCGACAAAGCTTCCAGTCCCCTCTAACTTGAAGCATCCAAGGCTGAGTAGGCAATGTAGCTTGCCAAGACTTGTACATCGGGATTGTGCTGTCCTCTTCGTATGCCTTACGCCATTGTGCTACTTAGTAATGTCTGATTACCGCATCTTCTTTCGGAAGGGCAATGTCTAGGCGGGGACCTAGCATGTCTCCTCGCCGAGCGAGTTCATCTGCTTTTGTGTTTCCATCAATTCCATGGTGTCCCTTTACCCACATCAAAATAACCTTTATCCCCCTGGTTTTGCATTCATGCAACGTACATAATATTTCACAAACCAAGAGTTTATTGGCTTTGTGTGGAACTGGGCTTAGTTATAATAACTATATGGAAAAAGTTGAGTAATGCGCTAAAATATTTGTTCAAATATGTGACAATTGAGTTGAGGGGGGGGGGGGGGGGTTAATAGCTCAGTGATGGTTAATAAATTATTTATATAAATTATGAATTAAAAATATACATAATATATATGTGATATATAATATTATGATGAAACATTTTTTAGAATTAATTCGTATTGGTATAATACTGAGGTTTCTACTTGTACCTCCGACGTAGTACCTAAATGATAAAAGGAAGTACCTACCACTAAATTTTCGAAATATCCTTCATTCCGTAGACAAAAAAAGTATCTGAGAACAGGTAACTCGATGGGATAAAACAATGTTGTTTGAATCAGCAGTTCCACAGAAATAACGTTGACCCGATTCGCCGCCGCTTGGTACACGCTCTTGTTGATGATTTTTCACTGGCTCTACCGTTGAGCCCTCACTATGAACGAACGGCTTGTTGTAGGAAGCTGCGGATGGTCTTGAAACATTCTCTTTCTATACATGTACAAAAAACTACACCGTTTCATTTAAAATAAAACGGTTTCAAGGATCATTGTGGGGCTGGTCCAAACCCGTAACCCAAATTTCCTAACTTTAGGACAGCTTTAACTGAGCAAAGAGGCGTGGACGGAGGACGGATGGATTTTTTTTTTTTTTTTCAATTCGATTTTCTGAATCTACGTATCTTGAAACGTAAACCCTCAAATTTTCATGGGGGTTTAATATTGTTCTATCCTTGGTCGATTCCAATTGTACATTATCGAAGATTAGTACATAGTGCGATAGTACATTATCGTAGATAGATTAGTACATGGGGAGGTTACTTTTTAATGTGAAGTGTACTAGTTTATCGAGCGGGAATTTTTAAAACTCTCAAATGCAAAAACTAATCACCTTCCATATTATATACATTCATGGATAAATTGAGACTGATAGCTGACTGAGTAAATGACATTGTGTCCGGTCATGACATTGCGTGGATTGCGAGAATATTGATGAACTGCATAAAAGATAATATTATATTGATTGAAAAATCGTCTATTGGACCATATTTAAAAAATGTGAACTATTGAGATATTTCAGTTGATAACTTTTGCATGTACAGAAATTCGGTACTCAGGTCAATGCTCAATCATGCTGCAAAGTCCCCCTTTTTAAGATGGAGTTATTGATTTGGTTCAAATTGGGAGAGTACTTAATTTATGGATTTTCAATTGTTGTGAATTTTCCAAGAGTTGGGCCAGTGGTATTCCGAGTGAACACCGAAGTAAAATTTGATTTTACGGAGGAGTACAACTGCCTTCTTTGACAAACGATAAAATTACTATGTTTTGGTCAATTAATTCAGCACTTTATGGTTTCGCTATCAGGTCCTCAAACAAAAAGAATCAGAAGTATTGAATAACCCGGTCGTCCACGAAAGTGACTTTGCGGGTGTCAGAAGAAAGAGAGGCGTCCGTAATCGAACCTCATGGAGTTTTGAAGGTAATAATAATAATAATAATAATAAAACCTTTATTGTGTCAAGACAAAAACATGACAGTCTGGTGTCCATATAGTTCACACATAAACGACTAAAATATAAAGCTTGGGTTATACAATTGGGCCTTATTTGCTGATTATTTTAGATTTTCAATATACAGGGTGTTCGGCACTTGGTGTAAAAGAAATAAATGGGTAAAACTAGACTGAAAATGGAGTAGAACGCCGCCAACCACAGTGTAGCGGTTGCTTCCAAGATTCCCCTTAGAGAAATTTCTTGAGATTTTGCCCTGATATCAATCTGAATCATATCACTTCAACGGCAAACACAAAAAAAAAGAGAATCCGTTTGTTAATTTTCTGGTAGGTACTCGTATTTTTGTGGGTGCCTACTGTTTTTCCGCATTCAAACTTAAATTTCTCCTTGGAATCGAAAAGGAATCGCAAAGTTGACCATACCAATAGAAAGCTGATTAAGTTTGCAAGTTTTCATGGGATTTGCCAGCTTCCAGCACGTTTTTTTGAAATGTAGTTGACGTAAAAGTATTTTCAAAAATTTAATTTTTTTTAATTGTCAATGTTTGAATTGCAATTGCGGTTCTTAGGAGTTCGTTTTTGATTACGAATGTGCAGTAAGCGTATGTAGAAAATAACGCTGAATCCGAAAATGTGGTCAAAAGTAGAAAAAAGTTGTTTTAAAGTGAAGAAATGTGGGTTTTTATGGCAAAAAACGTGGTTTTCTGAGAAAAAAAAAACCTTT
Source organism: Stenodema calcarata (assembly GCA_963920205.1). Taxonomy (NCBI): domain Eukaryota; kingdom Metazoa; phylum Arthropoda; class Insecta; order Hemiptera; family Miridae; genus Stenodema; species Stenodema calcarata. Next base: position 56,461,456 of record OY986048.1, on the reverse strand, counting down.
AAAAAATCATATCTTGGGAACGTAAGATGATAAGATTTTCTTCTCGGGCTGACGACGCTGTACAGCGAAAATTTCCACTTTTTCCAAATGTAGTAAGTGTTTTCTATAATTTTCATCCTCCTGTTCGTTCATTCAAGTTCATATATCTTGGGAACAGATTGAGATAGAAAGCGCGGTTGGCGGCGTTCTACTCTATTTTAAGTCTAGTTTTACCCATTTATTTCTTTCACACCAAGTGCCAAACACCCTGTATTTTCAATATTGGTTGATCGTCTCCTATAAACTTAAAACTAGAAACAATGGTTGGTTGTTCCTTTCAGAAGCCCTATGTACAGTAGATATCAAGAAATAGAATTTACTTGCCAATTCTTTCCATTTTTAAAATATATTTTTCTTTTTTCTTCACAGAAACCGTGAAATATTTATATTTTTAAAATATATTTTTCTTTTTTCTTCACAGAAACCGTGAAATTTTATAAAGCACTTCATGGAATAGGCACAGACTTTTCAACAATGCTTACCCTCTTCCCTGACCGTACAAGGAAAAATTTGAAATCCAAATTCAAACGAGAGGAAAGGAAAAATTTAGCATTAATAGACAAAGTTTTGAATGCCCAAGGTCAGACCCTGAATATGACTGATGTTGAGAAGGACTTGGGTGAGTAATCTTCTGGGGTCATTACCTATAATTTCCTCATGAATGTTTTCAAGAATGTTTAATGAAAAAAAAAAATGTTCCTCAATTGTAGCGGCAGACAAGACTTTGAGACGGTTATGCATTGAAACTGCTGCTCAAAAGTATTCTCCTGACAGTGTGATGGCGTGCATTATCAAACCAAGTCGGCGCAGAAATAAAAGAAACTTCTCAAATGGTGGTGAGTTCTCTATTCGTCATTTTACAGTTTATGGGGCTGGCGGAGGTGTTAATCGAGTCACTTTAGCATCTTCTCACCTGGAGATTTATGTAGTCTTATTTTTTCAATTTGAGCCACCAAGTGAATTGTTTGGGACTAGGTTCTTCACGTTAAAATAACCGAGTGAAGGTTCACGATTAGACACAAATTCCGTTTTCTTCTTAACTAGTGAGGCTATAATATATATATTATATTATATTGGCTATATATATTATATTATAATATATATAATGTAATAATATTGGGTTCCCCACGTACAAGCTGAGCATTCTCTTTCAATGGGTATTTAGAAATTACCCCAATCTTTCTTAGTGTTTGAAGGTTTTTATAATAGAAAAGTCACAGCATTTCTGACAAAAAGAGTTTTTAATTGAGAACTTAACACCACTTTCAGAAAACGGAACTTTACCCAAAAAGGAACTTGGTGGATTGTTCGACTGAGGAGTCGGAGGATGGGCAGAATTCTGTTCTAGATGGTCTCATCACCTTTGATGAACTGCAGATTGCGCTTTAAGTCTTTTAAAAGCGGGAAGGCCCCGGGAAATGATGGAGTTGCCTACGAATTTTATAAAAATCTACCGATTGCATTCTTAGGCAGAGATCTGTCTTCCGGACTCGTGGGCGAAAATTAAGACATTTTGGCTATTTAAAAAGGGCGATGCGCAGGACCCGGCAAATTATAGAGGAATCAGTTTATTAAATAGTATCGTGAAAATTTTCAACCAAATCTTGCTGAACCGGATGACTGAGTTTGTTATTGTCAATAATATCATTCCTGAAAACCAAAGCGGGTTTTGGAGGCATAGGGGCTGCCTTGACAATATTTTTACATTGCATAGTCTAATTACAACCAATACTAGACTGAGAGGGAGAAAGGTGCTGGCTGCGTTTATTGATTTTAAGCGAGCGTTCGACACAGTGAGCCATGGGTTGCTGTGGAGAAAACTAGAAGGGCTCAAATTTGGACCCCACTTTATTGATACCCTTGAAAGTCCGTACGGTCAGGCCGTCTTCTCCGTTAATGTAGGTGGGCAGAACACCAAGGAGTTTGATGTCAGTCAGGGAATTCTTCAAGGAGATGTTTTATCCCCACAGCTTTTCTCGGTTTTTGTGTCGGATTTTGAAAGCTTCTTGAGAGACAGAGGTCTTGTGGGTATTAATATTGATGGACACAATGATTTTATAATATGTCATTTGAAAGATCTTGAATTTTGAACTTGGAACTGAGGTTTGTTTTTGTATCTGTAATCTCTTTTCGGCAACGTTTTGCAAATTCCACGTCCCTATTTCCAAACTTCTACTACCTACCTAAGAATATTCAATTTATCAGCCTGGGCCCATAACCTGAAGGTTTTTATAAAAGAAAAAACTCAGCACTTCTCACAAAAAGAGTTTTTAATTGAAAACTTAACAAGACTTTCAGAAAAACGGAACACACATGATTGGAAAAAAAGGAAAGATGGGATGCAACCTCCTGGCTAGGTCCAACACTGGATGCTAACCAGAATTGTTCTTTTTCCCAACAGTGTTCGATTTCACTCCTTCAGATCTACTAAAAACTAGGGATGGGTATCGAATACCCGATGTTTGAAAACATTCGAAGTTTTTCTTTAAACGTCGATGTTTTTTCCTTTCTCCAAAAATACCTATACTTACAAACCTAATCCACTATATGTTTCAGTTTGTAATTTAATTATTTCAGGGGCATGTTATGAACTTTACTTACTTACTAGATTATCTCTTATTGCAGCTGCAATGTTAGGTTATGTTAGGCTGCATGTTTGACTCGAGATAAAATGGTAGGAATGAAACCAAAATCACCACCACTTCTAGTGTAACCGTGCAACGTTTAGGTTAACGTCAACGTTGATCGTTGGCCAATACGAATTTCGCACGCGTCAATCCCTGACGAGCTTCATCTGAATTTAAACTCTCCATTCGAACAAATTCAACAAAGCGTTCTGGGGTTTTGGATTTCAATGAAGGATATATAACCTCCATGATAATTTTTGTTTGATTATTTTTGATAATGAATCATTGGAATTGATTAAGGGGTTAAGAAAAAAATATTAAGATCCCTCCCCTCCCCATCATTTGAGGGTCTTCGTTTCAAGATGAGTAGATTTAGAAAATCGAATAAATAACAGAACAGTGATCCAGAAGAAGAATGCACAGAAGATCTGTACAGAAGACAATACCGTTGTCTAAGAATTTGCAGTTTTTTCAGTACTTTGCAAATAGCTTACGGCAGAGGTATTCAAGAGATTGAGTTGTACTGGTTTGCAAAGTGGAAAATGTGAAGCAGATGTATTTTTCAAATTCCAATATTATGTTTCAATTCAATGTGTTTCAACTCCCATGGTTTCAAAATTTGGTTTTGAACCCCTCCTATTGTATGCTAGTTTTACCTGTCTCTCAATATGATTTTCAATTGGAGTCGATTCTATAATTCTTCTAAATTGCTACGGAATTCAGGGGAACAACCAAGTTCTTATGGGAAAGCTGGAAATCTCGCCGAAACAAGAGTGGCTCTTGCAAGCAGTGTTCCAGATAGAGTGAGACCTGTGGACTCTCGCCAAAAAATTCCAGAAAATGAGACTGAGAAACGCAGCGTGGCTGACGAAAGCTGTGAAAATAAGGAAGAAAATCCCACAGAGGGAGCATGTGAAGAAAATCTTCCTTCAAGTAAGTGGAAAAAACCAATGTTTTAACCAACCGATTTTTTGAAATAATAAATGATATTTTTCAAGTAATATTTGGTGGTAATTGAGCCATTTAGTTCAGCTGTTAAATTTGACTGAGCTGACGATGATGTTCTTTCATGAGTTCAGCTATTCTTGAGTGGGTTGGCCCACTCCACTCAACAACTTACTTCTAGTTAGAAAAGGAGTTTTAAAAATCACGAAAACGCTCGGCAACTTGAACGTTTTCGGCACAGGTCATTTATTGAGACTATGTCCAAGGTCAAACGGTAATTTTAGTCAGATTTTACTGTACTCCCAATCCTGGGTCAGTCTCGCTGGGCTGATAAGCATTTTTCAAACAAGTCATTACGCCATCTAGCAGAATTTTCCTGAGTTACGTCGCAGTTAGAGAGTTTTGGCCGTTACAAATGTAATTGGTAAGCGTGTGGTTTGGACCTCGTATTCTTGGAAACCAATAAAATAACTGGTATTTTTACCAGTCATACGATTTTTCTCCACAGTTATCAATGCAAACCCGATTCTTAAGAGAGGACGGCTAACGTGGGTGTTCCTCATTATCAATGTTCAATAGGTACTGAAAGAGTATGCGGAAACCTCACGTCTCGACTCACCACCCTAATACCAGGTTGCCTTTACACCCGCAATATTACTGTTCCAGATGAAGCTTCAACAACGTTGAACGTGTTGAACAGCAAAAACCCGGCCGAAACATTCAAGAAACCCATTGGCCGCCCACCTGTACACAGGAAAAGAAAACTGGACAAGAAAACGCCAAACATTATTAAGAGAGGTGAAATTAATTTAAATTCTACTTACAATTGCCAGGTGGGAATCCTCTCTCACGTAGCTGCAGTGGAATTTTTCTTCAGAAACTGGTTTATATTTTTGGCTTCATTACAAGGTCTACTTCACATTATTAGCGAATTTTCGAAAAAAAGGAAGCTATTGTTCTCAGGCGAATATTTTTAAAATTCGATTTTCCGAAAAATCCTATATCTCGATTTACCAAAATCCGTTCCAGACTATCCTAAGTTTCATTGCCAAAAGACACCAAAAATCATACGTATATACATTTATATATGTTTATATTTATGTATGTGTCATTCCAGACGATAACTCTCAATAGAATTGTGATAAAAAGTTCAAATTAGCACAAAAAAATTCTTTCTTGGCAATCAAAAGGCTAAGTTCGTACTCGTAGATGGGAAGAATCGGGCCGGTGATTACACGTGAATTCCAAAAATGAAACAGTTAACAAGTGACACCTTATTTTAAAGGTTTTTTTAGCTGCACACGAAGGTGAAACCAGATATTTCTTCGAAACTTTACTCTTACAGTCATGCTGCATGACATTGAAAGATTGGCCATGAAAAAGAGTAACTTCACCTGGTTCCATGCTGGTTGAATAAGTTTGGAGAAAGATAAATTTTGGTTAGTTGTTGGGATCCTCTTTTCGGTACTTCAAACGTCTGTATGGGGTGGTAAGTGATAACATACCTGTCATACCTGATGAAATGTCTGGGGAAGGATGACATTAGCCAAGAGCCTCTGGGAAAAGAAGATTTGCCCAGAATTTTCGAAGAAAAGGTAGCTATTGTTCTCCGGCCCAAATTTTTGAAACTCGAATTTCCATACCAAAATCCGTTGCACACTACCCTGAATTCACTGCCAAATCATGTATGTATTTACCTATATACATTCCTGACGATAACTCTTCATAGAATTGAGATGAAAAATTCAAATTCGCACAAAAATCTTTCATTGCAGTAGAAAGGCTAAGTTCGTAGATGGGCAGAATCAGGCCACTCCAAGAGGGTTTTGGGGAGTTCTAAGGGAGGAAACATACCCCCTAATATTTTTTTTTTAAATCAAACCAGTAAACTCCAGTCTTACAGCCATAAGAGCAAATTTTGGAGAAATAAGTGGTTTTATGTAAAATATCTCCATTTTACTGGTTTTATAATAAATTTTGTCTCCTTTTTTTGCCGATTAACACCTCAAATTATAGAATTATCAGATTAGAGCAGATGAACCGTGACGAATATCTCAAGTAACAACCACGTTTCTTTATCTTTAAACTGCTCCAGTATGAGAACAGAATAAGATATGCCAATTCATTTTTTATTTTTTCCTATTTGGTTTGAGAGTAATCACTCCTATATTCTTTGATTTAGGGATTTTTCAATTTCCATACAACTCACAGTTTGGTGCCTGCTCAGGCTTTTATCTTGCCCTTGCATATTTACGAGTACATCCAAATCTCAACGAGAATATTTCAAATTCAGACCAAAGTTCAGATTAGCACGTTGTTATTTCCCAGTGTCAATTTATTTCCCTCACAATTATTGTTTCCCTCATAATGTTGTTATTTGAAGCCCACACAAACATTATACGTGTCCTTAATTACGTCCCTATCTTGCCTCTTCCTGACCTGTGCCCTGCATCTCAATTCTTAATTGTGTTTTTTGACTAATTTCAGAGAAAAGAAGCAAAGGGAAAGAACCTCCTCGATTGCACACAATATGCCTTGATGATTCAGATGAAGATCAAAATGAAGAAGTTGGCGAAGAAAACACAGCAGAAACTGACCCTACAACCTCAGATATTGAATCAAACCGCGACGACTGTTTTGTGATTGAAACTAATTATGAAAACAAATCGTTCAATTGTGTGAAATCAGTGAAATTTAGTGTCGACAATCCGAGTTGGCCTGTTGACGTGAATGCCACTATTGAGCATAAAAACCCACCTGAAAATGTGGTGACAGAAGGTGAATCCTCGGTAGATGACTCTGGTGAAATTGTCCAAGTGGTTACCATTAATATTAATCAGCTGCCATCCTATTTGGAGCAAACTGGAGCTGTTGTTGTTGAAACCGAAGGAATGTGACGAGTTTAGCTCAAGTTGTATTTTAATGTTAATTGGAAGTTGGAATATTTATTACAGTTGCATAAAAACCAAACTTCCCTATCACTGTTTTTTTTTTTTTTTTTTTTTTTTTTTTTTTTTTTTTTCAGAGAAGTTATCATTTTATATCATCATTTTATTATTATTTTTCCACCTGGAGTGCTAAATTAGGAATAGTATTTTCTGAAAGTTAATGAAATATTTTGCCAAGAAACCTTTTAGTTGTCAAGGATCATGACCACAAGTTGAACTTTGTAATTCATACTCGTAGTACTCCTATTTAAGTTATTTAGCATTAAGGACTGCGAACTGAGCTGTGATTTTTGTATTTCGATAGTAACTATTGATCAACTGTTGATCAATGCCATGGAGATCCAGTTTCCAATAATTGGCTAGTACGCGTAGATAGGAATGCAAATAAATAATCAATTAATTATTTAACCCGTATTAGTCGATTTTTAGCTGCAAATTATTTTTATCAATCGATTATTTATACTGATTAATCGATTAGTATTACTGATTAACCAGTTTTCGAATACAGCAGGATTTAGTGCATTCTAAGATGCTTAAAAAATGCTTGCAAATAGAGATGTATTCGAAAGCCAATTAATCAGTGATAATAATTGATTAATACAAATGAAGACAAATCGTCGTTGTTATTGTACTGTCGCCACGTCACTTCGACTAAGAGATTATTCACAGAAGCGGGACTGACGCTGACCCAAGAGCGGAACCCCTTGAAGGGTGATATCCTCTCAAAACTTTTATTTTTTCCAAGATGTCCCAAGACACTACTTTTTAGCATGAAACATGCTTTAGCCTTGGACTAACTAACTAGCCGAAAAATGTCACGCGGAAGTGTCACGAAATTTTAACTATGATTTTCACTTACAGTAGTTGCTAGGGAAATGAAATTTCTTTCTTGAAAAATCGTTTTCCGTTTTCCATTCGTTGGAAAGCTCTTGATTTATACTATAACTATATAATTGATTCATAACTATATAAATGAATGTTAATTTAACATATATTAATTTAATTTATGTTATTAATAGATGTAGTAAACAATGCCGCTTGTTTTGTGATCACTTGGTTGTCATGTTGGTTACAGTAGACGCTAAGAAACTGTTCAATAAGTTCTAAGGTGGTAGCCAAACGACAATAACGTTTATGGAACGATTCCCGAACGAGAATTAACGTTTATCGATCGATCCATGGACCATTCAGAATTTGGACTATCAAAATTCGAACATTCCGAATTACTGAAAGCAGCAAACAGAATAAGAAAGCGCGGCTATGTTCCATGTCTCTTGAATTTTAGCCGTAGGCTCTAAGCGGAAAGCAACAGGGGGTCCAGGGGGCTTGCCCCCTGGCGAGGCGGGCAGCTCCGAGTTTAATATACCTACACTGTCTGTCTGTCTGTTTGTTTGTCTCATCATCAATTGAGAACGGCTGAACGTAGAAAGTTGCGGCTGGTACCATTTGACGCAGAATTCATCTGGGAAGGTTTATGAAAAATCCGCGTTTAAATCTGTCCATCCATTGAAACGCTATACTACTAAAAAACGTGTTATGAGGACGTTTATGCTTATAACTTTTGAATGGTTGAACGTAAATCCGATTGTAAGTAGTCTCTGGATTCAGCTCGACGAGTACTTTCAAGTGGTACTTATGTTAGTGGGAGGGGGCGGGGTGCAGTTTTTGAGAGGGGGGGGGGGGGGGGTCTACAGGCATTCAAAACTACTTGACCAGTTGGAGTGCAACTTTGGGAATTTGTTGTGTGAACATTGAGGAATGTTTCTAAACAGGTAGGGTGGGTCAATAGTATGGGGGGGGGTGTATTACTGGGATTTCAAAACTACTTGACCGATCTGAATGAAACTGGGAAAATGTTGATAACCAATTATTACTCAAACCATAATTTTCACTTGGGACGCACCCTTGAACCGTGGCTTACGGTAGCAAACAACCACTCTTTGTCAATCCTGAGGTAGTATCTGTTATGAGTGGGGCCTGCCCTAAAGGGGGTGTCTGACCTACCGTTGCGAAGCGCTGGTACACAGCTAGTTTATAATAAAAAGCTATTTTATCCGTTTTGGCATTCCCTTATCTCCATGAGCTTTATTTGATGGCATCGACGATAGTCATTAATTTTATTCTATTTTTTCATTAATTATTCATTCATATGTATTTACTCCTTTTATTTTGAATTTTTATGTATTTTTTCTCCTTTTCTTGTGGCAGTACTTCCCCTATGGAGCATTTTTTTTACCACCTTAAGGTGTTATATTTCTCATCATAACTTGGTTCCTATGACTTGATTGTCTTATTTCTTCAAATTTTCAAGAAATAAGACAATAACATTAACATTTCTTATGTATTTATATTTTTACTATTTAATTTACATTTATTGTTTAATAATGAATTATTATTTAATAATAATCAATAATAAATAATGATTCTACCCTGTTGAAATTTAATAAAACCTTATAACTTCTGTGAGTTCTATCAATCCAAATCACCTCGTAGCTATAGAACAATCTGATAGTAAGAAAATTAGTGATGAAGATAGTTGGCATTCCTAAGAAAACCTAAGAAAATCTCTCACCATGCCATCTGTTTTAAAATAGTTAGGGGAAAATGCGATAAGAATCACCGGTATTTCATAGGTGAGGCAGGTTTAGACTGTTATTGCGGTCGGAAGTGATTGTTTATAGTTTTGTTTAAATCAGTTGCGATCGGTGATTCTATTTGGAGTAAAATGCCCAAAATACCACTTGACATCCAATTTCTCCTCTTCAGTATTTTGCTTTATGGGCTTGAAGTTGCATGTACACATTTTTACTATCATTCAGTCTTCAGCATCCCATCTACTGATGGTAGCCAAGTGGGAAAATAAACCTGGAACGAAAACCAACTAACTCGTCTACTTCCACTGCCACAATTGGGAAAATTGTAGTGAATTTATTATAAATTCTATAATAGAAAACGTCTCCTCACAAATGAAACCTGACCTGAGCTCAGCTAATGGAAAAGCTTTGGCTTGATCTCAATTTTCTCTTCATTATAATAATTTTAATGAAAATAATAATTATTAGGCAGAAAGAATAATTAATATTCTTTCTGCCCGACCTCATATCTCTGAATAAAGTAAAAATAACCACCGAACTGAGATTTTTGGACCCATTCTTCAAATTTATTACTTATAGTAGGGTGAAACTTGATTTTCTTTTAGGCTTCCTCAGCATCTAGATTTGGTTGAAGTGCAGGTTTGTGGAATAATTCAACATTGTCTTCAGTTATGCTGAGAACCAACTGATACCTTCTCTTATTTCTATTGAAACTACAAGGAATACCCATAAAATAAGGTTACAAGTGTCGTGAGGGTGGAGGCATTTTGTTTCACGCAAAACCCATAGAATAGACATAAAACCGGTATTCGTACGCCGTTGTGGGGCATTTGACGGGCAGATACGACGCAAGGACTACGAAAATTTGTAACTCCCCCCCCCCACCATACCAGGAGGGGAGGGAAACCATGCGCTGTTCGCATCAGCTGGGCCAGTTTGAACACTGACCCGACAGGCTGCCGCATGATTCACCCTCATGTTGACAGCTAATGACATGCTCCAACTTTGAGCCCACATTGTGAACGAACGGCTGGTCGTACTAAGCTGCGGATGGTCTTGAAAAAATGCTAACAAATAAACTATCTAAATATGAACTAAAACCTATACCGTTCCATTTTAATTTTTCGAGTTATGAATTTTCAAAATTCCTTTTGAACCCCTCCCCCTTGACCTAGGAGTATGAAAAGTTTCTAGGATCATTGTGTGGTTAGTCTCAATCTGTAAACCAAATTTCTTAAGTTTAGCACAACGCTAAATGTTGTGCTTAAAATTTGTTGGTTTACGTTTCAATATACGTGGATTCAGAAAATCGAACGAAGAAAAAACTTCGCCCAGTTAGCGTTGTGCCAAAATTAAGAAATTCGGTTTACGGGTTCGGACCAACCCCACAATAATCCTCGAAACGTTTCATAACCCTAGGTCAAGGGGAAGGGGTTCAACAGTAATTTTGAAAATTTCATGTATCGAAAAATTCAAATGGAACGGTATAGTTTTTAGTTCATATATAAGAGATTATTTTTTAGAATTTTTAAAGACCATCCACAGTTTTGTACGACCAGCCGTTCGTTCACAATGAGGGCTCAAAGTTGGAGCAGATCAATAGTCGTCAACATGTGGGTGAATCGTGAGGCAGCCCGTCGGGTCTATGTTCATACTGGCCCTGCTGGTTCAAACAGTACATAATTATTAATAATCATGTATTGTCCGAATTAATTATTATTAATTTACACTACTTGATGATAATTAATGATAATTCATAATAATAGTCTATCGGGAATTCGATAATATCGGGATATCGAATGAAGCTTTACAGTATCGAATCGAAATATCGAATCCAGACAACATCGGAAGGAGATTACTATCCAACATCTTCAAGAGAAGAAGGAGGAGGAGGTTACATTACATTATACAGGCTACCACCATTGTGCTGTGCGTTTGTTTATGTTTATTAATTTATGTTCGTCTTTCAACGGAACATTTGGACAGATTGTTGTTTTTGGCGAACTTTACTTCTGAAGAGTGGGGTTTGTAATTTTTTTTAAACATTCGCCACAATATGTTTTCCACTCTTTGAACTTTTTGATATAGATAACAATAAAAACTTCAAAATCTACCCAAGGGTTTATTATTTCCACTCCTATAGCGGCCCACTCACGATCCTGCTGCAGGAAGTGGGGAGTGCAACGAAGTCCCCCTCTTCGCTCTCCTACGCTCTTCACACACGATCCTGCTGCAGGAAGTGGGGAGTGCTACGAAGTCCCCCTCTTCGCTCTCCCCCAGCCCGAACCGGCACTTTCCCGCCGAAATTCAAATGATAATTTTTCTATCATGGCGGATGATAACCGATTTCTGTCATGGCTGGTGATAACAACACTAATGTCGTCCTGCAGCCCCACACACGGTCGGACCTTGCAGGTTGACAGGGTGGGGGAAGCCAGACCGCAGGTTGGTCGGATGGGAATCCCATCCGACAAGCTCTGCAGGACACCTGCGGCAGGAAGGCCACCACACACAGGCCCGTGTCCGAAGAGGGGGAAATTTTCGGTTCCCCCCACTTCCTGCTGCAGGATCGTGAGTGGGCCGCTTAAAGTATGTACCAAAACTGATCATAATGCTGAGATAGGTGGATCATTGTAGGCCTAAACACGATTTATTTTTTGAATGGAATTACAGAATTTGAGGATAATAATATTATCCTAATTATTAAGTAATACTTATAATTACTTATATTATAAGTATTGCATAAAAAAGTAAGAATTATCGATATCAAATGATACTTTCAATATCGATATTTCCTTTCAATAATATCGGAGTATCGATACCCTGCTTTTGATATTGATTTGATACCAAAAATCCGATGTTTATATCGGATCGAAAATGGTATCGGAACGTCACGAAAAACAATACTGACGTGAGTGATTTAGTTGCTATGCTGTTTCTTGATACTCCACGCATAAATGTTGGCGCCAACCACTTCCATCCATTTACATAATCCATGAGCGCATGGAGGTCCAGCTGACTCCCGCCTATGACAACCTGTTGCCTCAAAGACGGCTATCACAGTTCTCAGTTCCTCGGTGTGGTGCACATTGGCCAACGCCTAAAGCCCCTGAACATCCGTCACCGTCAACGAACGTCAAATGTCAAGTGAGTTCTTTTTAAATAATATTTTTTATATCATAGTTTATATCGACTCAGTCCGTTCTCACAAGTTTTTCAATTCCATCAAGTATCTCACCCAATATCTTCTTTCGCCCAGTCAGTGTCGACACAAAAAAGCGAACTTCGTAAAAACGATCATGTATACGATTTTTTACATATGTTGTAAGGACCCCTGCGGGTGGTATGTACCTAAATTTGCAACCCTGAATTCGTGTGCTAACTTCGTGGTGCTTGGGAAAACAGCGAAATGTTTGCACTAGTTTTAGTTTTTGGTCAAAAAAGCAGTTACGCAGCCTCTGGGCGAAAAAAGTGATTCGTTCCTTTTTTAAAGTATATGAAATTCCCTACAATTTCAGTGGTAGTAGAACTCCGTAGACCAAGTAGAACCCGAGATAGAGCTCCGCGAAAACCGGTCATTTTTTCCAAAAAAACATTTTATGTCAAGGTCATTTTTCAAGTTTCGTGGTACCTGCCAAAATACTGGTCGTACAGAAAGGTCGTGGGAGAAGAATTTGAAGACGAATTAATACGCTTTCATTTAAGACCAGAATGGAGCTTCTAAGACCCAGCTGAGTTGATATGCTTTATGTTTTACTTCGTTAAAGAGCGAAAAATTGTGCGTCGATGTAACCCATATAACATTAAATTCGGTCCAGCAGTTACGCCACCACACACGTTCAATGATTGGCTAACTTCTAAGCCGCACTTCTTTGCAAAATCACGTTTGGTATCCTCTTTCGGATATCGCTCCAAAACTATTTGTCCGATCCAACAGAAAAATGTTTCGGCTGAAAGCGAGTTACTTTTACTTTCAGACCCATTTATGAAATGTTGATCAGGTCCCATACCCATGCCACCACGCTAAACAATCTGTACTGGTGTGAAGTTTTCTGGGCACATTTTTCGCTATTGCTCCAAGAATATTTGTCTGATCCAAAACTTATTTTTTCCAACTAAAAGCTGGTTGAATTTACTACCAGACTCCATACAATCAATTTCGAATGAATCCCGGTAAACACCCACGCCAGCCCGCTAAATTTTACCAAAATATGACAATTCTGAAATGTTTAGTGGGCTGTACATGACTGTACTGCCGATCTTGGGTCAGTCTCGCAGGGCTGTTGAACAGCAAAAAACCGGCCGAAACTTTCAACAAACCCACTGGCCGCCCACCTGTACAGAGGAAAAGAAAACTGGACAAGAAAACGCCAAACATTATGAAGAGAGGTGAAATTAATTTAAATTCTACTTAAAATTACCAGGAGGGAATCCTCTCTCACGTTCCTGTAGTCGAAATTTTCTTCAGATTCTGGTTTATATTTTTGGCTTCATTACAAGGTCTACTTCACCTTATTATCGAATTTTCGAAGGAAATAAAGCTATTGTTCTCGATCAAATATTTTAAAAACTCGATTTTCCGAAAAAATTGTTGACCCTCCTGAATTCATTGCCAAAAGACACCAAAAATGATATGTAGGTATATATATTTATGTGTGTGTCATTCCGGACGATAACTCTCAATAGAATTGTGATAAAAAGTTCAAATTAGCACAAAAAAAAACCTTTCTTGGCAATCGAAAGGCTACATTTATACTCGTAGATTGGTTGAATCGGGCCACTCCAAGGTGGGGGGGCGAGGGGTGGGATGGAGGGGTGAATACACATAAATTGGGTCAGTCTCGCTGGGCTGATAAGCATTTTTCAAACAAGTCATTACGCCATCTAGCAGAATTTTCCTGAGTTACCTACGTCGCAGTTAGAGAGTTTTGGCCGTTACAAATGTAATTGGTAAGCGTGTGGTTTGGCCCTCGTATTCTTGGAAACCATTAAATAACTGGTATTCTCACCAGTCATACGATTTTTCTCCACAGTTATCAATGCAAACCCAATTCTAAAGAGAGGACGGCTAACGTGGGTGTTCCTCATTATCAATGTTCAATAGGTACTGAAAGAGTATGCGGAAACCTCACGTCTCGACTCACCACCCTAATACCAGGTTGTCTTTACACCCGCAATATTACTGTTCCAGATGAAGCATCGACAACGTTGAACGTGATGAACAGCAAAGAACCGGCCGAAACTTTTAAGAAAACCATTGGCCGCCCACCTGTACAGAGGAAAAGAAAACTGGACAAGAAAACGCCAAATATGACTGAGAGAGGTGAAATTAATTTAAATTCTACTTAAAATTGCCAGGTGGGAATCCTCTCTCACGTAGCTGTAGTGGAATTTTTCTTCAGATTCTGGTGTATAATTTTGGCTTCATTACAAGGTTTACTTCACTTCATTAGCGAATTTTCGAAGGCAAGGAAGCTATTGTTCTCGATCAAATATTTTTTAAACTCGATTTTCCGAAAAAATTGTATACCAAAATCCTTTCCAGACCATCCTGAATTCATTGCCAAAAGACACCAAAAATCATATGTGGTTATATAATATATATATTATATAGAATCATAACTAATATATAATATATTATATTTATTTATGTGTCATTCCAGACGATAACTCTCAATAGAATTGTGATAAAAAGTTCAAATTTGCACAAAAAACCTTTCTTGACAATCAAAGCGCTAAGTTCGTACTCGTAGATGAGCAGAATCGGGCCGCTCCAAGGTTGTTGAGGGGTGGTGTTGGGGGGGATTACACATAAATTGGGTCAGTATCGCTGGGCTGATAAGCATTTTTCAAAAAAATCATTAGGCCATGTGGCAGAATTTTCCTGAGTTACATCGCAGTTAGAGAGTTTTGACTGTTACAAATGTAATTGGTAAGCGTGTGGTATGGCCCCCGTATTCTCGGAAACCAATCAAATAACTGGTATTCTCACCAGTCATACGATTTTTCTCCACAGTTATCAATGCAAACCCAATTCTAAAGAGAGGACGGCTAAAGTGGGTGTTCCTCATTATCAATGTCCAATAGGTACTGAAAGAGTATGCGCAAACCTCACGCCTCGACTCACCACCCTAATACCAGGTTGCCTTTACACCCGCAATATTACTGTTTCAGATGAAGCATCAACAACGTTGAACGTGATGAACAGCAAAGAACCGGCCGAAACTTTTAAGAAAACCATTGGCCGCCCACCTGTAAAGAGGAAAAGAAAACTGGACAAGAAAACGCCAAATATGATTAAGAGAGGTGAAATTAATTTAAATTCTACTCAAAATCTCCAGGTGGGAATCCTCTCTCACGTTCCTGTAGTGGAATTTTTCTTCAGATTCTGGTGTATATTTTTGGCTTCATTACAAGGTTTACTTCGCTTTATTAGCGAATTTTCTAAGGCAAGGAAGCTATTGTTCTCGATCAAATATTTTTTAAACTCGATTTTCCGAAAAAATTGTATACCAAAATCCTTTCCAGACCATCCTGAATTCATTGCCAAAAGACACCAAAAATCATATGTGGTTATATAATATATATATTATATAGAATTATAACTAATATATAATATATTATATTTATTTATGTGTCATTCCAGATGATAACTCTCAATAGAATTGTGATAAAAAGTTCAAATTTGCACAAAAAACCTTTCTTGACAATCAAAGCGCTAAGTTCGTACTCGTAGATGAGCAGAATCGGGCCGCTCCAAGGTTGTTGAGGGGTGGTGTTGGGGGGGGGGGGGGGGGGGGGGGATTACATATAAATTGGGTCAGTCTCGCTGGGCTGATAAGCATTTTTCAAAAAAATTGGTAAGCGTGTGGTATGGCCCCCGTATTCTCGGAAACCATTAAATAAGTGGTATTCTCACCAGTCATACGATTTTTCTCCACAGTTATCAATGCAAACCCTCTTCTAAAGAGAGGACGGCTAAAGTGGGTGTTCCTCATTATCAATGTCCAATAGGTACTGAAAGAGTATGCGGAAACCTCACGTCTCGACTCACCACCCTAATACCAAGTTGCCTTTACACCCGCAATATTACTGTTCCAGATGAAGCTTCAACAACGTTGAACGTGTTGAACAGCAAAAAACCGGCCGAAACTTCCAAGAAACCCACTGGCCGCCCACCTGTACAGAGGAAAAGAAAAGTGGGCAAGAAAACGCCAAATATGATTAAGAGAGGTGAAATTAATTCAAATTCATTTAATTAATTCATTAATTAAAATTGCCAGGTGGGAATCCTCTCTCACGTAGGTGTAGTGGAATTTTTCTTCAGATTCTGGTTTATATGTTTGGTTTCATTACAAGGTCTACTTCACCTTATTAGCGAATTTTCGAAGGAAAGGAAGCTATTGTTCTCGTTAATATTTTTAAAACTCGATTTTCTGAAGAAATTTTATACCAAAATCTGTTTCAGACCATCCTGAATTCATTGCCAAAAGACACCAAAAATCATATGTAGGTATATATATTTATGTATGTGTCATTCCAGACGATAACTCTCAATAGAATTGTGATAAACAGTTCAAATTGGCACAAAAACCCCTCTTGACAATCAAAAGGCTAAGTTCGTACTCGTAGATGGGCAGAATCGGGCCGCTACAAGGTTGTTGATGGGTGGGGGATTACATATAAATTGGGTCAGTCTCGCTGGGCTGATAAGCATTTTTCAAACAAATCATTAGGCCATCTGGCAGAATTTTCCTGACTTACGTCGCAGTTAGAGAGTTTTGGCCGTTACAAATGTAATTGGTAAGCGTGTGGTTTGGCCCTCGTATTCTTGGAAACCAATCAAATAACTGGTATTCTCACCAGTCATACGACTTTTCTCCACAGTTATCAATGCAAAACCTATTCTAAAGAGAGGACGGCTAACGTGGGTGTTCCTCATTATCAATGTTCAATAGGTACTGAAAGAGTATGCGCAAACCTCACGTCTCGACTCACCACCCTAATACCAGGTTGCCTTTACACCCGCAATATTACTGTTCCAGATGAAGCTTCAACAACGTTGAACGTGTTGAACAGCAAAAAACCGGCCGAAACTTCCAAGAAACCCACTGGCCGCCCACCTGTACAGAGGAAAAGAAAAGTGGGCAAGAAAATGCCAAATATGATTGAGAGAGGTGAAATTAATTTAAATTCTACTTAAAATTGCCAGGTGGGAATCCTCTCTCACGTAGCTGTAGTGGAATTTTTCTTCAGATTCTGGTTTATATTTTTGGCTGCATTACAAGGTCTACTTCACCTTATTAGCAAATTTTCGAAGGGAAGGAAGCTATTGTTCTCGATCAAATATTTTTAAAACTCGATTTTCCGAAATATTGTATACCAAAATCCGTTCCAGACCATCCTAAATTCATTGCCAAAAGACACCAAAAATCATAGTATATACCAACATATTATGTAGGGTTATATATTTAAATAGTGGAGGTTGTTTTGACTAGGAAACAGTAGATTGCGGGTAAGTACTAGTGTTGGTCATCCTTACCCGCAATCTATATATATTTATGTATGTGTCATTCCAGACGATAACTCTCAATAGAATTGTGATAAACACTTCAAATTTGCACAAAAAACCTTTCTTGACAATCAAAAGGCTAAGTTTGTACTCGTAGATTGGTTGAATCGGGCCACTCCAAAGT
Source organism: Stenodema calcarata (assembly GCA_963920205.1). Taxonomy (NCBI): domain Eukaryota; kingdom Metazoa; phylum Arthropoda; class Insecta; order Hemiptera; family Miridae; genus Stenodema; species Stenodema calcarata. The sequence goes on along the minus strand of OY986048.1, from coordinate 56,443,607 downwards.
GGGGGAGGGGGGGGGGGGGATTACACATAAATTGGGTCAGTCTCGCTGGGCTGATGAGCATTTTTCAAACAAATCATTACGCCATCTAGCAGAATTTTTCTGAGTTACGTCGCAGTTAGAGAGTTTTAGCCGTTACAAATGTAATTGGTAAGCGTGTGGTTTGGCCCCCGTATGCTCGGAAACCATTAAATAACTGGTATTCTCACCAGTCATACGATTTTTCTCCACAGTTATCAATGCAAACCCTCTTCTAAAGAGAGGACGGCTAAAGTGGGTGTTCCTCATTATCAATGTCCAATAGGTACTGAAAGAGTATGCGGAAACCTCACGTCTCGACTCACCACCCTAATACCAGGTTGCCTTTACACCCGCAATATTACTGTTCCAGATGAAGCTTCAACAACGTTGAACGTGTTGAACAGCAAAAAACCGGCCGAAACTGTCAAGAAACCCATTGGCCGCCCACCTGTAAAGAGGAAAAGAAAAGTGGGCAAGAAAACGCCAAATATGATTAAGAGAGGTAAAATTAATTTAAATTCTACTTAAAATTGCCAGGTGGGAATCCTCTCTCACGTAGCTGTAGTCGACTTTTTCTTCAGATTCTGGTTTATATTTTTGGCTTCATTACAAGGTCTACTTCACCTTATTAGCGAATTATCGAAGGGAAGGAAGCTATTGTTCTCGGTCGAATATTTTTAAAACTTTATTGTCTGAAGAAATTTTATTCCAAAATCTGTTTCAGACCATCCTGAATTCATTGCCAAAAGACACCAAAAATCATATGTATATAATATATACATATGATGTTTGGTGAATTTATTATATTCATGTATGTCATTCCAGACGATAATTCTCAATAGAATTGTGATAAACAGATAAAATTTGCACAAAAAAAACCTTTCTTGGCAATCAAAAGGCTAAGTTCGTACTCGTAGATTGGCAGAATCGGGCCACTTCAATGTGGGGGGGGGGGGTTACACATGAATTCCAAAAATGAAACAGTTAACAAGTGACACCTTATTTTAAAGGTTTTTTTAGCTGCACAGGAAGGTGAAACCAGATATTTCTTCGAAACTTTGCTCTTACAGTCATGCTGCATGACATTTAAAGATTGGCCATGAAAAAGAGGAACTTCACCTGGTTCCATGCTGGTTGAATAAGTTTGGAGAAAGATAAATTTTGGTTAGTTGTTGGGATCCTCTTTTCGGTACTTCAAACGTCTGTATGGGGTGGTAAGTGATAACATACCTGTCATACCTGATGACATGTCTGGGGAAGGATGACATTAGCCAAGGTCCTCTGGGAAAAGAAGATTTGCCCAGAATTTTCGAAGAAAAGGTAGCTATTTATCTCCGTCCCAAATTTTTGAAACTCGAATTTCCATACCAAAATCCGTTGCACACTACGCTGAATTCACTGCCAAATCATGTATGTATTTACCTATATACATTCCTGACGATAACTCTTCATAGAATTGAGATGAAAAATTCAAATTCGCACAAAAATCATTCATGGCAGTCGAAAGGCTAAGTTCGTAGATGGGCAGAATCAGGCCACTCCAAGAGGGTTTTGGGGAGTTTTAAGGGAGGAAACATACCCCCTAATATTTTTTTTTCTTTAAATCAAACCAGTAAACTCCAGTCTTACAGTCATAAGAGCAAATTTTGGTGAAATAAGTGGTTTTATGTAAAATATCTCCATTATACTGGTTTTATAACAAATTTTGTATCCTTTTTTTGCCGATTAACACCTCAATTTATAGAATTATCAGATTAGAGCAGATGAACCATGACGAATATCTCAAGTAACAACCACGTTTCTTTATCTTTAAACTGCTCCAGTATGAGAACAGAATGAGATATGCCAATTATTTTTTTGTTTTTTCCTATTCAGTTTGAGAGTAATCACTCCTATATTCTTTGATTTAGGGATTTTTCAATTTCCATACAACTCACAGTTTGGTGGTGCCTGCTCAGGCTTTTATCTTGCCCTTGCATATTTACGAGTACATACATCCAAATCTCAACGAGAATATTTCAAATTCAGACCAAAGTTCAGATTAGCACGTTGTTATTTCCCAGTGTCAATTTATTTCCCTCACAATTATTGTTTCCCTCATAATGTTGTTATTTGAAGCCCACACAAACATTATACGTGTCCTTAATTACGTCCCTATCTTGCCTCTTCCTGACCTGTGCCCTGCATCTCAATTCTTAATTGTGTTTTTCGACTAATTTCAGAGAAAAGAAGCAAAGGGAAAGAACCTCCTCGATTGCACACAATGTGCCTTGATGATTCAGATGAAGATCAAAATGAAGAAGTTGGCGGAGAAAACACAGCAGAAACTGACCCTACAACCTCAGATATTGACTCAAACCGCGACGACTGTTTTGTGATTGAAACTAATTATGAAAACAAATCGTTCAATTGTGTGAAATCAGTGAAATTTAGTGTCGACAATCCGAGTTGGCCTGTTGACGTGAATGCCACTATTGAGCATAAAAACCCACCTGAAAATGTGGTGACAGAAGATGAATCCTCGGTAGATGACTCGGGTGAAATTCTCCAAGTGGTTACCATTAATATTAATCAGCTGCCATCCTATTTGGAGCAAACTGGAGCTGTTGTTGTTGCAACCGCAGAAATGTGACGAGTTTGGCTCAAGTTGTATTTTAATGTCAATTGGAAGTTGGAATATTACAGTAGCATGAAATCCAAACTTCTCATATCACTGTTTTTTTTTTTTTTTTTTAATTTTTTTGCCATCATTTTATTATTATTTTTCCACCTGGAGTGCTAAATTAGAAATAGTATTTTCTGAATTAGTATTTTCTTTTGCCAAGACTCCCTTTAGTTGTTGTCAAGGATCTTCCCACAAGTTGAACTTTGTAATTCATAGTACTCCTATTTAAGTTATTTAGCATTGAGAACTGCGAACTGAGCTGTGATTTTTGTATTTCGATAGTTGATCAATGCCATGGAGATCCAGTTTCCAATAATTGGCTAGTACTCGTAGATAGGAATGCAAATAAATAATCGATTGATTATTTAACCCATATTAGTCGATGTTTAGCTGCCGATAATTTTTATTAATCGATTATTTATACTGATTAATCGATTATTATTACTGATTAACCGGTTTTTGAATACATCAGGATTTAGTGCATTCTAATATGCCTAAAAATGCTTGCAAATAGAGATGTATTCGAAAACCAATTAATCAGTGATGATAATCGATTAATACAAATGAAGACAAATCGTCGTTGTTATTGTACTGTGGCCACGTCACTTCCTGCTAAGAGATTATTCACAGAAGCGGGACTGACGCTGACCCAAGAGCAGAACCTCTTGAAGGGTGATATCCTCTCAAAGCTTTTGTTTTTTCCAAGATGTCCCAAAACACTACTTTTTTATTATACACTTTTTATTGGTTCCCTCAATTCATAATAAAAAGCTATTTTATACTATTTTATCCGTTTTGGCATTCCCTTATCTCCATGAGCTTTATTTGATGGCATCGACGATAGTCATTAATTTTATTGTATTTTTTCATTAATTATTCATTCATATGTATTTACTCCTTTTATTTTGAATTTTTATGCATTTTTTCTCCTTTTCTTGTGGCAGTACTTCCCCTATGGAGCATTTTTTTACCACCTTAAGGTTTTATATTTCTCATCATAACTTGGTTCCTATGACTTGATTGTCTTATTTCTTCAAATTTTCAAGAAATAAGACAATAACATTAACATTTCTTATTTATTTATATTTTTACTATTTAATTTACATTTATTGTTTAATAATGAATTATTATTTAATAATAATCAATATTAAATAATGATTCAACCCTGTTGAAATTTAATAAAACCTTATAACTTCTGTGAGTTCTATCAATCCAAATCACCTCGTAGCTATAGAACAATCTGATAGTAAGAAAATTAGTGATGAAGATAGTTGGCATTCCTAAGAAAACCTCTCAATCTCTTACCATGGCATCTGTTTTAAAATAGTTAGGGGAAAATGCGATAAGAATCACCGGTATTTCATAGGTGAAGCAGGTTTAGACTGTTATTGCGGTCGGAAGTGATTGTTTATAGTTTTGTTTAAATCAGTCGCGATCGGTGGTTCTATTTGGGGTAAAATGCCCAAAATACCACTTGACATCCAATTTCTCCTCTTCAGTATTTTGCTTTATGGGCTTGAAGTTGCATGTACACATTTTTACTATCATTCAGTCTTCAGCATCCCATCTACTGATGGTAGCCAAGTGGGAAAATAAACCTGGAACGAAAACCAACTAACTCGTCTACTTCCACTGCCACAATTGGGAAAATTGTAGTGAATTTATTATAAATTCTATAATAGAAAACGTCTCCTCACAAATGAAACCTGACCTGAGCTCAGCTAATGGAAAAGCTTTGGCTTGATCTCAATTTTCTCCTCATTATAATAATTTTAATGAAAATAATTATTATTAGGCAGAAAGAATAATTAATATTCTCATAATAATTAATAATTAATTAATTAATAATTAATTTAATAATAATTAATTAATTTTCTGCCCGACCTCATATCTCTGAATAAAGTAAAAATAACCACCGAACTGAGATTTTTGGACCCATTCTTCAAATTTATTACTTATAGTAAGGTGAAACTTGATTTTCTTTTAGGCTTCCTCAGCATCTAGATTTGGTCGAAGTGCAGGTTTGTGGAATAATTCAACATTTTCTTCAGTTATGCTGAGAACCAACAGATACCTTCTCTTATTTCTATTGAAACTACAAGGAATACCCATAAAATAAGGTTACAAGTGTCGTGAGGGTGGAGGCATTTTGTTTCACGCAAAACCCATAGAATAGACATAAAACCGGTATTCGTACGCTCGTTGTGGGGCATTTGACGGGCAGATACGACGCAAGGACTACGAAAATTAATTGAACAAAACAATAAATAAAATTCTTTATGGATCTTTGCACTTCCTGTTTCTATTATCGTTCGCATATTAAAAGGGTGATTTAGTTCTTCGCATATGCTATTGAAAAATAATTGTCTTTCACCGTCCAACACACCATTACGATATGCTCCAATGTTTCTTTTACTTGTCTTGCCCGTTGTCGAGTAGGTACTCGGATTTTCAACAGGTAGCTCCGTGTTATACAGTGGTTCGTTCGGATTCTCCCAATTGTCTTGTAATAGGCGCGTGTATTTGGCGTTTCGAGCTTATGCCAGGGTCTTGTAGAGATTTTTGGAAACCCGGCAACGAAATCTCGTCCTGATGGATAGTTCTCGAATTCTCCTGGCCATTCTCGGACTGCAGCTCGATGGAAATGGGCGTATAGATCTGTATAAGGATACTTCGATTCATTTTCTTCTTGTTCTATGTGGATGGCTCGTCGCGCTGTTTCATCGGCCCGCTCATCCCCTACTATACTTTGGTGTCCTCTAACCCACACAATTTATACTAGAACACCTCTGTTTTTAAGCTCGGCTATACCTATTTCTAATTATGTCTGTATCCAGAATGCGTAGTTTTGAATTTGGACGGATACTCTTGATTTTCTTCAACGCGCTGAGACTGTCAGAGAATATTGTGTATTTTGGCAAGACTTCTGGGCTACTTCCTATCCTCTCCACAGCCATATTCAACCCATACAGTTCTGCTGTGTAAAATGTCTTAATTTTAGCACAACGCTAAATTTTGTAAACCCCCCCCCCCCCCACCTCAAAATGTGATGGTTTACGTTTCAAGATACGTGGATTCAGAAAATCGAACGAAGAAAAAACTTCGACCAGTTAGCGTTGTGCCAAAATGAAGAAATTTGGTTAACTTTGGCATAACCCTAGGTCAAGGGGAAAGGGTTCAACAGTAATTTTGAAAATTTCATATCTCGAAAAATTTTAATGGAACGGTAAGATACCGTTTTTAGTTCATATATAGATAGAGATTATTTTTTTAGAATTTTCAAAGACCAACCGGAGGTTTGTACTATCGATAGTTTCAACACCCGTCTCTTTTCATATGTCTAACCAAATCTGGCCTCAGTTTGTATTGTCAATTGTCGTCTTTCATTAGTTTTTTAGTGAAGTGATTGCTGAATAAAAATATAAAAGTTCCTTGGTAACCAAAACGACTTTTGTTTTTTATTGACCTAGTTAGGCTAGATATTATTTTTGGAAAATACCCAAGTATTTTATCAATAAAAATTGTCATGTCTGATCAAATTTTTTGTTTATTTGACCATTTTCGCCTGGGAAAGATCTGGAAAAAGCAATTAAGAAAGAAGACTAGAAATTTTCGATGATTGTGTTAAATGAACTTTGTTGAGAATGTTCCGAACTAGTGATGAACTCGTGGGCTCTTGAATTGCGTACCTATATATTTAAAAAAACAACTTGAGGTAAGGATTATCTTGATACTAATTCTAATACGAATAAAGAAACAGTTTACTATCGATAGTATCGATAGTTCAACACCACTAGCTCCATCTGACTCCCGCCTATGACAACCTGTTGCCTCAAAGACGGCTATCACAGTTCTCAGTTCCTCGGAGTGGTGCACATTGGCCAACGCCTAAAGCCAACGTCAAATGTCAAGTGAGTTCTTTTTAAATAATATTTTTTATATCATAGTTTATATCGACTCAGTCCGTTCTCACAAGTTTTTCAATTCCATCAAGTATCTCACCCAATATCTTCTTTCGCCCAGTCAGTGTAGACACAAAAAAGCGAACTTCGTAAAAATGATCATGTATACGATTTTTTACATATGTTGTAAGGACCCCTGCGGGTGGTATGTACCTAAATTTGCAACCCTGAATTCGTGTGCTAACTTCGTGGTGCTCGGGGAAAAAACCGAAATGTTTGCACTAGTTTTAGTTTTTGGCCAAAAAAGCAGTTACGCAGCCTCTTGGCGAAAAAAGTGATTCGATCCTTTTTTAAAGTATATGAAATTCCCTTCAATTTCAGTGGTAGTAAAACTCCGTAGACCAAGTAGAACCCGAGATAGAGCTCTGCAAAAACCGGTCATTTTTCCAAAAATCATTTTATGTCAATTGACATTCTATTTAGTTTTTCCTCGCATTTATAGGTCTTTAGGTGCAAAAGTCAAACTATACCATGAAACAATTTCTTGCAACGCCATAGTTTTAGATCTTACATCCCTCCGCCCACTTCTGAAGTGTAATCGTCGCCATTTTTCACCACCCAGTTACAACCTCCAGTACTCAACTCAAGTAAATTGGATTTGGTCGTACTGATTCTGTGGATTTCATACTGTTGTATAATGATTTGCAGATCCAAGCGGCGAACACCACGGGCCACCGCGTGGCGGAGATGGGAGTAGGAAACCCATGCACAATGAAGAGGAGGATGTTCCGGAGATATTGCCTAGTTGAGTATTTTCCATGTTACTGTATTTTTCATGTTCATCTTTTTGCGAACTTTTGAAGAAAACGAAAGTTGAGGTTCTCAGTCCAAAATTTCTAAGACTCAAATTTCCAACAAAACATTTTATACCACTGTCCGTTTCAGACCACCCTGAATTCACTGCCAAATGACACCAAAAATCACATGTATATACATATTATTCCATTATATACAGGGTGTAACCCTTAAGGTCGTACCACCGGCCAGGGATCGATTCTATTCTAATTTCTGATGAAAAGTGTCGTATACAATATTTTTTTTTACCAGTTGAAATCCGACTTTTTTCACTTTCAAGATTTTATTCGTGTTTTCGACCTCAAGTCACTAAAATAGCCATAACTCCCGCATTTGAAGGAGGTTCAGATATTGAAAAACTCTGCAAATTCTTGACACAACGGTTCATTATCTTCTTTGTACAGATCACCCTTCTGTCTAGATCACTAGGTCTAAATGTCTAGATCCTAAATGTTAGATTAATTATTATTATGAATTATCACTAATTATTAATAATTTTATCAAGTACCTACTGAAAATTATTATAATTTTTTGTTAGGTATTAATAATTTGAATTTATTATTAATTATGATTAATTAATACGATATCCGGCTGTTGGAATCGCCTGGGTTGCTTTGTGCAGAACCTGAATGATAGAGATGATGAATTAATTACAAATAAAATGTTCCGATATAATTTTGGGGTTTTTAATACTACGTCGGCATTAATTTTCCTATAAAAGAAGTACCTACCAACAAACATTCGAAATTACACCTTCATTTCCATATTATGGTTTTAGTGATGTCGAGTTTTTTGTTCTGAGGTACGTTTCGTCCTACGGAAATGAAGGTAATTTCGAATGTTTGTTGGTAGGTACTTCTTTTATGATGTTCCAAACAGCTCGTTATTATGAAAATTGACCTGTATTTCAACCGTTTGATTCACGATCGTGTTGACAGACTAACCTTTGAGCCGTCATTGTGAACGAACGGCAGGTCATACAAAGCTGCGGATGGTCTTAAAAAATTCTACGGAACAAACTCTATCTAAATATGAAATAAAAAACATACCGTTCTATATGAATTTTTCGAGATATGAGATTTTCAAATTTTCAAAATTCGTTTTGTACCCCTTCCCCTTGACCTAGCGTTATGAAAAGTTTCGAGGATCATTGTGGGGTTGGTCGGAACCCATAAAAAAATTTCGGAATTTTAATTCAACGCTAACTGGGCAAAGTTAACTGGACGGCGTACGGCGGACGGACGGATTTTTTTTTATTCGATTTTCTGAATCTACGTATCTTGAAACGTAAACCAACAAATTTTGAGGGGGGTTAAAAAACTTTTTCTTTGGGCGATTCCAATGGTTCATTATCGAAGATAATAAACCAAAATGAGCCTGAATAGGAATATCTCGAAAATTTCGGAAATGTACAGTTTTTTCAAACGTTTGTAAGCCTCACTGAATCTGCCGGTTACTTGCATACTGTAAGTTGGCCCAAAAGCTCAGCTTTCCAACGGTATGATCAAAAAACTGTCTACCGTGCATCTTTCAGTAAAAATCGATAAGTAAAATATTTTGCAACATCGACATTTTTACCGTTAGGCGGCAATCTTTTGTGTGCAATCTTTGACTCGCTGAGTCAAATGATGACCCAAGACTTCTCGAATAAGCAGTCGCTGAGATCTTGTTATCGATTTCTTCCAGTTCGTTGAACTGTTATTTTCTTTTGCATGTTAAGCATTAAATTCCTTTTTTTAACTTTTACATTGACCTAATTGCCAACAATAGTAATGTTTAGCTTGGCGTGCTTAGTCTAAAAAAATTACCATACAAATCAACAGAAATTAAGACAATTTTCGAAAAGTAAATGGAAAATAAGGACATAATTTCGAAAACACGAAAAAATCTTAAAAGTGAAAAAAGTCGGATTTCAACCGGTACCTATACAAAAACTCTGCAAATTCTTGACACAACGGTTTATTATCTGCCTTGTGCAGATCACCCTTCTGTCTATACCAGACAGTGTTGCAAATCGGCACCATACCATATTCTCACCGTACTCATACCATACCATACGAATTTCTTTCCTATCATACCATACTGTACTATACCAAATCATACATACAATAATATACCATACCATACAAAACGAGTGAATATTGAAGTGGCATCCATTTCTGACCTACATTTAAAATTTCAAGTTTCTAGCTGATCATCAAAATTTAATTTGTTTAAACAAATACGTATTATTTGAACAATTTTACAGACAAGAAACCGAGTGAATATTGCATTGTGATCCAGTTCTGACCTATTTTTAAAATTTCAAGTCAATAGCTCATCATCAAAAGTTAATTTGTATTATTACAAAAAGGTATTATTTAAACGATTTTACAGATGAGAAACCAAGTGAATATTGCAATGCGGACTATCCCCGACTCTCGGTTAAAATTTCTAGACTGTAGTTTACCGGGAAGATGAAAAAGGGTAGTTTTATTTTGGGCGTCTGGGGGTTGGGTCACATAACGGCCGTTTTAGACGCGAAGTTTAGTGTTTCTCCTAAACCTTTGCGCGCTCACTGTGATCAAACGGCTGGTCGCACAAAAATCCAATTGGTCTTAAAAGATCCGTAATTTTTCAAGTCATTCAAAAGTGAACTCAAAATTACACGGTTCAGTTAAATATTTTGAGATATGACATTGTCGAAATTTTAAATTTCGTTTTGAACCCCTTCCCCTTGACCTAGGGTTATGAAAAGTTTCGAGGAACATTGTGGGGCTGGTCCAAACCCAGAAACCAAGAAGCTTCGTGAAATTCGTAGCGGAATATTTTAAAGTTGAAAATTTCAACATTTAATGGTTTTCAAAGTTCGATTACCCCTAAGCATCAAATTTGGAGATATGACACTATTGCACCCAATGAGCGATATATGTAAATAAATTATTTCCTGACTAGGGAGAATTTAGTTTTTAAAACTCTCCAAATTCTTGACACAACGGTTTATTATCTTCTTTATGCAGATCACCCCTCTGACTAGATCACTAAATGATAGATTAATTATTATTATGAATTATGATTAATTATTTTTTATTATTATCAGGTACCTAGTGTAAATTATTGCTAATATTTATTGTTGGTCATTAATAATTTTTATGAGTGTGTGTGATTTTTTTGACCGTCAGTAAGAATGATGTTGAGGGATGTCGAGGGTCGGTCAAATGATTGAAGATGCTGTGAAGCAGCTTGTATACAGGAAGACCGACCCTCGACATCCCTCAACACCAATAATTTTTATGTTTCATTTGTAATAATTATTATTAAATATTATTTATTAACTCGATATTTGAAAACCATGTGATGTTTGAATCAGCTGGGCCAGTTTGATAATGGACCCGACAGGCTGCATTTCGATTCACTCTCATGATGACGGTTTTCGATCTGCTCCAACTTTGAGCCGTCATTGTGAACGAACGGCAGGTCGTACAAAGCTGTGGATGGTCTTAAAACATTCTAAAAAATAAACTCTATCTAAATATGAAACAAAACACATACCTGTCGACTGATTAGGGACAACTAATGGGTTGTACCCAAACTCATGTACCATATTAATTAATTAATTTACTGTAAAAAAAAAATTAAGTTGATAATAAAGTTTACTTATTAAAAAAAAAAAAAAAAAAAAAAAAAAAAAAAAAAAAAAAAAAAAAATACCGTTTCATATGAATTTTTCGAGTGTTGGAATTTTCAATTGTTTGTTCAAAAATTTCTTAATTGTAGCTCAACGCTAACTGGGCAAAGTGCCGTGGACGGCGTACGGCGGACGGCGTACAGGTGTACCACGTACGGCGGACGGACGGATTTTTTTTTTATTCGATTATCTGAATCTACGTATCTTGAAACGTAAACCAACAAATTTTGAGGTGGGGTTAGGAAATTGTTTTCTTTGGGCGATTCCAATGGTTCATTATCGGAGATAATAAACCAAAAAGGTTTTATTTAATTTACACGCAACAAATACAGAAAGACGTTCATCCCTGAAGTCGGGGCAGAGAGGAGTCTTTCGGAGCAGTTCTTTTTTACTCGCATAAGTTCGGTTCGCTGTCAGGAGGTGCCCCAGCTGGATCACATATTTCACTGACCACTTGGTTCTCAAGGGTTGTTTCTAGGAAGGTCCCATGCTGAGTAGGTTTTCCTGCCAGGCGAGTGATCCCATTATTTCTCCCCTTTTTGTTTATTATCTCCAATAATGAACCTTTCTAATTGCCCAAGAAAAAAAAACAAAAAAACTGGTTCGTGGGCGTTTTGTCTGGTCGAATGTTTAGTGACGTGATGTTCAAGAGTCGTAAATTTATATGACCTATGAGTGGGGTTCCACCCCTTTGAACAACCAGAAACGTCAGCTCTTGGGTTTTCCCACTATGAGAACATGGTATCCTAATGTTGCCAACGGGCAAAAAACTTTTCCGACGTAGTCTCGCAGTCGGACGTCGGTATTTTCCAATATTGCGCTCGGGAAATGATATCTCCAGAAACCTTCTGAAAAAGTTCCGAGGACCATTGTGGGGTTGGTCCGAACCCGTAACAAAATCTCAATGTTAAATGCTTGCATACGAGTCTGTAACACATTGGGACATTTTATGTCTTCAAAGAAGGGATTCAGGGGCCTTCAAACAATGCTACATCACCTACCCCAGTAGCGTAGTTATTATACTTAATTGTAGTGTTCATCATAAAAGAATTGGTAATTAGACTCAGTTCTTAAATTAATGTAATAAACGTTGAATTATAGTTTAAATAAAATATCGGCTAAGATTGAAGAGTGGATTTCAATGTGGCCAATAGATCTTCAGCGGAGCGCTGAGCCACCCAAGAATTCGGCACGCATGTATAATCTTGGCTTGGTGCTTGGAAGCCATTCTCGCTGCTCTTTCTCTTTCCAATTGTAAATGCAGTATTGTGGTGTCTAGAAGTGACGTCTTGACAAGCTGTAAAAGGGGATAATTGGTCAACGTACACCTATGTTGTTAGGGGTACTGGACGGCTGTATGGCTGTATGGACACATGCTAGCAATTCCATAGGTTAGGGTTAGGGTGAAGAACACAGATTTGTAGTAACACAACTCATTATTGAGTCAACGAACTGTTCTACGAGTATGTTATGTAGATAGTTATATTCCCATGGGAAGACTCACCTTCTCATCAACCCAATTCGATGAGAGAGTGGCATCTAAGAAGAGGGAGGAATCATCATCATCAGCGTCGCCCGTCTCGAATTTTTCTCTCTTTGGAGTATGTTTCATGTTATGGACGTTGAACGAGTTCTCATCGTCAAGTTGGCGAGGTAATTCGCGGACCTTGTTGTTAACTTCAACCGGTACATTTATAACTTGACCAATGATTGCCTTCGACCCCTTTACAATATAAGATATAAGACGTTCGGTAATTGGATCAAGTGGAGGTAGGTGCGTCGGTATCGGCGGATAACAAAATCCATTTGATCGTGACAGACGTGGAATTTTTTTCTTGCATAAATTTCGGTAACAGTTATCACACGCTCTAAATTCGGTTAGGCTTCGTTGGGGAATTCACTAGCCAATAGCTGAGACGCAGACGCGGGAGTATTGCGCAAATCTTTCTCAAACCATAAACGATCACAGATTCAACACGAGAAACCAAATGGATTTTCAGTGAATCGTTTGTGAAATTCGATATCGGCTACAGATTTGGTCGGTGGTATAAATGCGTGATTTGTTTCAGAAATTTCAATAGGGTCTGTGATGTTGCCCGCAGCCATGAGTCTTTTTCGAAGTCGATATTCATGTTGCATTTCGGCGTTTGATTTCGCCGGTTTGGATCACTTTCCCATTTCAGATGCCATACGGAGCCGATATTCACGTTGCTTTTTGGCGTTTGATTTCACCGGCTTGGAACACTTTCCCGTTTCAGATGCCTTACGGAGCCGATATTCACGTTGCTTTTTGGCGTTTGATTTCACCGGCTTGGAACACTTTCCCGTTTCAGATGCCTTACGGAGCCGATATTCACGTTGCCTTTCGGCGTTTGATTTCACCGGCTTGGATCACTTTCCCGTTTCAGATGCCATACGGAGCCGATATTCACGTTGCCTTTCGGCGTTTGATTTCGCCGGTTTGGATCACTTTCCCGTTTCAGATGCCTTACGGAGCCGATATTCACGTTGCCTTTCGGCGTTTGATTTCACCGGCTTGGAACACTTGCTCACTCTAGATGCCTTACGCAAAGCGGTTGCCTGTTTCTTATTTGAATAATCTTGTTGATTTTCTGTAGACAATTTTCTCTTTCTTTGTGATGCTGATCCCGATTTGTTTTCCGAATCCATCGTTAAATGCCAACTGAAGATGCAGTTCTTATATGTTTATTGGATACCGAAACTACGTGTATCCCTAGTGTATAATTGTGAGGATTTTATAATACTTTTCGAGTTCACATGCCAACGGAGAATCTTTTCGTGACGGAGTGGAAATTCACATATTAGTAAACAAACTGACGGAATGTTAACGTGCTCTACAAAGAAGGTGGTCAATGTGCATACAAATGAACATCGTGGTATTTAGGGATAAATTGAGAGCTTTCCAACGAGTGGTGTACGATTTTTGTGCGATGAAAATTGCTGAAGTTACATTTCCCTAGTTACATATTGGTTGTGAGTGAAAATCATCACAATTATTTTCTAACAAATTTGTTAACGCTTTTTCCTAGCGGTTTTCGAGTTATGTACCAGAGCAAAGACATAAAATGTCAATAAACGAATAAGCGGACCCTGAATCTGCTTCAAAACTGTGTATTTTACCGTAGACTGACAATTTGATCAGGACTACAGAGTCACTTTCATTCGCGGAATTTTTATTACAACTTTATAGCATCCCTTTTCATCGAAGTAGGCTTCTCTCAATGCTGTTGGCGGGAGCTTTTTGCAAGGCTTCTGACAATTAGATGATACAAGTAGTAGTGGTCATGATGAGTATCTACTTAGTGCTGGTACAACAGTAAAGTAATGAGCCATTTGAGGCTGACTGACATCGCTAAAGCAAAGCGTCTAAGAATTGTATCTAGGAACGCGGTAGCGTTCCGCCCCGCCAAGCAAAGAAATTGAGAAAACGAACGGTGCCGAGTGCATGTTTACCGGACGTCACAAAACGCGTTTTCGAGGTATCCATATCTCGGCTCCTATTTGACCGATCAACTTGAAAATTAGTATGGGTGTTCTTGGAGTGGATATTAGAAAGCCCTGAAAGTTTCAAGTCGATAGCTCTGAAGGGAGCCGAGTTATATAACTTCAAAAACCCGGTTTTTCACCCTTACCTGTTCTTCTTCTCCTTAATCAGTTAGGCCTTTCCACCTTCACGGATTGACTTGAAATTTTGCACAGAGCTTCGTTTTGACATCATTCAGTGCCTTTTGAAAGGTTTAACCCATTATCTCAACCCAAAAAACTTTTAGAAACAAAAAACTGAAATTTAGGCTAATTTTGGCAACTTTGACGAGTCTACAGCCTGGGTAAAAGGAACCATCGACTTGAAATTTTGCATAGCATGACCCACTTCAACAACAAAAATATGTGATATCCCCCCAAAAAACACTTCGTGTAAAAATCACCCCGCCTCGCAAATATCATTCTTCAGAGGCCGGAAAAAGTTATGATATCCACTTTCCCCGCCCGCCCTTTTCCTCATTAAGGAGCTAAGTATAATGAAAAGCTTAACCACTTCACCAGCACCGTACCCCTTTCGAAATCTCCCCTTGGCGCTATTGCGAGACGTTTTTATTACTTCCACAAGCAACTAATACTTGTATAAAAAGTTTGTATTTGTAGTATTTTTATTACTTTCACTACAAACCTGATCCTCCTTCCCCTAACCACCACCACCAAGTATTAGTTGCTTGTGGAAGTAATAAAAACGTCTCACAATGTCATCAAATGTCAAATCTCTCATCAAATGTCATCAGCAATTTGAAAAGCATATTTGTCCGTCATGGTATCCCCGACATAATGGTCACGGATACAGGTCCCCCATGGGATTCTAGAGAGTTTGAAAATTTTACTACAAGTTGGTCATTTACCCACCTAAAATCAAGTCCATATCACGCACGGAGTAATGATCAATCAGGGAAAGTGGAGTTAAAATATGCAAGACCATATTTCGCAAATGTAAAGATTCAGGAAGTGATCCCCATTTAGCTCTCCTTCACCACGCCAACACACCAAAATGTGACATTGATTCCCCAGCAAAACTTTTGATGTCTCGCAGGTTGAGATGCATCATACCTATTTCGCAAAAACTTTTGACACCTCGAACCGTTAATTTTCAACAACATAACCATGTCCTTTCTGCAAGACAAAATAAGTACAAAAATAATGTTGATTAAGGGACTCGTATACTTTCAAAGTTGAGTACGGGCCAAAACATATTTTTCAAAAAGACACCAAAGCATCACTGGGAACCAGCAAAAGTAATTGAGTTCTCTGGCTCGCGAACATACATAGTCGAAACTCCAGAAGGTGCGAAATACAGAAGAAATGAGAAATATCTCTTAGAAAAGTCTGGATCAATTCTAATAAAAAACAATGAATCTATACACTGTGATCCAATCCCATCCCATTATCTATTGAGACTGCTCGTCTTTACAATCAAGATGATCTTAAATCGTCGATTCTTCTTTCGCCCAACTAAGTATAAAGTGAAAAGCACAACTGGTAACAAGGGTTCACCAGAATCAGCACCTGGTACTGAAAATTCATATATTACCAGAGGTGTTAGGGTAGTTAAAGCTCCGATTCGTTTGAAGTACTAAAGTAAACCATAGGTATTTATGTAACCGCCAATGTAATTAATGCTAACGAATATTGAACCATTATCATTACGATTATTATTATTTTTGTCTATTTCAGTTTTTTGTTCCTAACTTTTTTTTGGGTTGAGATAATGTGTATTTCGTTCAAATGGCACTGAGCCATGCTATAAAGATATATACTCAATTTATATTATATTTTATATAGTTACTCAATAAAATAAATGTAATACTTACCTACTCAATTAAAATAAAATGTTAATAGCAACTAAATCCGACTTGATTAATTTAATATGAATTTAGATGGCTGTGACCATATAGAATTGGCCTGGAGCAGAAGGCTGGAATTATTGCATGTAATGTCGAGCTACAATAAAAGTCGTAAGCGTCCGTCTCATTATTCTCTTTTATGTAGTCAACCACAACAAGGATCAATCAATAGGTGTAGGGAAAACATAACTTAGTTTCCAATCAACGGTCCATTTATTCAAAGGATCTTAGTGATAGGATTCGCATAAAGAAGCAAATGAAACGAAATGTAAAAGAATAAATGAACACTTATGTTGGGGAAATAAATGGAAAAGTTCTTCTGTAGATAAATTAAGGTTAGCAACTTAAATCCGATAACAATTATGGGCCAGTATGAAAATGGACCCGAGAGGCCGCCGCATGATTCACCCACATGTTGACACCTTTTCTGCCGTTAGAATGAAGAACGCCTCACCTCAAAATTGTCGATTTGTTTTTTGTTTACGTAATCCCTATATTTTTTACCTTATCTTCCCAACGGTGAAATCGAAATTTCGAAATTCGACCCAGAAGGGGTTGAATTCGTAGGGGGTGAAACCAAAAAAGTGCTCGATTTGGAGGAAAAACACCTCACCTACGTGTTTTTTAAGGTAAAACACCTCAGCCTAGCACCTGAATCGCCTCACCTTTGTGTTGTTCGTTGCCTGTTTTGGAGGAAAAACGCCTCAGCTCGTTGAAAATTCGAGCTGAGGTGTTTTTTGTTCAAACTGTTGGCTTCAAATTATTGGCTTTCGCAAGGCGTTTTTGTTCCAAATGTTTACACAGCTGACCGGGGCTGAGGTTTTCTTTCTATCCGATCGGCTGGTGGTCAGTCATTTTCAGTTTAAGTTTCGGCGCTGTTTTAATTCAATGAATTCACTTGGGAAATCTTTGGTGGCCCTCGCGTTGGCTCCTAGGTCAGTCGGGGAAGACATTCCATTTTCAAATCATTTAGCGAATTTTCGAAGAGAAAATGAGCGATAAAATGAAGATGTACGGTGGGAGGGTCGGCAAACCCCCCCAGATACGTTCCATATTAACTAGGTAGGTGTGTGTAATATATTAAACACTATATTAAATACTGGGGGGGGGGGGGGGGTACCGACCCTCCTACCGTACATCTTTATTTTATAGCTCATTTTCTCTTCGAAAATTCGTTAGATGATAGCTTGAATCAGAAGACACGACCAATACCATATCGCACTCGTTGAGTAACTAATAAAAACAAATATTTATATATTTTATAAATAGTGCCAATCATCATGGTTTTGGGAAGGTGTGAAGTCATGGTATCGAAATTGAAAGAAATGGTATCCGTCCATCAATTAGGTACTTGCACGAGATGAAGGAGAGAACTGGGATTGGTTGCTCCACGCCGGGCTAGGCTGGCGTACATAACTTACTGTTAGCCCGGTGACAGTCTTGGCGATTTCCGAGCTGTTTTTTTCAGCGCGATTTCCGAGCGGTTTTTATTTTTCAAGCCAACCCTTGCATTTATACGGGACATGCCAGTGTTAGCGATTTTTTACAGCGGCGATTCCGTGCGATATTTTACAGTCGACCGGTTGACGGATTCCGAGCTGGAAAATTCCGAGCGGTAGAAGGAGAAACCAGTTAAACAAGTGGGACCCGACAGTGTTGGCGATTTCCGAGCTGTTTTTCAGTTGCGATTCGGCCATGGCACTTTTTTGGTGCCTTTTTTTTTTTTTTTTTTTTGTAGCGCAGGTCGAATAGTTGCCACAAGTTCATCGAACGAATTCATGGACATCCGGTAATAGGTGAAAAACTTATCAGGATGTTCTCTGATGTTTTTGTGGAATACCGAAAACCGCTTCTCATGGTTCCTCTGTCTGTGGTATGGGTGCACATTGTACCTCCTTGGGTGGTGTCTTCCAGAAAGGAGGCCTTCTGCCTCCAAAGCAGAAATACATAACAACACCATTCGTTAGTGAAATGCCGCGGCAGCAGCAGCATTTGAGTTTCTATCGACCTCCCCCCAAAAACCTGGGTCGTAATAATGTTCTGGAGTGAAGTTATAGCAAAGTTCATACTGAGAACTTTGAAGCTGATTTCTGAAAATCGCACTCTTCGCGGTGAGGCGTTCTTCATTCAAACGGCAGCTTTGATGTGCTCCAACTTTGAGCCCTCATTGTGAACGAATGGCTAGTCGTACAAACCTGATGGTCTTAAAAAATTCTAAAAAATAACCTCTATCTAAATGTGAACTATACCGTTCCTTCTGAATTTTTCGAGATATGAAATTTTCACAATTTCAAAATTTGTTTTGATCCCCTTCCCTTAGATCTAGGGCAGGGGTCGGCAACCTGCGGCCCGCAATGAATTTGAACATTTTGAAGAAAAAAATTAGATTTAAAAAAAATTATTTCCTTCAAAAATAATTAGGTACTGCTTGTGATCCTAAAAAAGGACAAACGGACAAATTCTGTGTTATGGAGACCCCTTGAAGGGACAGTCTTAACAGGTGAAGGGAAATTCCCTTCATGAATTCCCTCCCTTATTTATATACAGGGTGTTCATTTTAAGACGGCTCAAGTGCATTTAATTTTCCTGCCTAAACGGTTGATCTGAGCGAAAAATGCCAAAGGTAAAAGGTGTAGCCCTTGAGCCCTTCTTTCCAAAACTGACCACCACTTGGCGTTCCAGCCACGAATGCGCCTCCGGCGCAAGATCGAAAGTTGGAGTTTACAGATGACCCACATGTTTATGAACACATCTTTGAAGGGCATAAAAAGACAAAACATATGCATCAAACCGCATTTCGATTTCATAAATATTTACCGAGTTATGAGGTTTTGAAATTTCAATTTCAAATTATTGAAGAAATATTATATTCTTTACCGTGGTCTGTTTGGAACAAGTGGCACATGTTTTCAACTTTTTTTTTTTATGGCCTGTCTAATAAAAATACTGCCAGATTTGTAAAATCAAAAGTTCCCTTGATAAACACGAAAATATCGTATTTTAGACGCTTAAAACCTTAATTTTCTACAATGGCGTAATCAAATACCCCTTCACACACCCTTCAACACGATTAAACCATCAAATTTATAACTGGTGAACGGAGCGTCGTACAAACGTGCGATTTTCACTGATGTTATCAGAATTTCGAGAAGAAAAATAGAAAAATAAAAAATAGATAGGTACGTCGAAAAATTATGTGATTACCCCATTTCACCCGATAGGTATGTCATTATTGGAAGGAAAGACTCAAGGGCTACAACTTTTTCTTCTGGCATTTTTCGCTCAGGTCAAGAGTTTATGCAGGAAATGCATTGAACCGTCTTAAATCGAACACCCTGTATATTTATATATTAATATATGTAGGGTAAGGGGGTGGGGGTGGGGGGTAAATTGGCGAACCTAAGATTCTAAGATTTTTTCTATGGGTGAGCAGCTGGGCGAGTTGTAAATGGAGCTATTCGTTTTAGAGAGCACCCGAGTACAACATACATTTTTTTAAAATTTTACATTCAACTTAAGGATGACGAAAAAATACATTTTCGGAAAAATGTAAATTTCGCCATCTTACCCCACGATGCGGGTAAGATGACGAGTGGCCCAGGGTAAGATCACCCATTTTTTCCTTTTTTATTCAGAGAAGCAAAATGAGCACATTTCATGAAATATCACGATTTTCGACTGCGGCCCCCTAAGAATCGATGGATTTGCGAATTCTGAAAAATTGGCACTCCACGGAAAAGAGGTTGCCGACCACTGATCTAGAGTAGGTAATGAAAAGTTTCGAGGATTAATGTGGGGTTGGTCGTTCGGATGGCCTAAAAACACTCTTCTAATAAATGTTTCCCACAAACGTTTAGCTTGTATGTCAAATTGCCAATAAAAATAAGAATTCCAGATTTGTATTCCAAATTTAGATTGATTGTATGGTTGACTGGAAATGTTGAAGCTCTTAGATACTACTGACAGTTGTTGAACAAAAGTGTCCATCAAGTTGATTTAAAAGTTGATCTAAAAGTGTCTGTTGATTTTTACTGTTGCAGGCACGTCATCAAGGCCGACACCAGAAACCTTCGCTCAGCCTGGTTAGTATCCTTTGCAATTACGGTTCATCTCTGCGAGTTGTGTGGGGGGGAGGGGGGGGGAGGTTCACCAATGAATTCCCAAAATCGCTATACCATAATATTATTCCGCTCTCAACCTTGAGTAATTTGAAGAAACGGGGTTGATCCTTGATTTATTCTTCATGGTTTCTGCTCTAATCTGATGACGTAATGTGATATCGCGATTCCGACTTCACCATCGTATTGAGCGTTGAAATGTCCAAGAGGTGAGGGGGGTTTTGGGGAGTTGGCGGTAGAAGGGGAGGGGAGGTTCACCCGTAAATTCCAAAAATGAAACGGTCTGTCAAGTGAATACCTCATTTTAAGGGTTTTCACACGCTGATTGAGATGGTTAAGTCAGAATTGCTACATCCTATTCCGCTCTCGAACTGGAGCACTTTGAAGATGAAGAAACGTGGTTGTTACTTGAGATGTTCTTCATGGACATCATGTTCTTTAATGGAGAAATTTTACGTATAACCAAGTATTTCTCGAACATTCGCTCTTATTGCCATGCTGTTTGACTGTGGATTTTTTTTTTTTTTTTTATTGTTGCAGGCACCTCATCAAGGTCGACACCAGAAAAGTTTGCTCAGCCAGGTTAGTATCCTTTGCAATTACGGTTCATCTCTCTCAATGGCTTTGTCAACTCGAACGTACTGTCAATAATTGAGTGTATGGTTGTTGACAATCCACTCCAAATTTCTGCTCTAAACGTCCAAAAGACTGACAAAATTTATTGTCATAAATTACTGCGGTTTCTTTCTTATTTTCGCTCACGAGCCTCTGAAATCAAAGGAGATATATTACCAGCTTTTCCGCGAAAAACGTTATTTTCAAAAGTCCATTCATTTACGATTTTGTCTGCAAATGCATTTCTGTTGAAATTCGGCATGCGGGGTATGTTGGGTGGGGGGGTCACCCAAAACATTAAAGTCTGACAAGTGACACCTCATTTTGAAGGTTTTTACAAGCTGAATACGATCGTGAATTCAGTAAATGTTTACATTCACATCGATTTTTAATTTGAGGCTCCCTTAGGGCGAGATCTCGAGTGTGTCCAAACAATTCTGGTTGGCGGAAAAATTTGTGTTAGAGAAAGATTGAATAGTTGATGATGGCCTAGTGTATGTCCTGATGCGAGTGAGTGATAGGGAAACTTGGGAAGCATTATTGTAAGGAGTCCTAAGGCCACGTCGTATGTAATCTCAAATTACTGGTCACCGCACAATGTACTTGGATCGTAGGTAAATCGATGTTAACTCGAAACATTTCCTAATACGTATTTCCTAGTACGTATATGAAATCAGTTTGTTCCCTGAGACTGCGCCAATTATCGTATTGAGCAGACGAAAATTCTTTTTAAAAACTGTCTTATTGAATTTGAAGTTAAAACTTTGAAATGATGGTAAAAAAAACGGGCAGACTACCGTTGTAGGCGAGTGACAAGATGAGAAATCCTGAATTTTACTTCCTCTCTTTGCCGATTTCTTGAAGAAAGCAGTCTGTAAAACTCGTATCCCTCCCAAGAATCCAAATTCAAAATGGTTTTTCTTTTTTGGTTTGGCAGGAGAAAAACTGTACTCTTGCATCCAATGCGACTATAAGGGTACTCAGGCCGTTTATCTTTCAAGGCACATGAGAACGCATTCAGGTACCTGAAGGTTTAGTTACTAAAACTATAATTCCATATATTTACTCTACTAATTTGCATCATTGACGAAATAAGCATCCTCTCTTCTTCTAAGAGAATAGGTGATTTCTTCCCCTCATAGATTTACCTCATCTTGAAGTATTACTTTGATTTGAAAAATATGTAGACAAAGCCCCATTATAAATGGTAGGTACCCATTGAATTTTTTCATTTTATTCTTTTTATTTTTTGGTTTGGCAGGAGAAAAAGTATACAAATGCAACCGATGTAACTACGAGGGTACTCAGGCCAGTTATCTTTCGAGGCACATGAGGACACATTCAGGTACCTACCTGAAGGTTTAGTTACTAAAACTATAATTCCATATATTTACGCTAGTACCACTTGAAGTATTACTTTCATTTGAAAAATATGTAGGCAAACCTCCAATTTGAATGGTAGGTACCAATTTTATTGACAGTAACACTATTGAAATTTAAGGTAGGCACCTTTTTGTGTTCCTATCATCAACTATTAGGGCTGAAGGTTTGGACTAAATCTGGGAACCAATTCCTGAATTTTACTTCCTGTCTCACCAAAGAGCTTCCTATCTTCACCGATTTCTTGAAGATTGCAGACCCTTATTTATCCCTACTCACACAGGAATCCAAATTCAAAACTGTTTTCTTAATTTTTCTTTTTTTTTTTTTGTTGGTTTGGCAGAGGAAAAACCATACCAATGCAACCTGTGCAAATACAGCGCTACTCAGGCCAGTTATCTCTCATGCCACATGAGAACCCATTCAGGTACCTGCAGGTTTAGTTACTAAAACTATAATTCCATATATTTACTCTAGTACTCTAATCTGACCTTCGTGTTTAGAGTGGAAATATTGAAAAGCTGAGGGGGATTTGGGGAGATCTGCCCCCCCCCCCCCCCCCGTTCAATCAAAAAATGAAAGTCTGACAAGTGACACTTCATTTGAAAGGTTTTCACACGCTGAATATGATCGTGAATTGCGATATCTTATTTCGTTCTCAAACTTTAGGATTTTGAAGATGAAGAATATGTTCTTCTTGGTTAATCTGCTCTAATCTGATGACCAAATGAGATATCGCAATTATGACTTCACCGTCGTGTTCAGCGTTGGAATGTCCAAAAGCTGAGGGTGGTTGCAAGCGGGGGGGGGGGGGGGGGAGTCACCCATAAATCCCAAAAATGAAAATGTCGTTCAAGTGACACCTCATTTTAAAGGTTTTTACACGCTGAATAAGATGGGGATGTCAGAATTGCTATACCTTATTCCGCTGTCAAACTGGAGCACTTTGAAGATGAAGAAATGTGGTTGTTACTTGAGATGTTCTTCATGGACATCATGTTCTTTAATGGAGACGTTTTACATAAAACCAATTATTTCTTCCAAAATTCGGTCTTATAGTCATGCTGCATGACTGGTTTACTATGGATTTTTTTTTTCTTGTTTGGCAGACAAAAAGCCATACCGATGCAACCTGTGCAACTACCAGGCTACTCAGGCCAGATATGTTTCAAGGCACATGCTCAGCCACTCAGGTACCTGCAGATTTAGTTACTACAACTATAATTCCATATATTTATTCTAGTACCACTAATTTACCTCATGTTGAAGTATACTTTGATTTGAAAAATATGTAGGCAAAGCTCCATTATGAATGGTAGGGACCCGTTGGATTGACAGTCACACTACTTAAATTCAAGGCACCTTGTTATGTTCATATCATCAACTATTGGGGCTGAAGGTTTGGACTAAATCTGGGAACAAATTATTGAATTTTACTTCCCATCTCACCAAAGAGCTTCCTATCTTCACCGATTTCTTGAAGATTTAAGACTGTTAAATATTTATTCCCCTCACACAAAAATAAAAATTCCAAACTGTTGATTTATTAATTTATTTTTTATGTTTTATTTTATTTTTTTTTTGGTTTCGCAGGCGAAAAAAAATATGGATGCACCCAGTGCGAGTACAAGACTAGCCAATCAGGACATCTCAAGAGGCACATGAGAACACATACAGGTACCTGCAGGTTTAGTTACTAAACTATAAATCCATATAATATATTATTACTCAGTGGCACTAATTGATATAAAATTACTCAGTGGCATTGTATTTACTCTAGTGCCACTGAGTAATTTTAATTAACATCATTGGTGAAGTAAGCATCCATCCATTCGTCAAAGTATAGAGGTGATTTCTTTTCTCATAAATAAGGATGAGATTTACCTCGTCTTGAACTAAATCTCATCTTGGCTGGGATTTACCTCATTTGAAACAATGTATATTTTATTTTTATGTTGTATATTCATCCATGCCCCATTATAAATGGTAGGTACCCGTTGGATTGACAGTCACACTACTTAAATTTAAGGCACCTTGTTATGTTCATATCATCCACTATTGGGGCTGAAGGTTTGGACTAACTCTGGGAACAAATTCCTGAATTTTACTTCCTTTCTTTACTGATTTCTTGGAGATGTAAGACTGTTAAATATTTATTCCCACTCACACAACAATAAAAATTCCAAACTGTTGATTTATTTATTGATTTTTTTTTTTTGGTTTGGCAGGCGAAAAACCATATGGATGCAAGATGTGCGACTTCAAGACTACTCAATCAGGACATCTCAAGAGGCACATGAGAACACATACAGGTACCTGCCGGTTTAGTTACTAAACTATAAATCCATATAATATATTATTACTCAGTGGCCCTAATTGATATAAAATTACTCAGTGGCACTGTATTTACTCTAGTGCCACTGAGTAATTTTAATTTGCATCATTGGTAAAGTAAGCATCCATCCATTTGTCAAAGTGAATAGGTGATTTATTTCCTCATAAATAAGGATGAGATTTACCTCGTCTTGAAGTAAATCACATCTTGGCTGGGATTTACCTCATTTGAAACAATGTATGTTTTATTTTTATGTTGTATATTCATCCATGCCCCATTATAAATGGTAGGTACCCGTTGGATTGACAGTCACACTACTTGAACTGTTATGTTCATATCATCAACTATTGGGGCTGAAGGCTTGGACTAAATCTGGGAACAAATCCCTGAATTTACTTCCTATCTCACCAAAGAGCTTCCTATCTTTACCGATTTCTTGAAGATGAAAGACTGTTAAATATTTATTCCCACTCACACAAAAATCCAAATTCAAAACTGTAAAATTTTTTTGGCAGGTGAAAAACCTTACGTATGCACCCAGTGTGACTACAAGGCTGCTCAGGCTGGAGCTCTTTCATTGCACATGAGAACGCATTCAGGTACCTGAAGGTTTAGTTACTAAAACTATAATTCCATATATTTACGCTAGTACCACTGATTTACCTCATCTTGAAGTATTACTTTGATTTAAAAAATATGTAGGCAAATCTCCATTATGAATGGTAGGTACCCGTTTTATTGACAGTCACACTATTGAAATTTAAGGTGGGCACCTTGTTATGTTCATAACTATTGGGGCTGAAGGTTTGGACTAAATCTGGGAACAAATTCCTGAATTTTACTTCCCATCTCACCAAAGAGCTTCCTATCTTTACTGATTTCTTGAAGATATAAGACTGTTAAATATTTATTCCCACTCACACAAAAAATTCAAATTCAAAACTGTTAATTTATTTATTTATTATTTTTATTTTATTTTTTTATTTGGTAGGCGAAAAACCATTTGAATGCAAGCTCTGTGACTACAAGACTACCCACGAAGGACATCTCAAGAGGCACATGAGAACACATACAGGTACCTGCAGGTTTAGATACTAAACTATAAATCCATATAATATATTATTACTTAGTGGCACTAATTTTAATTTGCATCATTGGTGAAGTAAGCAACCATCCATTTGTCAAAGTGCAGAGGTGATTTCTTTTCTCATAAATAAGGATGAGATTTACCTCGTCTTGAAGTAAATATCATCTTGGCTGGGACTTACCTCATTTGAAACAATGTATGTTTTATATTTATGTTGTATATCTATCCATGCCCCATTATAAATGGTAGGTACCCGTCGGATTGACAGTCACACTACTTAAATTTAAGGCTCCTTGTTATTTTCCTATCATCAACTCTTGGGGCTGAACGCTTGGACTAAATCTGGGAACAAATCCCTGAATTTTACTTCCTATCTCACCAAAGAGCTTCCTATCTCTATCGATTTCTTGAAGATTTAAGACTGTTAAATATTTATTCCCACTCACACAAAAATCCAAATTCAAAACTGTTTTTTTTCTTTTTTGGCAGGCGAAAAACCGTATGCATGCAAGCTGTGCAGTTACAAGGCTGCTCAGGCTGGATGTCTTTCAAGGCACATGAGGAGGCATTCAGGTACCTGCATGTTTGGTTTATCTTGAAGTATACTTTGATTTGAAAAATATGTAGGCAAAGCTCCATTATGAATGGTAGGTACCCGTTTCGTTGACAGTCACGCTACTTATATATAAGGTAGGCACCTTTTTGTCTTCCTATCATCAACTATTAGGTCTGAAGATTTGGACTAAATCTGGGAATCAATTCCTGAATTTTACTTCCTATCTTCACAGATTTCTTGAAGATTGTAGACTGTTACATATTCATCCTCACTCACAGAGGAATCCAAATTCACAACTTTTTTCAATGTTTTTCGTTGGTTTGGCAGAGGAAAAACCATACCGATGCAAACGCAAACTGTGCAACTACGTGGCGAGTCGGCCTGATCATCTTGCAAAGCACATGATCACTCACTCAGGTACCTGCAGATTTAGTTACTAAAGCTATAATTCCATATATTTACGCTAGTACCACTGAGTACTTTTAATTTGCATCATTGATGAAAATAAATGTGGATGACATTTACCTCATCTTGAAATATTCTTTGATTTGAATAATATGTAGACAAAGCCCCATTATGAATGGTAAGGACCCGTTAACTTGACTGAAACACTACTTACATTTATGGTAGGCACCTTGTTATGTTTGTATCATCAACTATTAGTGCTGAAGGTTTGGACCAATTAAGACATGTTATTAGAAAACGAAACAATTTTATTAATTAAAAAGTGGAAAACTTGAAAACAAAGGCGTATCTTTATTTGTTAAGAAAAACAATTTACCTACATATTAGATACTAAATAAATACAAATATATAATTCTTATGTAAGTAAAAATAAAAATTCGATGATACAAAGGAAAAAGTCAAGTAAGAAGGGGTAATAGAACACTAAAAATATAATAATAATCTAGAACGATTAGATGAAAGTTTAATCTTAGCTTTTGATCTGTGGATCAGATGTTATGATCAACACTGAAATTAAATCCGTATTCGTGGCAATACGTGAACACTTGCTTGTGTTGTGCCCCCGGAACTCGCCCCGGAACCTGCCAGAAGTTTCCAAATTCATCTGTATTTATTTCGTAACCAGAGGACAATGTTCTCTGCTATTTCTGAAGCAGTCATCAACTAAGCAACACTGCGTGATTGATTGAGGTTCTAGACCTCAACTATGAGTACTTTTCTTTAAATAAGAAGCCTCGTTAAAAATTTTCCGCGGTCTTCCTACACTAGTGGATCTTTCATAAGATTGGAAGGACGCGGCACAGTACGGCAAATCTCTAGATTGATCTCTTCATTCAACCAATTTTCGTTAGTTGCTTTGATTTTCCCGCAGCAACCCACTTATCGCTAGTTTTGTAGGCATAGGTAGCCAACTTCATTTTGATTTTCCTTTTAGAGTCACTGGTAAGGTCTTCAAAATTAAATTTCGACGAAAGGAACTTAGAGAGAAAAGAGTTTTTATCTTTCTTTGGGTGCTTCAACCAATCTTCAAAAAAGTCCCTTCTCGAAAAAAAGAAGAAAAAAATGTTGTACGCGAGTGTGCTGGCTATAACACGATTATCAATGGGGAAGGTGCAGCTATTATACGATTATATAGAAAAATAGCTCGGGTACAAAAGGGTACAAGTCATTACTGTCCCTTTAACCCTCCGTCGGTCGCAACCTTCTTGGACCTCCCGTCAGTCGCAATGTGCAAATTTTGCACATTTTTCAAATTGCCACAGCTCCCCCCCTCCTCATAACTGTGCAACGCCACTTTACCCCAATCGTCATTAGGATGTAAACTAAGGGATAATTTATTTAGAATGGATGAAAAATGATTTTTTATTATATAAAACTCACAATACGTAAAGTCCCTTTTTTTAAAGTTATAAAACAAGGAAAAACTCATCCGTTCATTTGAAAACTTTTTTTTTTAAATTTTGTCAGATTATTATTCAGAATGATTGATTGGCAAAAATTAGCTCTTAATATATAAAATAATATTCAACTTCAACAACTACCTAATTCATATAAAATTAGGAACACTTCGATTTGTGTATTAGAAATAATGTCTGGAATCCAACTGATTTATTCAATTTTGATAAGGATACATACCTTTGGACCTTATTACTCACGATGTGGACTGTTTCAGACGTAAACAAAGGCTATAGTGCAATGTTTTGGAGTATTGTTTACATCATTGCAATACCAAATTTTAGAATTCTGAACATGACTTTTATCCACCTGGCTTGTGCAATCGAAACACTGTGGTAGCTACGGGGTGATTTTCCTGCCTCTGTACAGGTCCAGGTGGGTTTCGACGTTCGGAATAAAAACATCCCCCAATCAATTGATAAGGCTTTGACTGTGATTTCTTGATGTAAATATCCTACCTATAATAAAAGGGTGAATGTTAATAATATTATGTATTATTCTAAGTGATAGATTTTTATTTTTTTTATTTGTAGAGGGATATTGTGTCCTTGTGTTCGGAGCTTAGTACCAGTTGCGCCCCTCTTTTGGGACGATGTTTTGCTGTTTCGATCCGGCGAACCAGTTACAGTGACTAGTATAAGTATCTTTGCAGTAGGAACCTACCGGCGACTAACAACCACAATCTCACTCTACAAATACAAAAATACCTATCACTTAGAATGATACATATTAACACTCACCCTTTTATTATAGGTAGGATATTTATATCAAATCAGTCAAAGCCTAATCAGATGATTGGGGGATGTTTATAATCCGCAACCCCGTCCACTTGATCTATAATAATATTATGTCCAACTAATCTATATGCTAGATACTAATTAGTTGATTGGGGGATGTTTGTATTCCGCACGTCGAAACCCACCTGGACCTGTACAGAGGCGGGAAAATCGGGTACACTTGCAAAATGAGACTCATGATTGCTTCCCCTCCGACTGACTGTCCGATTAAATAAATGGTTCCAAATAAAACACTTAATTCCACACGCCACGTAAGGTTTTTCATTTCTGTTACTTTTTCCTGGGGCGCAACTGGTATTATGAGATTCTCAGTAGGAAGGTAAAATCCTGGGCGCAAGTGGTAAGTTGTGAGCTCACCTTCGGGGCGCAACTGGCATATATATATTGTAATGGGGATTTGGGCACAACTGGTAAGCTCTGGCAGGTTTAATTACTAAAACTATAGTTCTATATATTTACTCTAGTGCCACTGCGTACTATAAATTTGCATCATTGATGAAGTAAGCATCCTTTCATTCTTCATGCATCACACAGGAATCCAAATTCACAACTTTTTTTTTTGTTCGTTTGGCAGAGGAAAGACCATACCGTTGCAACCAATGCAACTATAGGGCTACTCAATTGGGAAGTCTTACAAGGCACATGAGGAAACATTCAGGTACCTGCAGGTTTAGTTACTGAATTAATCCATACATGTATTTACTCTAGTGCCACTGAGTAATTTTAATTTGCGTCATTGATGAAGTAAGCATCCTTTCATTCTTCATGCATCACACCGGAATCCAAATTGACACCTTTTTTTTCGTTGGTTTGGCAGAGGAAAGACCATACCATTGCAACCAATGCAACTACAAGGCTACTCAATTGGGAAGTCTTACAAGGCACATAAGAAAGCATTCAGGTACCTGCAGGTTTAGTTACTAAACTATAAATCCATATAATATATTATTACTCAGTGGCACTAATTGATATAACATTACTCAGTGGCACTGTATTTACTCTTGTGCCACTGAGTAATTTTAATTTGCGTCATTGATGAAGTAAGCATCCTTTCATTCGTCAAAGTGAAGAGGGGATTTCTTTCCTCATAAATACGGATGAGATTTACCTCGGGTGCCTTGGGATTCCGTCCCGGGAACAGGTAAAACCCACGCACGGTTAATCCCTCGGCTCGGGCGAACCTTGGATTTCCGTCCCGCTCTCTCTCAGCGTTGATTAGAAGTCTTTGTGAACAGCCAACGTTTTTTAAGTAACGTGTTTATAAACACGTTACTTAAAAAACGTTTCACGGTTTTAAGTGAAGATCAGGAATGGCTAGTGGTTCCTCCGATAAACCTCCCCCAATCAACTGATTAGTACCATATAGATTAGTTGGACATATAGATCAAGTGGACGGGGTTGCGGAATAAAAACATCCCCTAATCAACTGATTAGTAGGTACCATATATGGTACCTAATCTAACTAATCTATATATAGATTAGTTGGACATATAGATCAAGTGGACGGGGTTGCGGAATAAAAACATCCCCTAATCAACTGATTAGTACCATATAGATTAGTTGGACATATAGATCAAGTGGACGGGGGTTGCGGAATAAAAACATCCCCTAATCAACTGATTAGTACCATATAGGGTACTTTCACAACTGGCCTTGCGTGTATATTATATTATTAGTGTATATTATACGATGATATGTTTCACAATGTCTGTAGTTTTTTTTTACTTTCCTCAGAACGGAGTTCCAAGGTTTCAGTAGGCTGGGTCCAAGTTGTTGGGACGGAATCCCAAGGTGCCAGTGAGCCGCACGCTAAAGGTAGGGACGGAATCCCAAGGTTTTTTAAGCCGGCTTAATATTTTAATGAGGTTCCGGGACGGAATTCGTAGCCGCCCATTTACCTCGTCTTGAAGTAAATCACATCTTGGCTGGGATTTACCTCATTTGAAACAATGTATGTTTTATATTTATGTTGTATATCTATCCATGCCCCATTATAAATGGTAGGTACCCGTCGGATTGATAGTCACACTACTTTCTTTGCCCCGTTGGATAGGCAATCACACTAGTTAAATTTAAGGTACCTTGTTATGTTCGTTTCATCAACTACTAGGGCTGAAGGTTTGGACTAAATCTGGAAACAAATTCTTTAATTTTACTTCCCATCTCACCAAAGAGAAGAATTCTTGAATTTTACTTCCTATCTTTACCGATTTCGTGAAGATTGCAGACTGTTAAATATTTATCCCTACTCATACAGGAACCCAAATTCAAAACTGTTAATTTATTTATTTATTTTTTTTTGGTTTGGCAGGCGAAAAACCATATGGATGCAACATGTGCGACTACGAGACTACTCAATCAGGACATGTCTTAAGGCACATGAAAACCCACTCAGGTACCTGCAGGTTTATTTACTAAATCTATAGTTCTATATATTTACTCTAGTGAAACTGAGTACTTTTAATTTGCACCATTGATGATGAAAGAATCCTTTCATTCTTTTGAGTGAGTAGGTGATTTTTGGTTTATTTCTTCAGATAAATGTGGATGAGATTTACCTCATCTTGAAGTATACTTCGATTCAAAAAATATGTAGGCAATGCCCCATTACGAATGTTAGGAACGAGTTAAATTGAGTGTCTCCCTTCTTACATTTTAGGTACCTAGTACTGTTCGTATCGTCAAATATTCGGGCTGCAGTTTTGGACTAAATCTAGGAACCAAATCCTAAATTTACTCTGTTAGGAACGAGTTAAATTGAGTGTCTCCCTTCTTAAATTTTAGGTACCTAGTACTGTTCGTATCGTCAAATATTCGGGCTGCAGTTTTGGACTAAATCTAGGAACCAAATCCTAAATTTACTCTAATATATATTCATTCCTTCTTCAAATTATTGTATATTTATTGCAGATGATAATATGAGTCGGAAGCAACCCAAAAGCGCCGCCGTTGCCGTTCCGGATGAGTCCGTGCCCATAACTTCTGATTCTGTCCGAAGTTGTGACAGCAGCAATAGTGCCAGTAATAAAAATCCCGAGGGACAACGCCGAGCAGATGCAGACTCAATTTCCTCTGATACAGAGTCAGCCGATGAACCATAGTGTACAATCCATATTAACTCCGTGCTTTATTTGTAGTAAAAATAGCTTTGATATTTTTTTATAAGTAGGTAAATTATGAAAGTGTATTAGTATTGTTAGTTACTTTTTTTTTTTTTTTTTTTTTTTGTATTTTATTGAGACCATTTAGAAATTAAATATACCTCATTGACAAAGGGTTCACACTGGATTTATAAACACGCGTACTTTTAGGCATGGAAAAAGTACGTAAATAACAATTTGGTCAAACAGAAAAACTACCTTTTAAATCAACACTTCACATTTCAATTATGTCCAAAATATGGCGAGGTCGTTGCGGCCTAGGATTGAGAGGTTGGATGAAGTCTTCATTTGCTAGATTGTTGTAATGCCCAGCATTGTGAGTGACGAATCTGCATTGTTAGTTACTAGCTGTAAATAAATAAATCTCACTTTCATCTGAATCACTCGATGATGTTGGTTGGTCCTCTTTAACCCTTTCGTGCATGATTTTTAGCGAATAGCAATACCAAATCTCCAACGTTAAATGGTTGTACTTTTGCTTTATCTTTATCAAATAAAGTTTTACTATACACCGAATGTATAGAAATCCTGGTAGTGGCTTGCTCTCTCAACTTGGGAATGTCAGCATTAGAATTTGCATCACTGTGGGTGTCAACACCAGTATTACATACTATTTAAGAACTTGGATGAGATACTTCGCCAAACATCAATTCCATAGGTGATAATTTAGTGATATAATGAGGGGTTGTGTTTAAAGTCAACTGAATCTCCCCAATAGATTCCTGCCATGACTTGTGCTGATCCAACTCAGCAACAATCAGCAAGTCTTTTAACGTAGGTACCCATCACTCTTTCAACTTGCCCATTGGCTAGGCTTGAGCCTGTAGCAATGAAATGTGAAACTGTCTGTAACTCAGAACAGAAGTCCTGAAAATGTTTAGATGCAAAGGAACGCCCTTGAACAACTACCAGGCGAGTCGTAGGGCCAAACAACGAAATTGCTGAACGAACAGCCAGAATTGCGTTTTTTGCTTCTAATTTGTGTGTAATAAACAAGAGGCAATATTTAGTGAAACCGTCTATAAAAACAAACAAATAGTCACGTGTATCATTCTTCCCACTTAATTTTCCTGGTAAATCAAGATGAACAGTGTGCCAAGGTTCTCCAACGTTTTCAATGGGATGTAATACAATCTGACGAGCACCACCTGACGCTCTTTTAGCCATTTTACACGTTGGAAACACAATTGTCGACAAACTCTTGAACAAATCCAGCCATTTGTTCAAACCAATAGAAATTGTAAGGTGTTTCTAGTGTTTTATCCGATCCAAGATGGAAAATAGAATTGTGAACGTTATCAACCCAGGACCACCGTAGTGAATGTGGAACAATTGGCAGGTAAAGGGTGCGTGAATTTCTTTGAATTTGTCTGTGTAATATGCCAGATCTAATTTCGTATGTACCTATTCCTGATATCTTCATCAATGTCTTCAGAGTTCAATTTTGTAACAATTTCTGATATGTAAGGGTCTTTCTCCTGTTCAGCCGACAACCAGTCAGTAGAGATAGAAACAGCTAGCACTGCTTACAAGGAGGGGCTTTGTGAGGATTAATTGTGATACCACATCGCTTACGTCCATTAGGACGAATTTTATTGTTAGCAAATTTGGGTTGAGGGGGATCAATGGAAACGACAGAGGTAAAAGGAGGTAACTGAACATCACTAAAACGCTCCAAATCTGCAACTGGATTCCGAGAAATGAAATCTAGGTGTAACATTTTTTGTCCAGGTCTCTATATTCAATTGTAAAATCGTAATTTTGTAGGAAAACTCATCATTCTTGTAAACACGGAACTAGTTGCAATTTATTTTGTGTGGCTTTCAAAGAGTGGCAATCTGTGACAACCATAAAATAATGGTCTCTGAAGTAGTTGTGGAAATGTTTCACTGATTTCGCCAAAGCAATTGTTTCCAACTCACACGAATGGAGCTTGGCTTCTCCAGATGTCGTGGGGTTTTGTCCAAAATATTTAATAAAATTGCACCATAACCAATGGAGGAGGTGTCAGTGTGTAGCTGAATGGGATAATTTGCGTCAAAAATCATGAGAGTAGGAAAACTGGTAAGCAAAGAAATTATAGTTTGTTTGGCACTCTTGCATTCATCAGTCCAATCAGTTATTTTACCACCAATTTGAGTTTTAGGAGGGGTGGATTCCTCATAGATTCGCAAAATGGAACATTTTGACAAGTGACACCCCATTTTGAAGGTTTTTTTTAATGCTGAACACGATGGTGATTCCGTTCTCAAACTGGAGCACTTTGAAGATGATGAACCGTGGTTGTTACTTGAGATATTCTTCATGGGTACCTGCTCTAATCTGATGACGGAATGCGATATCGCAATTGACAAATTGACAAAACAAAAATAGGTATTTACACTCTTTGAAAATAAATCATAAATGCTACAACCCCTCTAAGAAAACTTGTGTAGGGGTTGAACCAAATTATTTCATCATCTCTATCATTCAGGTTCTGCACAAAGGAACCCAGTCGATTCCAACAGCCGGATATCGTATTAATTAATCATAATTAATAATAATAATTATTATTAATAATAAATAAAAATTATTAAGACCTACCTACCTAACAATAAATTATAATGAGTTTCACTAGGCACTTGATGAAATTATTAATAATTAGTGATAATTCATAATAATAGGTAATTAAACATTTAGGATCTAGACATTTAGACCTAGTGATCTAGACAGAAGGGTGATCTGTACAAAGAAGATAATGAACCGTTGTGTCAAGAATTCGCAGAGTTTTTTATTTTTATTCGATTTTCTGAATCTACGTATCTTGAAACGTAAACCAACAAATTTTGACATGGGGTTAAAAAATAATAAACCAAAATCGGGCCAGATAAGGGTTTGCGTTACTTGTACCAACCTTTTTTCCCCATTCAGTTCGTAAGTTCAATCCCCCCAAAAACAACTCTGTCTCCCTGTTCCCTGTCTCCTTCCCACAATCCCCTCTCAACCTTAGTCACCCTCGGTTTCACCTAATATGTTTCCTCTGTTACACCAGCAGGGAGCTTTACGCTTCTTTCGATGCTGTTGGCGGGAGCTTTTTGCCAGATGAACAAGCTAACATGAGTATTACTGGTGGTCACGAGTAATCAGCGGTGGTACAACTATAATGAAGTAATGCTTCAATTCAGGCTTGTTCATCTGGCAAAAAGCTCCCGCCAACAGCATTAATATAAAGCCGTTTATTTAGAAATTACCACAAAATATATTTGAAGTATTTCATACTTCATCACAAAATAAAATGAATACTTCAGTAAAATAAATTAAAGTCTGTTGCTAACAATTACATAATACTAATATAGTTAAACGCTGTGCAATAATTATTATTAATAACGGAAGAAAATGAACATACATTTTTGTCTATTGTAACAGAAAAGAAAATAAAGCTGCAAAAATTAATGATATTAAAGAAAACAGCTCAATAGGGGAATAACACTGTCGTAAATAACAAACTGCTGTTTTAAGTGGTCATTCAAACACGATTTGAATTTACTACATTTTTCAATTCGCTTTAAATGAGTAGGCAAATCATTAAAAAATCTGGGGCCCAGATACGAGCAATGTCTTGTGAAAAAATCAAAATATGGAAACGGAACAGGTACTAATACATCATGGTGACGGCGAGTCGGCAACTGAAGGGAAAATTGTTAATAAAATAATATTGGAGCAATTTCAAAACGTAGGTAAGTCTAGGGGGGAGAACATTGAGCTTTATAAACAGCGGTTTACTGTGGCTTAAGTAACCAGATCTAAATATAAGGCGCACAAGTGACTTAACTGCAGTCTCGACTGAGATGAAGGACACCTGATACGCCCCACCCCAAACAGGAATACAGTAGGTATGTCAGTATAGAATACACAAAAGCATGGAAGGTCATTTTCAGCGCAGAAAGGGACAGGAATTTATTGATAAAAGAGAATACGGAAGAAGATCTTCTAATAGCATTTGTTACGTGTAGAATATGAGGCTTCCATTTTAAGAACCTGTCAACCACTACACCTAAGTACCTCTGGCAATCTACCCATTGAATGAGAGGGCAAGAGCAGGGATTTGAGGAACATGAACCCGAACGACTATGGAAAGGGATTACAGAAGTGTTAGGCTGCCCTACCACATTGATGGAGTGCGTAATATAACATGTTTTTTCCTTGTTAGCACTCAGAGCATTTTGCACAAACCAGTCAGATAAAACTGATACTGCTCGAGCAGCAACATCATGTGCATTCGTCCACGAGTCAGCCCCAATGATCAGAACTATATCATCAGCAAAACCAATCAGAGTACCTCCAGTGTTTACTTGGAAGGATGTTACTTTAAAGAAGAGTTGTGGCTTGTGGTGGTCAAATGACGGGGACGAACGAAACTGGTGATAGGTGTCTACACAAGTGGTTTTCCGATCACGAATAGATGTACTAAAATCGTATAATTATTCAATTTATTATAATTTTGCCAGTGTTTGAATTACGTAACCTAGCTTGACCAAAAATCCCTACGTTCAGCGTAGGGATTCCCTACGCTCAATGCACCCCCAAAATCCCTAAATCTGGCAACACTGGTACAATGTTTGATATTGCTTAAAGTAAATTTACTTTAAGCAATATCAAACATTGTACCAGTGTTGCCAGTGTACCAGTGTTATTTATAACAGAGCGCTACACGTAGGGAAAGAACGAACGACTAATAGGCGCCCGGACGCATTCACGTAAACAGTTGGAAGAAGGAAACAAATCCAGGATTCTTCTTCCAACTCACGTAAACTTCTGTCTCGATTTCACGGGGAAGTGGAGTAGGTTTTATTGCGTTCTTGCTCTCTATAGATCCATCGATATTTCCAGAATGCAATGCTCCATTTTCGATTTTTTGGCGTTTATTTCCTTCTTCCAACTGCCGATTCAAGTGGACTGAGGCCTTTTCCGCAAGAAGGGGGAAGATTTGGAAGGGCAGGCCCCGGCCCTTGCTTGGTCACGTGGTTGAGCTGGGCGATAGAAGAAAAATGTGTACGCGTCACATACGGGCGACTGTCTGAAGGGTAACATCGACGGCGACACGAGTCGACAAACGTCTGTAAACAGCGGTTTTTCCCACAAAGTCATTTCACATTTTTCAAGATTTACTTGACAGCTCACACATGAAATCCTCCTTATCTCGTAAATATTAACGGCTTACACCCTGCTAAGGTACAGACCTACCTGTTTGTATAGACTCCCCTAGAAAATATTACCTTTCGCCACCTGTTCAAGTGAACAAGTGCTGTCCACATGTTTCTCATTATTGAGCCCCGAACGGTGCAGTTATTGCTGCCCTGTTGAAATCGGCTTAGAAAAGGGAAGTTTGGATGGTGGGAAAACCCACACTGCATTGTACCTTTGGCAGGTTGCACGCATAACTGACATGGGGTATGCAGGGGGTCCCTCAACAGCTCGTACCTCAAGAATGGTAGTGTGGCACGATTTTCGAGTTATACCCATAGGTAGATGAGCTCTACAAGAATATAATATATTCACCATCGTGTTCAGCATAAAAAAACCCTTTAAAATAAAATGAGGGGTCACTTGTCAGAATGTTTCATTTTGGGAATTTATGGGTAATTTTTCCTCCTAAAACTCCCCCTAAAACCCCCCTTACAGTGCCCGATTCTGCCCATCTACGAAATTAGCCTGTCGGTGGCCAAGACGGATTTTTTTTGTGCAAATTTGAACTTTTTTTAGTCAATTCTATCGAGAGTTATAATCCGGAGTGACACATAAGTGAGATTTATACATATCGAGGGTCTCACGGCAACACCCCACTGGCCAAAATGAGTTATGCATACCATTCAAAGCGTCTTCCCCCGGCGGGTCGATCTAACTAAGTATGAGTTAGGTACTTAAGTTAGGTAAGTAACACTAAATCTCACGATTTGTTTTACTGAACTACTCAGTAAACATAGTCATTGGCAGATGGTTTTTAGGCTCTGCTGAAAAGTCGCCCAAATGACGATGAGGGAAGTTCCCGTGAGACCCTCGATATACTCGTATAATACTGGCCTGCATTTCTATTGTTGATGCTGGAATAATGTTTTGCAAATTTGGTGGTTGATACTTAGATGTTCTTCGTCGTTAGTCTGCGTTAATCTGCGTTAACGGGAAGAGATATTACAATTCTTACTTCACCATGTTCAGCGTTGAAAAATTTTTAAACTGAGGTGGTAGTCGACAAAAAAGGAGTCAGAATTTGTTGTAAAACCAGTAAAATGGAGTCCTTTTACATGCAACCAGTTAGTTCTTCGAAAATTCGCTCCTACAGCCATGCTGCACGACTGAAGGTTTTTTTACGCTGAACTCGGTGGTGAAATCAGAATTGCGATATGTTATTCCGTTCCAAAACTGGGGCACTTTGATGATGAAGAAACGTGGTTGATGTTATAATATAATATTATAACATATTATATTATATTATAATATTATGTCTCATATTATGTCTCAATATTAAAATAAAATATTATTCCTTTTGGAATGAAATAATATATTGAAGGATATGAGAAAATGAAATGATTACGACTTGTTGAGAGGTGAGACGACCACATATTTTTAGAATCTATAAGTATAAGGGTAGAAATGAAAAGACTTGTTTGAAAAAGAAAACTGAAAACTGCGTATAATGCGAAAATGACATGCGAAAAAGACGGGATGAGAGTGAGCTCCCGTTCCAAGCCGTCCCAGCTCCAGAAAATGGGGAATGAAAAATGGTATCTCATTGGTGGATGATTTCTGAACACGTCATGAAGGGCCAATCGGAACCCTTCATACAAGCAGAAGTACATAGTCAATGTTCAGCCTAGTGAAGCTTTGGCAAACTAGGCATTAATCGATTTATTCAATCGATATGATCGATCGATTCTATTGAATCAATAAACATTTATCGATTATTATTATCGAAAAATATCAAATCCCGAAACGGCCAAACTGACTTTTCACGGTCCCTCGTGAAATTTTAAAATTTAAGTTTAAAGTATGAACGAATATAGTAACAATTTATAGGTAAATTAGTTACAAATTGATAAATCAGGACGGAATTAGTTACAGAGTTGCCTACTTATGGAGCTGGTTTCCCTATAACATTAAATTTTTCGCGATATTTATTTTGAACAGGGCAAAAAAAGGCAGGTAACATTAAATATTCAGAACCTCCGTCTACAACTTACGAAGTAAAACCTTGTAAAATTTCGACAGAACCATGAATAGTTAAAGCTATGCAAAACAAACCCCGTTATATGCAAGAAAACGGTAAACCTATCGGCTTGTTGTTGACTTCATAAGTACAAAATATTATGTTGCTGATTATACACAAGGTCATGGTCGTCAGTCAATGTCATTTAGATATGACTGCCTTCTCCTGTAACAATTTGGAGAAATTAGAAAAATCTTGAAAGTAATATTACTTTTCACATGAAAGGAACATCATAATAGTAGGTGTCATACTTTCTATAGATCCACTCGGCTATTCTGGCAAACATAGTTATTAGAGAATTTATAGTGAGTAAACTGATTTTTCATTGGGTAAACCAGAAGATGTCACTGCGTAATGTAGATATAATTTTGACGAATAGAGAATGTACATATTTTTCAATGTTCGATCATTTAGAACTTTTGTGTGAGCAACATCACTACTTGACCATATTCAATGCAAAACAAATTTAAAAACAAAATTTTGAGCGAAGAATGCGTTTTATTCTCAAAGAGAATATAATAAAAATATATTGGAAAGTGTCCAGCTGGAAGATTTAATAATTATGGCATTTATGAATTGGTTTGCTTGGGATCAAACTTTCCAAAGTCTATCCATAATACGGATAAGTTTAGTAAGGTAGGTATCATATAAATGATACCTAAATAAAATATCATATAAATGACATTTTTAATTTCTTCGCTGCACGTATACGTTCATGAAATCAGGCGGGGGACCCAAGTATGAAGGTGTGGTATGCCTTCAAACTCAGCATCCAATGAAAGTGTGGTATGCTTTCATTGGGACTCCAGCTCGTTGGTACCGACGAGAGGACATCCATACAATAGTATGGGAGCTCTGGTGTGGCCAACACCAGAATTGACAATGCCATAAGTCCCATATAAATGGGTAAGATTCCATATAAATGAAATCTCAATAATTTTTGTAAGTCCCATATAAATGGGTAAGATTCCATATAAATGAAATCTCAATAATTTTTGTAAGTCCCATATAAATGGATAAAATTCCATATAAATGGATATACGGCTTCAAATGTAATCCTTCTATCCAGGGCCCTAATCTGCCCTTTCAAGCGGAGGCGGAAAACATTACTGTTGCCTGTATAGGGAGGTGTCATCAAATGCAATGAACACCGGGGATAGCTCATTATCACCAAACATCGGAAACGTCCAAGTCCCAGAGACCGAAACGTAGTGTTAAGACCAACGACTGAGAACATCACCGGTTCGTCGTGATAAAGGGAAAATGTTGTTTGCAACCAACACTGTCCGATAGCCTAGGTGCCTGATCTCAATTACGCATGTGCTTCCAAAAATGACTTTACGTTTTCAAAAGAATAATGAGAGAGAGAAAAAAAAATTGCGTGAAATTGAGTGAATAGAGTGAAAATGCAAATCATATTTAGTCAAAGTGTGTTTTGCTCAAAATTCAGTTATCACTATCAGATTCTGATTCATCTTCATCAAGGAGTTGAGGTAACAAAGATATGTCTTGGTTAATTCTCCTTACCCTATCATGAGGGTATTTAACTCTTTTCTTAGAGTTTAAATTTTCAAGAATGTAACGATCGTGAGGTAGTATCTCTACTACTTGATACATCCCCTTAAATTTTGGGGCAGTCTTTTGTGACACCCTCGGTTCAACTTGGCGCACGCAAAAATCGCCAGTGTTCAATGGCTCTATTTGCGCTCCTTTTCCAATAAAACGTTCAAGTTCGTAATTAGCAAGACGGTCAATATTTTGCTTGGCCTCGGTGCGTATATTGGACAAATTAGAGCGAGTTGGGGGAGATACATGTTCGTCAATTGTAATCATACCAGGCATGTTAGGCCTTCTTCCAATTAGAAGTTCTATTGGGGACATTGAAGTGGTACGATTTGTTGTTGAATTTAATACCAGTTGAATTTTTGGTAATAATTGTCTGATGGATTGTTTCTTGATGTACTGGGCAACAAAACTATTAGGTTTGTTATGGACGACATGTATCTCTCCACTTGTGAGTTAGCTCGAGAAGCAGCAGTGGCAATTGCGTGTGTATTTATATTATTCTGCTCACAATATTCTGTAAAAATACCAGATGTAAAACTAGTACCTTGGTCAAAAACTAGACGAGATGGGGGACCAAATAACTTTGTCATCTCAGACACAGCATTGACGGCTGCTTTTGCTGTCAATGAACGAGTATAATGCAACAAAACATATTTAGTAAAGGAACAAACCATAACAATATAATATTCAGGAGTACCCGTTGAGCCAGATAATTTTCCAGTTATGTCAATATGAACAGTATCAAAAGGAATGTCTGTTTTTGGGATAGGATAAAGTTGTACTTGTTTTTTGCCTGAAGGAGCTTTGGTTATTTTACAAGTGACACAGTTCTCAATGAATTTTTTGATGAATTTATTCATATTAGGGAACCAGAATTTTTCCAATACTTTATCTTGTGTTTTAGGGAGTCCCATGTGTAAGATTGATTCATGAATTGAATTGACAACAACCCATCGATAAAATTTTGGTACAATGGGGGCTTTACAATTTTTCTTCTTGTGTTGAAATTTTCTGTAAAGAATTCCTTCGTTAATTTCATACGTTTTTGCCAAATCGTGAGGTAGCAAATCCTTATCAAGTTTATCAAGGATAAGTTTAATTTCAGGATCCTGTTGTTGGGCTACCTGGAGCCATTCTCCTGATAATTCAACTAAATTAACTTTCTTTTTAATTAATTCATTGTGTTTCATATCAGTAATTTGAGTCAGGTTAGATTTTATGATTTTATAATCTTCAGATAGGTGTTTTAGTGGATAATCATGTACTTGGTTTTCAAAAACATTTACTTTCTCTGGTTCTCCAACAGGGTACCTTCTAAGAAAATCAACTGTTTGCATTTTTGAGCCTGGTCGATATTGAATTTTGAAGACAAATGTCTGAAGATAAGCCCACCAACGGTGAACTCGAGTAATTAAATTTTGCTTGACATACGAAGCTTGGAAAGATTTACAATCAGTGATTAATGTAAAATTATGGTACAACAAGAAACATTCCCAGTGCTTGAAGCTCTTTACAGCTGCAAGCGTTTCCAATTCATAAGAGTGATATTTTTCCTCAGCAGGAGTAGTTCGTCTGCT
Organism: Stenodema calcarata; assembly: GCA_963920205.1. Classification (NCBI taxonomy): domain Eukaryota; kingdom Metazoa; phylum Arthropoda; class Insecta; order Hemiptera; family Miridae; genus Stenodema; species Stenodema calcarata. The sequence goes on along the minus strand of OY986048.1, from coordinate 56,400,734 downwards.
GAAATAACCCACAACCTTTCTTTGTCCATCTATTATGTTATCATTTTTGTTTTCAAAATGTCTAACAATACATCGCCATAAGCATGAGTAATATCTATAAAAAGTGCTAATGTTATTGGACGTTCTATAAATCCTGCTGTTATGTAACCGTGTCTTGATAAGTCGCTCGTACGTTTTCATAATGCATGATGCAAGGGAGATAGTTCGATATGATGTTGCTTCATTGCCGTGCTTGTTTGGTTTTTTAATGGGAACGACGATGTATTCGGCCCATTCTTTCGGGTATAATCCAGACAGCCAAAATTTATTATGAAATTGCAGTAGGGTATTTCGATAAACGTAGGTTAAGTTGGCAATAATTGTGTAGCGTATATTGTCTTTTCCAGGGGGTGTCTCCTCCAAATTTTACAGCTTTATCTAGTTCCGTCATTGAGAACCGCTGGGAAAGTTGGTCGTTAGCCTCCTCTTCATTTTCGACTGTAATACTCGAGTTTTGTTCGTAGTGTAAAGTTGGTCAAAAATTCGTCAACCCAGTCTTGTTTCCTGCTATTCGGCGGTTCTTGAAGTTTAGAATTTTTAAATTTCCTGATACGTTTCCTTCCAGATCGTTGCAATTGGTGTATGGGAAATTCTCCGAAAGTTGGGAATTTTCCGTCCCGGGATCTTTTATCCGCTTTGGATGGACCTAATTTTTTAATTATTTTTTTCCTGACTCTAAAGACTAATTCCTCATCATTTCATTCAGTCTATTTTGTCACGTTATTAATTTCTAACCTACATTTTTAAATAAATATATGTGAAATCTATCTCCCTCACCCTGTCCCACCCATCTGTCTGCCTCAGTAATTTACAGATGCTCGTCTCCTTGGGTAAAAATAAATTTATTACTTCACGCTAATAACTGCAGAAACCACTCTAGATGATGATTACAAGACACCGACGACACCGTGTCACGTGGAATAATACCATGACGTCTAAGTGGACATCACATGTTCGTCCCATCAGTGATAACTAACTCCCTCACATCTTTGTAAACAATTCCGTATCCAAGCAGCTGATTGAATTCGAGTTTTCATCTTTTCGTCGTGACGCCACCCAGAGTCAAGTGGAACAGATTTATTGGTCTCTCCAGCATATTTTCAGCGGCTTGTGCTCAATTTAAACAATTTTTGTGCCTGAATCGGGGTTTCCTGTGCTCCTACCTATCTCCCTCACCGTTTGAAAATCTTTATAAGGTAAGTGTTTTTGTCGAATATAGGTGTTTCACGTAGTAGCGGCTATTGAGAAGCATAAAAATCATTCTTTGAGGATTATAAATTATGTAGTGGATTCATTCATAAACCAAGATTTTCGAGGATTTCTATCTCCCTCATACTATCTCCCTCATTGTTTACGAAGTGAGGGAGACAGATTTGAGGTGAGGGAGGATAGAACAGAATGAAAAACATTTGGATTTGGGCAGCAAGTTGTAGTCTTACCGGGAGAACCTGATTTTTTCCATCCAGTACCTAATAGGTAGGTATCTGGTACTTGCCTACCACCGCCAAATGACTTCCCCCCCCCCCCACTTCCCTAAAATTACAAATCTTGACTTGAAAAAAATTAGGCTGTTCTCGACTGATTAAAAAAGTACCTACCTATTATTTTATAAATTGTTTTGGTGAAAGTGATTTAGGTATAAATAACTTTTTAATTGCATGTACCTACCTAATATTTTTATTTTTCCAAAGCAGCGTGAAAAATATGAAAGAGTTAGAAGATGAACGGAAGAGAAAGAAGCGAGAGTATGACAGGATGAGAAGAGAAAGGATGAAAAGCGACCCCGTTATAGCTGAGCAAATGAAAGAAAAGGAGAGGAAGAAATATAAAAAGAAACTTGAGACTAAACAGGTTGGTGTAGATTTGGGTTTCCCCTTTACTGCATCCTGCATGAAGATTACGTTTTACTGAGAAAAATTATGACGCTGTTTTGGTCAGTATGAATGTAATATTGTAATAATACGTTTGTTTTGTTTCGTATTTTCACAGATAAAACTGGCCAAGGATATGACACCGCGGGAACTAAGGTTGAAGAGAAAATTATGGAGGGGGAAGTTTCGGAAGTGGTACGGTAAGAAAAAAGAGATGGTTGCCGCCATCCTACCACCAGCAACGCCTGCATCGACTCCATCAGAACTGGCTTCACCAAGCATGATGACGCCCCGTGCGCAGCACATCGCATCCATCGCGAAGCGACGAGTGTGGAGGCACCACAAACAACTCCAGAATAAGGTAAAGTTTCTTAAAGAGGAAAATAAAAAATTGAGGCAAAGGTCGGAAACGCTCAGAAAAAGAATTTACCGCCAGAAAATCAAACAAAAGGCCAATGGTTCTGAATTATCACCCCGTAAAACCGTTAACAACCTGATAAAACATGGTTGTTTGAAAACTATTAGACAAAAGCTTCTGGTTGGAGAAAGTTTGAACCGTGGGTTGGGAAAAGCATACCGCGGGATGGATCAAAGGGAAAAGGCTACCTTCCGCAATCGATTCCATCAAAACGCACATTTCCTGAAAAAATATAAATTGCTGAATCAGATGAATTTTATATCATCTAAACTGTTATGTATCTAATAGAAATACATTTCTATTTAGAGTTCCGCAGAAATGAGTCCATGAGTTTCGTTTCGCCTCTCTGAAAACTCTCTTTGCAAGAGCGTCGCTTTCGTTCATTTTGATGAAATTTTGTAGAGATGGATAATTTTTGTACCTATTCGATGTAGGCTATTTTTCTCTTGTTATTCATTTCATCGCACTTTTCGTTCCACCAAGGGTTGTAGTTTTTATTTTTCTTCACTCCAGATTTTTTTTATGGGTATAGCATTATTGCATGCGTCAATGATATAAAATCCTTATGTGTTAAGTTTTGAGCCCAATCTGCTTTTTGTATGTTCCACCTTCTCGAAGGTATGAAAGGTTCAGGAGCGTGTTTGTTGTACATATTAGAGCTTATGAGAGCCGGGAGATGGTTCGATCCTAATGCGTCATTTAATAGTTCCCATTGAAACTCTGGTGCGAAACTCTACTGCGGATTTGTTTATGTGTGTTTGTGACGGAATTAATGTTGGGCTGCCATTATTCAGAAATACTAATCCATGTGTGTCCTTGGCGTTGAAAAGATTACGACCTTTTGGGTCTGTATAGCTACTACCAACGCATTGATGATGGTTAGTTATAATGCAGTAACTGCATTATAACTAACCATCATCTCGAAAATTTCACAACCATGCATTATAACTGTTATAATGCATGGTTGTGAAATTTTCGAGATGAAGTCTTCCCATTGAGACTGAGTGACATTATTTGTTGGGGGATTATAAATTGAGAGTATTGTGATGCTTTTTATATCATCAAACTTTATCTTAGCAGCTGTACATAGCAGGTTTTGAATTGAATGCGTTATTGTTATCTGTTCATACTTGATAGTGTTTTTAAGCATCAGGCAAACCCCAGATCTACCATCATTTCTGTCTGTTCTTAATACATCGTATCCCTGAAATTTATTTCCATAGATTCGGTGATATTATTTTGACTTAAAGCCGTTCGATGGCGGCTATTAGCATCAGAAAGCTTCTCGTGCGAAGGGGAAGCCTAATTCGCAGTATTAGCGTTGTATTCTTGACTCTCACAGTACCAGTCTTCTGAATCATTCGCGAGTGGCTTACCAGGTAGAGGTCGAGTAGTACGTCTCATTTGTTTCTTTTGAGAGATATGTGAAGTTATGAATGGTGTAGGGTAATCATTCTGAAGATCTTGAGGAGCCAGTGCGTTGAAACGGTTTTGAGTTATTGCTATCTACATTGGAACTCGATGGAATATAATTATTCACTTTACAGGGGGCTCCATAGGTATATAGAAACGAAATCGAGCAGTTGTTGACCATCGAACACGACAAAACAGGTTGAAAGCCCCAACAGCCCCAACAGTATGACGTGACAAACGTTTTATTCTGACAACTGACACTGCGGGTATCATTTCGTTAATAATTTCCTCGTCATCTAAAGTTTCGTAGATTTCGGATTACGCCTGTTCTGTGGATGAGAGAGTCAGGAATATAAGCAATTAGATTATTGGTCTTGAAACCTTGGAAATTTAACAGATGATTGGCGGCAGCTGCTGTAGATACTTCTACTTTAATCCTATTTCCACCTACGGAATTGATGTTAGTGATAGAGCGCTTATCTATAGCCTTATTGTTGAACAAATAATGTATTACAAGCAGAGAGTGATTTCATTTGTCGTGTTAGCGAATTTTCGAAGAAAAGGAAGCTATTGTTCTCGGTCCAAAATTTTTAAAACTCGAAATTCCGCAAAATTTGTATACCAAAATCCGTTTCAGACCATCCTGAATTCACTGCCAAAAGACACAAAAAATCATATGAATATATTTATGTATTTATGTATGTGTCATTCCAGACGATAACTCTCGATAGAATTGAGATAAAAAGTTCAAATTTGCACACAAAATCTGTCTTGGCAATCGACAGGCTAAGTTCGAAGATGGGCAGAATCGGGCCACTCTAAGGGGGGTGTAGGGGAGTTTTAGGGGGGGGGGGGAAATTACCCATGAAGTCCAAATTTGAAACAGTCTGACATGTGACACATGTGGGGTTTTGGGGTGTTATGGGGGGGAGGAGGGGCATTACCTACCCATAAATTCCCAAAATGAAACAGTCAGACATGTGACACCTTATTTTAAAGTTTTTTTCTTATGCTGAACACGATGGTGAAGTCAGAATTGCGATATCTCATTCCGTTCTCAAACTGGAGCACGTTGAAGGTGAAGAAACGTGGTTGTTATTGAGACGTTCTTCACAGTTCATCTGCTCTAATCTGATAACGGAATGAGATATCGCAATTCTGACTTCATCATCGTGTTCAGCGTTGAAAAATCCATAAACTGAGGTGTTACTCTGCACGAAATGGAGACAATATTTTTTACCTACGTATCCAACAAATCTCTTCTGGATTTCAAAACATTTTTTATTCCCCTATCCCAACCTAAATTTAAAATGAGATGTTCCTAACATCACATTTTACATAAAAGCGGTTACTTCTTCGAAAATTCGCTCTTATAGCCATGCTGCATGATTGGAACTTTACTATTTTATTACTTTATTACTTTACTTTTTACTATTTTCATTCTCGTTTCATTCAGTGGCCAATTTTGTAAAACAGAAGTCCATTCAACTTCCCTACAGGTACCCTGACATACCTACTCTCATTTATTATATATAAATTATGTACCTACTTAAACTTTTTTCTCTAGAGATTGTGTACAATTATTTGGACATTGGAGAGTTCTCTCTTTTACTCAGCACCCCAAACGTGAATTTTAATGTTCGACCTTCTACTTTTAGACCATATTGCGATCGACCCACTACAGGTCAATTGACCCGGATGTAGTGGGTCAATCGCAATATGCTCTAAAAGTAGAAGAACATTAAAATTGAGTAATACGTAGTAAATAATACGTGGTAAAATTGCCAGCTATGTATCTCGTAAAGAGGTTGAATCACAGTGAGAAATAGTGAGTCGGTGGGTCAACTGAATGGGTCACGTGTAGAACAAAAATATAGACCATGAAACCTAATGGAAGCTGAAATACTTGAAATTGCCTTATTTCATGTCCACGTTGTTAGAGGTTTATGTATTTCCTGTAAAAAGAAATTTGTTTTTAGGACTTATGCACCTTCTTTGGACATGTAAATAGATCGTTTCGGAGGCTCCTAAATTGTTTAAAACTATTTTCTTGCTACCTGGAATTGTTAAGTTAAGTTTTACTGCTTCGTTGCAGAAGTTTTTATCGTGAAGTACACGTACTGGAGATGACAGTCTGGGAGTTTCATCGCTGAACTCCGCCGTATGCGTTCAAGGTTTACTCGGAAAGAAGCGAGGAAGGTGATTATTTTTTTGTAAATTTTGGGATAAAATTATTTTATTTTTTAGTAAAAAATAATTATAATTTGCTCTAATATAATTTATTTTCTTGTTTGGAGTAATCTTTTTTAAAAATTCAAATTTGATCAATCAATTCACATCAATTTTAATTTCAATGCAACATCAATGTAAGCAACCAAAATAAAGTATTTAGAATACCTGTATTTTGATGTGATAGTTCATTTTTACCTCTCCTCAATCTACTTAGATAACAGAATGAGATATCGCGATTCTGACTTCACCGTCGTGTTCAGCATTGAAAAATCTATAAATGAATTGGTGGGGGGGGGGGCATAAATCCCCAAAATGAAGCCGTCTCACAAGTGACACCTCATTTTAAAGTTTTTTTTTTTTAAACACTGAACACGATAGTGAATTCAGGAATCCGGTATGTTTTTCCCTTTCTCAAACTGAAGCACTTTGAAGATAAAGAAACGTGGTGTTCAGCATTGAAAAATCTATAACCTGAGGGGGGTTTAGGAAAATATAGGGGGAGGGGGTTACCCATAAATCCCTAAAGTGAAAACAGTCTCACAATTGACACCTCATTTTAAAGGGGGTTTCACGCTGAACCCAATGGTGGAATCAGAATTGCGATATCTTAGTCCGTTCTCAATCTGGAGCACTTTGAATATGAAGAAACGTGGTTGATACATGAGATGTTCTTCGAATATTCGCTCTTATAGCCATGCTGCATGGCTGTGGATTTTTTTGCTTCTCCTGAAAATCAGAACTATGGTTGATATAATACTGTCGTGCTAAGATAATGTCCCCTATCGACCATTTTGGTGTTTTTGGAATTGGGCACATGGCTGCGTAGATCTCGACGTGGCGCGTCTTTTCTGCCAAGGTAGAATTTCCTATCTCCATTGGAAAGGTTCGAAAAAAGATTTTGTCTTATCTCCAGTTTGATGACCCTTCCTCACTCAACTGCATTTTTCTCGACATGAAAAAAATGGAGATAGGTGGTTTTAACTTACGGCGGCAGAATATATACCTAATATATCAACCAAACACCTTTTTCAGGAGGAGCAAAAAACAAAAAAAATCCAGTCATGCAGCATGGCTATAAGAGCGAATTTTCGAAGACCATCCCATGTATGAACCATATTTCGAAGAATATATTATATTGGTTGTTTCTATGTCAGTAGTCTAACATGGAAATTACACAAAAAAAACGTTATATAACGGTTTTTTTGTAATTTCTATGTCAGACTACTGGAACCTCTTACAAAATCTGCCTCTAAACGACGATATATCGCTTTATTTTACTTATGTAATATCAAAAACAATTAAAATGATTAATAAATTAATTACATATCATTAAAAAAATTTGTCGCTGAATAATTTCATCCTTTGATGAAACATTAACTGACACATGACTGTGACTAACATCTTCCATGATCTTGTTACTAGTTTGTTCGGCTGAAGACGATGTACGTCAATTGCCACAGTCTAGGTACCCGCGTCAAATCGCCGAGGAAGCCGTACGACTCAGGGCGAGCTGGTTCAGAAATTCCTCACTGCCGCCATACCTAAGATGGAAACCAGGCATAAAGGAAACGGAGCAAATCGGGTAAACCTCAGGCAAATGAAAAAACCTCACTCAATTCGAAGAAGTAAAGTAAATCTATTTCACCATATCGTCGAGGAATCAGCAACACCTCCAAGCTCGTTTTTCACAACTTTTCAGGAGAGAGAAAAAACCGATTTTTTCGTCCATCAAGGCCTAATTGACTGAAGTTTTATCTCGATATCCATGATGAATGATATCTATTCATCATAGATATCGAGATAAAACTTCAGTCAATTAGGCCTTGATGGACGAAAAAATCGGGGTTTTCTCTATCCTGAAAAGTTGTGAAAAACGAGCTTGGTGGTGTTGCTGATTCCTCGACGATATAGCGCCTAACACCTTATGAAAATTCATTTTCGGCCAATGTTTCCCCAACATTTACCATACAAAAGTTGAAAGAAATGCTTGCATACGAGTCTGCAACACATTGGGACATTTTATGTCTTTAAGTAGGGATTCAGGGGCCTTGGAACAATGCTACATCACCTACCCCGGTAGCGTAGTTGTTATACTTAATTGTAGTGTTCATCATAAAAGAATTGGTAATTAGACTCAGTTCTTTAATTAATTTAATAAACGTTGAATTATAGTTTAAATTATGAAGCTTGCATTCGTGTTGACAATATAAATTATTGAGAATGATCACCTGTGTGTAAACAATTATTTAAGATACTAAAGCGACCTTACTACTGTTTCTGTCAAACTACTGATTTTTTTCACCACACTTTTCTAATCAGCATTAAACTACCTGTCATTCAGTGTGGTGAACATCTCAAAAATTGAAGAAAAATAGTAAGAAAGTGTTGGTAACGTCTAAAAGGAATCGGCGATTTTCTGTATTTCGCAAAAAGTGGAATAACTCAGAAACGAAGCCCCAAAAAGAAAATTTCATGGAGGCATTTTCTGTTCCAAATTTAACCTAGAATCGAAAAAAGCAATAAAAAAAGGGGGGTCAAGAGGAAACCGTAAGTTTCAATCAATGATTTGAGACCCTAAAACATGGAAAAATAAAAATCGGACTACGGCATCGTGAAGCTAAAATACTATGAAAAAGGTCCAGTTGAATTTTTCGATGGCTCGCACCGCAAGGCTGTAATTTCCCGATGGGCCCGTTTAGATGGGACACCCCGTATATATATATCGATGCCCCCTATTTACACTCGCTCGGCGACTGTCTGTCAGCTCAGATGCCACAAGGCTGCCAACTCTACACAAGTGTAAGTTTACCTGCGAGCGCTCCCGAAAATCGCACGTCTCGCGTGCGCTGTGTAAAACCGTCACTTTGCAGGAGATCGAATTGAAAGTTAAAAGCCTGAGGACAACTCCATTTCAATTTTATCGATCAAAGTGGCGCTTTAAAACGATGGTCCATAGCCTAATCTGTTTAATTTCTATTTGCGAACATAAATATATCATCGTTTCAAGGCAGAGTTGGGATTAATCGAATAAAAATTTAGTTGAACTAAAGTTTAAACTAAAAACTAATTAGTTTTTAGTTTTGAAATTGAAACTAAAGACTAATTTAGTGTTTAGTTTCGAAGTTGCGAATAAAAACTAAAGTAGTTTCATATTTTTTCGTAGTTTCGGGACTAAAAATGAAACACATCCGTCATCAGATTAGAGCAGACTAAGCATGAAGATCATCAGATGATCTTCATGGTTAGTCTGCTCTAATCTGATGACTGAACGAGATATTGCAATTCTGACTTCACCGTCGTGTACAGCATAAAAAAACCTTTAAAATATGGTGTGAAAATTCGGTAAAAACGCAAAGAAACAAAAATTAGTTTTATTTTTAGTATTAACCACGTTTCTTCATATTCAATGTGCTCCAGTGTGAGAACGAAATGGGATATCGAAAATCTGATATCACCATCGTGTTCAGCATAAAAAAAAACCTTTAAAATGAGGTGTGAAAATTTGCTAAAAACGCGAGGAAAAACATTTAGTTTTATTTTTAGTTCCGAAACTACGAATAAAAGATGAAACTACTTTAGTTGTTATTCGCAACTACGAAACTAACTTCTGGAATTAAATTAGTTTTATTTTCTACTGTTGAAACTAAAACTAATTTAGTTCCAAAAGTTAGTTTCGAAAGTGGAACTGAAACTAATAGTTTCAGTTTTTAGTTCCAGTTCGGAACTAATTTAGTTTTAGTTTTTAGTTTAAGTTTCAGAACTAATTTTTGCCCAACTCTGTTCCAAGGTAAGTATAATCCGAAATACGAATGTGGAACAGCGTCGCTACGTGATGTTTCTCACTTAAACAGACCAATCTTTGAAATTCTCTCGATTTTACTATAAGTACATTATATTATTAATTGCTGTTGCTTACTACATTAAAGTACATATTAAGTACTTATTATGACATAGTATGTCATAGGTATATAATATAATATTATTATACAGGGTGTCCCCAAAAACGCCCCCCCCCCCCCCCCCTGCTATAATCGTTATTATTGGGGTAAAACAATTTGTAATTTTCAAACTTAATGAATTTCTGTAAGGATCTCAGTAAAGACAAAATTGCGCAGCGCGCACTTGCGCAACCATGCGAAACCAACATCAACTTCCGTATTTCAAATGAGAACCCCCATTTTTTTTATTTCAGATTCGGATTCTACGTCAAATTTGAATGCATTTTGATCAAATTTTCAACGAAAAATCAACTTTTCAAAAGGAAAAATGCATTTTTAAGGGCAAAACCAGCGTGTCTACTTGGAAACCTCTTTCCAAGATAATGGGTCTTCCACTTCGAACAGTTGCACTGAGAATAAGCCCATAATTTAGGGCTGTTTCCAAGTTTTTCTCAATGTTTATTTCTACAGGTTATTTTTCATTTCAACAGAAGGGTCGGGTAATTTATTTATTTTACACTGTAGATTAACTCAATTATTGACAGAAGTTTAACATTTAATTTTCCAAGTTTCCGTAAGTGTAGACTCGTTCTAACATTTCTAGAACTTCTGGGTTGGCTCGGAGGTCGTCTTTGAATTTTTCCTCTTCCTCCAGAAAAGTTTTAATGTCAAAAAACCAGTAGTTTCTTTCCTCTGATTTGTTGAACTCATCATCCGCCTTGGCTTCGTTAATATGAAAATAATAATCGTGAATTGAACGACCTGTTGAACATGGTTACAACATTATGGATCAAGTTTACTTACCATCTTCAAACTGTTTGTCTTTGGTTGTAAGATCCAAATATCCGATTTTTTGAAGATACTGTGGTTTCTTGTAATGAGGGTTAACCATCAACCATTTACAGTAATTTTCCAAAACCCTGAAATCAAATACTGGTTTAAGAGTAGAATTCGAATGACTACCGCTTCTGGTGTCTGATTCAAGTATTTACTCACAGTTTCAACTCCAATAGAAGAACTCACTTGGTCCCTAATAGTTCTCCCCAAAGGGCACGTCCCGAAATGATATCTTCTGAGACTGCTTTGGTTGTAAACCAATCTTTCACATTTTTCTTCCAAGGTTTGTGAGATTTGGGATGTCGCCTTCCAAAGGCCAGATATCTCGGTGGGACTCGTTCATAGTGAGCATCCCACAAAATAGTAAGGATCAGGCGAATCTTCCAGTCGTGTACGTTTCAGCAGTATGGCTAGGCTCGTGGTAGGCTCAAACTCGAGTTTTAATGTAACCATTTGATGACTAGAAAGTAGTAGAAACTACTACTTCTAGTAGAAACTGAGTGAGCAGTCTTTTGAAAATTCGCTAATTGGGGCATACTGCTGGAAATGTTGCAGGGTGGCCCATTTAAAGTGAACACCCCTTTTATTTGCAATAGAAACAGTATATTGGAAAATCCAAAAAAATCCGTGGGTTAATGATTTTCGACTAGGATTGACAAAAAATTAGGTATGTTTGCGCACTTCTGCGCACGTGCGCAGTGTGATATCAGTTTTTTAATGGTTGATTACACTGGGATTATAGCCTGAAACATGGTTGTTTTTTATGAGAAATCACCTTATCCTGGCTCTTGATAATGTTAGTTTTAGTTACATGAGTTTTTAGGCAGGTGGGTAGGTACCTAAATTATCTTGTTAAGACCATGTGATTTATTTTCCCTCGCCCTTTCGCAACCCAGGCTTGGGACTGAGAATGAATTTTAAAAGACAGTGGTGGTCAATTTGAACGACTGCTGTGAAAAATTTATCTGCTTCATTTTTTCTCCATTATTTCATTTTTTTATCTCTTTCATCTCTTATCCCTCCAAAGTTTTTGATGGCAGAGAAGGTTTTCTTTTTGTTTTATTTCAGAAGAAAAATGATCGAGGAGTAGGATTTATTTTGAAACTAGCTGTGTACCCGCGCTTTGCAACGGTAGAACAAACCAAACTGGTCAGAAACCTTCCCGTACCTGTTTATTATATGGTGTAGATTAGCTGGTCTCAAGCCTGGGTTGCGAAAGGGTGAGGGAAAATAAATCACATGGCCTAACATGGTTCTCTCTTGAAATAAGGAAGTTTGTGTAGATTGCGCACCCTGCGTACGTGCGCAGAAGTGCGCAAACACAATTTTTTAAATCCTTGTCAAAAATCATTAAACACGGATTTTTTGGATTTTCAATTATACTGTTTCTATTGAAATATGAAACCGACAAGTGGTAATGGTAGGTACCTACTCGTAATTTTATCTTCCAAGTTCTCTGATAACTTATGTAGTTGTTATTCTTAATACTTTTAAGCCTCAACAATCAAATCAGGTGGAAATGAGGGAGTGGTGGCAAAATATTACACTGACCTGAAAATTCATTCCTGGTAAACCTAAGGATACTGAAGCCCCAGTAAGATGTTTTATTCCGCTTTCTATCCTGTCCATTAGGCCAGTCATTTATTATATGTTTAGATACAAAAACGAAGCTGATTCTTTCGTATGTTGTTAGGACATGTTTGAGTATTATCACACCAATTTCGTAGCCTCAAAATTTCGAGGAAAACTTTTTGGTAGCCAAAAAACCGGGGGACGCCCAACCGAATCTCGAGGCGGGCAAAAGTGAATGGGTGGTCTGAAGGACTGTAGGCCAGTAAATCGGTGCATAAAAAGGGACCGAAGTGGAAAGTTTTGGTGTAATTGTTTTTACTGGTTTATTCTATGTTGGGGAACGCATCTGAGGAACAGCCCGGTGAAACGCTTCAAGGGTACGTTAACAGATTGAGTGAATGGACCAAACAATGAAGAATACAAATCAACGCCCAAAATACATGCATGGTGTGCTTTACGTACAAACGGTCTAATGTGGTACCCACCATACACCTATTCAACCAACCTATTGAATATGCTGACTCAGTAAGTTACTTGGGTCTCAAACTGGATAGCCGCTTGACCTGGAGACCTCACATCAGTGAGATTGTGGTCAGAGTGCGTGAGAGGATCCGCCAACTTTACTTTCTGTTTTCCTGTAAATTCCTCCTTCTTCACGTGAAGCGCTTACTATATTTAACACTATTAAGACCAATCTGGCTACACGGGAGTGAAATATGGGGCTCAACCTGCAATACGCAAATCAAACGCATAGAGACGGTGCAATCAAGAGCATTGCGGTTGCTGACTGGCGCACCATGGTTCGTGCGTAATGATAGATTGCGGGCGGACCTTTCTATCCTCACAGTTGAAAAATCTCTCTTGAAAATGAGGAGCTTTGCAAACAGTGGATTAATGTGTGTAGGAGAAAAGACAATATTAATGTTCGAACTGCAACAGTATGTTCCATTCATTTATCCGAAGACTGTTTTATTGTTCCTCTGAGGTGTAAGTTGCTCAATTATACACCTAGAAATTTACGAAATCTGAAAATAGATGCCATTCCCAGTCTACGTACTCCACGCCCTTTGAAGAACAAGGAAAATTCGCCAAGAGATCAAAGAATTAAAAAAAGAGAGCATCGAAGTATTTTACATAGCATCATTGGTGATGATAATCTGCTGGATCTGCATACACCCTCACCAAATATCGCCAATCAAGACAACGAACCTCTCGATAGTAATCTGTCAGGAACGGAACTTGATAACATGGCCCGTGTGATTGCATTGGATGAAGAGAATTCCCGTTTAAAAGATGAAAATGATACTCTGAAAAAGGAAAATGCTGGGTTAATGGAGACGAATCAAGCAATCCAGACGAAGAACCGTTTGTTGCATTCCGAATTGACCGACTTAAAAGACATAATATCTGTCGAAGTCAATGAAAGGATTCGCAATTCATTATTACGAATTTTCACTCCAGGACAAATCGAATCGTTCATAACGCAGAAATAAAAAAAACTGTGGACCAATGAAGACATTTCTAGTGCAATTTAAGGGATTTAATAGGTAAAAGGACACATGAGTAATCGTTCTCCATGTTATTTCCTTATAGCAGCAGGGTCAGGTAGCTGGCGAGTTCTCGTGAGTGACGTCAGTGCGAAAAACGGAGTAGTAGGTCCTGATTGGTCGGCGATCTATTAAAGACACCCAAAGAAGTGGAGGGGGCCTTCACAGGACGGGTCATCGGGGATCCTTCTTGCAACCCTTCCACTCCAACAGTCGACACAGTTGAGACACGTCCGTGCGCCTTCGCCCCTCGTCATCACAACCTTCTGTCACCTCCGCTTTCTGTCACCTCCGCTTTCTGTCACCTCCACTTCTCAACTTCACCCGCGCTCGAGGGTTCAGGCCAAGGTAAGAAGAAAACGTTAATAATTTCGTTGTTTTTAACAATTTTCATTTTAATAGGATTCAAACTAAGGAAAAAAACATGAACTCAGATTTTTACAATTTGTCAAGTATTGGTTACGATGGCCTCATACACAGGGGTGTGGTAAGCCTTGAAGCACTCTGGGTGATGATGGGCGTCACATTTTTCACACAAATATGGAGTTTTGTTCTGGCATTGTCTGCACCTGATATATCGGCTGATGTACCTATCGATATAAGGCAAACATTTCTTAAAAACCGTAGTTTATCGGAGGTTGTGCCAAAAATCATTAAACTTTATATAAATAGCTCGGTATGAAGAAAAAAAGGTCGTATGCCATAATATGGCCTTATATTTCAACAACTAAAAAGTGTCATAAATATTATTTATGATACATTTTATATATTAAAAACGCTGCAAATTCATGACACAACGGTTTATTATCTTCTTTATGCAGATCACCCAGCACATCATCCAAATTAAATTTAAAATACCATAAGAATTTATTTCATATCATACCATACTGTACTATACCAAATCATACCATACAATAATATACCATACCATACTCATACCATATAATACAAACCAAGTGAATATTGCATTGTGATCCAGTTCTGACCTATATTTAAAATTTCAAGTCAATGTCAAGTTCAATCAAAATTTAATACGATATCCGGCTGTTGGAATCGACTGGGTTCCTTATGCAGAACCTGAATGATAGAGATGATGAATTAATTACAAATAAAATGTACCGATATAATTCTGGGGTTTTGGTTTTTATCTTCGATAATGAACCATTGGAATCGCCCGAAGAAAAACATTTTTTAATCCCCTTTTCAAAATTTGTTGGTTTTTTATTCGATTTTATCCCTCAAAATTTGTTGGTTTACGTTTCAAGATACGTAGATTCAGAAAATCGAATAAAAAACCAACAAATTTTGAAATGGGGTTAAAAAATGTTTTTCTTTGGACGATTCCAATGGTTCATTATCGAAGATAAAAACCAAAACCCCAGAATTATATCGGTACATTTTATTTGTAATTAATTCATCATCTCTATCATTCAGGTTCTGCACAAAGGAACCCAGTCGATTCCAACAGCCGGATATCGTATTAATTAATCATAATGAGTGTTTGATTTTTGTTGACCGTAAGTAACAATGATGTTGAGGGATGTCGAGGGTCGGTCAATTGAAAATTGAGTTATGTGCCAACGTTTCGAAGAATATACTTCTTCATCTTCAGGGCCTAAAAACAGTTTCATAATATTACTATTAATGAATTGCAGTTGTATCGTAGAAAACAACAATTTTCTACGATACAACTGCAATTCATTAATAGTAATATTATGAAACTGTTTTTAGGCCCTGAAGATGAAGAAATATATTCTTCGAAACGTTGGCACATAACTCAATTTTCAATTGACCGACCCTCGACATCCCTCAACATCATTAATCATAATTAATAATAATAATAATTATTATTAATAACTAGCGGACCCGACAGACTTCGTCCTGTCATAAAGATTTGTAATGTGGCAGTTTTTGGTTCCTACGTATTTTATAGTCGTGGCTAAAAATTCTCCTGAACAGAACCGTCACCCCCGTAAAAAAAATTAAATTAAATTCCTAACGTTGTAGTCTCTTTTCAAACGATGACGTCATCAAACCTTGTCCCCCCCTCCACCTCTCCCTCGCCCAACCTGCCCACCTGAACCTTATCTGTTGTCATGATAACCACCCCCTCGACCCTATAACCTCCCCCTCCACACTATAACCTCTCCCTCTTTTTAGCGAATTTTCGAAGAAAAGGAAGCTATTGTTCTCGGTCCAAAATTTTTAAAACTCGAAATTCCGCAAAATTCGTATACCAAAATCCGTTTCAGACCATCCTGAATTCACTGCCAAAAGACACAAAAAATCATATGTATATATTTATGTATTTATGGTTGTAATGGATTTTCGTCCGGTTTTCGACCGTAGTATCTATATGGTGTGAGATATTTTGTTTCGAGGTTCGGTCAATGAGATTTATGTAGTGGCTAAAAATTCCGTATTTATGTATTTATGTATGTGTCATTCCAGACGATAACTCTCGATAGAATTGAGATAAAAAGTTCAAATTTGCACACAAAATCTGTCTTGGCAATCGACAGCCTAAGTTCGAAGATGGGCAGAATCGGGCCAGTTTTAAGGGGGGGGGGGGGGAAATTACCCATGAAGTCCAAATTTGAAACAGTCTGACATGTGACACCTCATTTTAAAGGTTTTTCATGCTGAACACGATGGTGAAGTCAGAATTGCGATATCTCATTTCATTTCCAAACTGGAGCATTTTGAAGATGAAGAAACGTGGTTTTACTTGAGATGCTTTTCGCGGTTCATCTGCTCTAATCTGATACCGGAAAGAGATATCACAATTCTGACTTCATCATCGAGTTCAGTTTTGAAAAAGCTATATCCTGAGGGAGGTTTTGGGGAGTTATGGGGGGGGGGGGGGGGGAGGAGGGGCATTACCTACCCATCAATTCCCAAAATGAAACAGTATGACAAGTGACATCTCAATTTTTTTTTCTTTAATATATTTTATTGCGCCAAGTATATACAAGTAAACTTATATGCAATATTCGTATGTTGAAGTTTTAAATTAAATGTTCAAAACTAAAGTACATCACTTAGTCTTATATTGTTCTGACGTTTTCACATTAGTTGAGCAAGCTCATGCCGTTTGGTACGTTTCAATCTTCGGAGTAGATCATCTGTGTCTAGGAGTCGGACAACATCGTCGTTGACGTGATCTTGTAGCCTCATTAAGTGGTTGATGGCTTGGTTGCGTATGACCTCATTGACCGATTCCACTTGAAGCTCGTAGTGTAATCGGTCATTACGAAAGTATCTGTATGCATCTGTGCATGAACGCAGAACATCATTCTGGAATCGCTGAATAATGTTGCGATTGCTAGGTGCGGTGCATCCCCACAATTGTGCACCATAAGTCCATACGGGTCTCAGGACTTGTTTGTACAGAATGAGCTTGTTATGAATAGACATTTTTGACCGCCTACCCATAAGCCAGTACATTTTTCTGAATTTTACTGTGAGCTCGGTTTTTTTCTTTTTTACGTGCTCTTTCCATCTCAGTTTGGCATCAAGTGTCATTCCAAGATATTTTGCTTGGTTAGCATGTGGGATTGCCTGGCCATTGAGGTAAGCAGGCACATAGTTGCATTTCTTATTAGTGAAGTCAACGTGCACTGATTTTGCCTCATTTAGTCTGATTCTCCATTTAGTTGTCCAGGAGTGAATGCGATAGATGGATCGGTTTAGTTTGTTTACTGATTCGTTATTGGTTTCCCCGATTGCCAGGACTGCAGTATCATCCGCAAAAGTGGCAGTTGTGTTTTCTTCAATTTCTGGCAAGTCGCTGGTATATAGCAGGTAAAGTAGGGGTCCCAATACGCTGCCTTGTGGCACACCTGCCTGGATCTTTTTGGGTTCTGAAAAGGCGTCATCGTGTTTAACTCGAAAGTATCGATCAGCAAGATATGACTCAAGGAGTGCTGCATAGCTTGTAGGTAGCATTTTACGAAGCTTATAAACTAGCCCTTTATGCCACACTTTGTCGAACGCCTGGGTGACATCCAGAAAAACGGCTGAGCAGACTTTTCTTTCTTCCAGCGCTCTCTCGATTATGCTTGTGATTCTGTGAACTTGATCAATAGTTGAGTGATGTTTTCTGAAACCATACTGATGTTTCGGAATCAGTTTGTGTTCTTCTATGATCTTCAAGAGTCTCTTATTTATTAGTTTTTCGAACAATTTGGAGAAGACTGGCAGCAGTGAGATGGGCCGATAGGATGTAAGTTTTTCAGCTGGTTTCCCAGGTTTTTGTATCATGATAACTTCGCCTATTTTCCACAGCTGTGGTACATAGCGTAGTTTGATGCATGCATTCATGATCTTTGTAATCTTGACAATGGTTTTGCGCGGAAGGTGTTTTAAGATTTTTCCTGTTATGCAGTCGTAGCCTGGCGCTTTTTTTGGATTGATCTCATTTTGGATTGTTTTCTGAACTTCTTTAACAGTGATCCAAGGGATCTCTACATCAGGTTCACTTGGCTGGGATTCTTCTAATGGTAGTTCATCGGGAGCACCCACGTTTGCTGTGAAAATGCTTGCTAAGTATTCAGCGAACACATCAGCTTTTTCCTGGTTGCTTTTTACCCATAAACCAGTTATCTCGTTCTTAATTGGGGGAGCTTGAACCACTGGCCTTTTCAGGTGTTTCGTTGCTTTCCAAAGTGAGTAGTCCGTGTCCCTATGGCTTGTTAGCGACCTAATGAATTCCTCGTTGGTAGTGTCATTCATTTCTCGTATCATCCATCGGAGTTCATTGGCAGTATTGTACCACGCTGTTCTATGAGCTGGTTCTCTTGTTATCTGCCATTTTCGTCTAGCTTTGCGTTTCTTCTTAATAGCGGCAATTATTTCTTGTGGATAATTAATACCCTTGAGCTGTCTATTGATGATTGGCGTATTTTGGCTGGCTATGGTTTGAATGTTACAGACGAGTTTTGTTAGCTCGTTGTTTATATCCTCCTGGGTGTCAAATACATCATTGAGGTCCACCTTCTGATTTAATTCTGTTTTAAATTTGTCCCAATCAGTTTTTTTATTGGTTAAGACAAGGTTGTGTGGTTTTTTGATGACCAGGTCGCTCAAGGAGAGGATGATTGGCGAATGGTCAGAGCTTAAATCATGGCAATCCTTAACTACCAGATAATTTGCTGATATATTTTTGGTAATAAAGAAATCGATGAGGTCTGGTATTTTCATGGTGTCTGTTGGCCAGTAAGTTGGCTTGCCGGCTGAGTGTGACTCGCAGTTATGATTCAATATGTATTGGTAAAGTTCTCGGCCTCGTTCAGTGGTGATGCGAGAGCCCCAATGCGTATTCTTGGCATTGAAGTCACCTCCAATGATAAACCGGTTACCCAGCAGTCCAAAGACCTCTGCAAAGGCTTCCTTTTTTATGATGTGTCTAGGTGGTATGTAGATGCTTGCCACTGTAGTTGAGTAGGAGGCCATTTTCACCTCGATAGCACATATCTGGAACGTTTCTGTTTCCACTTTGGCACATTCGTAGTGACAGAGCGTTTCTTTTATTAGTACTGCACTCCCCCCCCCCCCCCCCCCCCGAGCACAATTACTTGGATGGAGAGCATAGTAGCATTTGTATCCTCTTAATTTGCAATAGGATTCTTTGGTGAAGTGCGTTTCCGACACTAGACAGATGTCTATGTTGTTAATTTCCAAGACGACCATGAGCTCATTTTTCCTAAGCATAAGCCCATTGGCGTTCCAGGTCATAATGTTCAGGAATTTCATGTTTCTTTTGGACTGGCCTTGGGGATTCTTGCTTTCAAGGACTCCAAGTCTTCTGTTAATTTCTACAAATCTCTGGTCAATTTGGTTTAGCCGGTCAAGAATAATGCTCAGTGTATCAGCCTGGCATTTTTCCGGAGGTGGATACTGCTGAGCCACTTGAGCGCCTTGCAACTAGGGATGGCAAAAAAAATGAAAACATCGATGTATCGATGCATCGATGCATCGACAGGCCGGCATCGATGCTCCAAAAACATCGGACCCCAAAAACATCGATGTAAAAAAAACATCGATGTTTTTTTAAAAACATCGATGTATCGATGGTTTTCAATCAATGTTTTATTTTATTTCTATTCTTTTTTTTCATGCAAGACGGAAAGAAAAAATGATAAGCTCTGAGAAAGAACAATACTTTCATTTTCAATTTTATTTTATTTGTTACCATTATAATTCAGTTTCAAGAAAAAAAAATCGTATAAACGAAGGCTGGAATCACACCCAGTATTTGGCAGGTAGTCCATTCAAGAAAAACAATTTTGAAAGCAATTTGCCGATTTAGCGATTTCTCTGCTGCGTAAGAGTGGCACCATCCTTGGAGAATAATCTTTCTGGCGGTACAGAGGTGGCTACCCTCCCTAAGTATTCTCTTGATAACGTGTACAGCTTGGGATAGACTGTCTTCATGTCTTCCCACAATTCAAGGGGATTTGAACGAATATTTGATGCCACTGGAGTTGAGAGATACATCGATATCTCCGTGTCTAAGTTCATCGATATGCTCTGAGAAGATGACATTTTCTTGTTCGTTTTGAACGCCAACGATTTATCCCATATGTCAACGGGACTTCCACGGTCAGATTCTGAAGATGACTGAGATGACGGGGAATTAGAAGTATCAACAGACGCCACCAGTTTTTTAATTTGAGTGAGGGCTTTTGACGATGCGATGGAATCGGAAAAGTGAATATTTTTGAAACGTGGGTCCAATAACATGGGTAGGGTCAGCAAGTGACAGCTTTCCCGCCCCTTAAATCTTGAGTCAAATCCTGACATTAGAGCCTGTTTCAGCTGCTTTCCCACAGGCGAAATATTGGAAGTATCGATACTTTTCGCCAACACGCCACGACATTTTCATTTAAAGGAAATAAAAATTCAGAAATAATATTCCTAGGTATGTGAGAAAAACGTTAGAATAAAACATTCAGCAGCCTATGGCAAAAAAAAATTGAAACATCGATGTATCGATGTGCCGATGCATCGAAACCTCGACATCGATGTTCCAAAAACATCGACACAGAAAACATCGATGGAAAAACATCGATGTGTCCCGCAAAAACATCGATGTTTCAAAAACGTCGATGTTTCAAAAACATCGATGTATGATTGCCATCCCTACTTGCAACACTTGAGCATATGAACGAAGATTTTCTTGGCCTGCGCCTGGTACCCAAGTTCCCTGATTTTTTTTATTAAGGACTAATGAGGGGGTCTTAGGTGTAAATCTCTGTTTTTTTATCTAATGTATCTGGGTGAGTTCTTTTATAGTGTACCTTTTGTGCTTCTTTTGCCACTGGACACCCTCTATAACTGGCTGGGTGCTCATCTGAGTTGCAGTTAGCACATCGAGGATGCACATCTTTAGGTTTATTGCAGTCTTCTGTCTTGTGTTTTTTACTGCATTTTACACATTTTACCTCGAGTCTACAGTAGTTTTGAGTATGTCCAAATCCTTGACATTTTTTGCATTGAACAACAAATTTGGATGCCCTAATGCTTTCTATAGAGATTTTTACCCCTTGAAGAGATTTGATGTTATGAATATCATTGACATCGGTTCCATTTTTGAAGGCTACGATGCACATGTCCAATGGTTCTTTCGTCAACCGATGTAGTTTCTGTGTAACCTGCACTTTTCCAAGTGTTGGGTATTCAGACTCAAATCTGTTTTGAAGTTCGGACTCAGATATTGATTTGTGGATGCCCTTGACCATCACTGAGTAGGGCCTTGTTTGCTTATCCTGATAAGTGTAGAATTCACACCCCTCATTCCTTAAGAATTCGCTCAGATGCCTAAACCCTTCAGAATTGGCTGTGTTAACCTTAATTTGGTCATCCCTCATGACGGTGACCTTAGACAGTGGAGCCTGTTCCAGGACTGCTGCCTCAATCACTTTATACGTTTCTTTGACATTTTTTAGATAAATTGGTGGGGGTTTAGGGTCTACTGGAGTTTTTACCTTAATTTGAACCTTTTTTTCAGTTTTTTTTTTTAAATATCGGTTGGATTTTTGGCAGTTTTCCCTTTTTTCCCCGTGAATTTTCAATTAACGTGAACTCCTCTTCATCCGAATAATAATTATTACTTGTTTCAGCAGCCTGGTTTTGTCCCACCGCCTTCTCAGGCTTGCTATTGTGTAACTCTTCGATTTTAGTCAATAGTTCGCTATTCAGGCTTTGAACATTTTTAATTTCGTTGACTGCTGAAAGCATATGGTCACACATATAGCCGATGGTATTTCTGCATTTTGTTAATTCATCTAAAAGAAAGGTGCAGTATGTTTCGGGTGACTGACCTGGTACTGGCTGAGCTATAGGCGTTTTAATGGCCTTCATAGCTGTTTCAGCTATCTCCTCCAATTTTTCCGACATCGTTCAGGTGGTAGGATGTCACGACAGCACACAGCGAAGGTCTCGGACCGAGCTGGTACCATTACGTAATCACTTTTCTCGATACAATGTTTGTTTAACACACATTGTGTGCGGTCACTGAAACGCTCCGAGTAAACGAACCTTTCGCGACGGCGGTCGGACAACAACTGACATCTCAATTTAAAGTTTTTTTTTAATGCTGAACACGATGGTGGGTTTTTTGGAATTTTAGGTATGAGGGGGGGGGGGGGGGGATCACCCATAAATTCCCAAAATGAAACAGACAGACATGTGACACCTCATTTTAAAGTTTTTTTCTTATGCTGAACACGATGGTGAAGTCAGAATTGCGATATCTCATTCCGTTCTCAAACTGGAGCACGTTGAAGGTGAAGAAACGTGGTTGTTATTGAGACGTTCTTCACAGTTCATCTGCTCTAATCTGATAACGGAATGAGATATCGCAATTCTGACTTCATCATCGTGTTCAGCGTTGAAAAATCCATAAACTGAGGTGTTACTCTGCACGAAATGGAGACAATATTTTTTACCTATGTATCCAACAAATCTCTTCTGGATTTCAAAACATTTTTTATTCCCCTATCCCAACCCAAATTTTACTTTGCTTAAAGCTACTCCTATAATGGTATAAAACCACTCCTAATAAAACTACTATGTATGGTATTTGTGAAAACATTGGCCTAATAGGAATTTTCAGAAAGTTTTAGGCGATGGGGTAAGATGCCGATAACGACAAATATTGACGAAATAACAGAATTTTGGTTTACCTAGTATTCTATAAGATGTAAAAGCTCAATGATTGGCCGGTTTACCCATTTACTTAGTGAGTGGAAATGGGTAAATTTTAGTTGGAGGTAGAATGCAAAAAATTATTGTCAGACAGCAAGTAGGCGGAAAAATGATTTCATCTACCAACCAATCAATTAATATGGAATTATTGGGTGTTCTATTTCAAAGATTCAAGATTGCCTATATTTTTTTTTTTTTTTTTTTTTTTTTTTATTTGGCATAGTCACATAACATACAGCCATAACATTCCAAGATCAATCTATACTTAATTCATACTTCTTAATTATCATTAATTTAATAAATTTACCACTCAAATGAAGATTCCACATTTAAAAATAACCATTATAACGTTCAAAATAATTATACAATTCTCTTGTCAATATAATCATGATAATATATTATTCAATTATGTACAATTTATGTCCAATCGATATCATATCATTTTTATACATCTATCTCACTTATAATCTAATTATTCTTAACTTATTTTCATACTTTTATGTTGTTCTTTTCTATGAAAATGTATATGTCGTTCCACGCTTCTATATTTTCAGTGAGTAATAAGGTCACGTAATTGAAAGGACATGCTACTTTACTTACTAGCCTGTCAAACATGATTTTTCTTTGTATGCTGTAAGTAGGGCATTCCATCACCTGGTGTTCCGAGCTACCTGTCGGATGACCGCAATCACAGATAGCATTTTCTCTACGGTTTATACGGTTTAGATACACAGGGCTTATGGCGTGATTAGATCTCAGTCTGCAGAAAATGCGTATAAATCGCTTCGGTTTATCTATTCGTTTGAACCATGGTACCGTGCTGATTTTCGGGTTTAATTTCTTGTAGAACGCCCCTTGCTCCCCCTGACTATATAGTTTTTGCCACATCATATGATGGTGAGATCTCATTTCAGTGTACAATTCTTCCTTTAATATCGGATTATATAATGGTAGACCTTCCCGCGATGCCCTCTTTGCGGCGATATCAACTTTATCATTGAACAATAAACCCACATGTGACTTAACCCATAGAAATATGATTTCTATCCCCATATCCTTGAGCGTTGATATTCGTTTAATTATGGTAGTAATAAAGGGGTTCCTGAATTTTTTAAGGTATGGACTGGAAAGTGTCTGTAACGTACTGAATGAATCCGTACAGACAACCACCTTGCGATATGCTAACGGATCTACATTAGACTGAATATATTGGAGAGCTTGTGAAATCCCTATTACCTCCGCTGTAAAACTGCTGGTTCCCTTCGACAATTTAAGCTCTAGTTTTTGCCTATATTTGAATGAGATGTTCCAAACATCACATTTTACATAAAAGCGGTTATTTCTTCGAAAATTCGCTCTTATAGCCATGCTGCATGACTGGAACTTTATATTTTTATATTATAGATAAATACAAATTATTGATACCTAACAATAAATTATAATAATTTTCACTAGGTACTTGATAAAATTATTAATAATTAGTGATAATTCATAATACTTAATAATTAATCTATCAGTTAGGATCTAGACATTTAGGCCTAGTGATCTAGACAGAAGGGTGATCTGCACAAAGAAGATGATAAACCGTTGTGTCAAGAAATTGCAGAGTAACTGGTAGGTTACAGGCGATTATTTGGATGCTAACTTTTGTGTGATTTTTTTTATCCTTGTCTGAAATTATATGTGCTTTTATATAAACCTTTATTTATTATTTTCAACAAGACTGTTAAAAAACTGTTTACACGGAAATCACATGTGAGAGAAAACCTCACGCGCGAGTACTGGCGTCCTACTGTGGCCAGCAAGTACTCGTGGTTTAAGGGCTTTTATAAGTTCCTTTGGGTCCAGTCAGAATCGAAGGTCTCCATTTTTTTTCTCCACCATCACAAGCGGATTGACCATTGAGATAAATCCATCGACCTCCGAAATGATTCCCTCACTCTCCATTGACATGATGGTGTTTCTCAGTTTACTGTGTAGAGCATGAGGAATCACTTATACCGGTGTTATGCTTAGACGAATACGTCCCAGATCCCCAATTTATTCAACAGGTTGGAAACATACTTCAAACGCTGCACCCCCACCCCACCCTCACCTCCTATCGCTGCACACAACCCCCCCCCCCCCCCCCCCATCATTATAATATTATGTACCCAAAGTTTTCCCAGTTTGTAATTGGTTTCAAATAACTACAGACCTATTGGACCTACGGACTTAGCTTTGTGCTTGAATTAAAGCTAAATAACTCCTCTAGACTTTTTTTCCTCGTGGGATTAGTATCAGAGCCAACATTCCAGCCAGGACTAAAATTGTAGTTCATACTATTAACTTTAATAAAGGTGAGTGATGACTTTTCGTAGAAATGTTTCGAGGTTTTTTGGCTCCCAAAACGTTCTCTAGGGATTTCGAAGCTGCGAAATTAGAGCAATACCTCTTAAACATGTCCTAACAACATATCGATGAATCAGCTTGTCTTCACATGCAGTAGCGGTGCGTGGGCTCTGAAAATGGTGGGCCACCAAATTCGGAACACAAATTAACAGCTTTTTCTACAAAATACCTGTAAATGTTTTCCAACAGGAGTCTTCTTATGAGAAGTGGGTGTATTTTAATCAACCGCAGCTCTTAGCAAGTCAGAATGTAAGCTCTGTGTTCACAGTAGTTCTGACCAGTACCCGGGATTACCAGAAGCTATAGCTTCATACGAGGAGGTGGCTGCGGAGCAATCCCACCCACCCACCCACTTCCATAAATAAAATATGTACAAAAATGTGTGAAGACAACGTACAAAAATATGAGTAATGGCATTAGGTAGGTAGCCACCACCACTTTCAGAGCACACAAGAAAGAGATCACGAGTTAGGACCATAACATTATGACTGAAGAGTATAGTGACTAGATTATTCATGGCTAGAGTTTTTAATGGGACATCCTGTGAGCCACTCAGCTTTGTTATACATGTCAACATTGAACTTCCTCAAGGCAGCAACACCCTTTCCTTTATTTACTGCCTGAGTAATATTCAGCAAAGGCCTATCTCTTCCTAAACTTTTAATCATCACCCGATCCTCGTAGGAAAACGTCGAAAACTTCGACTGTAAGTTAGCCACCGAATTCATGTGGTACAAAAATACAGAAACAAATAAACTAAACATCAACTAAAAACTAGAAGCTAGGTACTTATCTGTGTATGTTTACGTTGATCAATCCACAAGACCACAGACAAGAAACAACGCACTTAATTACCACAAAAAAATCCAAATCTGTCACGGGAACTCTGTTATGACGAAATAAGTGATTCACAACTTGTGAATCACAAGTTTTACTATCGAGATAACAAGATGAATTGAAACGATTGAATCGATTGTGAACACAAACGATTTTTTTGGCCCGGGCCGGAACGAGGCGTGGCTTACCGAATTTTTACTCTACTGAGCATGCGCAGGCAGGCCACTTCGTAAAGCGTCGTGTCCGTTGCCATGGCAATACCCGGTCCCAGGCCCTGAAGCGTAGGTTTCGATTTCGATTGCAAAACATCGATTACTGTCGATATATTCTGATAGAATGATCGAATATCGTTCTTCTTCTTCTTCTTCCCAGTTACTTGTCTTGGCCGCAGCCATGCTGGACATAGGTTGGGACAGAGAGAGAGAGAACTCTTTGACTTCGTGAAAATGCTAGGTGCAGTATACGGAACGATATTCGAATGCCAACTGGGTGGCATATTTTTTTTGTCGAGTTTTTTGTGTTTCTGGATGCCGGGGCAGTGGCCCAAGTGGCCTTATGGACGCAACGCCCCTGTTCACATGTATCCCACCAAGTATCCCCGGAGAAGAAGTAGATTATCGACTTATTGATAATACTTTACCTCGTTGTTATGGAAAGCCTCTGCTACAGTTCTGGGTATCGTTTGTAGTTCAACTATGGACACATCAAGTGAGCGAACTGACGGGTTATCCATTCCGACTTCAAAAAGGACCTTCAGGGTGTCTTCATTGATTCGAAGGTTTTCCATTCCCGTGCTCTCAATCCAATTGCAGAACTTTTTCGCAATCTACAACGAACAATATGATGTGGATCACATCGCTTTCCTGCCGTTGAATAAAATAAGATAATTGATGCTGCTTCACCTCGGATGATAGGAATTCGCTTTGTTCGTCTAGTGACAGCTGGACGAAGGTTTTACCAGCTTTGATTTCTTCCTCTGATCGTTTGGGCTTCAGCTTTGTGTACGACGGTGAAACCCCAGCTGACACCCTCCTTCTGTGAATAATATTTCATCCGCAC
This sequence comes from Stenodema calcarata, assembly GCA_963920205.1. Classification (NCBI taxonomy): domain Eukaryota; kingdom Metazoa; phylum Arthropoda; class Insecta; order Hemiptera; family Miridae; genus Stenodema; species Stenodema calcarata. The sequence goes on along the minus strand of OY986048.1, from coordinate 56,373,370 downwards.
GAATTAAAACTTATGTGTAATTAGAAAACTATAGGAGCTACTGGTGTTCTACTAGAGTCAGTGGTGTTGTCGGCGACGAGCGGCAAGAGACGGTCGTAGGACCCATTTATTTCACCGTGTTAGATGGATAGACATCTAAATACACATAATTAAAAGGGGATTTGCTGTCCTATCTGGCGATTGCTGGCAGCATGTGACAAGTACCGAATCTGACATAAGTAACGTGATCAGTTCTTCAGCTAAATGGGTATGAAGCTGAATCTTTCGAAAACTAATTGGGTTGCGTTCAATTGTAGAGAGACAGATATTCCCCAAATCAGAACTCTTAAATACCACCACAGAAGTTCTAGTGACCCACGAAATTGCACATCCCGTGATACATCAAGTGCCTTCAACACGTTATTTGAGAGTTGATATCGACCAATCGACTGTTTTCGTGCACAGCCTGTTAACTAACGAACTATTTAGTCAGCATTGTCATCTATCTGCGACCCATGTTCAAAATTTCAAGTCTGTAGCTCAACATCCAAATTTAATTTGTTCAAACAAATAGGTATTGCTTAAACAATTTTACAGACAAGAAACCGAGTGTCCAAAAGTGGAGAATCCTTTCAATTATGCAAAAATTCTACAGAAGAGAGACATTTTCATTTACACAGAACTATTTAATTTTATCAAGAAGTGCAATGTGAAAATGAGAAAGTATTATAGTTTATCTATGGCTGTATAGTATTTACTTAATACCGATGATGTTGAGGGATGTCGAGGGTCGGTCAAATGAAAATTGATTTATGTGCCAACGTTTCGAAGAATATATTTCTTCATCTTCAGGGCCTAAAAACCGTTTCATAATATTACCATTAATTAATTACAGTTGTATCGTGAGAAAATTGTTATAGTTATCTAGTTATAGGTAGTTATGCAAATTTTGTTATAGTTATTTAGTTATAGGTAGTTATGCAAATTTTGTTATAGTTATTATAAAACATTTGGTTAGACAACTTATATTTTTTTGTTGACAACAAATGTTGCTGAACAAATTGTGCTAGGACTAATGGTGTGTATGATAATAATTTAGTTATAGGTAGTTTTTAAACAATTTGGTTAGACAAATGACGTTATTGTTGACAACAAAAGTTGCTGGACAAATTGTGCTGGGACTAATAGAGTCTATGATAATAATTGGAAATTATCCGTGGTAGAATAGTATACAATATGTTGGACATGCTATTACAATATACTAATACGTATTAACATGTTATTAAAAAATTGTTTCCTATTCAGTTTATTAAGTTAATAGGGAAAGAACCCATAAAATTCAAACGTGAAATTCTAGAAATGATTCACATTGAAAGGAATAAATCCAACACATTAAGTTTTCGTACCGACGTACAACACCTCAACAAATGTTATTCTCGCCTCATACATAAATAGAAACCACTTCCACATTACAGAAAACCCTACTATACTACGTAGGTATTCATCACTACAATTTTTACGTTTTAACGCGCGAGGAGGTTTTAATATTTAATTTAAACCTACGAGGAATAATAATGAATACCCCTATTGTCCACAGAAAACCCTACTATACTACGTACAAGAAAATACAAATGGCGGAACGGAGTCGGAGCGTCTACATGAGTTGGTGGGTGGTAGGGTGGGAGAAGACGTGCGATCGCAGCGAATCGTGAAAATTAATGCCAGAACCGTGAACTAGCAGCGGTGTCATGGGGCTGTTCCACATTAATACGACGTAGCGCTAGGCTCAACAGACCGCACAAACCCTATCGCAACAGGTGGGGGTCACTTCAATGTGACCATCATAATAACGCTTAATTTCCTTCTATGACAGTATTGATATTGACCTTTCGAATTCGTCGGATGAAACAAAAAATACACTTAAACCAAAATACAAATAAAGCACGAAAAAAGTCGCTGAATTGGGCTCTTTTTTAAATCTTCTCGCCCCATTGGGAGCTCGGTGGGTAGCCTCTAGCGTCGAATCCACCCACCAAGTATCTGGCAACACTGTTTTTTCACTAAAAAGTGACAATCGACGACTGACACGAATTCTTCTGTTCTGTTGCATCAATTCTGTTCTGTTCTGTTCTGTTCTTGCCAATCTATCTAAATCGTGACTGCAAATCAGGTGAGTAAAAACCACCATTTTCAATTCGAAAGTTGATTTGGTTTTCACTTGTGTGTATTGAACATGAGTGAAGTGTATTGAACACCTTGAAGTTCTGATAGTTTAGCCCTTCACGCATCTCCATGATGGGAGACGATCAGGTATTCATGGTCCACATAGACCGTCGAGTCCTTTATCGAAATCTTTAGCTTCTTTCGCAGTGCGCGTTCTGACAGTTCCGGAATTGACAGTTCCTGACATTGTGGTGCTTCACATATATGACATATGCCACTGTGCTGCTTAATTTATAGTAAGTTTTACTTCTTACTGCACTACCAAGTTGTAGGCAACCTGTGATTGAGATGCATTTGAGAATGCATTGATAGATTCAATTTCTTGTCTGTACATACCTAGTGGGTTGTCGTTCCCTAGCAAGAAATGTTTGTTTAGAATTTTTTGAGATCATCCGCAGCTTTGTACGACCAGCCGTTCGTTCACAATGACGGCTTCAAGTTGGAGCAGATCGAAAATCCTCAACATGAGATTGAATCGTGAGGCAGCCTGTCCGGTCCATTTTCAAAGTGGCCCAGGTGATTCAAACAGCACATGGTTTTCAAATATCGAGTTAATGAATAATATTTAACAATAATGAGGAATAATATTTATTAATAATGAAGCATAAAAATGATTAATAGCCAACAATAAATATTAAAATTTTACTCTACTTGATAATAATTATTACTTATTCATAATAATAATTAATCTATCATTCGGTGACCTAGACAGAAGGTTAGAATTTTTTAAGACCATCCGCAGGTTTGTACAACCAGCCGTTCGTTCACAATGAGAGCAGATCAAAAGTCGTTGACGTGAGGATAATTAATCTGTGGGCTCAATTAACACTTGTTGAGGAGGAGGTTTAATTGAATTTTTTAAAAATGCGGCATGCCTATTAGAGCGAATTTCCGAAGAAATAACTGGTTTTTTGTTAAATGTATCCATTTTACTGGTTTTATAACAAGTTTTGTCTTCTTTTTCTTGCCAAGTAACACCTCAGTTTATAAATGTTTCAACGCCGAACACGATGGGGAAGTCAGAATTTCGATATCTTATTCCGTTATGAGATAGATCAGATGGAACGTGAAGATATTTTTCGGATATTCGAGTTTTAAAAATAGCTTCAAGTTGAAGATCATTGGGCATCTGGAAAAAAATGCCCTTTAGGGAGTTTTCGTTAGAAAACTTCGAAGCTGATTTCTGAAATCTCAATAATTTTGAGTTGAGTCTGTGTGTGTGTTTCCTTGGATTATTGTCTCCGGTTTTTTTTTTTTTTTGTTTTTTTTTTTTGAGTCGTTCTTCCTTCACACGGCAGAGATGGATGCTACGCTTTACCATGGATGCTATACTTCAGCAGTATCAATGCCTTTACGATCGTCGACCTCTTTATCTGATATAATATATCATTACCTCTTTATCTGATATCTCCCTCCCTGTCTGCAGATTACGTTCTTGCATTTCGTCCACATTTGCATTGACCGGTTGAATCAAATCAGTCTTTCAATCAGAACAGTTTCAGCGAAGTTCATTTTCGATCGCTTCGTTCCGAGTCCATTTCGGGCCATCACCTCCATGGGGAAGGCGACTGCCACCTTTCGCCGCTAGGAGCGCCACCGTGATTGGAGACACGATCCGTGCGGAAGAGTCCTTGGAAGTGCTGCGTTTCCCCCTTGTGATTAATTAATTTTAAAGATTTTAAAATGCCCGGCATGTGTGTGGCATTCGGGTGCCTTCGCCGTGGAGGTCATAGGTTCCCCAAAGATGAGGGCATGCGAAATGTCCTCCATTTCAATAAGTAAATAATGAATAAACAATTACCAGGGAATACCCGACCATCCAGCGGGTATTTTTAACTAGGACTCTGAGAGGTGACGCATGCGCAAGAGTATGTCTCCAATCGCGGTGCTGCCCTCTACGCTCAGCTTTACGTGTCGCCTTCCCCATTGCGCTACAGGTTAGCTTATACCCTCACGTCATCCTTCAGGTATCAGTTTTCGCTTATTTTATTGATGATGAAATAATTTTTTCCAACGTTGTACTTAATTTGAAATAACATTGTGATACGGTCTACTTCTTTGTGAGTAGAGTCGTTTCTCGTCTGAACACGGTCCGTCACACCCAGTTAACATACAATTTATCGATGTTGTCCAAATACGTAATATTGTAGAGGTAATTGAACATGATTATTATTTATCGGAAAGATCTTCTGCTGGCTATTTCGCATATTGGTAAACTTAATTAAACTACTATCCGAAATCTAATAGGATGAATGTATACTCGGAACCTCAGGTTATTAGTTTGTGACTGCTCTGAAGTGATCGTGGCGGTTTATGGGCGGATTACTTGTTTAGTGTTGGCTAGCGTTTGTGTTCGTCTGGATGTAAACCGAATAGTTCAAATTTGAGGCTTTGCAATTTGAGTATTCTTGTAGGATTTTTGCTTGGTAGTCGTAGGTACTAGTAGTTACTTTCTAGCGTGTAGAGACCATAAGGGTTACCTTACTGCCAAATATGAGGGTAGCCTAATGACCCCCGCGTGATTTGCCATGATTTAGGTAGATACAGTGAGTATAGAAATAGTATCTATAGTATAATTAGGTTTGTTCGCTGAGACCATCAAACCGGTTTGAAACCGTTGGAAGTGCGTTTGGGCGTTCGCAGAGGCTTCCAGTGACATATCGGCTCGTCACGGCCAGGCTCGGCAGCCATGTTGGTGCGTTCGCTGAGTCATAACCGACTGGAGATTTTTCTCCCAACCACTTCTGACTGGTTGGAAACCACTTGAAATTCACCCCCATCCGGTTGGAAATGGTTTGCTACCAGTTTGAAAACCACTGGAAATGGTCTCAGCGAACAAACCTATTATTATTAGTATTATACTTATACCTAGTTATTTCTATACTCACTGGGTAGGTATGCCTTTTCACACTGTGTAGCAGGCACACTTCATTATCCTTGGGTCGGAGCCTAGGGGTTTGAATGACGAGATAATATAATATTTGAGATATATCTCAAATAAATACATTTCGTTTATATAAAATATTATTTTGTTTATCACACGTATCTACGAGTTAGGCTCCCCTCCCTCCCCCTTTCTTTTCTCTATTTGTCGGAGTAAAAAATTCCAACAAACGTCATTATTCATTTTTTTTTTTTCAAAAATAATGACATTTTTGTTTCATTTGTTTTCATTTTGTGTTGCTTGTGCAGGTTCGGTTTATCTACGAATTCCCTAACGATGTTCGTTGTGTGTTCGGCTTAAACAGTAACTTCCACCATTGTTTTGTTTCCACCGTATTATCTTTCTCATTCTTCATTTAACCTGTCTTGAGTATCAAAGTACCTACTACGTTCTGATAAAACTTGAACCTTTCCGAAAAATCTGATTTCCCAAATATTCCGTTTACTTCAACAATTTTTGGATAGATATACGTACAATACATTTTCCATCTACTTTTTCAAGTTAGATATTGATAACTCTATCCGCAATGATATGGCTGATGACAATACTGTGTTAGATTCTCACGACCAACAGTTTGCCAATTCAAATTCTCGGCCTCATACAAATACAGCTCAAAAGAGAAAATCTCGAAAAACTGCTAGAAACAATAAAAGCAAATTGACGAAAGATAGAGAACAAAAAAGATTAGCTAGACTTGACAATGCCAAAAGAGAGACGGAAGCAAAACAAAGACAAAACGTGAGAGAGAAAACAGGGTTATTGGGTCTGCAGGAAGATAGAGAGAGGCATAGGGAAATCAGGAAAAAATACGAGTTCAGAAAAAATGAAGCGGGTAAGAGGAAAATAGGGCGGGTTAGCAAGGGAGAATCGGGTCTGCAGGAAGATAGAGAGGGGCATAGGGAAATCAGGAAAAACTCTGCAAATTCTTGACACAACGGTTCATTATCTTCTTTGTACAGATCACCCTTCTGTCTAGATCACTAGGTCTAAATGTCTAGATCCTAAATGTTAGATTAATTATTATTATGAATTATCACTAATTATTAATAATTTTATCAAGTACCTAGCGAAAATTATTATAATTTATTATTAGGTACCTATTAATAATTTGTATTTATTATTAATTATGATTAATTAATACGATATAATTCTGGGGTTTTTAATACTACGTCGGTAATAATTTTTCTATAAAAGAAGTACCTACCAACAAACATTCGAAATTACCTTCATTTCCGTAGCACGAAACGTACCTCAGAACAAAAAACTCGACATCACTAAAACCATATGATCTTCCAAACAACTCGTTAGTATGAAAATTGACCTGTATTTCAACCGAAATACAGGTCAAAAAATTTATACACTGGCAAATTGCATTCTGAGTTATATTGACCCATATTTAATATGGGTCAATATAACTCAGAATGCAATTTGCCACTAGTAAGTATGCTCTTGGGAACAAGAAACAGGCGGAGCTAGGAAAGTCGACAAATATAAAGGTGAAAGCGATACTAGATACAAAGTAGGAGGTAAGTTGAGCAACTCAGACGAGGGCATTTACTGATAACAACTATCAAATCCATTCACGTTTTCAAGTAGGTACTTTCGCATTTTGTGTCTCTGGCCGTCTATAATACCTCTGTCAGTTCCGCATCAGCTTTTTCTGATTTCTCTCCATCTTGTTTTGAAGCGCGTGAGGCAAAAATTAAATTAAAAAAAAAAAACGTATAATATAATATAGAATATTATTCTGATTGCATTTTCCTGGTCAATTCAAATTACTCGTAAGTACTAGGTAATATACCTAGTACTTACGAGTGATTTGAATTGAATAACTTGATAACTAAAAGATAACTCCTACATAAGGTATAGTTAATGAATGAGAATTATTCTGAATGACTGAGAATATAGGCATTCAACATTTCACGATCCCATTCTAGCATTGTCCATCATAATTTGAAGTTGGTACCAATTTATGTGATTCCAATGAAATACAGAATATCCTGTCTACTACGTGAATCGCCTTTCTATGACCCTCCAGGAAATATTATGCATACTTCATAATTACTATACAATTACAGTCAAAGTAACGTAAAAATAACTCAGATTGAATAAGAAGGAGGTTACATTTGGTCGTTCCAGCGGGTCAGTCATCAAACGTCATCAATCATCAAACGTTAGGTAACTCTCTTTTTTAACCATACTCTGGTGCTTAAAGACATTACTTATCCATTGGTAATGGTAAGTTGCTTATTGGAATTTGTCTCATAAGGTCATATTTGTTTGTTTCCTCTTGTTTCTCATTACTTTATGTCCACGAAAGTTTCGTAATCATAACTTATTAACATTAACTGACATTGTGGATAATCCTCCATATGGGCAAGCCCGTGGTGGAGGAGGAGTCTCCCGAGTTCTTCAACACTAAGTCATCATAAAGGCATTGTAAAACAGTTTTTAGTGCACCTTGGAGTACTATGTAGTACTGGTTGGGGTAATAGTGACGATAAAAGGGAAATACTGTTTCCAAACACAAGAGGAAACAAACAAACAGGACCTTATGAGACAAATTCCAATAACTAGCTCAGCTCTTAGTTGTGATACTAAGACTTTGCTTTTTCTTAAATCTTGTTTGATGTACTTATTTATTTTTGTTAAACAAATACCAGTACTGATGGTTAAGTAAGGTATATAAGTACGAAAATAACCAGAAGTATGGGTTAAAAAGATAGTTACCTAACTTTTGATGAGTGGTCCACTTCAATTTGTGAGCAGTTTTGTTAAAACAAGGAGAAAATTGCCATTTTTTGTTTACTGAGTTAAAAATGATATTTCTCGTGAGTTCAGACAGCATGAAGCCCATAGCTGCTTAGATTGTTTTGGCTGCATGAAAAGAGCGGTTTTTTAATTCCGTTTTGATTGAATAATTGCATTTTCACCGTAAAAAATATTAATTGCATTTTCACCGTAAAAAATCTTTAATCAAATGTCTAAAAAGGTGGACCAGGAAAGGGAGGGAACATCCTTGATGTGTGGCCTCCAGGTAGGGACGTTAAATACCAGTAATGTATCGAATATTTCCTTTCGATACCAAGTATTTTTGGTATCGATTCTCATGGTGAGTATGATACTTTGGTCCGTATCAAAAGAAATACTCAACCAGTGGTAGAAGGTGACGGTGTCAAGCACCTAATGAAGGAACTCGCTCCTTTGTATAAGGTTCCAGGAGCCAAGACATTCTAATCCAGAATGAATTCAAAATATGAGATGTGTGCCCACCGAGTAAAAGATCAGCTTTCAAACATTAACCACATCTGTGTGACCTCAGACACCATGAACGAAAAAGCCTACTTAGGCGTAACTCTTCATTTCTTAAATGATGGAAGCACAGATCGCCAAACCGTGAACATTGGTGTTAAACCAATCAACACTGCCCATACAGGCGAGATGATTTCAAATGAATTGGACAGTATTTTGGAAGAATGGAAAATATCGAAGCAAAGAATCATCGTTATCTTAACAGATAATGGTGCAAATATGGTCTTGGGAACACAATTATTTTTTTTTCTAGAGTTTTTCTAATGAGTAGTTATTGCGAGTACTCATGTACGATATACTTGATACGATATGTACGATACGATGTACGATATACCAGTACATGTATATCGATACTTTTCATTGATATTCGAGTAGTATCGAGTATGCCTACCCAAGTACTTGAATGAGTACTGGTATCGGTATCAAACGTCCCTACCTCCAGGTAAGTCGGCGGTCCAAAATCAGTCCCAGATACCGCACTTCTGGCTTATGGGTTATAATATCGCCTGACAAACGGAAATTGGCGCAGGAACATCGCCTAAGGGTGAAGGTCGCCAATGTTGATTTTGTGGGGTTAATTCCCGCCCTCCATTTTTGGCACCACTGGTCGACTGTATCAAGGTGTTCTTGTGGGCACTGTTCCGCTTCTGCAATTGTTCTACCTGCGGCAGAATACCCCTGTCGTCCGCATATCCCCACACGTCCTTCCAGAGATCAATGTAAAGTCAACTACTCCTAATTTTTTTTTTAAATTTTCCGAACAACTTTTAGTAAACATAATTACTTTCTTGTTTTGACAATGATATAGTTCTTCTTTGTATAAATACAACGACAAGAACAATAGCTACATTTTCTTCGATAACCATGGTCCCGGTTCTGAAGGGTGAAAAAGTTCCGGAACAGAATCGAGCTGTTCACGCACAGAACCCATGGGAAGAATAAGTCATGGAAGAAGGTTTTGTTTTCTGTGCATGGCGGTACCTACCACCTTATGAATTGTTTCAGTTTGGGTGACTGAAAAATTCCTTACAGTTGTCACTGTTCCGTTCCATTCCGGGGATAAAAGAGGTTCCGCGGAACATTTCCAGTCGGAAAGACCCATCCTTAATATCCATAGCCAGTAACGATCCTCCCTCAAAATTGTTGAAAGGCCAGGAAAAAATATTATATACGTTTTAGTCCGTTTTAAAAATGTGGCATATTGAAAAACTTTTTTCTATTTAATTTATTATTTGAAGGTATATAAGTTGATCAAAATGTCGTCATGAATTACTTCAGTCAAGAAGAAAAAACAAACGTACGGATTAATTAAAGCGGGCTTTTGTGTGAAAAGTAACGGATTACCACAGTTTTCAGAAAAGACCCGAATGGAGAGTTGAAAATTAACTCATTATGAAATAATGATGATAACTTTGTACCTATTATTCTCTTCGTTTTGTAGGTTCGAGGAGTGTGTTTCAAATCCTCCGTCTAAAATTAAACTGACTGACACGTGAAGTCTTCAATGGCTCCTTCGCCCAAAAGGATCAAAATCCCAGCCGAATCCCCAGCTGCCACTCAAGCTTCAGTTGGGCTTTCACCCTCCACCCAGCCATCTACGTCTAATGAAACAGGCACTAAAACTAAGACACCGAAATCTAGAAAGTACGATAATATCGAAAATTACGACTTTAGCGAATTAGAAACCATGATGGCAGAATACGACTCTATGACTGTGGAAGAACCGAAAACTTCTGTATAACTCGAACATTGCTCAGCTTTTGGCTGATTCGTTTGCCCATAGAGAAGTCTAGCATGTCAGGAGTGGTTCCACTATCAGGATAATACGTAGGTTCTAACGGAAAGAAAATATCAAGGTTGACTTGGTTCACAATATCGCTCATATTTCTCACGGGTTCGTGGTTTGTGAGCCCCATCGAGGATGTTTGCTGTTGAAATCACCCCTAAGTATGAAGAAGGACCTCAAATCGTGTATTAGACCCAGAAAATCTGAGGGGCGTAGTCATTTACTTGGTGCAGAGTAAAATGAACCCACCTGGAGAGTGCCTGACGTTAAATGGGAGTCGTATTCTGCCAATTTGAAATTCCTGTTCTTGTATGATTGATGACATCTTCGATGGATAACCCTTTCCCACCAATTTTTTTCAGGTATTTACCGGTAGAGCCTCCATCGCCGGAAAGGCCTGTCACTTATTTCTCTCCAGTTAGGAATAAGGCCAAGAAGTCCTCAGCGCCCCAAGTGAGATCCAGGGCACGTCGAGCCCTCCGTTCACCAACTGGTAATAAATCTCTGTGAATAACGTCTATTCATCACATATTCACGAGTGATTATTCAGAGTGCCCATAAATGCCACGTTCTCAAGAGTTGCGTTTGACAAGCTCCAAATCTGAAATTCTAGTTCTCAAATGGTTGGTTGGATAGCTTCAATTAGTCAATAATGTTTAACGCTCCATGTGTGTCGTTTTATGAAATGCAGATGAAGAAGGTGACAATTGGGGCCCTTCCTGCTCGGGGACTGCTCAAAAAGAAACGCTGCCAGGTGTTACGCCTCTGTTCCACAAACAGTTGGACTCCGCTGCCTACTCCCCTTGTGATCCTTCTAGGTGAGTATGATCTCTATGTTGCAAGGCGTTTTTGCTGGTATTTTAAATCTGACTTAGTTTAAGAAGGGTACCGTATAACAAGGTTACTTTTTACAGGTTTTGCCATTTTCATGATTTTCGTACGCAATATACCTAAATCTTTTATCCCCTGTATTTTAAATAGATTGGTGCACATCCCAGGATCATTTTTCTTCAAAGAAAACCGTTTTATATGAATAACTAGAGGCACCATTTTTTTTTCCCGTCACATTGTTCCTCCATCAGGCTTTGTGACAGTGTCATTGTCAGTGTTTGTCAGCTTTGTCAGTGTTGCGAAACTTCGAAGTGCCTTCCTCTTGACCATTGGCGTTTGCCCCTAACACTTAGCTTATCTGTAATCTGGTGTAGTTACGATTTTTTTATGATATCCGAAATAGAAGTGGATCGTACTGCTTCTCAGGTTGCCATCATATTACCCATTGGTTTGGGGCATGATCGCTGGCGTCATGTAATTCATCTACCATAATATGATATTATCCATCTATCGATGATTAGGTCTGTTTGAATATTCCTGACGGTGTATCTAGTTCAACGTTGACAAGGTTGAATGGAAGTACGTGGTCGTGTGACAACCAATCTCTATCTTACAGCTTCGTCCCTACCAGCTGCAGCACCCCGAGCCGTCCTCTGCTTTTCACTGGTGAACCAGAGAGCAGCGACAAATCACTTACCCAAGTGCCGTCCTGCGCAGGTCCCTCAACGCCTGCAGCTCAGCCCATGACTCCTGTAGCTCAGCTTTGTCTCTCCGGTAACTATGACATCTATTGCGGTGTTGAAAAGATCCAATCACCAGAGATCCATGAATCTATGATTTAGACATGCACAGACCAGGAATAGAAGTTGTCGGAGGGTCTCTCCTTGGCTCTCCTTTCCTTTCTGCTACTTAGACCTCCCCTTGATGAGTGACCTTCATCATTCATCTGCTGTTTGTTTTCCATATAGCAATAACACGTAATGCGACCTTTTTCCAGGAAGCACTTGTTTCGTGGAGGTTCAAGGAAAAGAACGAACCGAAGACGTCCGCAAGTATGTGGCTTCGCTGGGCGCCAAAGTTCAAAAGACGTTAGGAAAGAAAGTGAGTGCTAATAAAATAATAAAAATCCTACTTATGCCCTATTCGATTCTACGTGTCGCCCCAGAGGCACTTTTTCTCCTCGAATTTGTCATGAGTTCAGATTAAATTGTTATTAATCTGAACCTTGTTATTGTTTGTTGTTGTGTAGGTAACGCACGTCATTTTCAAAGAAGGGAGGTTGTCAACGTACAAGAAGGCCAAGAAACTACGTATCCCTCTAGTCAACTTCCTGTGGATCAGTAAATGCGAAGAGGTCGGCGGCCTCGTAGACCCGTCGGACTTCCCTGTTCGGGACCAACAAAAATATGAAGACGCCATTCCTTTACAAGAATATGTGAGTCAAATATATGGATATTCTAGTGTTTGCTACATTGAACACGTTAATTTGTCCAGGAATGCGGTAGTGTTCCGCCCCGGTAAGCAAACAAGTTGAGAAAAACGAATGGTACCGAGTGTACCAACGCTTAGATGTGTAGTAATAAACCGTCTCGCCATGGCGCCAAGGGGAGATTTCGAAAAGTGTTGAATGGTTAGAACATCTCTTTAGTTGGAACGAAAAGGGCGGGTGGGGAAAGTGGACATCATAACTTTTTCCGGCTGCTTTAGAATGAGGTTTGCGTGATTTTTACACAAATTGCGTGTTTTTTGGGGTTACCATTTCTACAGGTTACAGTTCGATTACGATTCGCTCTGTAATATGAACCGATATTTCCTGATGGCGACCAGAAATACATGTATGCACTAATACATGGGTGTCCCTTATATGGACTAAAAAAATTTTTCTTCAAAAATTTAAACTCTTACCCCCCCTCCCATATTGTTCCATTTTGGACCGAAGTATCACACACAAAAATTGGTCACCCTTGGACAACTCTAACACGTGCCGCATCTCCACCAAAGTTCATAATACAAGAACCGCTGAAGTGTCACCTCTTCGGAAAAACTCCAACGTTTCTCCAGCATCTCGTTATCCCCCGATTGAGTTCAAACTTTAATCAATTGTTTAGAATGGTCTACTGAAGCTCTAATAAAAATGTGAACGCAATCGGGCAGTAATAGCAGGCGGGAGAAATGTTTAAGTAATCTGAAATTCAGTTTTTTTGCTTAAAAACATCCTCGAAACTGCTATCACACATTTCAAACACTATAATCACTGACCAATCAACTTGAAATTCTTTCCACATTATCAAGAAATTGTAATAAAGAGTTGGCGAAGATTCTGAAACCATTGGACATGTGAACAATGAATTTATTGATGTATAGTTCACACAGAGGGATGAGATAATTTCAGTGCAACCGATCACGTGGGATAAAACTGTTTTTAATCTTCGTCAGCAGTCAGAAAGTGCGATTCATAACACGGATGATCCTTGAGAAAAGTGTCATCGATTTTGAGGTGTTGAAAAAAGTCTTTGCTCTTGCTAGATATGAAGTCATCCAGAGTCTTCGCTGAAAAGGAAATACAAAAAAATACTGAATTGAAAAATTAGTATTTAATTTGGGCGAAATTAAAAATGTCTGATTATCGCCAAACAAATTTTCATGAACCAGTAGTTAGTTAAACTACGAGTAATATTATTGAAGTTGGTAGTAGATCAAAGAATCAGTGAAACTTAGTGTGATATTATAATCATTTTAAATAATGAAAAATATCGAACCCACCATACAGTTAACCAGAAAGATCTTCAATCGATGGCACATATCGTTTCCCAGAGGCAACTTGATTCTCTCTGTTCACATTTTCCACCATTTTCACTTTCGTGCCTTCCTCCACTGAATCGTCAAAAAGGCCCAAGACTGCTGCTTCATCGGTGGGACCCCACAAATGCTGGCAAAACTCCTTTGTGGCTGCCATGGAAATCATTGTATCCACCCCTCGTAAGCCTTCACTGTTTTTAAGAAGTTAATATCATGTTGTTAACCGTAGCAGTACATTTTAGCCACGGTTTCACATAGCACATGACAATAAACACACTCACGTCTAGTACTGCTGCTTTATCTTTTGGAGGCAAAACATACTGTGAGCCCAAAAGCGCAATTTTGAGAGAGTATATTGCTCTTGCCATCCATCGAGCTTGAATTATGAATACTGAGTCCCTGATGCTCAACTGACATCTTTCAAGAGCTGAAACCAGTTTAGGAGTAATGACATTTATCGTACCCCCTTTTTTCTCAACACTGATTGAAATTTCGGGTGGATCACTGGAAGCTCTTCAGGAGAACTTACAGAATCACTCATGCTTCTGCAGTGGGAAGCCGATGTTGACGCTGAATTAGATAAGAGTGACTTCTGCCTTCGAATTTCTTCAGCTTCATTCCTCTGTATTTTTCGTTGTTCTTTTTCTGCAAGATTTCTGTCCACCCCGCCCAAGCAACCAGGCCTACCTGGCTCCCTCTGACGCTGTAAGAAAACTCTATCCTCTTCTGTCTTCATCATTTCCAATGCATCAGAATGAGCCATATCGAAAAGACAGTCAAGGGTACTCACAAACTCATTCCTACGCCGCTCGAAACTCTCCTGTACTCTGGTGGCATCTTTTTGGAGCTTTCTCAGGTCTTCTTACAACTTTACCAATTTTTTTTCGCTTACTTGTATAAAACGTTAACCACCATCAAGTATTAGTTGCTTGTGGAAGTAATAACGTCTCGCAATAGCGCCAAGGGGAGATTTCGAAAGGGGTACGGTGCTTGTGAAGTGGTTAAGCTTTTCATTATACTTAGCTCCTTAATGAGGAAAAGGGCGGGCGGGGAAAGTGGATATCATAACTTTTTCCGGCCTCTGAAGAATGATATTTGCGAGGCGGGGTGATTTTTACACGGAGTGTTTTTTGGGGGGATATCACATCTTTTTGTTGTTGAAGTGGGTCACTTTATAAAGAAGGTCTATGCAAAATTTCAAGTCGATTGGTCCGGTTACCCAGGCTGTAGACTCGTCAAAGTTGCCAAAATTAGCCTAAATTTCAGTTTTTTGTTTCTAAAAGTTTTTGGGTTGAGATAATGGGTTAAACCTTTCAAAAGGCACTGTCTGATGTTGAAACGAAGCTCTGTGCAAAATTTCAAGTCAATCCGTGAAGGTGGAAATGCCTAACTGATTAAGGAGAAGAAGAACAGGTAAGGGTGAAAAACCGGGTTTTTGAAGTTATATAACTCGGCTCCCTTTAAAGATATCGACTTGAATCTTTCAAAAGGCACTTGCTACACTTGAAACGAAGCTCCGTGCAAAATTTCAAGTCAATCGGCGAAGGTGGAGAGGCTGTAGCCTTGACCGACTGAAAAAAGTAGAAAAACATGGTAATTGGTTTTTGAAGTTATATAACTCGGCTCCCTTTAGACCTAGCGACTTGAAACTTTCAGGGCTTTCTATTATCCACACCAAAAAGATCCATACCAAATTTCAAGTTGATCGGTCTACTAGGAGCCAAGATATGGCCATAATTAGCCTAAATTACCCTAAATTTCAGTTTTTTTGTCCCTAATTTTTTTTCGGGTTGAGATAATTGCTTATTTCGTTCAAATGGCACTGAGCCATGCTATAAAGAAGGTATGTAAAAAAATTCAAGTCGATTGGTCCTTTTACCCAGGCTGTAGACTCGTCAAAGTGGACAGAATTTTCCTAAGGTTTCTGTTTTTTTGTTTCTAAAACTTTTTTGGGTTGAGATAATGGGTCAAATCTTATATAAGGCTCTGTCTCAAGGTTAAATGAAGCTCTGTGCAAAATTTCAAGTCAATCGGTCAACGTGGAGAGGCTCCAGCCTTGCCTGTCTGAACAAGGAGAAGAAGGAGAAGGAAAAGGAGAAGAACAATCTAAGGCCCAAAAACCGGGTTTTTGAAGTTATGTAGCTCGGCTCCCTTTAGACCTATCGATTTGAAACTTTCATGGCTTTCTAATATACACTCAAAGAAGACCCACACCAAATTTCAAGTTGATCGGTCAAATAGGAGCCGAGATATGGATACCTCGAAAACGCGTTTCGTGACGTCCGGTAAACATGGACTCAGCATCGTTTTCTCAACTTCTTTGCTTGGCGGGGCGGAACGCTACCGCGTTCCTAGATATGATAATTTGCAAGAAAATGTTAAAAACGAACTGTGCTTGAATAGTAACTGAAAAGGTGATGAATAGACGTAGCATTGAGCGTAAGTTGAGGTAGGGGACAGTATCGGGCATGTCACTGCAGGCTCTCAGTAGGTACTGTATGGGAAGCGAAATGCCTGTCCCGACCGGCGCCTCCTATTGAGCATGGAACCTTCGTCAAATATTCTAAAATTTCTTAAAATCATTGGTAAGAATACTAAGCGTTAATTAATCGAAGACAACAAACTTTCGGTTGTGTGGCCTACATTTTAAGCCGGGTTTACACCGGAGTTTGAAACACGAGTTGCAAACAGAAGTTGCAAACATCTTTAAAAACGCGCCTTTTTTAGATGAAACATTTCGCTGTGGCAAACAGTTTTTCAGTGTTTGCAACACAAATTTTTGTTACCAACAGAAGTCGGTAAAGATCGAAGGGAGTTGCAAACTTTTGTTTGCAACACAGGTTTCGGTCACTATGTGCCGTTGAAACACGAAACAGAAACATTTCCCCGCCATCCCCTACGCTGCCACCTCACGTGATCACTCGCACCACCCTGTCTGGACTGCTTCTCCTACCTTGCGCTTGTTGTGAATTATCAGTTATCTCGTGCGTGTTCAGTTATCTTGTGAGTGAGATCAGTGGTGAAATGGAAAATTTAGTGAGTGAGATGGAGTGGGGAGATGAAGACATTATGAAGTTGATTAGGTTGTACAGAGAGCAGGAAGTCCTGTGGAACCAAACTATTCCTGATTACAAAAATAAAAAACTACGCATGGAATGAGTCATAATTCGAGTCATAATCAAAGTCGAAAGTGTTTCAAACATTTTCATGAAACATGGAAATGAAATCATGAAATAAAAGTTGCGGACTTTTATTTGAAACTACTGTTTGCAACTGCTGTTTGCAACAAAAGTTTGCAACTTTTTGTTTGAAACTTAGTGTAAACCCGGCTTTAGGCGCATTTTCACCGAGCAAACTCAATTTTAAGTGGCTCAAACATTTCTTCCGCCGGCTATTCGCACCTTATGGAGTTCAAATTTTTATCAGAGCTTCAGTAGACCATTCTGAACAATTGATGAAAATTTGAACTCAATCGGGGGATAACTAGATGCTGGAGAAATGTTGGAGTTTTCGCGAAGAGGTTCAGCAGTTCTGGTATTATGAACTGTGGTCGAGATGCGGCACGTGTTTGCGTTGTCCAAGGGTGACCAATTTTTGTGTGTGGTACATTGGTGCCAAATGGAACCATATGGGGGGGGGGGGGTAAGAACGCCAAATATAAAAAGTCGACAAATAAGGGACACCCTAATGCACATAGGAGACCTCCAATTTAGGTAGATCAATAAAAAGGCATATTTTAACTTTTCTTCTCGTCATGATGGTCTGTTCCTTAGGCCTTCCAGCTTCCATTTACACTATTTGAGCATAAGTACAGTTAGTGCCCGGTTACCTCGAACAAAAATATTTTGTTACCAAAGTCACTCACCAATCTGTATATTTACGTGTTGTGTTCCAGAGGAAGAAGCATCTGCTCGTACACAGAGGCCAGGCATTTGTGAGTATATAAATAAAATGAATATCAATATACCCACAATAAATTCTGAATGACCATACGTGGTACTTTGATAAAACTAAATTCTGGTTATTCTTGCGGAGAGTTCCTATCTATTGATAGTACTTCATTAATAATCTTATTTGTTCCCAGTTGGACAGCCTAGAAAGAAAATCGACCAGGTAACTATCATCTTATTGAGATTTGATAAAATTAACGTAATTGATTACATCAGGCCTTTGGTACCATAATCTAACTCATCCCAAAATGTATTGAAGCATTACGGACTAAAAGCACAGCAGCTGATTTCATTCCAAATGTATAAGAAAATGTGGTGATGCAGTCAAGGCCGTAGTGAGAAGAAAAACCGGTGGGGGGGGGGGGGGGGGGATCCAAATTTTCCCAACTCCACAAGCAAAATTTCCCAACGTGCAAAAAAATGAAAACCAAGAGACTGGTTCCTGTATAATATAATAAATTATAAGATAGGTAACATATTAACTATATAATATATTATCAGAAAATAAATTTTAATCATCTTCTTACTTAGCTATCCCAAGATTGGCTGAATGCTTATGCCCGGTAGGAAAATTCCTTTCTTTTATTTTCTTTACCATTATATGTTTCTATCCTCGGGGCCCAAAATTTCCTAACGTTTCCAAATCGAATAAGCAGCAAAAAGTTGGGAATTTTAAAGTATTTTCACTTCAAAATTTTGATTAATCCAAGTTGGGATTATACAAGCAGGACTGTTCCCTACTTGGGAGAAATCTCCTTTGAACTTTTCAAAAACCCAGTATTTCAGAGTATGGGAACTCCAAGTTATGCATGTTGGGAAATTCCAGCCGTCTCCCGGCTCTTACCCTAGGGATGCATTGGGTTTCCAAAAACGCAATATTTTGACAACTTTTGTGAAAACATTGCATGGAACTTTTATTAGTTGTGTCGAGCTTTCTTCATTTCATTTTCATGACTTGCCAGAAATATTGTTCATTTATCCCAGCCTGTATTGAATG
Source organism: Stenodema calcarata (assembly GCA_963920205.1). Lineage (NCBI taxonomy): Eukaryota > Metazoa > Arthropoda > Insecta > Hemiptera > Miridae > Stenodema > Stenodema calcarata. Next base: position 56,354,549 of record OY986048.1, on the reverse strand, counting down.
TTTATAAACGGTCGTAATACTTATCGTCTCCTTTTTAAGAACAAAAGAAAGGGAAGCCCCGGAGGAGCCCTCAGCATCTGACGGCAAGAGGAAAAAGGAAGGTGAAACTACAGGTAACGTTGATGATTCCTATTCACTGAGTAAATTAGTGAAACATTTACGACGAAACTCAGCATGCATGAACATTTTTTCACATTGCATTCACCAAGTGGTAATAAATCTCTGCGAATAACGTCTATTCATCACATATTGTCCCTTGAAATTCACGAGTGATTATTCAGAGTGCCCATAAATGCCACGTTCTCAAGAGTTGCGTTTGACGAGCTCCAAATCTGAAATTCTAGTTCTCAAATGGTTGGTTGGATAGCCTCAATTAGTCAATAATTAGCCATGTGTGTCGTTTTATGAAATGCAGATGAAGAAGGTGACAATTGGGGCCCTTCCTGCTCGGGGACTGCTCAAAAAGAAACGCTGCCAGGTGTTACGCCTCTGTCCCACAAACAGTTGGACTCCGCTGCCTACTCCCCTTGTGATCCTTCTAGGTGAGTATGATCTCTATGTTGCAAGGGGTTTTTGCTGGTATTTTAAATCTGACTTAGTTTAAGAAGGGTACCATATAACGAGGTTACTTTTTTACAGGTTTTGCCATTTTCATGATTTTCGTACGCAATATACCTAAATCTTTTATCCCCTGTATTTTAAATAGATTGGTGCACATCCCAGGATCATTTTTCTTCAAAGAAAACCGTTTAATATGGATAACTAGAGGTACAATTTTATTTTTCGTCACATTGTCCCTCCATCAGGCTTTGTGACAGTGTGTAAAATGACAAGAAATGAACGTGAAGCCTAGGGAGTTTTTAACAAATATTTCGGTCTCACAACCATCGACTAATCTGAAACACTGATTGAAAACTTTCAAGGGTAAAAAACGCTTTGTCGTACCATTAAAAATATAGTGATAATGATAATAATATTATAATATAGGTAATAATAATTGGCCCATTTGGTACACAAGAGTGACAAAGAATAAAAAATTACAGAGCGTTCCACAGCCTAGCCCCTACAATACCAAACGAGGGAACGAAGATTTTAGTGGTGTGACGAACAATCATGAGTGCATTTGAGCGGGAGGATGATGCCTTAAATGTAATATTAAGCAGGTAAGGTGGGACGGAATAGTTAGGTATTCAAAATTGTGAGAGTACAAATGAGGTGGCGGAGGCGACTGTTATTTTTATAGAAAATAGATATGGTTTGTGACGTAAAGACGCCTCCAGTTATTTAACTCCTGTTTGACGGTCAAGTTATTACTGAGGTAAAGGTTATAAATGAGGTACTAGTTGGTGTTACTGAGGTGAACGAATAACAAGGATCCACTAAATCTACGTAGATAACTGCGTGTGAAGTCCTTCGTTATGTTACCGCCTTTTGCAATCAGTATTGATAAGAATGTTCGCAACGCTAGCTATGAAACCTCTGTTTGTATTTTCATAAAGTTTTTAGTTTGAAGAATTGTATTAAAAAAGGAATGCAGACATGCAAAGGTGTTTTTGTGTATTTTCATTCATTTTCGTTCCTGAAAAAAAAAAAGTTAAGTAGTACACATGTAAGAAAATATTATATGTTGCAAAACTTCGAAGTGCCTTCCTCTTGACCATTGGCGTTTGCCCCTAACACTTAGCTTATCTGTAATCTGGTGTAGTTACGATTTTTTTATGATATCCGAAATAGAAGTGGATCGTACTGCTTCTCAGGTTGCCATCATACTACCCATTGGTTTGGGGCATGATCGCTGGCGTCATGTAATTCATCTACCATAATATGATATTATCCATCTATCGATGATTAGGTCTGTTTGAATATTCCTGACGGTGTATCTAGTTCAACGTTGACAAGGTTGAATGGAAGTACGTGGTCGTGTGACAACCAATCTCTATCTTACAGCTTCGTCCCTACCAGCTGCAGCACCCCGAGCCGTCCTCTGCTTTTCACTGGTGAACCAGAGAGCAGCGACAAATCACTTACCCAAGTGCCGTCCTGCGCAGGTCCCTCAACGCCTGCAGCTCAGCCCATGACTCCTGTAGCTCAGCTTTGTCTCTCCGGTAACTATGACATCTATTGCGGTGTTGAAAAGATCCAATCACCAGAGATCCATGAATCTATGATTTAGACATGCACAGACCAGGAATAGAAGTTGTCGGAGGGTCTCTCCTTGGCTCTCCTTTCCTTTCTGCTACTTAGACCTCACCCTTGATGAGTGACCTTCATCATTCATCTGCTGTTTGTTTTCCATATAGCAATAACACGTAATGCGACCTTTTTCCAGGAAGCACGTGTTACGTTGAAGTGGAAGGTTTTTCAAGAGATGAATCCGAAACCGTCCGCAAGTATGTGGCTTCGCTGGGCGCCAAAGTGCAAAAGACGTTAGGAAAGAAAGTGAGTGCTAATAAAATAATAAAAATCCTACTTATGCCCTATTCGATTCTACGTGTCGCCCCAGAGGCACTTTTTCTCCTCGAATTTGTCATGAGTTCAGATTAAATTGTTATTAATCTGAACCTTGTTATTGTTTGTTGTTGTGTAGGTAACGCACGTCATTTTCGAAGAGGGGAAACTTTCAACGTACGTGAAGGCCACCGAGCTAAAGATCCCAATAGTCTCCCCTAGGTGGATCAAAAAGTGCGAAGAATTCGGTGGCCTCGTCGACCCTCCGGATTATGGAGATGACAAATACATTAAGGCCATTCCTCTAGAACAAGAAGTGAGTCAAATATATGGATATTCTAGCGTTTGCTACATTGAACACGTTAATAATTTGTCCAGGAATGCGGTAGCGTTCCGCCCTGGTAAGCAAACAAGTTGAGAAAAACGAATGGTACCGAGTGTACCAACGCTTAGATGTGTAGTAATAAACCGTCTCGCCATGGCGCCAAGGGGAGATTTCGAAAAGTGTTGAATGGTTAGAACATCTCTTTAGTTGGAACGAAAAGGGCGGGCGGGGAAAGTGGACATCATAACTTTTTCCGGCTGCTTTAGAATGAGGTTTGCGTGATTTTTACACAAATTGCGTGTTTTTTGTGGTTACCTTTTCTACAGGTTACAGTTCGATTACGATTCGCTCGGTAATATGAACCTTAAGCTTTGCAGCCTATATTTCCAGATGGCAACCACAAATACATCTATGTACCTCCAATTTAGGTAGATCAATAAAAAGGCATATTTTAACTTTTCTTCTCGTCATGATGGTCTGTTCCTTAGGCCTTCCAGCTTCCATTTACACTATTTGAGCATAAGTACAGTTAGTGCCCGTTTACCTCAAACAGAAATATTATAAAAATAATCTTTATATTCACGTGTTGTGTTCCAGACGAAGAAGTTGCAGGAGGCAGGCTATTTTTGTGTGAGTATACAATTAATATGAATATCAATGTACCCACAATAAATTCTGAATGACCATACGTGGTACTTTGATAAAACTAAATTCTGATTATTCTTGCGGAGAGTTCCTATCTATTGATAGTACTTCATTAATAATCTTATTTGTTCCCAGTGGAAACGCCTCAACAGAAGGTCGACTCCCAGATCCAGGTAACTATCATATTATCGGGATTTGATAAAATTAACCTAATTGATTACATCAGGCCTTTGGTACCATAATCTAACTCATCCCAAAATGTATTGAAGCATTACTGACTAAAAGCACAGCATCTGATTTCATTCCAACTGTATAAGAAAATGTGGTGATGCAGTCAAGGCCGTAGCGAGAAGAAAAACCGGTGGGGGGGGGGGGGGGAGATCCAAATTTTCCCAACTCCACCAGCAAAATTTCCCTACATGAAAAAAATGAAAACCAAGAGACTGGTTCCTGTATAATATAATAAATTATAAGATAGGTAACATATTAACTATATAATATATTATCAGAAAATAAATTTTAATCATCTTCTTACTTAGCTATCCCAAGATTGGCTGAATGCTTATGCCCGGTAGGAAAATTCCTTTCTTTTATTTTTCTTACCATTATATGTTTCTATCCTCGGGGCCCAAAATTTCCTAACGTTTCCAAATCGAATAAGCAGCAAAAAGTTGGGAATTTTAAAGTATTTTCACTTCAAAATTTTGATTAATCCAAGTTGGGATTAAACAAGCAGGACTGTTCCCTACTTGGGAGAAATCTCCTTCGAACATTAAAAAAAAACAGTATTTCAGAGTATGGGAACTCCAAGTTATGCATGTTGGGAAATTCCAGCCGTCTCCCGGCTCTTACCCTTTTCTTATTTCCTCTCCCTCTCTTTTCTATCATTTTTATTTATTTATTTATTTATTTTTATCTTCACGGGCCGAAATTTCCCAAGCAGGGAGGGGAGCTTCCCGCTCCATGACGACGGCCCCGATTGTCGTGGCTTAGGAATGTTTGGCTGTCGAAATTTTTCTGTGCGTTTTGGAAACCCAACGCATCCCTAGATTTTAACATTTAATGGGATGGGTTAATTTAATTGCGATGGGTTTCGAAAACGCAATTATTTGACAACTTTTGTCAAAACATTGCATGGAACTTTTAATAAATAATAGTAACTTGAGACATGTATCGTTTGTTGTGTCCTGCTTTCTCCAAATGTAACTGCTTACTATTGTTTTGTGTTAATTTTTCCTCATGACTTGCCAGAAATATTGTTCATTTATCCCAGCCTGTATTGAATGTTTATAAACGGTCGTAATACTCGTCTCATTTTTTAGAACAAAGAAAAAGAAAGCCCCGGAGGAGCCCTCAGCATCTGACGGCAAGACGAAAAAGGAAGGTGAAACTACAGGTAACGTTGATGATTCCTATTCACTGAGTAAATTAGTGAAACATTTACGACGAAACTCAGCATGCATGAACATTTTTTCACATTGCATATGATAGTGACATAATGAGTTGTATCTGTCCTAAAATAATTGTCGTAGACATTCGTATGGAATTGGGGTAACAAGCCTTAGTTACAACGAGACTCAGAAAATTGATTATTGTTCTTGTCAGCCTTAGCAAACTATTACCCTCGTACCTACGAAAAAGGTTTTATTGTGACCTTGTCCAATCACTACTTCTGTACAGTGCACTTGCATGCGGTGGTTCGTTTCCAAGTACTACTCACTACTACCGCTCAAAAACACCTCATAGGAATTATAGCAAGGAAGGGATTTTTCAAACATCTCAAACTTTTAAGATTTCCTTTGCTAGTTGAGATGAATTGCATCAAACGAATCTTGAAAGACAATCGTTTGGGCTCCCCCTGGGACATATCTTGCCCTTGCATATTTACGAGTACATCCAAATCTCAACGAGAAGACTTCAAATTCAGACCAAAGTTGGATTAGCACGTTGTTATTTCCCAGTGTCAATTTATTTCCCTCACAATTATTGTTTCCCTCATAATGTTGTTATTTGAAGCCCACACAAACATTATACGTGTCCTTAATTACGTCCCTATCTTGCCTCTTCCTGACCTGTGCCCTGCATCTCAATTCTTAATTGTGTTTTTCGACTAATTTCAGAGAAAAGAAGCAAAGGGAAAGAACCTCCTCGATTGCACACAAAATGCCTTGATGATTCAGATGAAGATGAAAATGAAGAAGTTGGCGGAGAAAACACAGCAGAAACTGACCCTCGTCAACCTTAGATATTGACTCAAACCGTGACAACTGTTTTGTGATTGAAACTAATTATGAAAACAAATCGTTCAATTGTGTGAAATCAGTGAAATTTAGTGTCGACAATCCGAGTTGGCCTGTTGACGTGAATGCCACTATTGAGCATAAAAACCCACCTGAGAATGTAGTAACAGAAAGTGAATCCTCGGTAGATTATTCCGGTGAAATTGTCCAAGTGGTTACCATTAATATTAATCAGCTGCCATCCGATTTGGAGCAAACTGGAGCTGTTGTTGTTGAAACCGAAGGAATGTGACGAGTTTGGCTCAAGTTGTTGTTTAATGTCAATTGAAAGTTGGAATGTTACAGTTGTATGAAAACCAAACTTCTTATGTCACTGCTTTTTTTTCTTTTTTAGAGAGAAATTATCATTTTATATCATCATTTTATTATCATTTTTCCACCTGGAGTACTAAATTAGAAATAGTATTTTCTGAAAGTGAATAAATTCTTTTGCCGAGAAGCCGTTCAGTTGTTGTCAAGGATCACAACTTGAACCTTGTAATTCATAGTACTCCTATCCAAGTTATTTAGCATTCAAAAACTGCTAACTGAGCTGTGATTTTTTTATTTCGATAGTTGATCAATGCCATGGAGATCCAGATTCCAATAATTGGATTGTACTCGTAGCTTTATTTGATCGCATCGACGGTAGTCATTCATTTTATTCTGTTTTTCATTGATTATTCATTCATATGCATTTTCTCCTTTTCTTTTGCATTTTTATGCATTTTACCACCTTATGGTGTTATATTTCCAGTCATAACTTAGTTCCTATGACTTGATTGTCTGATTTCTTTGAAATTTTGAAAAATAAGACAATGACATTATTAAATACCTATTTTGTATTAATATCTATTTATAAATATTTTTAATATTTAATTTACATTTATTATACAATAATAAATTTTTGAAGTTTAATAAAACTTCTATCAATTCTATCAAATTCTATCAATCCAAATCACCTCCCAGCTATAGAACAATCTGATAGTAGGAAAATTAGTGATGAAGATAGTTAGCATTCCTAAGAAAACCTCTCAATCTCCTACCATTACCATGCCATCTGTTACAAAATAGTTAGGGGAAAATCAATGCGATAAGAAGTACAGAATGTTTGCCACTTGATGTAAAAGAAAGAATTGGGTAAAACTAGACTAAAATGGAGTAGAACGCCGCCAACCGCATTTTTCTATCTCAATCTGTTCCCAACATAGGTATGACTTTTTTTTCAGAAAACCACGTTTTTTTACCATAAAAACCCACGTTTCTTCACTTTGAAACAATATTTTTCTACTCTTGACTACATTTTCAGATTCAGCGTTTTTTTCCATATACGCCTAATGCACATTCCTAATCAAATACGTAATTCAAAAAGATATGACATCCCCCCAAAAACAACTCTGTTGTAAAAACTGGCCTGCCGCAACGTAACCCTCCTCAGCCGCAAAAAGGAATGATATCCATTTTGCCCGCCAGCCAAGTATATACGAAACCTGATCCTGATACCCCTAACCTCTACCACCAATGTTTTCCTGTTCCCTATCTTCTTCCCACAACCCCCCTTTCAGTTTCCTCTGATGCACCTGCAGGGAGCTTTTCGCTTCGTTCAATGCTGTTGGCGGGTGCTTTTTGCCAGGTGAACAAGCCTGAATTCGAGCATAACTTCACTGTAGTTGTACCACCACTTAGTACTCGTGACCACCAGTAATACTTATATAATTCTTAGACGCCTAGCATGCGCGATGTCAGCCAGCCTTAAATGATTCATTTCTTTACTGTTGTACCACCACTAAGTACTACCTGTATCATCTGATTCTCTGAAGCCTTGCAAAAAGCTCCCGTCAACCACATTGAAAGAATCGAAAAGCTCCCTACAGGTAGGTACAACAGTGGTCAATCTGCTGCTAAAAATCAATATTTTGAGCCAACTGACCATCCTCCATGGCTTGGATACGCTCATCAAAAAGGCTGAATCGTTCATTTAGTTTCGTACGTATATTCTCAGTCACACGATTTACGATGTTCAAATTAGTTCAAATCTAAGGAACATGGCCTCAAGATCATTTCTAGAGATAGGCTGATCCGCTCCGTCAGCAAATGGGGGCGGGGATGCCTTACAACTAGAACACTTCCAGTTCGCCTGCGGAAATCTATATCCGAAATGTTAACCCAACCATAGTGAAATTTTGTATCGCAAGTTACACAGCGGATTGCGTCCTTATCCAGAAGCGACCCGCCACAATAATTGTTGGAAGGAAAGGTACTCGATTTGCAAGGGCTGCACCTCCACTGGGAGATAGCGGCTTTAGTCATCTTGCGGAAATTTGTCTCAGAAAGTCCCACGCAGCCGAAATGAAACGTAGAACTGCAAATAGTGCAACAAAATGCAATACCATCCTCCGGAATGAGCCTCTCAACACATCCTGAACGGGAGTAAGCCATCTCGACACAAAGGGATTGCGGGTGGCGTGTATTAGGGACTATGTTCGCATTACTGTTTGTTCACCTTATCTCTCTCATTCTTCGTCTGCTTACTTTGTGTTATAAATAATAATAATTTGTCAGTATCGTGCAAATCTTCAGAATATCAAATAAGTTTCGATTCAACTTCAAGAAGTACAATGCCAAATTTAAACACAGCTGAAGAGTACATTGATACGATTTTCGCATATCGTGCTGCAAGAGGCAATGGTCTTCGAGCACATTGCAGAATATCGCAGTATGTTCCCCAATCGGCGCAGCTATCCAAACCTAAGAACTATTGAAAACGCTTATCTTTTAGGTTTCAATCACCTCCCTAGTAGATATCTTCGTAATTTACACGAAAAATAAATTAAATTTATTGGATGCAACCAAAGCATGACATAAGGTTGGAGCAATAAGCATGACATAAGGTTTTTCCCATTCCAATTGCAATCCGAAATGGTGAGATAACTGCAGTTTTGGGTATACCGATGGAAAGGTAATTTTTTGGGGAGTTTTAGGGGGGAAGTGACGCCTGATTTTAAAGGTTTTTTATGCTAAACACGATGGTGAAATCACTTTGAAGATGAAGAAGCGTGGTTGTTACTTGAGATGTTCTTCATGGTTATTCTGCTCCAATCTGATGACGGTATGAGATATCGCAATTTTGACTTCACCGTCGTGTTTAGAGTTGAAATTCCCAAATGATGAGGGGGATTTTGTGAGGGGGGGGGGAGGGTGTTCACCCAAAAAATTTAAGTCTGACAAGTGACACCTCATTTTAAAGATTTTTACACTCTGAATACGACCGTGAAGTAAGAATTGCGATACCTTATTGCGTTCTCAAACTTCACTACTTTGAAGATGAAGAAACGTGGTTGATCCTTGATATATTCTGCTCTGATCTGAAGACGGAATGCGATATCGTAATTCTGACTTTACCGTCGTGTTCACCGTTGAAATGTCCATAAGCTGAGGGGGGTTTTCCAAAAATTCCAAAAATTAAACGGTCTGTCAAGTGACACCTCATTTTAAAGGTTTTTACAGTCTGAAGTCCGAAAAGCGATACCTTATTTCGTTCTCAAGCTTGAGTACTTTGAAGATGAAGAAACCTGGTTGATACTTTAGATATTCTTCATGGACATCATGTTCTTTAATGGAGACATTTTAAGTAAAACCAATTATTTCTTCGAAAATTCGCTCTTATAGCCATGCTGCATGACTGTGGATTTTTATTTATTTTTTTCACTATTATTTGTTTACTATTGGTGGTGTATGTGCCGGATTCCACGAGACTTGAGACCACCGCTGGGACGAATGGTTTGCCTGTTGGATGCCAGGGACAGTTGGCTGGACATAGCTAAGTTCGCGCAGCAATCTTGGAGGTATCGGGCGATGCTTGTGGCTGAATTTAATTGGTGACAAGGCCCCCCCAGGTTTAGCAGAAAAATAAATAATGTATAATATAAAGGTGAATAAAGATACAAATAAATAAATAATATATGCAATGTCTAATATAAGTAATTACAACAATTTCAGGGGCAAATCGGCGACTTCAGGCAACCCGGCAGACGGGTTTCACACCCATTGCCAATCATGTTTTGTATTTAAATAAAAATGAGTTACGTAACAATTTAATTGTACAATTTTGTAAAAATAAACATGCTTTTTCTTCTTTCTTCTTCTTCTTCTTCTTCTTCAGTTTATGGCACTGGTAGCAACTTTGAAATATTTCCTGTTCATATTTTTTAAGTGGTTTTATCAATAAAACTCAATACAACATTTTTGTAGTCTTTCTTATAAAACCACAAATTTTTGTAAAAATTCGTAGCCGGCGACCCGTTAAAGATAAATAGGCATTTATATATATATTCTTTTTGGCTAAAAGTGAACAGGTAAGAAGGTAGGATGAAAAGTTTGAGAAAAAAAGTGAGGTAAAAAATTTTTGTTGAAAAAGGTCACTTTTCCGGAGCGTATATCTCGGAAACGGTGCGGAATTTTAATAAAGTGTATACGATAAAAGTTTTAGAGAATTTAAAGAGACGCACTGTTTTCAAGGTACAACCGAAAAACCACGAAAAGGTACCTTCAACCCCCCCCCCCACTCCATCGTGGGGGGAGGGGGGGGGGTCGGCTCGGGACTTTATTGGACTTTGATCAGGGGACCCTCCCCTACATATTCCCGCAAAAAAACAAAATCCCATATTTTTTTCCGCTCCAAAGCTTAGATTGACTGGACTATATGGGATCTTGTGAAAGTCTTCAAGAACGCAGGTAGAAAGACAGTGACTAAAATCCCAGCGGACGCTTTGCATTTTCGGTCCTTGCTGAATCCACCAAGGCTGGCGGATCCAGTGGCATAGGCATGCTGCTCCAGGATTTTATTCAGACCTGCTGGATTGTAGTTTTAGCACGGCTGAGCTGAGTGCGGCTTTACGTAATGCAAAGGATCACAAGGCGCCCGGGTGCGATGGAATCCCATTCGAATTTTACAAATATGCATGCCCAGAGTTCCTTGAAAGGCTGCTAGCGTTCTTCAACCATGTATATGACGGAGGCACCGTAGGTTCTAAATACCCTCAATTCCGTGGACACGAAAAGTACCCAAAAGGCGGAACTCGATGGGACAAAAGAATGTGGTTGAATCAGCTGTGTTCTATGAAGACAGTTGCCGCGCCGTTTGACAGACAAAAAGTACGTAGGTGTCAAACATGAAATCCGTGAAGAAATTAATTGTCTTCACAAGAAAGATCTACCCAAGAATAATAAAGCATAAAAGATCTACCCAAGAATAATAAACCATTGTGCAATTATTTTTGTCATAATTACAATAATAATTTCATTTTAAAAAAAATGGAAAAAAATGAAAAAAAAATAAAATAAAATACTTAAATAAAAATAAACCCTGCTAATTCTTCCACGATGGTTTATTATTCTTGTGTAGTTATTTTATGGTTTATTATTCTTGGGTAGATCTTTTATGGTTTATTATTTTTGGGTAGATCTTTCTTATGAAGAAAATTATTTAATGTTTCACAGATTTCCTGTTTGACACCTACGTACTTTTTTCGAAATATACGGCTTTTTTAGGGGCACCTACGTATTTTTGGCAAGCTTGGTTTGATCATTTTGCTCGACCGTCATCTGTCAGAGAAACGTACCCAGCCATTGGACTCGAGTGCCGGCGTCTAATTTCCCTCACAATTTAGCTCACAACTTTTCTGGACTACCTACTTTATAACATCATGTCGGGTGAGTTCTTTTTATATACTATTTGTTATATCATACTTTATATAGACCCAGTCCGTTCTCACAAATTGTTATCGTTAGGCTACGACGATTCCATTAAGTATAGTTGTTGGTCAGTATGCGCTAACCTCGTTTTCCACCAATTTCGTTGTTTTCGGCTTTTCTGCAAAACCATTAGGGGGCATGATTTTAATCGTAATTTCAGTTAATCAGCGAGAATCGAACTCTCAGTCAATAGTTAGTGCGTATTGTAATTATTAGACACCTAGTCCAGTCGTACATTCTTCGCCCCGATTGTAGTGACAGCCGGGTAGATGCGAAATTATTCTAAGCCGCGTTTACACCAAAATCTTCCACTCTTTTCCCCATAAGTTGCAGCGATTTGTTGCTTATTCTACATGTACAGAAACTTTTTCCGTCTTCCATTTCTGGAGAGAAAAATCTTCCACTAAATTTTCTTCCCCCTCCCCCCTCTCGAAATTTGTTATATAGCGTAAGTTTTTGTCCTATTGAAATCAAATACTCAAAATCTCTACTGGTTATTCTCAGAAAGTTTTTGACATTTCCGTAGCACCTCAGCTCACCACTCAACCACTCTCGGATATCTATACAACTAAATTTTGAGACGATTTTCGTGTTCCTTGGGTATTTCCGAAAATTTTCACTACAGTTATTCGTTTCGCGTGAAATGGAGTCGAACCATGCCAATTATGAATTTGGTGTCTGTCTGTTTGTCCTTCAATCACGCAAAAAAGGCTAAATGGATCGAACCGTTCTCCCGTATTTAGATGTTTCCGTGATCGGGGAAGTACCTAGGTACTTTGAAGATGAAGAATTGAGTGACTTCACTATCGTATTCAGCTTGTAAAAACCTTTAAAATGAGGTGTCACTTGTCAGAATTTCATTTTTTTGATGCACAACCCCCCCCCCCCCCGGGGTTTTAGACATTTCAACTCTAAACACGACGGCGAAGTCAGAATTGCGATATCTCTTTCCGTTATCAGATTAGACTATACGTAACATGAAGAACGTAGGTACCTATTCTTCATCTTCAAAGTACCTACCTACTCAAGTTTGAGAACGAAATAAGGTATATCGCAATTCTGACTTCACTATCGTATTCAGCTTATAAAAACCTTTAAAGTGAGGTGTCACTTGTCAGAATCTCATTTTTTGGATCCCCCCCCCCCCCCCTTTCCCTCAAAGCTTTTGGACATTTCAACTTTAAACACGACGGTGAAGTCAGAATTGCAATTGGAATGACACATAATAATCCACTGTCAAAAATTATACCTATATATTATATAGGTATAATTTTTGCCAGTGGATTCAGGATGGTCTGAAACGGATTTTTTTTCGAAAATTCGAGTTTTTCAAAATTTTGGACCGAGAACAATAATTTTCTTCGAAAATTCGCTAAGACCGAGAGGAAAAAAAAATTAAGTTTCATTTTTAGTTCCGAAATTACGAATAAAAGATGAAACTACCTACTTTAGTTTTCATTGGCAACGTCGAAACTAACTTTTGGAACTAAATTACCTAGTTTTAGTTTCAACAGTTGAAACCAAAACTAATTTAGTTTCAACAGTTAGTTTCGAAGTTGCGAATAAAAACTAAATTAGTTTTTATTTTCAATTTCGGAACTAAAAACTAATTAGTTTTTAAATTCAACTTTAGTTCAACAAAATTTTTATTCGAATAATCCCAACTCTGCTACCTAGCACCGTAGGTTCTAAATACCCTCAATTCCGTGGACACGAAAAGTATCTCAAAAGGCGCAACTCGATGGGACAAAAGAATGTGGTTAAATCAGCTGTGTTCTATGAAGACAGTTGCCGCGCCGTTTGACACACAAAAAGTACGTAGGTGTCAAACATTAAAACTCTGCAAATTCTTGACACAACGGTTCATTATCTCCTTTGTACAGATCACCCTTCTGTCTAGATCACTAGGTCTAAATGTCTAGATCCTAAATGTTGGATTAATTATAATTATCAATTATCACTAATTATTAACAATTTTATCAAGTACCTAGAGAAAATTATTATAATTTATTGTTAGGTATTAATAATTTGTATTTATTATTAATAATAATTATTATTAATTATGATTAATTAATACGATATAATTCTGGGGTTTTTAATACTACGTCGGTAATAATTTTTCTATAAAAGAAGTACCTACCAACAAACATTCGAAATTACCTTCATTTCCGTAGCACGAAACGCACCTCAGAACAACAAACTCGACATCACTTAACCCATATGATGTTCCAAAGAGCTTGTTAGTATGAAAATGGACCTGTATTTCAACAGTTTGATTCACGATCGTGTTGTGAGGCACAATCTTTGAGCTGTCATTGTGAACGAACAGCTGGTCGTACAAAGCTGCGGATGGTCTTAAAAAATTCTACGGAACAAACTCTATCTAAATATGAAATAAAAAACATACCGTTTGATGGGAATTTTTCGAGATATGGAATTTTCAAAATTTCAAAATTCGTTTTGAACCCCTTCCCCTTGACCTAGGGTTATGAAAAGTTTCGAGGATCATTGTGGGGCTGGTCCAAACCCAGAAACCAAATTTCGTAATTTTAACTCAACGCTAACTGGGCAAAGTGGCGCGGACGGCGTACGGCGGACGGACGGATTTTTTTTTATTCGATTTTCTGAATCTACGTATCTTGAAACGTAAACCAACAAATTTTGAGGGGGGGTTGAAATTTTTTTTTCTTTGGGCGATTCCAATGGTTCATTATCGAAGATAGTAAACCAAAAGTACGTACCTAGGTGTCAAACATTAAAATCCGTGAGAAAAATTTTCTTCGCAAGAAAGATCTACCCAAGAATAATAAACCATTGTGGAAGAATTAGCAGGGTTTATTTTTATTTATTTTTTAATTTTTTTCAAATTTTTTTATTTTTACAATTTTTTTTTTTTTTTTTTTTTATGAAATTATTATTGTCATAATTACGAAAATAATTTCATTAAAGAAAAAACTAAAAAAAACTGCAAATTCTTCCACAATGGTTTGTTATTCTTGGGTAGATCTTTTGTGGTTTATTATTTTCGGGTAGATCTTTCTTATGAAGAGAATTATTTAATGTTTCACAGATGAAATTAATTTATTAAATTAATTAAATTTATTAAATTAATTAAATTTATTAAATTAATTTAATTATTTCATGTTTGACACCTACGTACTTTTTTCGAAATCTACGGCTTTTTTGAGGGGCACCTACGTAGTTTTGGCATGCTCGGTTTGATCATTTTGCTCGACCGTCATCTGTCGACTTTCATCTGTACTCAGCCATTAGACTCGAGTGTTGTACGTGTGCCGGCGTCCAATTTCCCTCACAATTTAGCTCACAACTTTTCTGGACTACCTACTTTATAACATCATGTCGGGTGAGTTGTTTTTATATAATATTTGTTATATCATACTTTATATAGACCCAGTCCGTTCTCACAAATTGTTATCGTTAGGCTACGACGATTCCATTAAGTATAGTTGTTGGTCAGTATGCGCTAACCTCGTTTTCCACCAATTTCGTTGTTTTCGGCTTTTCTGCAAAACCATTAGGGGGCATGATTTTAATCGTAATTTCAGTTAATCAGCGAGAATCGAACTCTCAGTCAATAGTTAGTGCGTATTGTAATTATTAGACACCTAGTCCAGTCGTACATTCTTCGCCCCGATTGTAGTGAGTCACTACTAGTGACAGCCGGGTAGATGCTTTTGGACATTTCAACTCTAAACACGACGTTGAAGTCAGAATTGTGATATCTCTTTCCGTTATGAGATTAGACTAGACTTAACATGAAGAACGTATTCTTCATCTTCAAAATACCAACGTACTCAAGTGTGAGAACGAAATAAGGTACATCGCAATTCTGACTTCACTATAGTATTCAGCGTGTAAAAACCTTTAAAATGAGGTGTCACTTGTCAGAATTTCATTTTTTTGATGCCCCCCCCCCCTCCCCTCAACCCCACAGCATTAGGACATTTTAACTTTAAACACGACGGTGAAGTCAGAATTGCAATTGGAATGACACAATAATCCACTGTCAAAAATTATACCTATATATTATATAGGTAGGTACCTACCTATAATCTTTGCCAGTGGATTCAGGATGGTCTGAAACGGATTTTGGTATGAAAATTTTTCGAAAATTCGAGTTTATCAAAATTTTGGACCGAGAACAATCATTTTCTTCGAAAATTCACTTAGACCGCGAGGAAAAAGAAATTAAGTTTCATTTTTAGTTCCGAAAGTACGAATAAAAGATGAAACTACGAGTACTTTAGTTTTTATTGGCAACGTCGAAACTAACTTTTGGAACTAAATTAGTTTTAGTTTCAACAGTTGAAACCAAAACTAATTTAGTTCCAATAGTTAGTTTCGAAGTTGCGAATAAAAACTAAATTAGTTTTTATTTTCAATTTCGGAACTAAAAACTAATTAGTTTTTAAATTCAACTTTAGTTCAACAAAATTTTTATTCGAATAATCCCAACTCTGCTACCTAGCACCGTAGGTTCTAAATACCCTCAATTCCGTGGACACGAAAAGTATCTCAAAAGGCGCAACTCGATGGGACAAAAGAATGTGGTTGAATCAGCTGTGTTCTATGAAGACAGTTGCCGCGCCGTTTGACACACAAATAAACCAAAAGTACGTAGGTGTCAAACATTAAAACTCTGCAAATTCTTGACACAACGGTTCATTATCTCCTTTGTACAGATCACCCTTCTGTCTAGATCACTAGGTCTAAATGTCTAGATCCTAAATGTTAGATTAATTATTATTATCAATTATCACTAATTATTAACAATTTTATCAAGTACCTAGTGAAAATGATTATAATTTATTGTTAGGTATGAATAATTCGTATTTATTATTAATAATAATTATGATTAATTAATACGATATAATTCTGGGGTTTTTAATACTACGTCGGTAATAATTTTTCTATAAAAGAAGTACCTACCAACAAACATTCGAAATTACCTTCATTTCCGTAGCACGAAACGCACCTCAGAACAACAAACTCGACGTCACTTAAGCCATATGATGTTCCAAAGAGCTTGTTAGTATGAAAATGGACCTGTATTTCAACAGTTTGATTCACGATCGGGTTGTGAGGCACAATCTTTGAGCCGTCATTGTGAACGAACGGCTGGTCGTACAAAGCTGCAGATGGTCATAAAAAATTCTACGGAACAAACTCTATCTAAATATGAAATAAAAAACATACCGTTTGATGGGAATTTTTCGAGATATGGAATTTTCAAAATTTCAAAATTCGTTTTGAACCCCTTCCCCTTGACCTAGGGTTATGAAAAGTTTCGAGGATCATTGTGGGGCTGGTCCAAACCCAGAAATCAAATTTCGTAATTTTAACTCAACGCTAACTGGGCAAAGTGGCGCGGACGGCGGACGGCGGACGGACGGATTTTTTTTTAAATTCGATTTTCTGAATCTACGTATCTTGAAACGTAAACCAACAAATTTTGAGGGGGGGTTAAAATTTTTTTTCTTTGGGCGATTCCAATGGTTCATTATCGAAGATAGTAAACCAAAAGTACGTACCTAGGTGTCAAACATTAAAATCCGTGAGAAAAATTTTCTTCGCAAGAAAGATCTACCCAAGAATAATAAACCATTGTGGAAGAATTAGCAGGGTTTATTTTTATTTATTTTTTAATTTTTTTTAAATTTTTTTATTTTTACAATTTTTTTTTTTTTTTAATGAAATTATTATTGTCATAATTACGAAAATAATTTCATTAAAGAAAAAACAAAAAATAAACTGCAAAATCTTCCACAATGGTTTGTTATTCTTGGGTAGATCTTTTGTGGTTAATTATTTTCGGGTAGATCTTTCTTATGAAGAAAATTATTTAATGTTTCACAGATGAAATTAATTTATTAAATTAATTAAATTTATTAAATTAATTAAATTTATTAAATTAATTTAATTATTTCATGTTTGACACCTACGTACTTTTATCGAGATATACGGATTTTTTGAGGGGCAACTACGTATTTTTGGCAAGCTCGGTTTGATCATTTTGCTCGACCGTCATCTGTCGACTTTCATCTGTACTCAGCCATTAGACTCGAGTGTTGTACGTGTGCCGGCGTCCAATTTCCCTCACAATTTAGCTCACAACTTTTCTGGACTACCTACTTTATAACATCATGCCGGGTGAGTTCTTTTTATATAATATTTGTTATATCTTACTTTATATAGACCCAGCCCGTTCTCACAAATTGTTATCGTTAGGCTACGACGATTCCATTAAGTACAGTTGGTGGTCAGTATGCGCTAACCTCGTTTTCCACCAATTTCGTTGTTTTTGGCTTTTCTGCAAAACCATTTGGGGACATGATTTTAATCGTAATTTCAGTTAATCAGCGAGAATCGAACTCTCAGTCAATAGTTAGTGCGTATTGTAATTATTAGACACCTAGTCCAGTCGTACATTCTTCGCCCCGTGAAAATGATTATAATTTATTGTTAGGTATTAATAATTTGTATTTATTATTAATAATAATTATTATTAATTATGATTAATTAATACGATATAATTCTGGGGTTTTTAATACTACGTCGGTAATAATTTTTCTATAAAAGAAGTACCTACCAACAAACATTCGAAATTACCTTCATTTCCGTAGCACGAAACGCACCTCAGAACAATAAACTCGACATCACTTTCAACCATTTGATTCGTGTTGACAGGCTCAAACTTTGAGCCGTCATTGTGAACGAACAGCTGGTCGTACAAAGCTGCGGATGGTCTTAAAAAATTCTTAGGAATAAACTCTATCTAAATATGAAATAAAAAACATACCGTTTGATGGGAATTTTTCGAGATATGGAATTTTCAAAATTTCAAAATTCGTTTTGAACCCCTTCCCCTTGACCTAGGGTTATGAAAAGTTTCGAGGATCATTGTGGGGCTGGTCCAAACCCAGAAACCAAATTTCGTAATTTTAGCTCAACGTTAACTGGGCAAAGTGGCGCGGACGGCGTACGGCGGACGGACGGATTTTTTTTTTATTCGATTTTCTGAATCTACGTATCTTGAAACGTAAACCAACAAATTTTGAGGGGGGTTAAAATTTTTTTTTCTTTGGGCGATTCCAATGGTTCATTATCGAAGATAATAAACCAAAACCGTGAGAAAAATAATTTTCTTCACAAGAAAGATCTACCCAAGAATAATAAACCATTGTGGAAGAAATTTTTTTTATATTTTTAATGAAATTATTGTTGTCATAATTACGAAAATAATTTCATTAAAGAGAAAAAAAAAAAAAACTGCAAATTCTTCCACAATGGTTTGTTATTCTTGGGTAGATCTTTTGTGGTTTATTATTTTCGGGTAGATCTTTCTTATGAAGAAAATTATTTAATGTTTC
Organism: Stenodema calcarata; assembly: GCA_963920205.1. NCBI lineage: Eukaryota > Metazoa > Arthropoda > Insecta > Hemiptera > Miridae > Stenodema > Stenodema calcarata. Next base: position 56,335,707 of record OY986048.1, on the reverse strand, counting down.
ACAGATGAAATTAATTTATTAAACTAATTGAATTTATTAAATTAATTAAATTTAGAATTAAATTAATTTAATTATTTCATGTTTGACACCTACGTACTTTTTTCGAAATCTACGGCTTTTTTGAGGGGCACCTACGTTTTTTTTTTCGAAATCTACGGCTTTTTTGAGGGGCACCTACGTAGTTTTGGCATGCTCGGGTTGATCATTTTGCTCGACCGTCATCTGTCGACTTTCATCTGTACTCAGCCATTAGACTCGAGTGTTGTACATGTGCCGGCGTCCAATTTCCCTCACAATTTAGCTCACAACTTTTCTGGACTACCTACTTTATAACATCATGTCGGGTGAGTTCTTTTTATATACTATTTGTTATATCATACTTTATATAGACCCAGTCCGTTCTCACAAATTGTTATCGTTAGGCTACGACGATTCCATTAAGTACAGTTGTTGGTCAGTATGCGCTAACCTCGTTTTCCACCAATTTCGTTGTTTTCGGATTTTCTGCAAAACCATTTGGGGACATGATTTTAATCGTAATTTCAGTGAATCAGCGAGAATCGAACTCTCAGTCAATAGTTAGTGCGTATTGTAATTATTAGACACCTAGTCCAGTCGTACATTCTTCGCCCCGATTGTAGTGACAGCCGGGTAGATCCGAAATTATTCTAAGCTGTATTTATAATATTATGTTTCCGTGATCGGGGAAGGACATAGGGGGTTTCACTTCCGGAATCGTGTCACTGTAAAGTAGAGTAGGGTGTTAATCGATTACTTTCGTGATCGACTACAAAAGTACCTAATCGACTACATTGCGATTACAAAGGTAATCGACAAAAGTATTCGTGCTGCATGATTAGTTTTTGTAATCGATTACTTTCGTAATCGACTACTTTTTTAATCGATTACAAAGGTGAATGTTATGTACGAGCAGAATTTGACGCTTCTTGCGGTAGCCTATATTTCGCTCTTACTCCATCAATCGGGGAGTAAAAACTCTGCAAATTCTTGACACAACGTTTTATTATCTTCCTTGTGCAGATCACCCTTCTGTCTATACCAGACTGTATTGCAAATCGGCACCATACCATATTCTCACCGTACTCATACCATACCATACGAATTTCTTTCCTATCATACCATACTGTATTATACCAAATCATACATACAATAATATACCATACCATACTCATACCATGTCATACAAACCGAGTGAATATTGAAATGTCATCCATTTCTGACCTATATTTAAAATTTCAAGTATCTAGCTCATCATCAAAATTTAATTTGTTTAAACAAATAGGTATTATTTAAACAATTTTACAGACAAGAAACCGAGTGAATCCAGTTCTGTGATCCAGTTCTGACCTATTTTTAAAATTTCAAGTCAATAGCTCATCATCAAAATTTAATTTGTATTAGTACAAAAAGGTATTATTTAAACAATTTTACAGATGAGAAACCGAGTAAATATTGCAATGTGGTCTATCCCCGACTCACGGTTAAAATTTCTAGACTGTAGTTTACCGGGAAGATGACAAAAGGTAGTTTTATTCTGGGCGTCTGAGGGTTGGGTCACATAACGGCCGTTTTCGACGCGAAAGATTAGTGTTTTTCCTAAACCTTTGCGCGCTCACTGTGAACGAACGGCTGGTCGCACAAAAATCCAATTGGTCTTAAAAGATTCGTAATGTTTCAGGTCATTCGAAGGTGAACTAAAATTTACACGGTTCAGTTAAATATTTGGAGATAAGACATCGTCGAAATTCTAAATTTCGTTTTGAATCCCTTCCCCTTGACCTAGGGTTATGAAAAGGTTCGAAGACCATTGTGGGGCTGGTCCAAACCCAGAAACCAAATTTCGTAATTTTAACTCAACGCTAACTGGGCAAAGTGCCACGGACGGCGTACGGACGGATTTTTTTTTATTCGATTTTCTGAATCTACGTGTCTTGAAACGTAAACCAACAAATTTTGAGGGGGGGGTTAAAATTTTTTTTTCTTTGGGCGATTCCAATGGTTCATTATCGAAGATAATAAACCAAAGGCACAGCCTACGTTTTCGACTATTTTGAACCCGTCTGTGTATATACTTTTGCGGTTTGGCGATCGAGTTTTATATATGCGGTTAGTGATACGACACTGCCATAATTTCTCTCTCCATTGGTCGGAAATAATGATCACGAATTGGTAGGATCGCAGGATCGTGTGAACAGCGATCGTTGGGGTTGGAAGGTGGGGGTGAATTAGGATAGGATTGGCGGAGCGTCCTATCCTGTGAACATGATCGGATCGTGCAAAACCCCCATTACAGCAGAGAAGTACTTTTGTAATCGTGAAAGTAATCGATTACTTTCGCAATCGACTACAAAAGTAATCGATTACATTTACGATTACAAAAGAAATCACCAAAAGTATTCGCGCCCCACGATTACTTTTTGTAATCGATTACTTTTCTAATCGATTACTTCTTTAACCGATTACAAAGACGAATATTTATCCCGCGCGGCCGTTCTTCCCACAGGAAGGTATACCTATTTTCTTCATTTATTTTATTTCATTCAAATAAACTGGATTTGAATTATCTATCTATTATTAATTATTTATCTATTTATTAATTATTTTCAACTTTCAACCTTCAAAATTCAAGGAATAAAACAAGAATCTCTCATCAACGTTCTTTAAAATTGCATGTTCTCCATTCCCGATTACGTAGATTCCGAGTTTGAAAGGGAAACGGTGGGGGCCCATTGAAAATATTACATTTCAAATGAGAACCAACTTTTTCTTTCCCAACTCGTTTTCTGATGATTTTTTAATGAGAATTTGATGATAGGGGGCATGATTTATTGAATTCTCCTAAAAATAATCAGAAACGTTAATTTCAAAAGAGTACCGTTCCAAAAGTCCGCTGATATTAACGCTTGAATCACCTGCCGATTGCATTGTCAGAAAGGGCACTATCAAACTGAGTATTGAAGGAAGATTGAAATAATACGACCGATTTATTTTTCTCCATTCGATTTTTGATACCTGTTTAGACAGGAACCCATCACCTGAGTTCACGTGAGCTCATTGATTAACCCATTTATTATCTTCCATTAAATTTCATGTTCCTCAATTCGTAGTCGCTAATAAATGTAAAATAATTTTCAAAAACCGTTTGATTTTTTGGCCCTATGTTTTTCACTACGAGACAGAATAAAACGAGTGCCTGGATAGGAAAATATTTAATTTTGGTAACTTTTTCCGTAGGATTCTGCGTAGGACATGAAATTTTAAAGAAGGTTTTTTTTAGAAGGTTATTTTAAATAAGATTTTTTTCTTGAATCTTAAAGGCTGAAAGTTGAAAAATAGTAATCCAAATTAGTTGATATGATATTGATATAATCTAAATTTTTGCATGAATATTTGCCCATTTTTCTACTCGTATTTTTCATGTGAGCCAGGTGGGACTTATTGTCCTATGCATAGTAAATCTCTATCTATACTATATAATACAATCGTGTCTGTCTGTTTGTCTATCTGTTCGTCTGTCTGTTTGTTTGTCTCATCATCAATTGAGAACGGCTGAACGTAGAAAGTTGCGGCTGGTACCATTTGACGCAGAATTTATCTAGGAAGGTTTATGAAAAATCCGCGTTTAAATCTGTCCATCCGTTGAAACGCTATGAATGAAATACTACTAAAAAACGTGTTATAATCACTTCTATGAGGACGTTTATGCTTATAACTTTTGAAAGGTTGAACGTAAATCCAATTGTAAGTAGTCTCTGGATTCAGCTCGACGAGTACTTTCAAGTGGTACTTCAATCAGGATGTTAGTGGGAGGGGGTGGGGTGCAGGTTGTGAGGGGGGGGGGGTCTAAAGGCATTCAAAACTACTTGACCAGTTGGAGTGCAACTTTGGGAATTTGTTGTGTGAACATTGAGGAATGTTTCCAAACAGGTAGGGTGGGTCAATAGTATGGGGGGGGGGGGGTTCAGGGATTTCAAAACTACTTGACCGATCTGAATGAAACTTAGGGAAAATGTTTTTTTTTTCTCTTTAATTTATTTTATTGCGCCAAGTATATACAAGTAAACTTATAAGCAATATTCGTATGTTGAATTTTAAATTAAATGTTCAAAACTAAAGTACATCACTTAGTCTTATATTGTTCCGACGTTTTCACATTAGTTGAGCAAGCTCATGCGGTTTGGTACGTTTCAATCTTCGGAGTAGATCATCTGTGTCTAGGAGTCGGACAACATCGTCGTTGACGTGATCTTGTAGCCTCATTAAGTGGTTGATGGCTTGGTTGCGTATGACCTCATTGACCGATTCCACTTGAAGCTCGTAGTGTAATCGGTCATTACGAAAGTATCTGTATGCATCTGTGCATGAACGCAGAACATTATTCTGGGAGCGCTGAATAATGTTGCGATTGCTAGGTGCGGTGCATCCCCACAATTGTGCACCATAAGTCCATACGGGTCTCAGGACTTGTTTGTACAGAATGAGCTTGTTATGAATAGACATTTTTGACCGCCTACCCATAAGCCAGTACATTTTTCTGAATTTTACTGTGAGCTCGGTTTTTTTCTTTTTTACGTGCTCTTTCCATCTCAGTTTGGCATCAAGTGTCATTCCAAGATATTTTGCTTCGTTAGCATGTGGGATTGCCTGTCCATTGAGGTAAGCAGGCACATAGTTGCATTTCTTATTAGTGAAGTCAACGTGCACTGATTTTGCCTCATTTAGTCTGATTCTCCATTTAGTTGTCCAGGAGTGAATGCGAGAGATGGATCGGTTTAGTTTATTTACTGATTCGTTATTGGTTTCCCCGATTGCCAGGACTGCAGTATCATCCGCAAAAGTGGCAGTTGTGTTTTCTTCAATTTCTGGCAAGTCGCTGGTATATAGCAGGTAAAGTAGGGGTCCCAATACGCTGCCTTGAGGCACACCTGCCTGGATCTTTTTGGGTTCTGAAAAGGCGTCATCGTGTTTAACTCGAAAGTATCGATCAGCAAGATATGACCCAAGAAGTGCTGCATAGGTTGTAGGTAGCATTTTACGAAGCTTATAAACTAGCCCTTTATGCCACACTTTGTCGAACGCCTGGGTGACATCCAGAAAAACGGCGGAGCAGACTTTTCTTTCTTCCAGCGCTCTCTCGATTATGCTTGTGATTCTGTGAACTTGATCAATAGTTGAGTGGTGTTTTCTGAAACCATACTGATGTTTCGGAATCAGTTTGTGTTCTTCTATGATCTTCAAGAGTCTCTTATTTATTAGTTTTTCGAACAATTTGGAGAAGACTGGCAGCAGTGAGATGGGCCGATAGGATGTAAGTTTTTCTGCTGGTTTCCCAGGTTTTTGTATCATGATAACTTCGCCTATTTTCCACAGCTGCGGTACATAGCGTAGTTTGATGCATGCAAGTTTCGTATCGTAATTAACGGAATCACTTTTTAAAAAAGGTTTATTTGGATTAACAGGGAATATTTACAGACTGTGTTAGATGAAGGCTGGACGAGAACTGAAGAGCTGGGGCTCGCAAGCTCCCTTTATAGGTTTTACAACTGCTGATTAGACTAACTATGCGCGTGGGAATATTATTTTGCATAATAGACATTTAATGAACATGTAACTCGTCCCCCCTTAGACGAAATTTTATGAGGGAAATTATGAATTTAACATACATGTGATACTAGTGAGATAAAAGTGAATAATGGGTACTGTACAAGAGTAGAGACATAGTTAATCTATATGTTATAGCTCGTCCAACGGCTTCTTAATTAAGGTCATAAGATGTTAATTAGAGTACAATAATAAATGAGTACAATGATAATGTAAAACATGAAAGATTACAATCATGACAATAAAGAGAGTATAATGATAGTATAAACATGAAAGATTACAATCATAACGATAAAAAGAGTATAGTAGTATAGTTAGTAACAACGGTTGATGGAAGTGAAGATGGTAACTGTACAATTTACGGTGACTCGGGGCGATTTTGTTTTCGTTTATGGCGGTAATATTTAGTCATCGTATAAGAAATTAGGAAGATTACGGCAAGGTACATAATTATCGTCCAAAGGCTAGGGGTTAAATAATTATTAATGTTTAATGGTTCAAGCCGTGAGACATGATTTAATTTTACGTCCTTTAGATTGAGTTCCTTAAGTGTTAACGAAACATCGGACATTTGCGAATCTTTAATTTGAAAGTTCAAATTAGTGAGCAGTTTAGGTTGGCCTACTGTTTCACTTTCGGAGTGTAACGGTTGGTCTTTAAAATACACTTCACTATCTAGTTCAGAAATTAAGTAAATGCCTTTAAGTTCCAATGTTTCAAAGTTATGTTTATTAATTATTTCTATTTTGTCTCCAAACGGGAAGATTGCAAGGTGTTGGTTGGATTCGGGAATTGATTCTATCCAATTATCTTCAAAGTTAACTGTTACATATTTACATTCTCCTGTCGTTCCTGAGGCAAGTATTTCTTTTTCACATTTGGCATCTTGATTTGAGATTAAAGTTTTTGGACAAGTCATTATGGTACCTTTTTGACAATTACCGGACAGGGTTACTACACTAGAGTTGGACTTAGATTTCATCAAATAGTTTACGTTAGGGAAGATTGACACGTATTGATTGTCTTTGTACGTCGGTATTGACCGCAGGTGATACAAATAATATTCGTGATTATCCGATAGCGGAATGTTCAGGAAATATACAATTTCTTTATCGTGAATAGCACAAGTAACTTGAATTTTCGATTCTATTTCCAAGATATTTTCGTATTTAATTTCTAAAGGTAATTTAGAGTTGTAAACGTCAGAAAGTTTCAAAAGTTCCTCGTATAATTGGTGGGTACCGATTATACTCGGATGTAACGTTCCTAGTTTGCAGAAAGTTTTTTTTTTCATTAAATTTATTTGGCATTAGATTTCTCCATACAGCCATGTAAGATGTATCTACACATGATTACAATATTATATTACAAGATGGTATTTCAGTCTATATACACTTCTCGGTTACATGTATTTACACTGCTACTAAATATTGTGGCCAATCTCATGGAAGTATTTCATTATTGTCAAATAGAGTTCGGGCCTAACCACTATGGATGTGAAATTGAAAGGGTACGGTTCAGGGATCTCATTAAACATCAATTTCCGCTGACCACAAAATTTTTTACATAAGAGAAGCACATGTTCTAAATTGTCCACTTCACCGCACTCATCACATAGATCCGTCTCCTCTTGATGTATTCTGTGGAGATATGCCTTACAGTTAAGTTATTGAAGCAGAAAGTTATTGAGTTCTCAATATCTTGGAAGATAGTTAACAAAAGGTTAAGTAGTAACTGTTGGTGATTAAGTACTTCTTTTATCGAGTCAGCGACTGATTTATTTGAACTAGTTTTGATAAAGTCGTCTACTTCGGCTAGTTTGCTTTTAATTTGATCATTGTTAAACCGGATGTCTTGGATAGTGGCGTTGAAGTTTTCCGTCAATGCGGAGACTATGGTAAATTGGGAATCCAATTGATCTTGGATGCTCAATTCGTTGTTTCTAATTCGGGAAAAGAGGGTTTCGTAACGTTTGCCATCATAGGCGTCTAGATTACCAGTTATGAGTTTGATAACACTGCCTAAGCCATTGACTAATCCCCTTTTTTGTCTACTTTCGTTGATGTTGATGTGGGCAATCTTTTCTTTGATGATATTAATGCTGTATTCGATTAGTTTACAGTATTCGTCTGTTTCTTTGATTTGATAGTTGTTCAATTTGGTTTTTTTTCCAATAGTTTTTCGTATTGTAAAGTCAGTTGGTGAAATTCATCGATTAGTAAATCTATTTTGTAGTGGTGGATAAGAGTGTGTTGGGAAGTGATCAGTTTCGCTGGTCCCAGTAGTATTTGTAATATTCCTTGATTGTTGGTCACGTTTTTATTTCGGCTCCGAGTGCAACGGAGACGAGCATCAGAAGGGTAATTCTGAAATTGATTATATTTTATATTAGTTTCAAGTTGAGAATTTCGAAACACATGGTTTTGCGAATATCGTGAATTTTATCGGTATTAATTTGAAGTGGTTTTTTGGTCCCTCGTGCTTTTGCGAAAAAACACATGAAAACTCCACAGCCATCGCTGTTGGTTTGTTGTGGAACTGAGATTGATTTTATTTTCCAGTTCGCGAAGTCAAAGGGGAGGCCTTTTTTCGTCACGTGTTCTTTTGCTAGGTAATTTTTACAGGTTTCTAATATATCTGTTCCGTCTTGGTTCAAGGAGTCTAGATAAAATATTTCTTTAGTGAGTAGGTTAATGGTTACAAGCCGCCAATGGGATGATTTGAAAATGGGAATGATTATCAGGTCCTTGGAAAATAGATCTGTTCGTCGAGTATACGAGTAGTTTTTTACTCGATCGTAACCTCCGTGTGTCAGAGATACGTATAGGAAACTGTTGAAGCAGTGAGTTTTTGGGAATTTATTATCTTCTTGGGTTTTCTGATCGATTAGTTCCATGTAGAAGTTGACAACATTATCATTTAACCACTGACGGTCTTTAGGGGTTAACAAGTCTTGACGGGTGATTTTAATTCCAAATTGTTGGTTTAGTATTTCTGTTTTATCCAGTTTTTCGTTCCATGCGTTTTCGACTACGTCGGTGAATTTCTTTGGTCTTTTGATATTTTCAAAATGAATTTTTTCTTTGGTGTTGTGGTGTCGAGGGATAATTTTAGCTGTTTTTAGATTAGGGTCCACAGTGTTGATTATTTCTTTGTTGTATCGTGGCTTTGTTTTTGATTGTTTTTGGATTGTTTTTACAAAGATTTCCTTTGGGATTTCTGGAGGGTCTTCTCGGGTTTTGTTTCGATTTTCAATGACTTTTACTTTATCGATATGGAATTTTTCTTTTAGGAGTTCGTACAAGGTGTTCATTTTTTCCTTATGTTGGTTTACATAATTCGTGGTGAGAATTTGATCCAAGTTTGTTTCGAGACTCTCGAATCGAGAGGGCTGTCACGTTTGAGGTGTCCATAAAGTATTTCAAAAGGGGTAAATTTTGAAGACGAGTGAATTGAATTATTATATGCAAGTATGGCGTGTCGTGTTTTAGATTGGATAGGGTCATTTTTGTACTCCGGTCTTTCGTTAAGAATTCTCAGGTGTTCTATCAGTGTAGAATGGAAACGTTCTACGGGGGCGTTTGAATCCGGATGTTGGGATGATATGAAGTGAAGGTTAATATTATGAAGTGCCATAAATTCTCTGATTATTGTATTTTGGAATTCTGGACCGTTGTCCATGACTATATTATTTGGTGTTCCGTGATGGGAGAAATTTTTAATTAAGGCTTCGACGATTTCGATGGCGTTGGATGAGTTTAGCGGGTATGCTTGGGCAAATCGACTGAAAGTGTCGATAACTGTAAGGAATTTTAAATTTTCTAATGTTTTTTTGTCGATATGGAGTGTCTCTAACGGTTTGGATGTGGTTGGAGTAATGTTATATTTTACTTTGAATGGGGCGCGATCATACTTGCATCTTGTACAAATGTCGCATTTGTTAATCATTTTCTGAATTACTTCCTTCATGTTCGGCCAGTAGTATATACATTTTAATTGTTGGTAGGTTTCTTCAATTCCACGGTGGTTGTTAACTCCTTCGTGATAGTTTCGGATTAGACTCAACTGTTTGTTTTCTTTGAATACATCCTCTAGTCTTTTAGTATATTTTGTCATGCTTATTTCGGAGAAGGTAAAATTTTTCGTCATGATATTTACGAACTGTTCGTAAATATCATCCTCGAAAAAGATTCCGTATTTAATCTTTGGGAAGACGTACTCTTTAACTAGGCTAATTATATCTTGCTCGAGATTTTGCTTGGAAAGGGAGGCAATGATTCTAGTTTTGGTTCCAAATATTTTTTCTATTTTTATTGGTTTGTCGACCGGAATTTTGACTACTTTAATTATGATTTGGTGAACGCAATTATTTACTGGTTCTTCCTTAATTGGGATGGCTACTATGCTTTGTCCTAGGGCGTTTGAATGTACAGTAGGTACTGGAGGGATTTGATTGAAGATCATTCGATTCTGTTTCTGCCTCGGAGTCGAAGTTGACTATTAGGGATTCAGGAGTTTCCAATGGTATTGCTTCGTCTATTAATTTTTGGAGGGTATTTGGAGTCAGGGCATTAAAATAACTATCGACAGCTTCATCTGCTTTTTCTATTTGGATTGGGGTTTCTTCATTGTTGTTTAGGAGTTCGATGCGAGAGAGGGCATCAGCGTTGGTATTTAATGACCCTTTTTTGTATTCAATATCGAAATCATATGCTGCTAGTTTGGTTTTCCATTTAAAAAGTTTGGAGCTGGGTTCTTTGATTGAAAATAGCCATTGCAACGGCCTGTGGTCGGAAATAATTTTGAATTTTCTGCCAAACAGATACGGACGGAAATGTTGGGTTCCCCATATGACTGCTAGCAGCTCCCTTTCTATGGTAGAAAGTCGACGTTCAGAATCGCACAGGGTTCTGCTGGCATATGCTATGGGAAGGTCGGCGCCATTTTTTGTTTGACTTAACACTGCCCCAATAGCAAAACTGCTAGCGTCTGTAGTTAATTGGAATTGTTTGGTGAAATCGGGATATTGTAATATTGGTTCGTTTGTAAGGATATTTTTACAGATGTTGAAACAGTTTAAATATTCTCGGTTTGCAGGGTCGATTTTGCTACCTTTCTTTAGACATCGGGTGAGGGGCTTGGTTAATTTTGCAAAGTCCTTGATAAAACGACGGTAATACCCTAACAGGCCGAGAAATGATTTTATCTCGGTGGTTGTTTTGGGAACGGGGTAGTTCATTATAGCTTTAATTTTGTCGGGATTAGGTTTAACTCCCTCAGGGGTGATAACATGTCCAAGATATGCAATTTCTTGCCTAAGGAATTCCGTTTTATCGATTTGAATTTTGAGGTTGGCCTTTCGTAGTCTAGTGAATACTTCTCTGAGGCGATGCATATGTTCCGCTAGAGATGTACTAAAGACGATTATGTCGTCTAGATACACACAGCAGTATTCATTTGCGATTCCTCTAAGTATGTTATCCATGAGACGTTGGAAGGTACTAGGACTATTAATTAAGCCAAATGGGAGACGCTTGAATTGGAGGTGATAATTTGGGGTGCTAAAGGCTGTTTTAGCGATGCTGTCTTCGTGCATTTCGATCTGGTGGAAACCAGATTTGAGATCGATTATGCTGAAATACTGGCATCTCCCCAATTTATCTAATAGTTCAGAAATTTTTGGCAGGGGGTATCGGTCTGGATGAGTTTTAAGGTTTAGTTTTCTGTAGTCAATAACAATTCGGAATTTTGGGGTACCACTGGCATCGGCTTTTTTGGGCACGACCCATATTGGGGCGTTCCATGGGCTGTCACTGTGTTCGACTATCCCTTGCTCCAGCATCTCCTCGATCTGTCGGTCAACTTCTTGACGATAGATCTCGGGGAATCTGTAGTTCTTTGCGTAAACTGGAATTTCGTCTGTGGTACGAATTTGATGTTTGACGTTATGCGTGAATGTTAAGGGTTGGTTGTCCATATGAAAGACGTCCGAGAATTCTGTAACTAGTTTAGTGATGAGATGCTTCTCTTCCTCATTCATATGGTCCATTCTTATTTTGGATAGATCGAATTCGAAATTGAAATTGTCGGGGTAATAGTTATTTAAATTTGGTTGACTACTTTGCACTTCACCTATTTCTTCTACTGGAATTGGGTTGATTTGCCGAAAGGAGCTTTTGGTTTCGGTGGGATTCAAAATGAGGACATGGGTCTCGTGGTTTTTGATGTCTACTAGGCATTCTGGGATTTCAAGTTTCCCGATTTTGGTATACGGTAGAATACCTTCGCCGTTTGTTATGTTTTTTACACGGACCTTTATCTTTTGTACGGTTCGGGGTTCGATTTGGTGTAGTTCTGCTGTGTCGGAATTTAGATAACAAAGTGAAATTTTATTGTTTGGTGTGCTAAGAGTGTTATTCTTTAGGGCAATAGATGCTTTCAGGATTTTCAAATTGTCTAGGCCAATTAGGAGGTCAAATTTATCATGGAAATTGAATACATTAAATTGTAAGTTTACGTTTTTTTGTTTGAATGTTTGGTCGAAAGGGACAGTGGTTGTGTACTCACCGTTTGAAGAACCGTGAGCAGTTTTTACGGTAAATGGATTGCGTTTGAATTTGTTTTTGAAAAGGTTTACAGCGACCGCCTCATTGATGTAACTTTTTGTACTTCCCGTGTCCACTAAAACTTTGAGGTTTGAATTGAGCATGGGAAAGTAGGGCAGTTCGCTAATGGTTCTCTTTTCTATGTTCATCAATTCGTATCGGGGAATTCGAGGCCTGTGTCGTCTAAAAAATAGTTATTACCCTCGTGTTGTTCAAGTGGTGTAGTGTCACTGTCAGGAGATGGATCGGGTTCTTGGGGATAGTTTTGATCTTCTACGAGTGTTTCCTCAGGGTCCATTTCGATGTTATTAAAATTTGTATTTGGTTTCCAACCAGAGGTATACGTTCTTGGGTTTGGCTCGCCATTCCTCCTTAATTGTTGGTAGTTTGGTTTCGGGCTTTGAGGATTCGTTTTTTGTTGTTGAAAATGTGAATTTTGTGGGTTTTGGGGTTTGAAGGTCGACATGTTCTGGGGTTTGTAGGAATATTGACTTGGGTTTCCTCCCGTTGGGGTTTGATTTGGATTCCTGGCTCCTTGATTATATTGATTTCCAAAGTTGGGTTTGAAGTTTGAGTTTGATTGGTCATTTGAAGAGTACCTATTTTGGTATTGTGGGTTTTTATTATAGGGTTTTTGGGGAGCAGAGTTTGTTTGGGGTTTGTTTTGTTTTGGGTGAGACATCATCGTTTGATAGTCATTTGTTAACATGGAGAGCGCACTTCCCATATCTGCGGGTTGTCGCGTACGTAATATTTGACCTAATGGTTCCTTCAAGTTTAGTAAGAAAACTCGTAATGCAACTCTTTGGAAGTAGCTTGTCGCCATTTCTAAATTCTCCGGATTGTGATTTTGGATATAAGAAATTAGAGTGTTCAGGGTCTTCTGGATCCGATCATGATATCTGAAGGGGTTTTCATTTTCCATTTGTCGAATCTTTGTCAGTTCGATTAGAAGGGTCACATCATCACGTCTGTCTGTGTATGTGTTAATCAGGGTTTCCTTGAGTTCTTTGTAGGTGTTGGGATTGGTAGCGAAAACTTGAGTGGATGCAGGAGGGATAATCTTAGCTTTTATGCCCGCGAAGAGCATGTAGTTCTGGAAATCTTCTGGATCGTCCTCGTTGTAAAAGCGATCGTGAAGTTTTTGTGTGGTCTGGAGGAATTCGTGGAGAGTTTCTACGTGCCCCGAAAATTGCGGTATGAGGTCGAGGTGTTCCCTCCTAAGTTGGGGGCGAGCCCTTTGATCTAGTCTGTTGGAGTGTTCACCAGTTTCCGGGATCATTTGGGAAATCAAGACCGACTTTAACATTTCATTTAATTGGTTGATTTGTTCCCGTTGTTGGTTGATCAGGGATTGTTGGTCGGGGGTTTCGGTACTACCTGAAGGGATGTTTTGGGGATTCATTTTGTCTTCGGGAATAGGCTCGAGCATAAATTTGGCTTTAGTAGTTATGTATTTTCTCAGGTCCTGAGCAATTTTGACGGTTTGGTTTTAGCAATTTCCCGATTAAAATTTCGTAAGTGAAGATTTTAAACAATGATCAAGTGTATCAGGTGTATCGAGTATTGAACAATGATCAAATATATCAAGTGTATCAAGTATTGAACAATGATCAAATTATGACCTGTGGAATAGAATATGATGTTAGTACATACAGAACAAGAAAAATAATTGAGACAATTTTATTAGGCACGAGAGATGTGTGCGAGTGAGAGACAATTATTATTCTTAAAGTAAGCTTATCTTAACCGGATGAGTCGAATGCGTGCGTACGATCTTCTGTCTCTTATCCTTGGAGCAAAAGTGGACGGTCAGCTTGACTTGAACGCGGTTGATGGCTTGAACGATTAAGGTGAGATGAGAAGAGAGAGAGGGTTCTCTATTTCTTTTCGGTTATTTTCTCGAGCTCTGAAGCTTTGAATTAAACGTTGACGGAGCAGGTCTAAACACTGTATACTTCAGTGGCTTAGTGAATTTACTGCGTCTTGATGTTAATTGAAATTGAGTTGAATTAAAATTTCAAGATTTCTTGGAGTTTATTGTTTTTTTTTTATAATTTCTTGACTCACGTTTTTGACATGAGGAGTCTCGCCAGCTTCGTCTTTCTTTCCAGTGGGTAGTTCCTCGCAGACGGTGTTCTGCAGCTTCACGGTATGCTTGCGTGGGTGCTGAGGGTTTCACACGTTCTGTCGTAGGGTACTTGTAGCGGGTAGATTCGTGGTGGACGGTGTCCTGCAGATGTCACAGTATTCTCTTGTGTATTCTGTGGTCTTCACACGTCCTCAGTCGACTGCGCCAGTTTCGTATCGTAATTAACGGAATCACTTTTTTAAAAAGGTTTATTTGGATTAACAGGGAATATTTACAGACTGTGTTAGATGAAGGCTGGACGAGAACTGAAGAGCTGGGGCTCGCAGGCTCCCTTTATAGGTTTTACAACTGCTGATTAGACTAACTATGCGCGTGGGAATATTATTTTGCATAATAGACATTTAATGAACATGTAACTTGCATTCATGATCTTTGTAATCTTGACAATGGTTTTGCGCGGAAGGTGTTTTAAGATTTGTCCTGTTATGCAGTCGTAGCCTGGCGCTTTTTTTGGGTTGATCTCATTTTGGATTGTTTTCTGAACATCTTTAACAGTGATCCAAGGGATCTCTACATCAGGTTCACGTGGCTGGGATTCTTCTAATGGTAGTTCATCGGGAGCACCCAGGTTTGCTGTGAAAATGCTTGCTAGGTATTCAGCGAACACATCAGCTTTTTCCTGGTTGCTTTAGGGAAAATGTTGAGTGAACATTGGGGAAGGTTTCTGACCAATTTAGGAGGGGGGTACCGGTTGTGGGGGGGGGGGGCTACAGGCAATCCAAAAACTACTTGACGAATCGGAGTGAAAAGGGGGTAATTGGAAGCAGAGATGTGAATAAAGGGGGGTGTCTGTTCTACCGTTGCGAAGCGCGGGTACACAGCTAGTAAATAATAATTATTGAAAATATATCGTTCAAACCCAGTGTATTTGAATAAAATAAAATCAATGAAAGGAAATAGGTATACCTACCTCAGGTTGTACAGAGTGGGAAGAACGGCCGCGCGGGATAAATATTCGTCTTTGTAATCGGTTAAAGAAGTAATCGATTAGAAAAGTAATCGATTACAAAACGTAATCGTGGGGCGCGAATACTTTTGGTGATTTCTTTTGTAATCGTAAATGTAATCGATTACTTTTGTAGTCGATTGCAAAAGTAATCGATTACTTTCACGATTACAAAAGTACTTCTCTGCTGTAATGGGGGTTTTGCACGATCCGATCCTGTTCACAGGATAGGAGGCTCCGCCAATCCTATCCTAATTCACCCCCACCTTCCAACCCCAACGATCGCTGTTCACACGATCCTGCCATCCTACCAATTCGGGCTCATTATTTCCGACCAATGGAGAGAGAAATTATGGCAGTGTCGTATCACTAACCGCATATATAAAACTCGATCGCCAAACCGCAAAAGTATATACACAGACGGGTTCAAAATAGTCGAAAACGTAGGCTGTGCTTTTTACTCCCCGATTGATGGAGTAAGAGCGAAATATAGGCTACCGCAAGAAGCGTCAAATTCTGCTCGTACATAACATTCCACAAAAATACAAGTTATTCATTCGAAAATTCGCTCTTAAAGCTATGCTGCATGACTTTGAATTGTTTTTGTTGTTTTATTTTTTATACCTATCAGACCTTTGCGTTTGTCATTTGGGAAATATTCAATTCTTTCGACAACAACGCATTTACTAGAGGCCTGAGGGTGCAAAAATAAAACTAAACCATGAAACAATTTCGACTGTTGTATAATGATTTGCAGGAAATGACGATTGGCGCCTTGTGCCGTCAGGATTCCATAATGGTGAACTGGAGATTCTGCCAATAGAAGAGCCGATAGAAGAGCCAATAGAAGAGCCAATAGAAGAGCCGGATGAACAGGAGGTGCCAATAGAAGAGCCGGGTGAGTATTCCCATTCATGTTACTGGCTACTATCTGTTAGCGAAGTTTTGAAGGAAAGAAAGCTATTGTTCTCCGTCCAAAATTGGTATAATTCGAACTTCCGACAAAAAATTGAATACCAAAATCCGGTCCAGACCATCCTGAATTCACTGCAAAAAGACACCAAAAATTATTCCATCATAATAATATTATAATATATATTATAATATAATTATATTATAATATATACATTATACTATAATATATATTACATTATAATATATATTATAATCACGGCCACCAGCCGAAATATTGAGGTATATTTTTCTATGATTTTCGCTTTAAATGTGATCTCCATTTCATTTTCTATTTGCAAAATTTATAATATAATTATATGCAGGGTGATGTCCGACAGCTCTCCTACATCTAATTTCCGAACAAAAGTGTCTCGTAGCCTTTTTTTTTTTAAATCCAATCAAAATCAGACTTTTTCCACTTTTGAGATTTTTTCGTGTTTTTGGCCGTATTAAATATCTGAGGATACCGTCGGAAAGAGCGTTAAATTGTCTGCCTATTTAATGCCTAACAAATTATTTGTCGGTGGAACGAAGGAGTGAAAATGGAAGTGAAAAACGCTAGGTAATCTTATTCATTCTTATAGCAGAATTGAAAGTAGGCTAAAAGAAAACAAACGTCAGCTTCCTAACGGACTTATCAAACATTTTTTTGCTGTTGGATTGAGAGAAAAAAAAAATGATTGGATGAAAGGATTGAATGCGAAAAACCGCGTTTTAGCGAATTTTCGAAGAAAAGGAAGCTATTGTTCTCGGTCCAAAATTTTTAAAACTCGAAATTCCGCAAAATTTTATACCAAAATCCGTTTCAGACCATCCTGAATTCACTGCCAAAAGACACAAAAAATCATATGTATATATTTATGTACTTACGTATTTATGTATGTGTCATTCCAGACGATAACTCTCGATAGAATTGAGATAAAAAGTTCAAATTTGCACACAAAATCTGTCTTGGCAATCGACAGGCTAAGTTCGAAGATGGGCAGAATCGGGCCACTCTAAGGGGGGTGTAGGGGAGTTTTAAGGGGGGGAAAATTACCCATGAAGTCCAAATTTGAAACAGTCTGACATGTGACACCTCATTTTAAAGGTTTTTTCATGCTGAACACGATGGTGAAATCAGAATTGCGATATCTCATTTCATTTCCAAACTGGAGCATTTTGAAGATGAAGAAACGTGGTTTTACTTGAAATGATCTTCGTGGTTATTCTGCTCGAATCTGATGACGGAATGCGATATCACAATTCTGACTTCATCATCGTGTTCAGCGTTGAAATGTACAAAAGCTGAGGGGGGTTTGGCGAGTTTGGGTGGAGGGGGAGGGGGGGGGGTCACTCAAAAAATGAAAGTCTGACAAGTGACACCTCATTTTAAAGGTTTTCACACGCTGAATAAGATGGGGGAGTCAGAATTGCGATCCCTAATTTCGTTCGCAAACTTGAGTACTTTGAAGGTGAAGAATACGTTCTTCATGTTTAATCTGCTCTAATCTGATGACGTAATGCGATATCGCAATTCTCACTTCTCCGTCGTGTTCAGCGTTGTAATGTCCAAAAGCTGAGGGGGGTTTTGGGGATGTTGGGGGGGGGGGGGATAAATTTCAAAAATGAAACGGTCTGTCAAGTGACACTTCATTTTTAAGGTTTTTACACGCTGAATAAGATGGTGAAGTCAGAATTTCGATATCTTATTCCGCTCTCAAATTGGAGCACTTTGAAGATGAAGAAACGTGGTTGTTACTTGAGATGTTCTTCATGGCAATCATGTTCTTTAATGAAGATGTTTTACATAAAACTAATTACTCCTTCGAAAATTCGCTCTTATAGTCATGCTGCATGACTGGGGATTTTTTTGTTTTGTGTGTACTAAATCTTGGGTTTTTCATGACAAATGGGTACAAATGGGTACCCTTTGTGAACTAGTGAGTTTTGAGTCATCTTTGTGGTAATTTTTCACGCTGTGTGGTAGAATGAGTCAGGGAGATCTGAAAGTGTCACAATTTGACTCAGCAGGTTTTCCATGAATTTTTTTTTTTTCTTTTTCATTTTAGGGCAGGTGTATTGACTTTAAAGGGATAATTGAACAATGAAAGTTTTCATTTTGCGGCCCTAAGTGAACAATATTTTTCATGAGTCGAACGGTGACATTCTCAGGTCTCCCGTACCTACCTATTTATTTTCATTTTATCGTTATTAAATTTAATATCATTTTTGTTGTCATTATTCAATCAATTCGTCGTTATTTTCATTTTAGAGCTGGAGTGTTAAAAAGAATAATTGATCTATGGAGGTTTTCATTATTTTTTTTACCATGTCCAAATTCATTTCTCAAAATTACCACAAAGATGACTCAAAACTCACTAGTTCACAAAGGGTACATTTGTCATGTTCTCTCTTAATTCAATAGCACAAAAACTTTTGATTAGTCTGTTTGGAAGCTGAGCAAATTTTTTAGCATACCTTCACAATTCTACTATAAGAGCTAATAAGATTACCAAGCGTTTGAAAAACCAGTGATTTTGAAATTTTAATGAAATTCACATTTCAGACTCCATTTGTACTCCTCAGTTCCACCTAAAGTAAATTGTTAGGCATTACACAGGCAGACAATTTAACGGTCTTTCTAACGGTATCCTCAAATTTGAATTTCAGTGCGAATCAAGGGAGTTATAGCAATTTCAGTGAAATAAGGTCGAAAACACAAAAACAGCTTAAGCGTTGAAAAAGTCTGATTTTGATTGATAAATAGGTGTAAACATAGGTGTAAATAGGAGTAAACAGGTTCACCCAACACTGATCCACGGTGCTGCTCCCCCTCCCCCCCTAAAACGTAAAATCCCCCTGACTATACCCCCTCGAGCGCCCATTAGTAACGGTAAATCCATAAGTCTCCATTATTCCCACTAGCTGTTTTCCCCTACTATCAATTGCAACATCTTTATTAATCCTGCATGGGTTTAGATTTGTGCTTAAAAACTGGGCCTCATCTCCCTGAGTCAGATCGCCAATACGAGCATTCCAATCGCCAATCAGGACCACCCGCCAGTTAGGGTACCTAATTTTGCTGTATACTATCAAGCGTGCCCGTGAAGTTATCCATAAAACTCTCATGGGTGTTCCCATCATTGACATGGAAATTTCCGACCACTATACCAAACCTTGATAGCTCAACAAGCCTGCTATCCGAGGCGAAGTTACTTTTTTTTTAACCAATGTCAATATTCCACTCATCGCCCTCCCCCTCCTGTGCTCTCTGACAGCCTTGGATTCAAAAATCGTAAAATTATTCACTATGAAGGAAGGTAAAGTAATTTCCTTTTCAACCCAAGTTTCTTGTAAACAAACTATATCATGATCGCATAAACAATTGGTCATATTAGAGTCAAATTGAAAAATTCTACCAAGACCGTTCATATTCCAACTCAAAAGCCTGACCTGTGAAACGGTGGAGACGATAGGGATGGGGGATGCATGCTACATTTCCTTATTCTTCTGTCCGGTAGCAGGCTTCCCCAGTTTCCTGTCTCTTCCTTCTTCCGCCCATACGAATTGGTTCGCAGTCATTTGCTTCCTCTGTGGACGAACCTTGACCGGACACGCCCACGTCAGCATCAAAAACACCCACCTCCCCAAGACCAGACTGAAATGTGGCTCTTAGTTCCTCAATAGTCCATGGTTCTTCATTCACGAATAGTTTGTCATATCTCATCTAGGCTTTCTGTCCATCAGCCAGGGCCTTCTTCCTGTAGTCGTTCACGTATTCGAAACCCCAAATCTTGCTTATATCTGTGTTTATATATGTTTCGCAAGTAAAGCCATCCACTCTGAATTAGGTGAAAACCCTTCTACTCCGACCTTTTTAGCATGCTACAGAAACTTTTGCTCTTGACGAGGCAATCCAGCCAACGTGTATTCAGACCGAGGCACCAACTTTATTGGAACAGCAAATTAACTACGCAGGTTAAGCCAATTGTTAAATTCCGGAAATTATCAGCAGGTCATCTCCGCAGAAGCGGCAAACCGGAAGACGAATTGGCATTTTATTCCTCCTAGGGCCCCCCATTTTGGTGGGCTATGTGAGGCAGCTGTTAAATCTATCAATTTGCATTCATTTTGGAAACGATGGAAATCAGAGTACTTAACTACTCTGCAGCATCGCTACAAGTGGAATTCACCTGAAAATCCCGCTGTCCTGGATACCATAGTTATGGTGTTCGACGAAAACCTACCCCCTACCCAATGGGAGTTGGGCAAAATGATAGGCATGTTTCCGGGCAAAGATGGAGTTCCGAACCCGAATCGAATCCTTGAGAGAGATGTAAGAAAATTATGCCCATTACCCAATAAATGATTGTACCCAGACGTACCCATCCTGTCTCATCCCTACCTACCCTACATGACATGCCAGGTTCATGCTTTCCGTTCAATAACTATTTTATAATCATCGCAAGGGTTGCTCAATGGCGGGGAGGATGTTCATTCCGAACTAACATTCAACCCGGTCCGTCAAACTTTACCGATTCCGTTAACGTTAATCCCTTAGAGTTCATTTAGATAAGATTTAGGTGTGCGCCCTGACAGAGTTATTATGCAGTGGGGTTTTCAACAACTTTCCCCTTCCACAACCTTTTCCAGATTCCCTCGAGCTTCTCATCCACTTCCAGCTCTTGAAACAGTAGTACTTCCCGTAACAATTGTTTTGTATTTTACCAATTTACCGTATATACCAAATGAACCAATTTGTATATACAAAAGTATTCTTTTTATCCCGGTTCTGAACACATTCCACATAAATACAACTTATTTCTTCAAAAATTCGCTCTTATAGCTATGGTGCATGACTATGGTTTTTTTTTCTTTTTTTTTGGTTAGTTTATTTTTTATATCAGACCTTTGGGTTTATTAATTGGGAAATATTAAATTCTTTCGACCACAAGTATCGTTTGCACGTGTTTTACTTGATACCTTAATGAAACTACTTGAGACAACTAACCCACAAGTTCAGTTTTCCTTTAATTTACTAGAGGCCCGAGGGTGCAAAAATCAAACCATACCATGAAACAAGTATAGTTAGTCTCCAGTACTCTGCCGTGCTAAGATAAAGTCCCCTATCGACCATTTTGGTGTTTTTGGAGTTGGGCACATGGCTGCGTAGATCTCGACGTGGCTAGTCTTTTCTGCCAAGGTAGAATTTCCTATCTCCATTGGAAAGGTTCGCAAAAAGACTTTATCTTATCTCCTGTTTGATGATCTGGGCCCCCTTCCTCACTTGACTGCATTTTTCTCGACATGAAAAAAATGGAGATAGGTGGTTTTAACTTACTACGGCAGTACTCGACTCTAGTAAATTGGATATCTACTACTGGTGGTACTGATTCTGTAGAATTAATACTTTTGTATAATGATTTGCAGCTCCGAACGTAGATGTGGGAGCCGCAGAACAGCCGGGTGAGTATTCCCATTTATCTTACTGCCTACTATCTGTTAGCTAATTTATGAAGAAAAGTCTATTGTTCTCGGTCTGAAATTTGTAAAACTTGACACTTTCTGACAAAAAATTGTATACCGAAATCCATTCCAGACCATCCTGAATTCACTCCAAAAAGACACCAAAAATCATATGTGTATATATGTTATATCACCAATCATCATCATTATTGCTGATACTACTGAATCCAGCGCCCAAGCTTATAAATACTCCGCGCTCAGCTCCCACTAGTCAGTCTCTTCACGCCGTTATGTCCGTCACGTCGTTACTCTGTCCGATTTCCGATTGATTTCTCACAAGTGTTAACCGTAACTTTGACCGTTTCAATTGTTCAACTCGTGTGAATAAAAATAACATTTTTTAAAAACTAAGTTTTACCAGCTCCCAACTTAACTGGCGCAGTCGTCCGGACAGTCGTTAATTCTCCATCGAAAAGTGAATATTTTCGCGAGAACTGCCGTGCTTCGGTAGTTACGACATCGGTCCTACACCTCATCGGAAACAATCGATCAGAGTTTACGCGAATGCATATCGCGCTTGGGTACGTTGGCTGTTCAGATCTACGGGTGAAGAGAACTCCTTGGGATGACGGTTCCTCACCGTAGAATCAGGAGGACGACCTGCCTGTTGCCCCTCACCGTAAAATAGGAGGACAACCCGCCCTGTTGTCACTCATCGTATACCTAATTAAGAAGAATTACATTGAATTTTGAAACTACATTGAATTTTGAAATTACGAAACTACGAGTACATTGAATTTTTGAAACTACGTCGAATTTTTGAAACTCTTCGAAATTGAAAAAAGTAGTTTTGGGATTGGAGAAATCTCGTCAATCCACGCAAAATGAATCCACAAGACTTTGAGCAACCTCGTGATTGCCCCCACGATCTTGACAACATCGTTGAAAACCCGGAAGTAAACGATCTACCACCGACTCTATCCCCTAATGGCCTGCCCCCAGACACATCGAGAGGCAGATCACAATCTTTACCTACACCACACCCCGTACTCCAGGCACCTAGAACACACGTCATCCCCGTTTTCAAATCTGAATACGAAAAACTGATACCCCTTTTCATCGGAGAACCCTTAGCTTTAGGAAAATATTTAAAAGCATGCGATAAATTATACTTGAGGTTTTTTTATGATCAAGATCCAGAAAGCTTTCAAAATGATTTGCTATTAAGTTCGTTCACCACCAAATTACGAGTAGGATCAAAAGTGACGGACAAACTATGTTTAAATAGTATAGAAAATTACACCGACTTTTTTTTTTTTTTTTTGGCATCGGTTTTATTTCCTTTCAGCCATATTTTACATTGTAATTGTTATAAGTTACATACCAAAAGTGAATAAAATAATTGCTTCAGGCGCGAAAATTTATTGAACAAAAAATAAATACAATTCTTTATGGATCTTTTCACTTCCTTTTTCTATTATTGTTCTCATATTGAAAGGGTGATGTAGTTCTTCGCTTATGCTATTAAAAAATAATTGTCTTTCACCGTCCAACACTATACACTCCATTACGATATGCTCCAATGTTTCTTTTACTTGTCTTGCCCGTTGTCGAGTAGGTACTCGGATTTTCAACAGGTAGCTCCGTGTTATACAGTGGTTCGTTCGGATTCTCCCAATTGTCTTGTAATAGGCGCGTGTATTTGGCGTTTCGAGCTTATGCCAGGGTCTTGTAGAGATTTTTGGAAACCCGGCAACGAAATCTCGTCCTGATGGATAGTTCTCGAATTCTTCTTGCCATTCTCGGACTGCAGCTCGATGGAAATGGGCGTATAGATCTACGTAAGGGTACTTCGATTCATTTTCTTCTTGTTCTATGTGGATGGCTCGTCGCGCTGTTTCATCGGCCCACTCATTCCCCACTATACTTTGGTGCCCTCTAACCCACACAAATTGTACTAGCACACCTCTGTTTTTAAGCTCGGCTATACCTATTTCTAATTATGTCTGTATCCAGAATGCGTAGTTTTGAATTTGGACAGATACTCTTGATTTTCTTCAACGCGCTGAGACTGTCAGAGAATATTATGTATTTTGGCAAGACTTCTGGGCTACTTGCTATCCTCTCCACAGCCCTATTCAACCCATACAGTTCTGCTGCGTATACCAAATTTCTTAATTTTAGCACAACGCTAAATTTTGTAACCCCCCCCCCCCCCCCTCAAAATGTGTTGGTTTACGTTTCAAGATACGTGGATTCAGAAAATCGAACGAAGAAAAAACTTCGCCCAGTTAGCGTTGTGCCAAAATTAAGAAATTTGGTTAACTTTGGCACAACCCTAGGTCAAGGGGAAGGGGTTCAACAGTAATTTTGAAAATTTCATATCTCGAAAAATTTTAATGGAACGGTATAGTTTTTATAGTTCATATATAGATAGAGATTATTTTTTAGAATTTTCAAAGACCAACCGGAGGTTTGTACTATCGATAGTTTCAACACCCGTCTCTTTTCATATGTCTTACCAAATCTGGCCTCAGTTTGTATTGTCAATTGTCGTCTTTCATTAGTTTTTTAGTGAAGTGATTGCTGAATAAAAATATAAAAGTTCCTTGGTAACCAAAACGCCTTTTTTTCATTGACCTAGTTGGGCTAGATATTATTTTTGGAAAATGCCCATCTCCTCTTTAGGTGTCACGGCTGGTGCTATGTTGGACGTAGGTAAGTAACCTCCTTCCGATGTTGTCTGGATTCGATATTTCGATTCGATACTGTAAAACTTCATTCGATATCCCGATATTATCGAATTCTTGATATCGATACAAATATCGGAAGTATCGAAACAAATGTATCGATATTAGTTACTAATATCGGTAATATCGGAACGTCACTAGATGCGGGCTGCACCTAGCGCTCCCGACGGCCGATCCAAATGTTCACTGCCTTATCATATCAGTGAAACGTGTGGCTAATTTTTATTCTTCAATTTGTTCTGCTCCGTCTCGTACCTCTCGTAATACAATTTGTTAAAAACTGCTGTTCAACTTACCGTTTTGATACCTCGTCAAGTGAAGTCCGCCAACAGTTTCACTTCGATTCCTTTGGACAATCTACTTCGTCGTCGTACAATCTACTCCTTCGGGTACGTAGCAATTCTGGTACTTCATCATTCTTCTGGACATACCTCCTCAGTGCTCTACCAAAAAGTCTGCCGCCTCCCGATCTCGAACACCCTGGCCAGATAAGCCAAAACCATTTTTCCCCTTCAAAAACCATACCCACAAACCTCCACGTTTTCGCTCTAACCTCACTATCCCGTTCAATTCAGAGGCAATATTTATTTTCTTACAAGCCCAGTTACTTTAGTTTCTTTATTTCCGTTTATTTGTTAAGTACAGCAGTAGTGTACCTATCCGTAATTCATTTAATCTCACCTTGTCGGTAGCAAATATATTCCGGTGATCTCTGGTTCAGGGTTTTGAGTTCGGTGGCTTTTGCGACGACCCTATACGCATCCGAAGTCTGGGGTTTTTCATACTTGGAGGTGGTTGAGAGGGTACAGGTCCGGGCTTTCAAATCGGCATTCTATTTGGCTCGGAACACTCCTGATTACATGGTGCGACTTGAGTTTGGGCTGTCTCATACGAAGGTCCAGGTGGTGAATCGAGCGCTGGGGTGGTGGTTTAGGATCTGCCGGATGGAGGAGGGCCGTTTACCCCGGATCTGTTTCCTTCGTTTGCTGGACCTAGCGATGAGGGGCGTGCATGTAAGGTATAACTGGGCCACGTATCTGGGTAATTTTCTTGAGGAGGCTGGGTGCGCGGCTTTGTGGCTTTCGCAGGACTACGTCCGTTTAAGTGCCGGTCGTCGGGAAATAATGGACGGTTTCGCCAGAAGATGTTGGCTGCAGGATCAGAGTAGGGTGGCGGCATCCTCGTTTAGCCATTTGTACAGGTTTTGGGCTCCTACTGACGGTGCGCCGGCGGCCTACCTGAACCTCGACCTGGACTACCATTGCAAGAGACTGTTGTGCCAAATCAGACTGGCTGGTGCTCAGTGGTGTTCGGTGTACTCCGGGGGGCTGAAGGCATCTTTCGATGTAACGGCGGAGTGCCCTATATGTGCGGATGTGTGCGGGGCAGAGGATTCCCTCATTCATTTTCTGAGTGCTTGTCCTGGGACACGAAACGAGAGGCTGGCTAATGATTTCTTAGGCCAAACCAGCCACCCGAAGTCATCGATTTCATGATGAGTTCGACGGTCCAAACTACTTCCTTACCGTAGGGTAAGGTGCTGTACCTGGCGCCACTTTTTGGTTTATATTTTTTCCTGAACCTGTTTTTTGTCCGATTCCATTGTTTTTGGTTTGGATTCAACAAAAAACTTCTCAGTTACAACACCCCATTTTTAAAATACCTATTTGTATCTGCATCTTGCTTGATGCTGCAGCAATTTCCCCCAACCCTTCCAAACTGGCGCCAAGTACAAACATGCATGTACCTGGCGCCACCCATGGTTGTACCTAGCGGCACCTCTACAACTACATGTAATTTGAGGGGTTTTCGAATACCAACTAGCAAAATAATCAAGCATATACCTATTAGAAGAAAGCAAATTTATTTCATCACAATACAAATTACTCAAAAATATTCAGTTCTGACATTACAAAAATATTTATCATTGAAAATAATTCACTAGTAATAGCCTTAAAATCACGAAATGGAGAAAACAAAACCCTTTAAGCAACTTGAAATCGTTTAAAAATACGAATTTTTATCACAAAACGGAAATAAGTCGTATTCAACGGAGGAGCTAAAACATTCTCTCCAAAACTAGTAGACTAGACAGGTAACTTAGCTTTTCAGTTTTATCACTTGAAGTCCTCAAATTTCTTCCTTAAAAAACCCTATCTACTGAGATCAAAATCAAAATTTACCTACTTAACGTAGGAAAGCATAAAATTCGTAATTAAAAACACACATCACTCGTCCACAAGTTGATGCTGCTCAGGCTATTAATAACCTCTGCTACAGCCCTTTCTAGGTTTCCCTGGTCCAAAAGAAGCCGCTTAACGCCCACTTTACTTCGGGGCATCTGAAAATTAACAAAAGCAAACATTAAAAACTCAATCTTCCTCTTCTTTCAACAGGCCAGATCAATTCAACAAATTAAAATTAAAATCGCCAACATAACTAATGGCGAAGCCATCATCCCTTTCACCAAAATAAATGAAATTGAAATTCCACAGTGCTTGGTTAACGTAAATAACACCTTTGCCTATGTTCATGCTACAAACCCAGCTGAACATAGCGTAGATATTTCTCTGACTACCCCAATTATTGGGGAACAATTGTTCGTTCTCTACAGGTTCACCAATAATTGGGGTAGTCAGAGAAATATCTACGCTATTTCTCTTATATCACTTAAGTGACCCCTAATCACCAGAAACCCGAACTAGACCTTGGTAAACTAAGATTAGACCACTTGAACGATCTCGAAAAACAAGAAGTGACAAAACTGGTGAAGGAATTCCCAGATATATTCCAATCAGATGATCAACCTTTAACATTCACCAATCAGGTAAAACACCATATTAGGACTTCAGATGAGATACCCATCAACGTAAAACCTTATAGGTACCCTAGTATATACAAAACAGAAGTCAAATCCTAAGTCAACAAAATGCTCAGGCAGGGAATTATCCAACCCTCCAATTCCCCCTATAATGCCCCCTTGTGGGTCGTACCCAAAAAAATGGATGCTTCCGGAAAACCTAAGTTCCGCCTTGTGGTTGATTATCGAAAACTGAATGAGCGTACAATTCAGATAAATTCCCGTTATCCAACATTACGGACTTACTAGACAAACTGGGACGTTGCCAATATTTTTCCTTATTAGACTTAGCGAACTCATTCCACAAATTAGAACTAGACGAACCTTCAATACCGAAAACAGCGTTCTCCACTGAAAACGGTCATTATGAATTCCTTCGGATGCCGTTTGGGTTGAAGAATGCACCCCCAACATTCCAAAGGCTAATGAATAACGTGTTAAGAGGACTACAAAATGAGATATGCTTAATCTATATTGACTAGGGTCAGGCGGGGCAAGTGCGTACTCGTTTCTCATAAATCTGACTTTGTGATAATACCGTTTCCCACTAAATTCGAATTTAGACATGACTACAGTTTTATGACGTTCTCCAGACATCTGTGAATCGGAAAAGGTGAGGATGCATTGAATTTATGCTTTTTATTCTTTACGAAATGAGAATTACCCAAAGGTTTACGAACGACGCACTTACCCCGTGTTGTGGGGCAAGTGCGTAGGTGTAGTGGGGCAAGTGCGTTTTTCACCTTTCTACCCAAACTACCAGTAATATACATCAAGTAAAATGTTTATTTTACAACACAGATGGGCTAAAGTAGGCAGTGAGGTATAATTAATAAGCAGCATTTGCAAAAATAAGAAGAAACACCATAAAATAGATTATTTCTTGACTGGAACTCCCGAGTTTACTAAATGTTCAATGAACTCCTCCAACTGTTCTGAATCAGAGCGCTCGCAGATATGGGGATTCAGGGCTGGGTAGGGGGGACTTTGAATGCTGGAGTTCACCAAAATAAGACAGGTTTGAGGGTTGGGATAGATGTGAAGTTGAGGCTTGAGGTTGAGAAAGAGGTTCAGGTTGGGATCTGGTCTTCAAGACCTCGATCTTCTCGTCTTCGAAGGGTGAGGTTGAGGCTTGAACTTGAGGAAGAGGTTCAAGTTGGGATCTTGTCTTCAAGAGCTTGCTTTTCTTAGTTTCCAAGTGTGAGGTTGAGGCTTGAGATTGAGGATGACTTTCAGGCTGAGATCTGGGCTTCAAGACCTTGATCTTCTTACTTTTGTTAGCCCCCTGGTTCACAGGTTTGCGTACTCGGGGCCCTTTCATCTTCGGCTCCTCTTCTGCAGATTGTGTAGGAGGTGATTTTCGCTTGTTGGTGTCCTTCAGCCTTTCCTGAGCATCTTTCGTTGTCAAAACTTCAGCACCTCTTCCGATACGCTTTTTTGAAACCTTGGCGCTGCTGCTTTCCTCCTCCTTGGTTTTCTTCATGAGCGCCAAAACACACTCTTCGAATGACGAATCACTCGTTGACGGTCGCGATTCCGATGAAGATGATGGTTCTCCAGCGCATTGAAGGTTTGACTCTGCATTGGATGTCGATGGTGCTTTTTTCTAGCAGAGTGTTCAAAACTGGAAGGTGTGCTCCTGTGTATTCAAAGTTTGGCTCAGCATAGATAACAGTGGACGTCGAAGGTGGCACATCCTGAGGGTCCGCAATTGGTATGTACCCAACCCAGTATGTGCCTTGAGATTCGGGGCTGGGATCAGGCAGGGTATTGTCAGCTAGCTGCCCAGGGAGTGTGGGTGAAGCGTTCATGGCTTTCCAGCGTTTTAAAGAAGCCTCTGTCAGATTTCCGCTTGTATGTTCTTACCATTTTCCCTAAAAAGAAACACAAGCAACATGCAGCATGCAACATGGTAGGTAGGTTGGTACATTCAAGCAGTACGCAAGCAAAAGTGTAATTAAAGTTGATGCAGAGGTATTAATGGGACATTTAGGACCACCGAGCCCTTTTCTAAAAGATGTTTTACCAAGTACTTTAGCTACGAAGGCGGCTATTAATGCAATTCTAAGCAGAAGAGGCTACTATTCCAAATTTCTCCAAGAAAAAGCAAAAATGATGAAAGCACAATCTAAATTTCCTAAAGCGTGGGCATACTTTAGGTACATCCAGGTGAATTTCATGCCATTTTCAACGAAACGCACTAGCCCCGTGTTTGGAAACGCTCTTGCCCCACTGCCGGAAAAATAGGGGCAAGAGCGTTTAATTAATTACCGTGGCTATTTGTGACGTGGAGGTCACTCACAGGACCTGATGAGTTAAAGCCCACTACCCCCCGTACCTACCCCCCCGCGGCCCCTCTCCTTAAGAGAGACTGGAGAGAGCAATCAGTTAGTTACGATCGCCGCATCGAACAAGTTCCCTCCCGGCCCCGTATTTGAAGTATTCTACATATTTAATTGTATGAATAAACCCAGTTTTCCCCCCCTTACTTTTCGTCATCTTTGACTACACCCGATCATCCAGTACTAAAGGTACGTGAATCGTAATATCCGTAGTCACATTATCACATGGTAGCAGAGCGTGGTTACGATCCACGGACCTCTGGGTTATGGGCCCAGCACGCTTCCACTGCGCAACTCTGCGTAGACGTAGAAGCGTAAACAATGTGTTTCGTTGGAGTTGACTGTTAAGCCGAATTTGACAGCTGATGTTGAGTAAAACTAATGAAGACCATGAATTCACCATGACCGTTCAGTTACTTCTTTGCTAGAAGCTGTTCCTCGTGTCAGGCAATTCAGGGGCCAGTTGTTACTACCACGATGGCTTTCAATCTAGCCACAATTTTGAGCGTACTGTTCGTACTGTATGTTTCTCATTCTCTGTATGGAATATCGAAGCTCTTCGATGTGCCAGTTTGTGACCCTGGACAGCCATGCCTTGAGTATCATCTAAAACTCAATCCTGAATTGCAGCTTTTGGTTTATACGTCGTTGGACGGGCACGACCGAAATATGAATTATCTTGGCAGGATACGTGATTTCAATTTCACCGCAGAATTTGAAAAGACGTTGCGAATCCCACTTCCGCAACAAACTCAAAATAATGGAACACTATACATTCATGTGTATTTGTTACCACGAAGTGAAACAAAAACTAAATTGAACCAGTTGCGAACTGTCATACTAACTGGTATTGTATATCCACTCACCCATTACCAGGTCCCGACTGTATCTGTCTTCGATCTTCTTAAAGGCGAGAAAACGTCTGGTGATGCGCAACTTCCTGTAACCCACGTCAAAAAGGTTATTGGTATCAAAATGCTGACAGGAATTGATGAGCTGCCTAAGCATTTACTTCCTCCTGAGTTGCAAGGATTCGCAAGGGTGCGTGGAGAGTATAAGCTACTGCCTATCATGCATTATGATTCATTGAATGATCAACTCAACAATTTAGTTCCATGTGAAAATAAAACGACGATAGAAGTCACGCTTAAATATTCCGCAGTGGGATTTGGAAAATTCAGGTTTATGATTGTGGCTGAGATGGCTATTATGGCAGTTAAAGATTATGGTTTTAGCGAAAAAGACGCGGATCAGCTGAAAAGTATGTTCAGTGACGGAAATAAGATATACCTCCTGTGTGTCACAGTAGTTGTGGCAAGTCTCCATATCCTCTTCGAGATTTTGGCATTTAAGAATGACGTCCATTTCTGGAGAACAAGGACAACTCTTGCTGGCTTGTCCGGTAAAACTGTGATGTGGAGGGCGTTTAGTCAATTTGTGATATTGTTGTTCCTCCATGATGAAGGCGCTACTTTATTGATTACAGGCCCTTCAGGCACTTGGGACTAACAGTCACTACTTCTGTGCTTCATATTTTCTTGTATTTTCTAGGGTTTTTTCCCCCACTCTGCTCGTTCCACCACCGACCCAAGCATTTCCCTCCACAGAGTGCAATTCCTGCCTCAGGTAAAATTATTTTCTTATTATTTTCAACATATTTGTTTTATACCCCGTCAACCGCCTCCAATGCTGAAGGTTTTCCAGCACACTCGAACGAGCAGGGACGGTTTTTCCCTAGGGATAGGTATGTCCCTCAAAACAAAAACAATTTTAAAACTTGCAGCCCAAAATACCCTTCCGCCCTTTTTCAACGGAGGGGGAGTGTGACGTGGAGGTCACTCACAGGACCTGATGAGTTAAAGCCCACTACCCCCCGTACCTACCCCCCCGCGGCCCCTCTCCTTAAGAGAGACTGGAGAGAGCAATCAGTTAGTTACGATCGCCGCATCGAACAAGTTCCCTCCCGGCCCCGTATTTGAAGTATTCTACATATTTAATTGTATGAATAAACCCAGTTTTCCCCCCCTTACTTTTCGTCATCTTTGACTACACCCGATCATCCAGTACTAAAGGTACGTGAATCGTAATATCCGTAGTCACATTATCACATATTTTAGGAATTTTAAAGTTATCAAGCGCGCAGTACATGCAGAGACAGAAGGTAGACAGATTAAAAGAGGGATAAAACAGTTTTAAAACTAAAAATCATTGAAAAACTGGACGTGCCTCAAATTTGAACTCCGATATGAAGGGAAGCGTTCCACGAACTCGGTTGCAATGACGCGCATTGTTCGCTGAGGACGCCTCAATTTTTATCAGGTGTTCATAAACATATGTTCTATCAGTTGCTAAGAAATTTAATAGAATAGAGTGGCCTCATAACGAGAAAAAATGAAGAAACGGAAATCACAGCAGAAGGTGTAAAACCCAACCCCGAAAAAATAAACGCTGTTCTCAAGTTCCCACTCCCTAAAACTCGTAAAGAGATAAAACAATTCCTTGGACTTTTAGGCTACTACAGGAAATTTATACCAAACTTTGCCAACTTGACCAAACCATTAACTGTTTGCTTAACGAAGAACGCGTCCATAAAATTTAACGACCTTGAATACCAAGAATGTTTCAATCATTGTAAACAGCTTCTGACAAATTCCCCTATTTTGCAATACCCAGACTTCTCAAAAGAAATTAACGTAACGACAGATGCTAGCGATGTAGCATTAGGAGCAGTACTGAGTCAGTACAATGACAAAAGGTCTGATCTCCCGATCGCATACGCAAGCAGAACCCTAAACGAATCAGAAAAGAAACTTTCAACTATTGAAAAAGAGCTACTTGCAATCCTTTATGCCTTAAAAATATTCCGCCCCTACCTACTCGTATACGGACGCAAATTTGCTTTGTTCACAGATCACCGACCACTCCAATGGTTATTTAATTTGAAAGACTGTTCATCTAAACTATTCCGATGGCGCTTAAAGCTGAGCGATTACGATTTTGTAATTAAATATAAACCTGGCTCAACCAATCACGTTGCTGATGCCTTGTCCAGAATTGAATTAAATAATAATGACAGCCCCCAGCCCTCCACA
Source organism: Stenodema calcarata (assembly GCA_963920205.1). Classification (NCBI taxonomy): domain Eukaryota; kingdom Metazoa; phylum Arthropoda; class Insecta; order Hemiptera; family Miridae; genus Stenodema; species Stenodema calcarata. The sequence continues at coordinate 56,302,936 of OY986048.1, read as the reverse complement.
TCAAAATTAACCTCTGAACTCGATATTTTTAGTGACGAAGACGCTTTACGAGACCTAATGGATGAAGTCCATGGTGACGCAGAAATGCGTGACGTTATCAATGAAATCATGAACACCTATAGGCAAGCAACCGCTAAACCAGCTGACAGTCAGTCAATGGCTGTAAACGCCCCGAAGTCAGAAACAGACACTAAGGTCCATTCTAACGCTGAGGGAAACACCATCCTTACTCTCCCGATTAGGCAAAGTGTTGTAGATCATGGTTTGCGTCAAATCGTCCTAAAAAAAGTAACTGGAAACCCAAAACCCCCTAAAATAACGAAATTATTTGGAAACGAAACAAGAATCACCGCGGAACTGTCAAGATCCGATTTCAAATCCAACGTAATCAATTTAGTCAAGGAATACGTAAAACCACATGTTGAGTACTCCCTATATTTTCAAAATGATGAGCAAGGTGAACTCTATCAACGGTTCGCAGCCATCATGATGGAGGTTTTCAAAGAATCAGCGATCCGCATGACCAAATATTCTACGTTCACACTAGACGTCACTGATAAAGATCAAGTTGAGGAAATCATATCAAACTACCACATAGGCAAAACTAACCATCGCGAAATAACTGAAACATACGAGAAAATAAAAAGAATGTATTTTTGGCCTAACCAGAAAAAATCAATTCAAAATTTCATCAACCAATGCGAAACTTGCTCGCTTGCCAAATATGACCGCATACCAATCAAACCCAAGTTCAACACAACCCCAACTGCAACCAGACCATTTGAAATAGTACACATTGACAAACTGAAATTAGACGGTCATAAATTCTTAACTATTGTTGACGCATTTTCCAAATATGCTCAGGCCTATTCCTTAACCTCTAATACTAGCTTAGATGTGGCAAAGAACCTTTTAACATACTTTTCCCACCATGGAATCCCGAACAAAATTGTATCAGATAACGGAGCCGAATGTGATTCTTCACTGGTCAAAGAACTTCTGGCTCCCCATAAAGTAGAGATACACTTCATTTGCAGTCAAAACCCTAATAGTAACGGCATAATTGAGCGATTTCGCTCAACACTTATTGAACACATTAGACTATTCAACAATAGACAAGAGTTCTCATGCGACTCGCTGATCGTCAAAGTTCGTTATGCCGTGAGAGGCTATAATAATTCTATCCATTCCGTAACTCACGTTACCCCATTCGAAGTAGTATACGGCCACATTGAACAAGACCACCTGCTTGATTTGAATCTCGAACAAAGACTATTGAACGAATATACTTCAAAACACAAAGAACGGTTAGCGCTTCTATATTCTGAAATACATAATCGTCGTAGTCAAACGAAAGAACAAGTTATTGAACGTCTTAACGAACGCAGAGAAGATGTACCGGAACTCCCCTCCACTATCTTTGTTAAAAACAAACAAATCATGAGCAAGACGAAAAATAGATATAACAAAGAGAAAGTGCAGAATATTAACCCAGAAAGCAAGACCATTGAAATAATCCCCAGACACCACAACACTCAGAAAAAGGTCCATGTAGCGAACATTCGTCGACCCAAGAAAATAATGGGATTGGTTGGAATAAGTTCAGACAGTTCAGACGACCCCACCCCTATAACTACTCAAACTACTCAAAATAAACACCCTGGAAGTAACCATAATCATAACTTTCAGGTTGTTGATCATCGCTGTATCACGAGGCGCGGAAGTTAAGAATCTTGACAGAAGCTGAGGTGTTATTCCAATAGACATAGGACCAGCAAAATTAGAAGAAACAGAATATATTTTGACGCACTACTACGACCTATCAAGCTTCTACACAGAAGTGGACAACCTAAACTCTAACTATTCCCTCCTCGTAACTCATATTATCCTCTCTTTTGACGGGTGTTTCCGTGAAGTCTAACATTGAATATTTTCTGTTCTACTTGCGATTGGATGTGTTTGAAAAAGGAACAGTATTCGTCGACTTTGTCGTGAAGTCCCCGAGTTCGTAATATATTGAGTGAAGAAAAGCAAGCTATTGCTCTCGGTCTAAAATTTGTAAAACTCGACACTTTCTGACAAAAAATTGTATACCGAAATCCGTTCCAGACCATCCTGAATTCACTCCAAAAGAGTTCACTAAATTGCATATTTCCGCGAATTACCTATTTATGATCCCAGAAACCAATCAACTTTTAGCCGTACTCCCGCAGGAAGATCAGATTAGGATTAGTAGCAACAGTCAAGCTGAGACTCTAACCCTTAATGGCATTTATCTCATCAATCCAAATTCAGATTCCGTTTACTATCATGATAATTTAATCATAACCAGACGTTTAGGTTTATTAGTTGGGAAATATTCAAATCTTTCGACCACAACGCATTTACTAGAGGCCTGAGGGTGCAAAAATCAAACCATACCATGAAACAACTATAGTTAGTCTCCAGTACTCGACTCTAGTAAATTGGATTTCTACTACTGGTGGTACTGATTCTGTAGAATTAATACTTTTGTATAATGATTTGCAGCTCCGAACGTAGATGTGGGAGCCGCAGAACAGCCGGGTGAGTATTCCCATTTATCTTACTGGCTACTATCTGTTAGCTAATTTTTGAAGAAAAGCAAGCTATTGCTCTCGGTCTAAAATTTGTAAAACTCGACACTTTCTGACAAAAAATTGTATACCGAAATCCGTTCCAGACCATCCTGAATTCACTCCAAAAAGACACCAAAAATCATATGTGTATATATGTTATTCCATCATATACATATAAGTATATATATTATTATACATCATTCCAGACGATAAGTCTCGATAGGATTGAGATAAAAAGTTCAAATTTGCACAAACGAATCTGTCTCGGCAATCGAATGGCTAAGTCCGCACTTTGGAGATGAAGAAACGTGGTTGTTGTAGTATCGTCTACTAACTTGTGAATATAATATTAGAAATGAGCACGAATCATTTTACGGAACTTTTAGAAGTTAATATATTTCTAACGTTGTCTACCTAATACAGGTGATGAAAATGATTGTAATAACTAAAGTACTTTAACAAATAACTTTGTAGTGTTACTGAACCACTAATGATGCCACATCTTCTCCCCCTTTGGGAAGCTCTTCAATATTCGCCCTTCTCCTCATTTGATCTGCATGCTTCCTCCTTTCAATTCCTTCAACATCTACCAGATATGAGTGTAGTCCAGTTCTCTTTCTTATTAGTCCTGGAACGAATGATTTTCCATTAGTGTGGGGGTTCTGAACCCATACTGAGTCTCCCTCCTCAAACGAGCGGTCCTTTACTTTATAATCGTGGTTCTTCTTCTGTTTGACCAATGCTGTATCAACACTCGAATCCAAGCTAGGTCGCAGCAGATCCAGTCTTGAATTGATGCGTCGTCCATAAAATAGTTCTGCCGGTGACCGACCAGTGGTACGTTGAGGGGTAACTCGATAAGGATATAGGAACTGTTGGAGTCTCAGGTTGATGTTTGTCACACCACTCATCGCTTTCATTCGTTGTTTAAAAGTTTTCACCTCCCTTTCGGCTAAACCATTTGTTTTAGGGTGATATGGGGTTGACGTTATGTGCTTGACGTTATTTCCTTTACAAAACTCTCTGAAGTCCGAACTCGTAAATTGTGATCCATTGTCGCTCACTATGGTTCGTGGTAGTCCTGCTCTTCCAAAAAGTTCTCGCAATAAGTCAATAGTTTTGGAGGCTGTTATCTTCTCCATGGGAAATATTTCCAGCCACTTCGTAGTGGCGTCAACCACGATTAGCCAATACTTCTTTTGAAACGGCCCGCAGAAATCGATGTGCAGCCTGCTCCACGGTTCCTCTGGAACCGACCAAGAAAATAATGGGACTTCAGGATCCTTGGGTCGAGTCTCTTGACAGGTGAAACATGCGTGCACATGCGATTCAATGTCTTTGTCTAGATTTGGCCACCAAACATGTGTTCTAGCAACAGCTCTCATCCCTGTAATTCCTGGGTGCCCTTCATGAAGAATGTGTAGGACTGACGCTCTCAGGTTGGAAGGAATGACGAGTCGTCCTTGCCACATCAAGACCCCCTCCTCGTAAGACAGCTCCTGCCTCTTCTCAAAAAATGTGTGCAAAAATTTTGGAATCGCCTCCTTCTGGTTTGGCCACCCATGTTGTACAAACGTGATGATTCGACTCAAGTTTTCATCTTCCAATGAATTCCTCTTGAGTTTACTTGTGGTCAAGCAGATGTCGTCCAGTCTAATTTGAAGTAATTTAGCTCCAAAAGATAGATATTCCTTCTTTTTCGTGTTCAGATGAATTTGTAGAAGTCAACGGAAGTCTTGAAAAGGCATCGGCTGGGTTGTCTCTTCCTGGTAAATATTGGATTTCATAGTCAAATCCAGATAATATTATTGCCCACCTGGTTAATCTATTTGCAGCTAGTTTCGGTAGTTCATTCTTCTCTCCAAGCAAGTGAATAAGGGGTTTATGGTCAGTTCTTATGGTGAAATGTCTCCCGCATAGGTATTGTCTAAATTTGCTCAACCCAAAAATTATTCCCAGGGTTTCTTTATCTAAGGCCGAATATCCCTTTTCTGCTGCAGTCAGAGTTCTTGATGCGAAACTTATGGGTTTCTCAGTGTTATTTGTGAGCCGATGTGAAAGTACTGCTCCTACTCCTATATCGCATGCATCTGTTGTAAGAAAAAGTGGAAGTGAGGCGTCATAATGGGTCAAATAATCTGCTGACAGTAGTTTTTCTTTTACTAATTTCACAATGTTCGATTCCCTTGACGTCCATTGCCACTTTACCCCCTTGCACAAGAGTTCGTGTAGAGGGGCACAAATTGATTGCAAATTCGGTACAAACTTAGAATAGTAGTTGAAAGACCCTAACAGCGATCTCAGTTCCTTCACGTTCCTCGGATTAGGCATCTTAACTAATGCTTCTACGTGATCTTGGGTTGGCCTGATACCATTTCTATCTATGAGGTGACCAAGATAGACTATTTCTTCCTTGAACCACCTGCACTTTTCTTGTTGTGTTCTTAACCCAGCAAGTTTGAGCCGATGTAAAACTTGTTTCACCCGTGACAGATGTTCGTCTTTTGAAGCTGCTGTGATGATGATATCATCTAGGTAGTTTGCTACCCCTGGAATTCCAGCTAGTATCTGCTCAATAGTTCGTTGGAACAACCCAGGAGCAAATGATACCCCAAAGGGTAAGCGCTTATATGGGAAAAATCCCTTGTGAGTAGATATTACAAGGAACTTCCGCGACGTCTCATCTACTTCCATCTGCAAATATGCATCGCGGAGGTCTATGATTGAAAAGTGAGTCCCTCCATTGAGTTTCGCTACCAAATATTCAAAAGTTGGAATAGGATGGTGATCCGAGTGGATAAATTTATTGATTGTAACCTTGAAATCCCCACATAGTCGAATTTTGCCGTTACTTTTAACAGATATAACCAGTGGTAAGGCCCACTCAATTGGAGTGATTGTTGGGTCTACTGGTTCTAAAATATCAGAACTGACGAGCCTGTCAATTTCTTTTTCGACGGCCCCTTGTAATGCAAAAGGTACCCTTCTAGGACGAAAAATTTTCGGTTCAGCTGAGCTTTTCATGTGTATGATTGCTTTATGGTTCCTAATCGTACCTGTTCCATCCTTGAATACGTCAGAAAATTCCCGTTGTAACAGCTCTACAGTATTGTTATTCCATTTCTCCTCTTCCTCATTAGTCACTCCAGTCGCAACCTTCGCACCTCTAGGAAGGGGTAATTGGAATGCAAGAATCCAATTCATTCCAAAAAGAGGGACATCTGTAACTTTGGAAACGATAATGGGCAATGAAATCGTCTTGTTAAAAGCCTTTACCCTAACTGATGTTTCACCCAGGGTTTCTACTTTCAACCCTGTATAAGCTACGAGAGAAGACGCCTTCCTTAGTCTTGGTGATCCAATTGATCGCCAAACGTCTTCACTCATAACCGATTTTGATGCGCCAGAATCAAAAATTTTTTTTCTTTGGGCGATTCCAATGGTTTATTATCGAAGATAATAAACCAAAAGCATGTCAATTGGCACTCCATTTATTTGAACAGAAAGAAATGCCTCGCAACCCTTTTCGATTCGCCGAATAAGATCAACGTGGTCTTCATCAGAATCTGAATTTGCCTGCTCTTGGAGACGATGCGTACTTATTTTCTTCCTATGTATTTTTATTCTCCCGGTTTTTATGCACACTCGAGCAAAATGATTCAATTTATGGCAATATCGGCATTCTACTCCCGTTGCTGGACATGTGCTCCCTTCTTTATGCAGTGTCCCCACAATTAAAACAGTGCTTTCCCTCCTGTAAAACTACCGAAAGCTTAGAGGTCAGATCGCGTGATAAACTATGCTTGACTCTATGCGCTGTATTTTTTTCAAATTTACATGTTTGAATGTTCTCTTGCTGAACTTTTGCGTTCTCCAGCAACTGAGACAAAGATTCAATGTCATCAAACGAACTTTTGACAGAGGGGTATTTCCGAAGGATTTCTTGTTGCCAGCTAGATTCATTATTCCTAGTAATAGCTGATCACGCAACCGTTCCCTCAATGAAACTCCGAATTGGCACGTCGTTGCTTCGGCCCGTAGACGAGCTACATACTCTGTTACTGTTTCCGATTCAAACGTGTTCATTTGAGTGAATTTCAGTCTTTCACTCAAGGAAACATCTTTCCTACCAAAATCTTTTTTCAAAACCCCGATTAGATCGTGGTAATCGATGTTTTCCAACTCCTCAGGGTGGAAGAAATCCACTAGGACCCGAAATGGGTTTGAGCCTGTCTTAGCGATCAAATACCTTCGCATTTCGGTCTCATCTTCAACTTGACATGATCGGAGAGCTATGTTGAAACGAGAATACCAGTACTCCCATTCTTCGTTCTCGGGATTGAAACATTCTACGTTGAAATCTTTGAAAGCGAAAAGGCGGTTTACCTGCTCTGTATCCTCTTCTGTCCCGTCTGTTCTTTGTCTGGTTTTATTTCTTTTCCTCGTCGCCATACTGTAGTATCGTCTACTAACTTGTGGATATAATATTAGAAATAAGCACGGATCATTTTACGGAACTTTTAGAAGTGAATATAATTCTAACGTTGTCTACCTAATACAGGTGATGAAAATGATTGTAATAACTAAAGTACTTTAACAAATAACTTTGTAGTGTTACTGAACCACTAATGATGCCACAGTTGTTACATGAGATGTGCTTCACGGTTAATCGGCTCTAATCTGATAACGTGATGAGATATCAGAAATATGACTTCACCATTGTGTTCAGCGTTGAAAAATCTATAAACTGAGGTGTTACTCGGCAAATAAGGAGACACAATTCGTTATAAAACCAGTAAATACGGGGGCATACTAGATAAATACCAGTTATTTCTTCCTAACTTCGGTCTTATAGCTATGATGCATAACTATAGATCTTTTGTTAGTTTATTTCCATCAGACGGTTAGGTTTATTAGTTGGGAAATATTCAAATCTTTCGACCACTACGCATTTACTGAGGCCTGAGGATGCAAAAGTCAAACCATACCATGAAACAAGTATAGTTAGTCTACAGTACTCGACTTTAGTAAATTGGATTTCTACTACTGGTGGTACTGATTCTCTAGATTTAATACTTTTGTATAATGATTTGCAGCTCCGAACGTAGATGTGGGAGCCGCAGAACAACCGGGTGAGTATTCCCATTTATCTTACTGGCTACTATCTGTTAGCTAATTTTTTAAGAAAAGCAAGTTATTGTTTTCGGTGTAAAATTTGTAAAACTCGACACTTTCTGACAAAAAATTGTATACCTACCGGAATCCGTTCCAGACCATCCTGAATTCACTCCAAAAAGACACCAAAAATCATATGACATATATGACACATTGTGTATATATGTTATTCCATCATATACATATAAGTATATATATTATTATATGGATGCGTGGAATGACCAAATACTAGTCGTTGGTTGTGAAGGTCTTTATTACACGACGTTTCCGCCCAGGAACTGGGCCCTATTCATGTGGACATATGTTGAGCTAAAGTAAATGTCAGATAGGGGATTTGAACAGGGGATAGTACACAGTAACCTTTACTGTGTTACTGTGTACTATCCCCTGTTCAAATCCCCTATCTGACATTTACTTTAGCTCAACATATGTCCACATGAATAGGGCCCAGTTCCTGGGCGGAAACGTCGTGTAATAAAGACCTTCACAACCAACGACTAGTATTTGGTCATTCAACGCATCCATATACTTCCACTAGTCATCAGGATCATAACACTATATTATTATATATCATTCCAGACGATAACTCTCGATAGAATTGAGATAAAAAGTTCAAATTTGCACAAAAAAATCTGTCATGGCAATCGAATAGCAAAGTTCGCACTTTGAAGATGAAGAAACGTGGTTGTTACTTGAGATGTGCTTCACGGTTAATCGGCTCTAATCTGATCACTATGTGTTCAGCGTTGAAAAATCCATAAACTGAGGTGTTACTCGGCAAATAAGGAGACACAATTCGTTATATGACCAGTAAAAACGGGGGCATACTACATAAATGCCAGTTATTTCTTCCAAAATTTGCTCTTATAGCTAGATGCATAACTATAGATTTTTTTGTTAGTTTATTTTTATCAGAAGGTTAGGTTTATTAGTTGGGAAATATTCAAATCATTCGACCACAACGCATTTACTAGAGGCCTGAGGGTGCAAAAATCAAACCATACCATGAAACAAGTATAGTTAGTCTCCAGTACTCGACTTTAGTAAATTGGATTTCTACTACTGGTGGTACTGATTCTGTAGAATTAATACTTTTGTATAATGATTTGCAGCTCCGAACGTAGATGTGGGAGCCGCAGAACAACCGGGTGAGTATTCCCATTCATATTACTGGCTATTATCTGTTAGCTAATTTATGAAGAAAAGCAAGCTATTGTTCTCGGTCTAAAATTTGTAAAACTCGACACTTTCTGACAAAAAATTGTATACCGAAATCCGTTCCAGGCCATCCTGAATTCACTCCAAAAAGACACCAAGTATCATATGTGTATATATGTTATTCCATCATATACATATAAGTATATATATTATTATATATCATTCCATACGATAACTCTCGATAGAATTGAGATAAAAAGTTTAGAATTTGCACAAAAAAATCTGTCATGGCAATCGAATGGCTAAGTTCGCAATTTGAAGATGAAGAAACGGGGTAGTTGCTTGAGATGTGCTTCACGGTTAATCGGCTCTAATCTGATCACTATGTGTTCAGCGTTGAAAAATCCATAAACTGAGGTGTTACTCGGCAAATAAGGAGACAAAATTTGTTATAAGACCAGTAAAAACGGGGGCATACTACATAAATGCCACTTTTTCCAAAATTCGCTCTTATAGCTATGATGCATAATTATATGTTTTTTTGTTAGTTTATTTTCATCAGACGGTTAGGTTTATTAGTTGGGAAATATTCAAATCATTCGACAACAACGCATTTACTAGAGGCCTGAGGGTGCAAAAATCAAACCATACCATGGAACAAGTATAGTTAGTCTCCAGTACTCGACTCTAGTAAATTGGATTTCTACTACTGGTGGTACTGATTCTGTAGAATTAATACTTTTGTATAATGATTTGCAGCTCCGAACGTAGATGTGGGAGCCGCAGAACAGCCGGGTGAGTATTCCCATTTATCTTACTATCTGTTAGCTAATTTTTGAAGAAAAGCAAGCTACTGTTCTCGGTCTAAAATTTGTAAAACTCGACACTTTCTGACAAAAAATTGTATACCGAAATCCGTTCCAGACCATCCTGAATTCACTCCAAAAAAAAACACCAAAAATCATATGTGTGTATATGTTATTCCATCATATACATATAAGTATGTATACGAGTATTTCTATACTCGTATTATTATATATCATTTCAGACGATAACTCTCGATAGAATTGAGATAAAAAGTTCAAATTTGCACAAAAAAATCTGTCATGGCAATCGAATAGCTAAGTTCGCAATTTGAAGATGAAGAAACGTGGTTGTTACTTGAGATGTGCTTCACGGTTATTCGGCTCTAATCTGATCACTATTGTGTTCAGCGTGGAAAAATCCATAAACTGAGGTGTTACTCGGCAAATAAGGAGACAAAATTTGTTATAAGACCAGTAAAAACGGGGGCATACTACATAAATGCCAGTTATTTCTTCCAAAATTCGCTCTTATAGCTATGATGCATAATTATATATTTTTTTGTTAGTTTATTTTCATCAGACGGTTAGGTTTATTAGTTGGGAAATATTCAAATCATTCAACAACAACGCATTTACTAGAGGCCTGAGGGTGCAAAAATCAAACCGTACCATGAAACAAGTATAGTTAGTCTCCAGTACTCGACTCTAGTAAATTGGATTTCTACTACTGGTGGTACTGATTCTGTAGAATTAATACTTTTGTATAATGATTTGCAGCTCCGAACGTAGATGAGGGGGCCGCAGAACAGCCGGGTGAGTATTCCCATTTATCTTACTATCTGTTAGCTAATTTTTGAAGAAAAGCAAGCTACTGTTCTCGGTCTAAAATTTGTAAAACTCGACACTTTCTGACAAAAAATTGTATACCGAAATCCGTTCCAGACCATCCTGAATTCACTCCAAAAAAAACACCAAAAATCATATGTGTATATATGTTATTCCATCATATACATATAAGTATGTATACGAGTATTACTATACTCGTATTATTATATATCATTCCAGACGATAACTCTCGATAGAATTGAGATAAAAAGTTCAAATTTGCACAAAAAAATCTGTCATGGCAATCGAATAGCTAAGTTCGCAATTTGAAGATGAAGAAACGTGGTTGTTACTTGAGATGTGCTTCACGGTTATTCGGCTCTAATCTGATCACTATTGTGTTCAGCGTGGAAAAATCCATAAACTGAGGTGTTACTCGGCAAATAAGGAGACAAAATTTGTTATAAGACCAGTAAAAACGGGGGCATACTACATAAATGCCAGTTATTTCTTCCAAAATTCGCTCTTATAGCTATGATGCATAACTATAGATTTTTTTGTTAGTTTATTTTCATCAGACGGTTAGGTTTATTAGTTGGGAAATATTCAAATCATTCAACAACAACGCATTTACTAGAGGCCTGAGGGTGCAAAAATCAAACCGTACCATGAAACAAGTATAGTTAGTCTCCAGTACTCGACTCTAGTAAATTGGATTTCTACTACTGGTGGTACTGATTCTGTAGAATTAATACTTTTGTATAATGATTTGCAGCTCCGAACGTAGATGAGGGGGCCGCAGAACAGCCGGGTGAGTATTCCCATTTATCTTACTGGCTACTATCTGTTAGCTAATTTTTGAAGAAAAGCAAGCTATTGTTCTCAGTCTAAAATTTGTAAAACTCGACACATTCTGACAAAAAATTGTATACCGAAATCCGTTCCAGACCATCCTGAATTCACTCCAAAAAAAACACCAAAAATCATATGTGTATATATGTTATTCCATCATATACATATAAGTATGTATACGAGTATTTCTATACTCGTATTATTATATATCATTTCAGACGATAACTCTCGATAGAATTGAGATAAAAAGTTCAAATTTGCACAAAAAAATCTGTCATGGCAATCGAATAGCTAAGTTCGCACTTTGAAGATGAAGAAACGTGGTTGTTACTTGAGATGTGCTTCACGGTTATTCGGCTCTAATCTGATCACCATTGTGTTCAGCGTGGAAAAATCCATAAACTGAGGTGTTACTCGGCAAATAAGGAGACAAAATTTGTTATAAGACCAGTAAAAACGGGGGCATACTACATAAATGCCAGTTATTTCTTCCAAAATTCGCTCTTATAGCTATGATGCATAATTATATATTTTTTTGTTAGTTTATTTTCATCAGACGGTTAGGTTTATTAGTTGGGAAATATTCAAATCATTCAACAACAACGCATTTACTAGAGGCCTGAGGGTGCAAAAATCAAACCATACCATGAAACAAGTATAGTTAGTCTCCAGTACTCGACTTTAGTCAATTGGATTTCTACTACTGGTGGTACTGATTCTGTAGAATTAATACTTTTGTATAATGATTTGCAGCTCCGAACGTAGATGTGGGAGCTGCAGAACAGCCGGGTGAGTATTCCCATTTATCTTACTGGCTACTATCTGTTAGCTAATTTTTGAAGAAAAGCAAGCTATTGTTCTTGGTCTAAAATTTGTAAAACTCGACACTTTCTGACAAACAATTGTATACCGAAATCCGTTCCAGACAAAATTTGTTATAAGACCAGTAAAAACGGGGGGATACTACATAAATGCCAGTTATTTCTTCCAAAATTCGCTCTTATAGCTATGATGCATAATTATAGATTTTTTTTGTTAGTTTATTTTCATAAGACTTCATTAGTTGAGAAATATTCAAATCATTCGACAACAACGCATTCACTAGAGGCCTGAGGGTGCAAAAATCAAACCATACCATGAAACAAGTATAGTTAGTCTCCAGTACTCGACTCTAGTAAATTGGATTTCTACTACTGGTGGTACTGATTCTGTAGAATTAATAATGTTGTATAATGATTTGCAGCTCCGAACGTAGTCGTGGGGGCCGTAGAACAGCCGGGTGAGTATTCCCATTTATCTTACTGGCTACTATCTGTTAGCTATATAACCGCATATATAAAACTCGATCGCCAACTGTATATACACAGACGGGTTCAAAATGGTTGAAAACGTAGGCTGTGCTTTTTACTCCCCGAGTGATGGAGTAAGATCGAAATATAGGCTACCGCAAGAAGCGTCAAATTCTGCTCGTACATAACATTCCACATAAATACCAGTTATTTATTCGAAAATTCGCTCTTAAAGCTATGCTGCATGACTGTGTATTGTTTTTCTTGTTTTATTTTTCATATCAGACCTTCGCGTTTATCATTGGGACATATTCAAATCTTTCGACAACAACGAATTTAGTAGAGGCCTGAGGGTCCAAAAATAAAACTAAACCATGAAACAATTTCGACTGTTGTATAATGATTTGCAGGAGCGGACCATTGGCACCTTGTGCCGCTGGAGCTAAGACACCTTTTAGGGGAAGAAGAGGAGATTCCGATAGTAGAGCCGGGTGAGTATTCCCATTCATGTTACTGGCTACTATCTGTTAGCTAATTTTTGAAGAAAAGCAAGCTATTGTTCTCGGCGTAAAATTTGTAAAACTCGACACTTTCTGTCAAAAAATTCTATATTAAAATCCGTTCCAGACCTTCCTGAATTCACTGCAAAAAGACACCAAAAATCATATGTGTATATATGTTATTCCATCATAAACATATAAGTATGTATATTATTATATATCATTCCAGACGATAACTCTCGATAGAATTGAGATAAAAAGTTCAAATTTGCACAAAAAAATCTGTCATGGCAATCGAATGGCTAAGTTCGCACTTTGAAGATGAAGAAACGTGGTTGTTACTTGAGATGTGCTTCACGGTTAATCGGCTCTAATCTGATCACTGTTGTGTTCAGCGTTGAAAAATCCATAAACTGAGGTGTTACTTGTCAAATAAGGAGACAAAATATGTTATAAGACCAGTAAAAACGGGGGCATACTACATAAATGCCAGTTATTTCTTCCAAAATTCGCTCTTATAGCTATGATGCATAATTATAGATTTTTTTTGTTAGTTTATTTTCATCAGACGGTTAGGTTTATTAGTTGAGAAATATTCAAATCATTCGACAACAACGCATTTACTAGAGGCCTGTAAACTCGACTTTAGTACATTGGATTTCTACTACTGGTGGTACTGATTCTGTAGAATTAATACTTTTGTATAATGATTTGCAGCTCCGAACGTAGATGTGGGAGCCGCAGAACAGCCGGGTGAGTGTTCCCATTCATGTTACTGGCTACTATCTGTTGACTAATTTTTGAAGAAAAGCAAGCTATTGCTCTCGGTCTAAAATTTGTAAAACTCGACACTTTCTGACTAGAAATTCTATACCAAAATCCGTTCCAGACCATCCTGAATTCACTCCAAAAAGACACCACAAATCATATGTGTATACAGGGTGTCCCACGTGAGGGCGAATTCTACAACTAATTTGTGACTAACAATATCTCATCACTCATATTTTTTACTCCACTTAAAACCAGTGTTGCAAGACAACTTGCCTCAAAATTCCCTACGGATCGTTTCCAAAATCCCTACTTTTCCCTACAAATTCCCTACCGTGTTGAAAAAATTCCCTACGCGTAAAATTTCGATTGCATAAACTATAAAAGAACAAAAGAAGATCACTTCCCTCCTAGTCATCTACAAAACGACAATATCACTGCATTCACTGCTGCTGGTTTGGTTTGAGGATTGAAATAACCATTGAACCACTGAGTTGCACAATGTAATTTTTATTGCTGTCTCAATAATAGTTAGATTAGGTCCAGTCATTTTTTTTTTTTCAGGACAAGAATTGTTAGGTACTTGAGAAATATCACTGAGATAATGGTAGCATAACTGGCGCATGAATGGTAGCATTGGTTACATTAGCCTTGGAATACCTATTTAAAAAAATCTTAATGTCGACGACCAGGAATGACTACGAGGAGAAAATATAATTAAAATGGTAAAACAGTAATAGTAAAACAAGTAACAGAAAAATTTGGGATTGAAAATAGAAAGAAGAGCAGTAAAATCTTAGGTTAATCTCAAGAGGTTATCAAAAATAAATCAAAAACTATTCATCAAAGAGACCTTCAAAAACCAATCAAATCGTCTTTGTCACTATTGAGGGATTGCTCGCTTCTATCAGTTCACCACCACTGCACTTGCAACACTAAGTAGACATCATTACCGAGGCATATCATGAGCATACTTAATACAGTGAGGAGTAAGATTTCCCCTAAACTTTCCATTAAACGAATCACTTTTCTTCGCCACTGCGTGAATGATTATCTTTCCCCTGAATGGTTTCGTCAGACTCAAAGGAACCAAATAACAATTCTTCGAGCATTTTTTCACTTGGACAACCAAAAAACAAAGTCCCAAAACTCGCGATACGACAAAATTACAGCTCATCAAAGGTTGGTAGAATTTTTACAGGGACTTTATTAATGGAGGTTTGATTTTACAAGAGAGGATTGTGAATCAGACTCCTTGTAAAACTACTGGTATTACAAGAGTATTCACTATTATTTCGGCCCTAGTAAAATTTTATTGTGAAAAAGAATTTACAAGTTATCAGCGCATTTACTCGTAATAATAGTTACTAGGTAAAACATTGTGAAACAGGTCCCTGGTTATTGTTTCCCTGAACTATTTTGATAGTGCGATCCATAAGGGAGTCGTACGATGGAGACCCAATGAAGACATCGGGTTATGCCATCTTAGATTGAGCCAAGTGGTTTTTTGTCGTCTCCTGCAAAATTTCAGGAAATGGACGTACACGGTTTTGCAGGTCGATACGTTACTTCAGTTCGACTCTGGCTGTTCATTACCACTACTCGTTTTGTTTCTGAATTATTCCGGTAGATACCTAAAAATATTCGTGTCTTTCTTTTTTAATTAATCCTCAACTCCAGTTTTAATGGACGTTTTTCTTTCTAGATCCAGCCAATGAAGACGACCCTGCGGACGGCGAACCTGCTGATAACATCATGGTCAACGGCTGGGATTAATGGCCGTCTTTTTGATTGAAACCATTTATTAGTTTTAAAATCTTTTCATTACTTTCTTCTCCATGTTTCTTGATGAATCTCACAAACTGAATAAAATGTTTCACTGCTGATATTCAGTTTTTCTGCTGAGGCTGTACACTAGGGTGGCAATAGGCCAAAAAGTTGCTCGCCAAGTTTGAACTCTCAACCCCCGAAATGGTGCGGTTGGGCTAGAAAATGAGTCTGGCGATGTTTTAGGTCGATCGGAAAAGTAGAAATGGCGTCTCATCGTCTCATCCTTCTCATATATTGAAAATTTGACTTCTCCGTCAGTCAATTTCCTGCCTGCATATGCATATAACAGATAGGTCTATGTTTGTGAGTGGCTTCGTCTTCCTGCGTCAACACATAGGAAATTGCTATTCCTGCTAGCGTCTGACCATAATATTATGCTGAAAGTCCCGAAGAGAGAAAATAGGTGGATTTGTTAGTTTATATATTGGATGTTGATACGCTGACTCGCATTCAGTTGTCCATTTGAATGGAATATTCTTCTTTCGAAGATTATTTGTATTAGCATAATTTTCGATAAAAGCTTGGAAAAAACCTGTTGCACCCAAAAATTGAGATATGCCCTTCGCAGAAGTTGGGCGTTAAAATTTGAATGCGTTCCTCATCAATGCGAACTGAACCATTAGAGATAACATGGGGATCGGGAGATAAGATGTTTGCTCTTTGCAGATGATGTAGTGATAGTAGCATCGACTGTGGTTGCATTGCAGCGCATGATTAACCGCCTCTGGGAATATTGTAGCACGTGGAGACTGGAACTCAATTTAAAGAAGTCAAAAATCATGGTGTTCCGTAACGGTGGGAAGCCTAGTTGTAAGGAGCGCTGGACGTATGGCGGTCAGCAATTGGAGGTAGTGAACCGGTTTAAATATTTAGGATTAACGCTCACGCCAACGTTATCTATCCACCCGCACATTGAGGGTAAGGTTGCGGCAGCAAAAACTGCAATAATGAGCTTGTGGAAACCATATTTGTCACAGCAAAGAATTATGTGGGGCGATAAAGTTAAAGTTTTCGATGCAGCTGTGAGATCGATCCTAACATATGGAGCTCAGGTCTGGGGCTTTGTAAATAGTGATAAGGTCGAGTCGGTGCTGCGTTTCTTTGTTAAATCTGTGTTTGGGTTACCAATGTCCACGCCTAATTATATGTTGTACATAGAAACTAAAATTAGTCCTATATTCTTGTACACGTTGAGATTACACCTACAATATATCTTGAAAGTATTGAAGCTACCAGAGCAACGACTCCCAAATTTTTTGGCTAAAAGGTGTTTGGAACAAAATGTGTTTTTTGCAAGAGAATGGAATGAGCTCTCGGCCAAGTATGGAATTACGTTGCATAGAAGTGGTGACGTGCGTGATCTGAAGGCCCAGATTGAAGAGTCCCTAAAAACAATATCGGAATGCATGTGGGCGGATGTTGAAAGAAGTGCTTCCCTTTCAGAGCATCATCTCCAGTATCTGGAACTGAGGAGGAACTCGAAAGAAATCGTTTCAGTTCTACAGTGCAAGCGGTTTACCGAGGCGAGATGGCTGTTTAAATTGCGGGGCGATCTTTTGGCACTGAGGTATCGTCCATTTGGTGACAGGATTCAGACGTGCCCATTGTGTAGTTCTGTCGAGACGGAAAACGCGTTCCATTTTGTGGGCACATGTTCAGCCTACATGACAGTCAGGCAAAGATTTTTAGGCCAAAGAGAAATTGCGCAACCAGAGTATTTGAATATGTTAAGAAACTGTGATATTAGAATAGTTAATTTTTGTAGGGTAGCTTGGCAGCTTAGAGTAGAGGCTATGAAAGAATATGGACTTTGGGAAAATATTTTATAACTAGCGTAATATGCTATATATTATGATAATATTATGTGAATATTTGTTTACTGGTTGGAAGGATGGATTGTGAAGCGAACTCTATCAGACGGTCTTCGGACCATGATTTATGCATGACTCCTCGACTTCATATTGTATTAGAACTTTTGTTATATATATAATAAAGCATGCTTTCTCTCTCTCTCTCTCTCCCATTAGAGATAACATGCCCCAAAACTTTTACTGATGTACATGCGAATTGTATTTTCTTAGAGCTTACAGTTAAATTTGCCTTCAGCAATACTGCAGTTACATGTTCATAATGCTGTTCAATATCAAGAGAAAATATTAGTACATCGTCTATAAACCAAATTACAGATATACCATGATATAGGCCTAATATGTTGTGCATTAATTCGGAGAGGATATTCCCCTCAGTAGCAAGACCAAAAGAAGTACGGGTAAAACAGAAGTTGGCGAATGGGGTAACAGAACTGACTAAATGTTGAGATTCTTCAGAAATTGGGATTTTATGATAAGCTTGGTTCATGTCGAGTAAAGTAAAAAATTTAGCATGCTTTATATATGATAGTAAACTTGGTATGGTAGGTATAAGATATGGAAAATAATGCAAATGGCGATTCAAGTGGCGAAAATCACAGACCAAACGGAAACGTGGTGGATCGTCAGGGTTCTGACGAGCCTTGGGAACAAGAAAACACGATGCTGTTGGTTGTCCACGAAATGGTTTTATGATCCCCTGTTGTAATAGATTATCAATTTCCTGTTTCATTATCGGCAATAAGCTTGGATTTACATGGTAAGCGCATTTGGCAACGGGTGGTTTGATAGAGGGGTCTTGCAATTGCACGTGGTATGTTACCAAATCAGTACAACCTGGAGTATCGGTAATAACATGTTTAAAGTCATTTGTCGAGAAGCACCTGGCGGTGGTTACAGGAAGAGATGCACCCTCCTGTATGACGTGCATCGACTGTTTTGAAGAATCTGGGAAACGATATTCGAGAATACGTGGGTTCAAGGGTACAATTTTGTTAAGATAATGTGTAAAAGATAATGTACCCTGCGAAATATTATAAACAATAAACCTTTTTAAAGTACCTGCTTTTACGACTTGGTTTGTCCATTTTCACACGTTTCTTGGCCCCACGATGTCCTGGCTTTTGTTACCCCACTCTTAGGTATACTCTTTCATCCGTATATATACCTATAGGTAACTTTAAGCTAGGTAGTTAAGTTGTAACTTCTGTGCCCTGGAGGAAAGAACTTCCCTGTTGGAGTCTAACTCCATTTTAGAAACTGTAAGTCACAAATTATTGTACATCCCACACACCATTTCAATTTATCTGTTTAGCTATCTATCAATCTATCTGTTTAGCTAACGTAATTTGTTTAACCAAATTGTTTAAAAAAAAAACTACGTTCAACTAAATTATTACTGTAACTAAATATAACTAAATACCTTCAAAAACTATAACTAATGGTAATTAAATAACTACAACAACTTTCTCACGATAGAACTGTAATCAATATTATGAAACTGTTTTTAGGCCCTGAAGATGAAGAAATATATTCTTCGAAACGTTGGCACATAACTCAATTTTCATTTGACCGACCCTCGACATCCCTCAACATCATTATAAACAATTCCTGCTCTAGTCAGAAATTGGTCGTTATTATGGGAATATGGTATGGGAGAAATGCTGTGACAAATCGATGAAGGTTGACAATTCTGATTAGGAGTAGGTTGTTGTTTGCCACGTTTAAACGGCGGTGCATATGCCGCTGCGTTTGCCGTCGGTAGAAGAAGCATCGGAGAGAGAAGAGGTCGCCGCGTGAGCGACCCGTCGCACAGTGGGGAAAACTTGGAAAAAACCTAAAATTTCAATATTTTTTTTAAATGGCCATTTCTAACTTTTAATGTAGGTTACATCCCATAGTTTCTTCCTGTAAAAGCGTTTTTCAAAATACGAATTCGTAAGGCAATAGAAACAGCTCCAAATGTAGTATCAACCGGAGTTGCCGATTACACAACGTTTTCCGTATGGAAATGATCTTTGGAGATATTGATGTCTGAATTTTTTGTCAAGTTTTTTAATGGCTTCTATCCATCAGGGGACCTCTAAAGTTGAACTTTATACTTGTAAACAATTTAAAAATAATTCCAAACTTGAGTACTTAAATTATATTGGTATGTTTCAATACACCGATGTCATTTTTTTATTGACATAGAGTTTTGGATACTAGCTCCACTTGCCTCCAAGCTATCTCTTACAGGAGTATTTCGTTGGTAACTTGAGGTGAAATTTCCCATAAAAATCGCCACCGTATATCACCGTTTGCGACCGTAGTTGACCATTTTGTCAAAACAATCGCCCGAGCCGATAAACGGTTTGTTGTTGTTGTGTCTGGCCCCTTGTAAAATTTAATTATAACTTTGTTTACTTGATTTCTTGATAACTATGACTTTCCTTTTCAAAGGTGAAACAGCTTGAGAGCTATTTAGTTAGTATAATTCGTGATTACATTACACTTGTGGATGTGGTAAAACAAGGAACTGGAACTACGGAAAGTGGTAACACGTCCAGATGGTTTTTCCAAAATTTGTCCCTTACTTCTGAAATTACAAATATCGATCAAAATTTAATAGAACGGTTGGCGACTATTTTAGAGGTAATTTGTAGTAATTGCAATTACGCCGACAAATTTCACCGGTACGCCCGTGAAACTGCCCGCATGGCTGTTGCTCTCTGCCCTTGGTAGGTACTACTTGCCTGCGACGTTCATAAAATCCTATGATTTTGAAAACTCCGTTTTGCCGATAGGGTCTTTATCGGGGGAAGCTCAAGAGAGCCGAAATAAAGATTATTGATTTTCAGAGCGCCCTAAAGCAGAAAATCATCGCGAACTGCAACCAACGAATATGTTTTTAATTTATTTTAGCGAATTTTTGAAGGAAATGTAGCCATTTTTTAATTTCATCTGAAGAAGAACATTCCACTTAGTGATGAAGCAAAACTATTTCTGAGATAACTCTATTATTTTCTTATTCAAAATATTGAAATAAATACTTTAATTTTTTTAAGAATGTAAATAAAATGGCTTCGAAGATTCGAAAATGACTAGTGGTTAAATAATTATATACTTTGATTTTCGTAGTTTGGTCGTTTCATTTCTTTATATATTCGTTTTTCATTGTGATAATGAATAAAATTTCTGCATTTTTTAATTTATAGTTTTATTTATTTTTTCATGCATCAAATGTGATTTTTTTTTCAATTTGACAACAAACGTAATTTGAAACATGAGCTGGACGCCCTATAACTCCAAGAAAAGCATAATTAAAAGAGTTTCAACCTTTTGACTAAATATATTAAAAACTATCTCAAGCTTGTACGAAAAATGTGGTTTACATCAGATGGTTTCTTACGTTTATTGGCCAAAACTCAGGGAAGGCTTGATTTGCGACCCAATGTTCATAGGACCTTTTTTATTCAGCATAGAATTTCCTATAAGAAGCATTTATCAGCGATAGTTGTTCCCAAAATAATGTTTTTTTTTTTGCCCCACTGTGCGTTGCTCCGCGGGTGCTGGTACCGTTCGTTGGCTTGTTTGAGTAAAGTTATTCGTTTCCATTATTTGTATACTATGTTGATCAGAATTATTATATCTACTGGTCTTATAAGGAGATCGATTAAAAGATGATGTTGATTGGTTATGAGATGAATTATAGATATAATATATCTATAATTCATCTAATAACCAATCAACATCATCTTATTATATTGAAACAACATCAACATATTATGCTGAAACTAGGTCTGAACGACAGGTAAAGTTTTGTTCTGGCGCTGTATGCGATGTATAAATTTCAAACTTAGGTTTATCATGATTGATGGAGAAAAAAAGATCCTGCTTCATACGAGCTAATAAGGTATTAAAGTTCAAATCACCTTCCCATTTGGGCAACATATGCTGTAAATATACGTATTTATTATCGAGAGAAAGCCTGTAAGTTATGTTAGAAATATGGGTTGGACTGACAAGTTGTCAGTGACAACATGAATCTTATGTAAATTTACCAAAAATACATCACTTGCGAACCATTGTTCGGATAAAAGGCTGGTAAATTCATGATTGACTGTTCCAAGTATTTGAGTGTGGTCGTTGTTGATTCAGGATTAATAACATTGAGCTTTATCTCGCCCATTGCACGAGCCATCGAAACAGCTAATTCGAACTCAAGGGGTCGAATCTTCTACGACGCTATAATACGGATGAATCTCGAAGTATTCAACCCAATAGAACCAACTCACTATCCAATAAACAGACACCATTCACCCGACATCCTTGATTTCTTCCTAGGGAAAAACGTATCGGCATTATCACCCTCAATACAGGTTATACATGCTATGTCATCTGAACACTATCCAGTTATATTAAAACTGTATGGAACGATCCCATACAACCTGAGAAACACCTTGATAAACCATCCATTCGACTGGGAGCTGTATGCTAAAATCCTAGACGGGTTAACAGATCTCGCTATACCACTAAAAACACCAAGGGACATAGACGTAGCAGAAAGCCGTCTAACACATAGTATTCACTATGCCGCAAGCTCTTTACATACACACCCATACACATCCAACAACTACTCGCAGTCAAGCACAACGCACGTAAGTTATGGGAAAGAACCAAGTACCAGCCTGCACAAAAGAGCTTACAACCGCGACACACTTGAACTGAAAAACAGCATTGGCATACAAAAACAAGGAAGAAAAGAGGAGCGAACTAGCACTTCTAAAATTTAGAAGTACTAGTTCGCTCCTCTTTTCTATTTCCTAGTATTTAATACTAGGGACGGATCACTATGGCACAAGACGAAGATACTGACAAAACAACCTACTAACACACGTCCACTGAAGCACGGAAATCAATGGTTGTTCACTCACCACGAAAAAAGCACTACTCTCAGAACAGCTAGTTGCACAGTTCGCGCGAAATCCGAGCCATCTACCAGATTTCCACAACTATATCAAAGAAGTGGTCACTGAACCTCTAGCACTTAGTCTCTTCAAGGACTATTTCACTCCGAATCAAGTGAAAAATGCCATAACACCTACCAAAAAATCTTCAGGTCCCGACAGTATCACTCAACCACTCCTAAAAATTTTCCTTTAAAAACTCTAGTCCTACTAACCCAGATTTACAACGCCATACTCCGAACTACGTACTTCCCTACTTGCTGGTGTTATGAACACAGTAATTTTATATAATATATAAAATTAATAATATTTACTAAACTTGTATTAAAATAATTATATTGTTAAATACTAAAACTAGATCAACACTACACATATTTACTAAGATATGTATGGCACTGTCTCTGGTGTAATTGCCGCTAAATGTGGTCTCTGTCGCCATTGTCATAAAAACTATCGTCAAGTCGTTTGCCCTACTGATTCAGTCATCATTATTATATTCATCTTTCGTTCAATTTTATTTTATTTATTTCATCACCCAACCCACGTAAAACAGCTGGAAACATGCGGAAATTATAATGATACCAAAACCGCAGAAACCCAAAAACAATCCCTCCAGCTATCGACCCAAAAGTCTCCGCTCTATATTTTCCAAAATGTTCGAGAGACTCGTGCTACCTAAACTTCTTCCGTTTCTTGCACCAGTCATACCTGATTTCCAGTTCGGATTCCGGCCCTCCCACTCATACCAACAACAACTGCACAGAGTGGTAGAAGAAATCCCCCCAAAAACAACTCCGTTGTAAAAACTGGCCCGCCAAAAAATCTCAGCCGCAAAAAGGAATGATATCCATTTTGCCCGCCAGCCACATATATAGGATGCTCGGTGCTTCGCACCTCGCTGTTGAGTGTGCATATAGAAACCTGATCCTCCTACCCCTAACCTCCACCGTCAATGTTTTCCTGTTCCCTGCCTCCTTCCCACAACCCCCTCTCACACTTAGTCACCCTCGGTTTCACCTAATATGTTTCCTCTGTTACACCAGCAGGGAGCTTTACGCTTCTTTCAATGCTGTTGGCGGGAGCTTTTTGCCACATAAACAAGCCTGAATTAAAGCATTACTATATTATAAGTATTACTGGTGGTCACGAGTAATCAGTAGTGGTACACCTATAATGAAGTAGTTATGACCATTTGAAATTCCTAAAAATTACTATTTCCCCCCTAATTGGGGGGGGAAATGGGGGGAGGGAGAAAAAATGGTCAAAAGGCACTCCCTTGGAGCATAAGGAACGTGTGTACAAAATTTCAGCTCGATCCGATTTGTCTGCTGGGCTGTAGCCCCGTCAATGAACAACAACGAGAAGAAGAAGAAGAACACGAAAAACGTGAAAAATAGTGGTTTTAAAATTGTTATACCCCCGACACCTGATGTTCCCAAGAGCTGAAACTTGTTTTACGTCCTCACGTGCCCCTGGAGAGTTGGTGTACAAAAAATCAACTCTCGAGACACTCAGGGGACCGAGCTATGGTAGGGTGAAAACCCCAACTTGTTCCGTCGCGTAATCAGTGTCTCAGTCGCTTCGGTTTTCAGGGCTTCGGTTTTCTTGGCGGGCAGGACGCTCCCGCGTCCCTAGATTCTTAACACCTACGAGAATCAAGAAGTATGCCAAGCCATATGGCTGGACTCAGAACAAGCTTTGGATAAGGTTTGGCACCCTGGCTTACTCTTCAAGCTGAATCCATTACTAACTTTCCGGCCCTCCCACTCATACCAACAACAACTGCACAGAGTGGTAGAAGAAATTCTTAACACCTACGAGAATCAAGAAGTATGCCAAGCCATATGGCTGGACACAGAACAAGCTTTCGATAAGGTTTGGCACCCTGGCTTACTCTTCAAGCTGAATCCATTACTAACTGATACACACTTCCACATAATCCAATCCTTCGTCACTAATAGATCTTTTCACGTCAAGTGTGATTATGCATCATCCCAAAAAGAGATCAATTAAATATCAAATTCAAAAAAATGTACTGGCTGCTCGGCAGGTACTCTGAACTATCCCTACACAACAAATTACTTATCTACAAGCAAATTTTAAGGCCTGCTTGGACGTATGGCATCCAGCTCTGGGGCTGCACGAAAAAGACAAACATCAAGATCATACAAACACTTCAGAACAAGGCACTAAGGAGTATTGTAAACGCTCCCTGGTACATACGAAATGATGACCTCCACCGGGACCTCAAGATGGAAACAGTTAGAGAAGTGGTTAAGCACCATGCGATTAAACACGAGCGGCGGCTTCATGAACACATGAACCCAGAAGCTCTTCGTCTACTGGACAACAGCAACGTCATCAGGCGTCTTAACAGAACGAAACCTCTCGACCTTGTAATGTGATGTGACAAGTCTTGTGGGAAAGTGATCCTATAGAGTAGTTGCCATTGGGCTATGAACTCTACAAAGTGTCGAATATAGTATTAAAGTAAACTTACTTGATGGGCCAAGCTCAGTTGTTATGTTATGTTTCTAATAAAGAAAGTTTTGAAAAAAAAAAAAAAAAAACTAATAGATCTTTTCACGTCAAGTGTGATTATGCATCATCCCCAAGCAGAAAAACAAAAGCATCGGTGCCACAGGGAAGTGTGTGGGGACCAATACTATACCTCATCTTTGTGAGCGACATACCAACGTCTCCGCAAAGTTTGCTGATGACCATGCGATCCTTGCATCGACCAACCTCCAGCTTCACCTTGAACAAATTCAAGACTGGACCCATCAGTGGCGAATCGCAATAAATACGGCCAACTCATGCACTACAACATTCACCTTAAAGAGGAACTACCAAATAAACCCTATCATGATGTACAACCAACAAATACCCCAGAATGAGCAGGTGCGATACTTAGGAGTTCATCTAGAACAGAGGCTCACTTTTGACCACCACATTGGGAGTCTCAAGACTACGAACTCGCATAAAGCGGCTGAAACCACTTCTGGGCTACACATCTCCACTAACAATGGACTACAAAAGACTGTTATAACAATATTCAAAAATATTTCTTTCCTTATAACATTATTGACCTACCAATTATTGACCTACCAATTAATTATTAACCTACCAATTATTATTGACCTACCAATTATTAATTATTGACCTACCAATAGAAATAAAGATTGTTATAACAATATTCAAAAATATTTCTTTCCTTATAACATTATTGACCTACCAATTATTTGTAATTAAATTTTTGTATATTTTTATGCTCAATAGAAATAAAGATTGTTATAGCAACATTCAAACATATTTCTTTCCTTATAACATAGAAACTCAAACCACGAATTTTCTTCAATTAGAATTTTTTCTTCAAAGCATTAGCACAAAATATTTCGGAATATAATTTTTAAAATATTTATTCTTGTAACTGTAAATGTTGCGAATTTACAAAATCCTTATTTTATAATCAACTTTTATTTACAATAAACAAAAATATATATTTTACATTCTACAATGTTTCCATTCAGATCGTTTTTTCAATTTCTCCATTTTTGGCTGTATTATGTGTGGCGATATGATGCTATACTGGACATCCATCTTTAATTTCAAAATTCTGATAATGGATTCGTAATCAGCGACCCCAAAAAACCCCGAGTACCAGATTTCAGGTCGATCGTTAAAATTTCGAGTTTTGGCCTCAAAGTGCGGCCTTCGGCATGCCTCTTTCTCCTCGTTGAAGAGTTCAACATCCTGAAAAAAATAGAATAATAATTATTATGTGAATAAAACAGATTACTATTAACACGTGCAGCAGTTTAACAAATACATTGAAAACTGGTTGATATCAAACACCTAATACCTCACCTAAGACCTACCATTTGAGGGAATTTTCGGGAAGATATGGTTTCCCTGGACCTGCAAAACCTCTTCCTGAGTTTGTTCTCTAGAAATGTTTACCGTTTTTAATGACTTGAATAACGAAAATTCAAATGTTGTCCAAATTTCATCGAAAATCGTTCCTTCCGCATTTTAAATGCTTCAGGCAACTTCTGGAAGCAGGACTGATGCTGCGGGGGAAGGTTGTGAACTACCATTAGAGGAAGTCATGCAAGGGACGCAACGAGGTGTTCTCACATCTCCTTATCGTCCCAGTTGTTTGCCTGAGCGATCACGGTAAGCTGAGTACAGTTTCGAGCGGAGAGTCCCCGATTAAGATTGGTGGGATGGACTGCCTACCAATTTTTGCCAATAACTTGGGGTTGCCCAATATCATGGCCTTACTCTTATTGGTCAGAGCACCATGAGTACAGTTGAGCAAGGTCAGAGTTAACTCTGCAAATTGCTTCCTCTATATCCTCGACTTAGCACGAAAGATACAATTGCAAGTCATCTCCATAAATACAAAATTTACAACTTTGGATGAATTTATGAAAATTGAAAAAATGAAGCCGTTTAAAACGGACCCTTGTGGCGTACGAATAACGACATCTCGCCAAGACGAGAGCGTACCGTCGGGGGCTTTTGTGCTTTGCGAGCGTCCGATCAAATACGAAGCAAATAGGGCAATGATATCGTGCAATAGACCTAATGATTTCAAAATTGCTAGCAAAATGTCATGCCTCAAGAGGTCAAACGCACGGCTAAAATCAATCCCGATGTATATGGTTACCATTATCCGTGGCTCATCTCACATCATCAAAGATGCGAATGAGCGCAGTCCGGTGCTATAATGCGTCTTGTAGGCAGATTTCAAGTCATTGATAATATTGTGACTCATAACGAACTGGTTGAGTTCTCTGTACAATATTTTATCAAACACTTTGCCAGGGGCACATAGAATATTGATTCCGCGAAATTCGCTAACTTTGTAAGGGGTTTTCGTTTTTTCCAGAGGTATTACTACAGCTTTCTTCCACTGCGTTGGGTAAAAATGCATTTTTAAAGATTCGTTAAAAATATGACATAGAACGGGGACAATAACGTCGGTTAGGATATGAAGGACTTCTATGCTAATGCCATCAGACCCGATTGAATTTGACTTCACCATAAATAGACACTCGCGTACCGTTTCCTCAGTTATACGAGTCAACTTAAATTCGGTACCACTCAGATTCATAGAGTTATACCGTTGGATAACGGAAGAGGCGTCGAAGTGTTCCCGCAAAGTGATCGTTCAGTTGATCTAAGGGAGCCGGTAATGTGCGCAAATCATCTGTGTGGGGTTTTTTTAAATTTTTTTTATTAGGAATTGTTTGAGACCGTTTACAATAAACATACCTCAATGACAACAGGCGAAACACATTCATTGTAAAACGCAATAACAGTGTTCTTTCATGGAAGAAGCACTTGGTAGTCGTGATTTTCAAAATTACGTGGATTGAGTTGAAAGTCCAGTGAAAAAGTGAGTAATATTAAAATTAGATGCTCCTGTGTTGTAATATGCATGCCACTTTTCATTTTATTTTATGAATCACTAGGTATGTAATAATGTCCATGATGTGACGAGGTAGCATTAGTCGTCGGACTTCTGGTCTTCTGAAGCCGTCGTTGACCAGTGGGTTAAAATGGCCTTGATTTCCATTTACAAAGTTGGTTAGGTGTTGGGTCAGGATCTGCGTGGGAGTGTCCAGCTCAAAGCCGTGGTATATTGTCTCATTCCTGACAAATGATGGCGTCTGTATTATTCGACGTTGGAGAATGGAGTTTTGCTGTTGCTCCAGCTTCTTGAACTGCGAACGCGAGCAGGTGCCCCACACATATATGGCGTAGGTCCATATTGGACGAATAACCGTCTTGTAAATGATGATTTTGTTGACGAGTGAGACATGGCGACTATGAAGAAGGGGTTTCAAACATGTAACCCGGCTGCGCACTCTACGTATGAGTTCGGTTATGCCCTCTGGCTTTTGGTATAGGTTGGCCTTGCTAGTATAAAGTTGGTTCGCCATAATTCATGTTGTATGTGTACGTGACGACGAAAGACTTGAGTGAGTTCACTCTCACCTTCCACTTAGTGCACCATTGGCCAAGCACCTCTAGGAGCTCCTGGAGACGGCGTGCTGCTTCTATACTGTCACTGTGACACACTGCATATACGAGGTCGTCTGCGAACAATCCGGAGAAATCTTGATCAGACGGGAGTGGCATGTCATGGCAATATAAGGACTAGAGATACGGGGCCCAGACGCTCCCTCGTGGTACTGAAGCACGTATTTGTCTCGTTGTTGAATGTTCATTCTGTATCGTCACAACAAATGAGCGATCTGTTAGGTAGTGACGGACCATGGTGTACAGATTATTGGGAAGGTATGGACACAGTTTTAGGAGTAGGCCTTGGTGCCAGGTACGGTCGAAAGCTTGTTCTACACCGAAGTAAGCTGACATGCAGAACTGACGCTTGTGAAATGCGTTTTTAATGTAATTGGTGTATCTTTGGAGCTTAAGTGGGCATGAGTGAGACTGTCGGAAACCGAATTGTTGATTGGGAATCAAGTGGTTCGTATACAGTTGTAGGTATGGGAGAAGAAGGCGTTCAAATATCTTGGAAAAAATTGACAAGAGGCTGATTGGTCGGTACGAGGATGGCAAATGCGGAGGTTTGTTTGCTTTCGGGTTCATACATATAGAAGTGTGCATCCACTGCTTTGGAAAATATCCCAATCTCGTGCACCATGTGAAGATATGGGTTAATATACCTCTGTTTTAGGTATCTCTGTTTTTACATATACCTAACCCGCGGAGTATGTTCCATCGATCAGATGCTGAACGGTTGGAACAGAAAATTGATTTGAAATGTAGCGTTTTCGCGTTACGGAGTATTTGTTTTACTTCATTCCTCAACTTTCGATATCTATTCAAATTATGGGTTTTTCTATTTCTACCGTACGTTCTTTTAGCTTGATCTCGCAGCTCCATTAGAGTCCTGACGGCATCAGAAATCCATGGAGCGGGCAAGTGCTTGGGTTTAATTTTTCGAAGTGGGGAATGTTTATTGTATGAGTCCAAAATGAATTTATTAAATAGTTCAACTTTCATGTCAATATCAGGTTGTTCCAATATTTTGTACCAGTCAATTGTCGTTGCTTCAGCAATGAACTTTTCTTCGACAAATTTGCGTTTATCCCGCACTAATTTTAGACTATGTTGGGTTTTAGTTGTACGAAGATTTAAGGCCAAGTAAATCATATCATGATTGGACGTACCTAGGCATTGACCGAAATTGGCAACTAAATCAATATTATTAATAATTGGAATGTTCAGTTGAGGGAGAATATTTAGAGAGACGGACACATGCCAATGCTTCTCGATGAATGACAGAGTAAGCTCTTTCTGCTGAGGAAAGCGCTTTACTAGTAATGCTAGAGGTTGCTCGATCCCTTTATGAACCTGCGAGAGCACCCCGCTATTCCCACCCCCGATGCATCAACAGTTAAGCGTAGTGGTAATTCAGGATCATAATGCCCTAAAGATCGGTTTGCACTTACTATTTCTTTCACTTTCGCAAAAGAACGATCACAGTCCTTATCCCATTTCCACTGTATGTTTTTTTTTTAGAAGTTTGTATAATGGGTGTAACGTATCAACCAGTTTTGGCAAGAACTTGGAAACGTACGCAATGAATCCTAAAAATGCTTGTAAGTCGTTACGTTCGAGGCTTTGGAGCATCCAGAACGGCATTAACTTTATCGCCCGTAGTATGCAACCCATTGGCATCTATTCGGAATCCCAAATAAATTAAAGAATCCTTACCTACTTCACATTTTGATTCAGGCAATGTCAACCCCGCCTCCTCGAGCCTATTCAACACCACAATTAGCCTTGCTTTTGAATCATTAGTGTCCTCCCCCGCCTCCCACCAAAATATCTTCAAGTAGAACTGCCACATTATCGATACCCCCCAGGAGTGCATCAAGTACTTTTTGGAATTGGGCGGGTGCAGAAGGAACTCCAAAAGGTAGTCTCGAATGTCGAAACAATCCCTTGTGGATTGATATGGTAGTGAGGTTTTTGGAGCTGTAATCGAGCTCCATATGCTGGTATGCCTGGGATAGGTCCAACATCCCAAACACTTGTACTACCTTGTACTTGTTGAAACAAATGTTCTATCCTAGGTAGAGGATGTTGGTCCACCATCAAGTAAGGGTTAATGGTCACCTTATAGTCCCCACAAATACTTAATCCGTTGCCCCCCTATTGATTTATCATCTTCAATAATGAACCATTGGAATCAACCAAAAAAAAACTTTTTTTTAACCCCCCCTCAAAATTTGTTGGCTTACGTTTCAAGATACATACCTACGTAGATTCTGAAAACAACCTAGTTTTTTTATAACAACTCGACAACAATGTCAACATATGTGATCCCCATCACACTATTCAGTCTACGAAGCTGTAATTTGGTATGTAGCCTCCTTAGGACTTTAAATTGACGTTGCCCAGGCCCTGGATCAGCTCAGGGATTCCTAAAACTAATTTCTATGCTATTCACTCTATGAAGCTGTAATTTGGTATGTAGCCTCCTTAAGACTTTCACTTTAAGCAGAATAGGCCCGGGGTCAGCTGCAGGGCTCCTAAAGCTAACAGACATATCCATGATCAGATGTTTTTCCCAGTTAGGGAGACATTTTTGTAAAGAAATGGTTCACACCGCTTAGTAGCTGCTGGAACCCAGCAACCTACCTACGAGCTCATTATCACTATTTTCATAACTTGCAACATAAATCCATTTTGCCATTTATTGCTACCTACCGTATATTGAAATTACCCACATAATATCTTCAGTCCTTGTAGAGGAGGTAAGTTTTCATGGCGAGAGGAAGGTGGAGGTCTGAGATCTTCTCTTCAAGCTGTTGCTTGCCCACCTGTTGTCGGATAACCCACCGGCAGAGGTCTATCAGTGGCAGTGGTTCGCCTGAAAACGAGAAAGCGATGGTTAAATCTAAATGGTAGTAGAAGCAGGAGAATATCAGAGCATAATCTGGACGGGCTGATGATGGTGTCCTTACATGGATAGCTCAGCTCACATGGAACTCAGCCAGGAGTCTTTGGTCATTATCAAGTCGTGTACAGGAGGCTAGCGCAATGCAAGGATACCGTCATCAGGACGTCAAAAGTGATACTCTGGAGAGATCAGTAGTACTATCTTGACTGCCTGGTGATGATTTCCTTAAGTAGCCGTGCCTTCTAGTACTCGACCTACTAGTGACGATTCCAGAAGAGAAAACGAGGGTTGAATGTTGTTGGGTTGGGGGTTGAATATCAATATAAGATATATTTGCTAGTAGTAGGAACAGGAATCATTGGTCACAATTAGTGGAGTTATAGATCCAATGACGACTTCATCAGAACATTGAGATTTGCTTGATCTTTCGACTGCTTGATGATTATGTCCTTACATCCACATGTCGAGAAGTTGCACCAAAAATACATTAGGTAATCCTTTTCTTGTTTGGTGCTGTCAGATGGTCATGGAACTTTAATTAGGCTACTCATTAGAAGTAGTAGGGACTCCATGGCGTTCTCCACCATCTGCCCTACACTTCAAGCTAACCGTGGGTGGTGAGAACAATGACAATTACTCACGGTCAAGGCCTCCGATGTACTTCACAGTGATCTCGCAGTGTCCCCAGACAGTGCTTACGATGGGGTACAACTTCCGTCCTTTCAATGCTCTTATCGCCACGTTTAAGTACTGGCCGTTGACAACGAACGATAAAGTGCCTTCGTCCATGTCGAGAACAACTAAAAGAGAGATTAAAAAACATGTATTAGAAGGTGGAAGTTATTTAACGCACTATTATGTTATTCAGTCCATTTCACGAATCAAAAAAGTCCTTTTAAGTGGGAGCAAAGTGATTCAAGTCGATGAATGCCCCGAAATTGTCTTCAACCGACAAAACAAACCACCAAATCAACGAGATTTCAGATAAAACCATCCAAGTCATGACTGGGATGACTAAACTGGGATCACAATTCATTGTGACGTTCAATATCGAAATGTGAGAGTAAAACTTTGAAATAAAATGGAGGTAGGCAGTCGAAATCGATTAAAAAAGGTACGGAAATCATCGAGTTGTACGGTATACCAAAAGCCAGAAATAGTAGAAAGGGTGTTTCAATTCAGACAACAGTTCGAGTTACAAAACCCTTCTCAACAGAGACATTGCGAATTCCAATATTTAATTATGTTCTTACAAGGATCCGAGCAAAGTATCGTTCAAACTGCTCGTTCAGAGCAAATGAAAGAAGCGAAGTTACTGGGTGAAGAACAGAAAAAAAGGACTGAATGGATTTACAATGAAAAATAAACTTTTCAATCACTAGCGATTCGTCCGCAACTTTAATTGGCTTCTTGCGGTTCCTTCTTCTTCTAGAAGGAGCGGCATTTGAGAAGTGATGACGCAGAGCAACAAAGCCTTCGGAAAACCCCAGTACCAACATGCCAGAACTCACCAGAATCCAAGGAACATCAGGTTATTGACTAAATTGTGTCTGATGCAAAACACCAGAAATGACAGACTTCGACAAAGAACCCAAATGAAGGAGCAGCTACACCTGACCAAAACTGAAGAGTGGTGGCTGGCTGAGGTGGAATATGTAAGATGAAGGTCAATCTCACACAATCGTCACTTGTTAAATTCACCCTTCAGATGATGCTTTGTTTCAGACGTCGAAACGGGAGGATGAGCCGTCAAATACTTGTCCCTGACGCTAAGCCGGAGGATAACATGAATCGAAAATGAGGCAAAGCGATGGGTTGCCACGTCAAGGTACGTAAACACAGGGTTTACAGAATTCTTGGAAGACATGAACTGGGAAACAAAACGCTTGTTTGTTTGTTCTTCAATTAATGTGAAACCTACTGAACAACTTGTTCAGAACAACACACCTCAAAAACCAAAAATCTCGACATAATCCAATCGAACAGAATCCAGGTTACCAGAGGTCAGGGACAGCAGAAAAAGTAGAGGAAGTGCCTACAAGTATAATATCGATTATGATTATACTTACGACATTTGGAATGTTATAATTTTATACCCTGTCCCAATTTTGAGAATGTTCCTAACCTAATTAAAAAACTCGTTATTATACTCGTGGGCACTTCCTCTAATTTTCTTTGCTGCCCCTGACTACGATCTGGTAACCTGGAAGAGTCAACATTTTATTCAATTGGATTTATTTTTGTTAATAATTGAATCAAAAGAGAAATTTGGAGAAAATTTTACTACCTGGACCCATGTGGTTTTTATATTTAATTGAAATAGCCCTGGTTACAAGGGCTATTTCAATTAAATAAAGAAAACACATGGGTCATCTTTCTCACCACATGGGCTATCTTATAAAAATCCGTTGAGCAGTTTTTACGTGATTGAAGGACAAACAGACAGACACCAAATTCAAAATCGGCATGGTGCAACTCCATTTCACGCGAAACGAATAACTGTAGTGAAATTTTTCGAAAATACCCAAGGAACACGAAAATTGTCTCTAAATTTAGTTTTATAGATTCCCCATTGATGAAATCAATCATTGGACGTTAGTTTTTGTAAACATCAAAAACTCTGCAAATTCTTGACACAACGGTTCATTATCTTCTTTGTACAGATCACCCTTCTGTCTAGATCACTAGGTCTAAATGTCTAGATCCTAAATGTTAGATTAATTATTATTATCAATTATCACTAATTATTAATAATTTTATCAAGTACCTAGTGAAAATGATTATAATTTATTGTTAGGTATTAATAATTCGTATTTATTATTAATAATAATTATTATTAATTATGATTAATTAATACGATATAATTCTGGGGTTTTTAATACTACGTCGGTAATAATTTTTCTATAAAAGAAGTACCTACCAACAAACATTCGAAATTACCTTCATTTCCGTAGCACGAAACGCACCTCAGAACAACAAACTCGACATCACTTAAGCCATATGATGTTCCAAAGAGCTTGTTAGTATGAAAATGGACCTGTATTTCAACAGTTTGATTCACGATCGGGTTGTGAGGCACAATCTTTGAGCCGTCATTGTGAACGAACGGCTGGTCGTACAAAGCTGCGGATGGTCTTAAAAAATTCTACGGAACAAACTCTATCTAAATATGAAATAAAAAACATACCGTTTGATGGGAATTTTTCGAGATATGGAATTTTCAAAATTTCAAAATTCGTTTTGAACCCCTTCCCCTTGACCTAGGGTTATGAAAAGTTTCGTGGATCATTGTGGGGCTGGTCCAAACCCAGAAACCGAATTTCGTAATTTTAACTCAACGCTAACTGGGCAAAGTGCCTCGGACGGCGGACGGCGTACGGCGGACGGCGTACGGCGGACGGACGGATTTTTTTTTATTCGATTTTCTGAATCTACGTGTCTTGAAACGTAAACCAACAAATTTTGAGGGGGGGTTAAAATTTTTTTTTCTTTGGGCGATTCCAATGGTTCATTATCGAAGATAATAAACCAAAACAAAGAAATTCAGTATCTTGACTCCCTCACAAAACAGAGAATTAAAAACGGGACAGCTCCAAAATACGCAATAGAAACCCCGGCACTTGATACCTTCGGTACTGACGAGTATAGAATTCATCACACTGGTATACATTTTTCATAGCTTACCATCTTTCTTCCTCTATTGGGCTTCCTCCTATTTCTACGCCTTTCGGCTTTTCTAGGAGTTTGCTGACCTCTCTCAAGGGCTGATGGTCTTCACCAATCTACTCCCTGCGCTGTTAGTCACCCCTTTAACTAGGGGCGGCCAGGATGGGCCACTTGGAGGCCGGGCAGTTGGGATGGAGGAGTAGGGGTGGACGCTGGGCATTCCAAGTTCTTTACATTCCTGGCCTGTATGCTCGTTGATCATGCATACAGGCCAGGAATGTAAAGAACTTGGAATGCCCAGCGTCCACCCCTACTCCTCCATCCCAACTGCCCGGCCTCCAAGTGGCCCATCCTGGACGCCCCTAGTTAAAGGGGTGACTAACAGCGCAGGGAGTAACTGCTGAGTGTCTTGCATCTTCATTTTGTTGCTGATTGTTTATGTGCTTCTGCTGTAGATTCTGCAGGTCCTAATGATTAAAATAACCATTCATACTTAAGTTACATTCATACTATTCGTTACATTCACACCTATAAGCATAAGTTGGCCTACCTAATATCAAAGTGCTATGGGGAGTACTTTCATCTAGGAACGCGGTAGCGTTCCGCCCCGCCAAGCAAAGAAGTTGAGAAACGAACGGTGCCGAGTGTATGTTTACCTGACGTCAGGAAACGCGTTTTCGAGGTATCCGTATCTCGGCTCCTATTTGACCGATCAACTTGAAAATTAGCGTGGGTCTTTTTTGAGTGTATATTAGAAAGCCCTGAAAGTTTCAAATCGATAGGTCTGAAGGGAGCCGAGCTACATAACTTCAAAAACCCGGTTTTTCGGCCTTAGATTGTTCTTCTCCTTCTTCTTCTCCTTGTTCAGACAGGCAAGGCTGGAGCCTCTCCACGTTCACCGATTGACTTGAAATTTTGCACAGAGCTTCATTTAACCTTGAGACAGAGCCTTATATAAGATTTAACCCATTATCTCAACCCAAAAAAGTTTTAGAAACAAAAAAACAGAAACCTTAGGGAAATTCTGTCCACTTTGACGAGTCTACAGCCTGGGTAAAAGGATCAATCGACTTGAATTTTTTTATATACCTTCTTTATAGCATGGCTCAGTGCCATGAATTTTTTTACATACCTTCTTTAGTGCATTTAAACGAAATAAGCCATTATCTCAACCCAAAAAAAAAAAAATTAGGGACAAAAAAACTGAAATTTAGGGTAATTTAGGCTAATTATGGCCATATCTCGGCTCCTAGTTGACCGATCAACTTGAAATTTGGTATGGATCATAGAAAGCCCTGAAAGTTTCAAGTCGCTAAGTCTAAAGGGAGCCGAGTTATATAACTTCAAAAACCCGGTTTTTTACCCTTACCTGTTCTTCTTCTCCTTAATCAGTTAGGCATTTCCACCTTCACGGATTGACTTGAAATTTTGCACAGAGCTTCGTTTCAACATCAGCCAGTGCCTTTTGAAAGGTTTAACCCATTATCTCAACCCAAAAACTTTTAGAAACAAAAAACTGAAATTTAGGCTAATTTTGGCAATTTTGACGAGTCTACAGCCTGGGTAACCGGACCAATCGACTTGAAATTTTGCATAGACCTTCTTTATAACATGACCCACTTCAACAACAAAAAGATGTGATATCCCCCCAAAAAACACTCCTTGTAAAAATACTTGTATAAAAAGTTTGTAGTATTGTTATTACTTTCACAACCTACAAACCTGATCCTCCTTCCCCTAACCACCACCATTAAGTATTAGTTGCTTGTGGAAGTAATAAAAACGTCTCGCAATAGCGCCAAGGGGAGATTTCGAAAGGGGTACGGTGCTTGTGAAGTGGTTAAGCTTTTCATTATACTTAGCTCCTTAATGAGGAAAAGGGCGGGCGGGGAAAGTGGATATCATAACTTTTTCCGGCCTCTGAAGAATGATATTTGCGAGGCGGTGACTTTTACACGGAGCGTTTTTTGGGGGGTATAATATTCCTCCACCTTAATTACTAATGTGCTAAACCTAATATCACAGTGCTTTGGGGAGTACTTTGAGATAATATTCCTCCCACACTTAATACTAATGTGCTAAAATATTATGTCCTAGTTGATGATTGCTGAGGGTTACCTTCATTACCTGAGGGGGATTGCTGTGATGCTGGGATGGGCCAGTGCTTCTTTGCCATGATAAGGTTGACGTAGTTGTTGGTGGCTGCAAATGCTTCTGGAGACTCCACTGCTTGCTGCCAGGGTATTGGTGAAACGGTCGTTGCCAAATTTTGGGCACGTCCAGAAAACAAGAGTGGCTGTTTCCTCGTCTGTTCCACAACTACAGAATGGTGAGGAAACCAAGTTAAAGCTGTGGAGCTTGGCAAGAAAGTCTCCATGTCCAGTCAAGAATTGCGCCATATAGTATGTGACATCAATGTATCGTAGCTTGGTGCGCGTGTTCAGCATGTGTGTCGACCTTTTGGGGTCGAGTCCCACCCGCTCTGCCATTGGTCGTACTTATGCCCATTGCTCAAGTTCAGCTTCATTTGTAATACCTTCGATGTTACTAGGTCTGTCATGCGACATACGCCATGCTGCAGCTATGCATCTTATCTTAATGTCGGCTGGGATCTGACCAGCTAAGACTTGCAGGGCAGGCGTGGAGACTGTGCGGTAGGCCTGGGTCATCATGAGAAGAGCTGTCCTCTGTGCTTTCCCAATGTTTGTTCTTTGCATGCAGTGCCCAAGCTGGGCAGGCGTAGAAGAGTACACTCACCTAGAGCGCCTTGTTCTCATAGCTTACCCTTCCACACACTGAAGCAAGTTTTTGATGCCTTTTTCGCGACCGCGAGAACGTCCACTTTCCGTATATTCACAAGTAATTTCCCGATGTTTTTAGTAATTAAATGATTCGTACTACAGTACAGGCAGTACAGGCGAAATAAAACATAACAACAACAAAAACGATATAAAATAAATATCTGCGAAAGTAAACATTGGATGAAATTCAGTGATAACATTGATAGTGGCATTTCAACTCCGTTCTGCTGGGTAGAGCAAGTAAGGCTAACTCATTTTCCTCAATGTTGCAATTTTTGTTGTCTCCTATTTCCTCCTTGGTGGCTTGTAGTTGCTGAGTTGTGATATCATTGCCCTCTTCCACTTCGATTTCCAGGACGAACATGGAACAAGTAATTTTTCTTGGCGAACCTCTGATTTTCCTGCAGATTACTCTGCGTCTGCTTCTCTGTATTCCGTGAGCTGTGGCGAGAGAAAAAGACAGAAATAATGGGCAAAAGAGAGGAACGCAGCATTCATTCGCAGCATCTTCAGAGAAGTGGTGATAAGGCGGTTCTTCCATGGATGGAAACTATGGAAGAAGCATGAAACAAACAACCTAGTAGACAGTTAGCCGGGCGGCCGCTGTAGCGCGCTAGTAGTACGACGAGTGGGGTACGACGAGCGGGGGGAAGGGCACCACGAGTTTTGGGATGGGACATCGGACCCTCACAATCGATTATCCCATCGGAAGCCCACAATCGATGTCACCAATTAATCGCGCCTCCACACGATAAAATCGATCATCGACGATTTTAGTCGATTTTTTTAGTCAGTCTCAACCCATGTTTTTTTTTATGGAAAATTGGTCGAAATCGATTGAAACCACAGAATATCCAAATGTGCAACAAACATTGAAAGATTCACAGCAAAAATAAATACTACAGAACATGAAAAATAACGTAGGTATTTAATTAAAGAACCTAATAATTAGGTTGGGGAAAACCATGCGTCTGTCCCCGATGTTCAAAAACGAAAATAATGTTCGGGCGCACTCTGCAAAAAAAAGGAGTTTGGACAGATAGTCCAGTCGGCAGGTATTTGAACCACGGAAAAACTGCGTATAGTCGTCGAAACTTTGGGGTGTTCTTTGTAGGTACATGATTAGTGATGGTAAACCTAAGTTTTCGACCTCCAGGACAACTTACCTGAAAAGGTACTATATACTTAATTAAAGGGGACAAGATTCCTTTTATTATCTTCGATAATGAACCATTGGAATCGCCCAAAGAAAACATTTTTTTAACCCCCCCTCAAAATTTGTTGGTTTACGTTTCAAGATACGTAGATTCAGAAAATCGAATAAAAAAAACTCTGCAAATTCTTGACACAACGGTTCATTATCTCCATTGTACAGATCACCCTTCTGTCTAGATCACTAGGTCTAAATGTCTAGATCCTATGTACCTACATGTTAGATTAATTATTATTGTCAATTACCTATCACTAATTATTAACAATTTCTTCAAGTACCTAGTGAAAATTATTATAATTTATTGTTAGGTATTATTAATTCGTATTCATTATTACTAATAATAATTATTAATAATGATTAATTAATACGATATAATTCTGGGGTTTTTAAAACTACGTCGGTAATAATTTTTCTATAAAAGAAGTACCTACCAACAAACATTCGAAATTACCTTCATTTCCGTAGCATGAAACGCACCTCAGAACAACAAACTCGACATCACTTAAGCCATATGATGTTCCAAAGAGCTTGTTAGTATGAAAATGGACCTGTATTTCAACAATTTGATTCAAGATCGTGTTGTGAGGCACAATCTTTGAGCCGTCATTGTGAACGAACGGCTGGTCGTACACAGCTGCGGATGGTCTTAAAAAATTCTACGGAACAAACTCTATCTAAATATGAAATAAAAAACATACCGTTCTATATGAATTTTTCGAGATATGAGATTTTCAAATTTTCAACATTCGTTTTGAACCCCTTCCCCTTGACCTAGGGTTATGAAAAGTTTCGAGGACCATTGTGGGGTTGGTCGAAACCCATAAAAGAAATTTCGTAATTTTAACTCAACGCTAACTGGGCAAAGTGGCGCGGACGGCGTACGGCGGACGGACGGATTTTTTTTAATTCGATTTTCTGAATCTACGTATCTTGAAACGTAAACCAACAAATTTTGAGGGGGGGTTAAAAAAATTTTTTCTTTGGGCGATTCCAATGGTTCATTATCGAAGATAATAAACCAAAAATCCGTCCGTACGCCGTCCG
The DNA here is from genome assembly GCA_963920205.1 of Stenodema calcarata. NCBI lineage: Eukaryota > Metazoa > Arthropoda > Insecta > Hemiptera > Miridae > Stenodema > Stenodema calcarata. The sequence continues at coordinate 56,262,651 of OY986048.1, read as the reverse complement.
CGCCACTTTGCCCAGTTAGCGTTGAGCTAAAATTACGAAATTTGGTTTCTTTGTGTAGACCAGCCCCACAATGATCCTCGAAACTTTTCATAACCCTAGGTCAAGGGGAAGGGGTTAAAAACGAATTTTGAAAATTTGAAAATCTCATATCTCGAAAAATTCATATGGAACGGTATGTTTTTTATTTCATATTTAGATAGAGTTTGTTCCGTAGAATTTTTTAAGACCATCCGCAGCTGTGTACGACCAGCCGTTCGTTCACAATGACGGCTCAAAGATTGTGCCTCACAACACGATCGTGAATAAACTGTTGAAATACAGGTCCATTTTCATACTAACAAGCTCTTTGGAACATCATATGGCTTAAGTTATGTCGAGTTTGTTGTTCTGAGGTGCGTTTCGTGCTACGGAAATGAAGGTAATTTCGAATGTTTGTTGGTAGGTACTTCTTTTATAGAAAAATTATTACCGACGTAGTATTAAAAACCCCAGAATTATATCGTATTAATTAATCATAATTAATAATAATAATTATTAATAATAAATACAAATTATTAATACCTAACAATAAATTATAATAATTTTCACTAGGTACTTGATAAAATTGATAATAATAATTAATCTAACATTTAGGATCTAGACATTTAGACCTAGTGTTTCATCTTCCAGGTAAACTACAGACTAGAAATTTTAACCGTCAGTCGGGGATAGACCACATTGCAATATTCACTCGGTTTCTCATCTGTAAAATTGTTTAAATAATACCTTTTTGTAATAATACAAATTAAATTTTGATGCTGAGCTGTTGACTTGAAATTTTAAAAACTCTGCAAATTCTTGACACAACGGATCATTATCTTCTTTGTACAGATCACCCTTCTGTCTAGATCACTAGGTCTAAATGTCTAGATCCTAAATGTTAGATTAATTATTATTATCAATTATCACTAATTATTAACAATTTTATCAAGTACCTACCTAGTGAAAATTATTATAATTTATTGTTAGGTATTAATAATTCGTATTTATTATTATTAATAATTATTATTAATTATGATTAATTAATACGATATAATTCTGGGGTTTTTAATACAACGTCGGTAATAATTTTCTGTAAAAGAAGTACCTACCAACGAACATTCGAAATTACCTTCATTTCCGTAGCACGAAACGCACCTCAGAACAACAAACTCGACATCACTTAAGCCATATGATGTTCCAAAGAGCTTGTTAGTATGAAAATGGACCTGTATTTCAACAGTTTGATTCACGATCGTGTTGTGAGGCACAATCTTTGAGCCGCCATTGTGAACGAACGGCTGGTCGTACAAAGCTGCGGATGGTCTCAAAAAATTCTACGGAACAAACTCTATCTAAATATGAAATAAAAAACATACCGTTCTATATGAATTTTCCGAGATATGAGATTTTCAAATTTTCAAAATTCGTTTTGAACCCCTTCCCCTTGACCTAGGGTTATGAAAAGTTTCGAGGATCATTATGGGGCTGGTCCAAACCCAGAAACCAAATTTCGTAATTTTAGCTCAAGTGGCGCGGACGGCGTACGGCGGACGGACGGATTTTTTTTTTATTCGATTTTCTGAATCTACGTATCTTGAAACGTAAACCAACAAATTTTGAGGGGGGGTTAAAATTTTTTTTTCTTTGGGCGATTCCAATGGTTCATTATCGAAGATAATAAACCAAAATAGGTCAGAACTGGATCACAATGCAATATTCACTCGGTTTCTTGTCTGTAAAATTGTTTAAATAATACCTATTTGTTTAAATAAATTAAATTTTGATGATGAGCTAGATACTTTTTATTTTAAATTTTAAGAAATTTTAAATATAGGTCAGAAATGGATGACATTTCAATATTCACTCGGTTTTTTTCTCATTGCAAACCTGTTCATTGTGTACCCAAGATCCTTCCCTAAAAGACCTGGCAGCGGGAAATATTATTCAACATGGTTTGAAAAGGGAAAAACAAGTTTTATAAAAAATCCCAATGCTCTAGGTAGTAGTCGATACCAGTGACCAACATTTTCTTCAGTAGTCGACATGGTTTTGCACTAGTAGTCGACCTACATGTGTTAGAAGTCGACAGTATCACTTGAGTCAGTAGTCGACAGGTTTCGTCATTCCATCGTTTTCGAATTTTACGACATCTAAATAAAATACATTCACTTGTGAATCGGAACTTGAAAATAGATTAATAAGATGTAATAAAGTAGTTATCAGACTTTTCATTTGCAAACAGCTCATTATCAATCTCAAATTGCAATAAGTACTTAAGTAAAAAGGTATGAAAACTATAGTCGAAAACTCATTGTCAGAAAATTAACATTACAGTTGGGCTTAGGTACCTATTTACACATTTTTTTGACATTTTCATGTCTTTGCTTTGGCACATAAACTGAAACGGGAAAAATTTGTTCCCTTGATTCACCCTTTCCCTCAGATCACGTCAGAACACAAGCGACCGGCGGGCCATTACGTCAGAGCCTATGACGCACGAGCGTATGACGTAAGACGGCTGGCAGGAGGCCAACTAGTACGTCAGAGCCTATGACGCACGAGCGTATGACGTAAAACGGCTGGCAGGAGGCCAACAAGTACGTCAGAGCCTATGACGCACGAGCGTATGACGTAAGACGGCTGGTAGGAGGCCAACAAGTACGTCAGAGCCTATGACGCACGAGCATATGACGTAAGACGGCTGGCAGGAGGCCAACAAGTACGTCAGAGCCTATGACGCACGAGCGTATGACGTAAGACGGCTGGCAGGAGGCCAAATATTGCGTCAGAGCCTATGACGCACGAGCGTATGACGTAAGACGGCTGGCAGGATAACTAGTGCGTCAGAGCCTATGACGCACGAGCGTATGACGTAAGACGGCTGGCAGGTGGCCAACAAGTACGTCAGAGCCTATGACGCACAAGCATATGACGTACGACGGCTGGCTGGAGACCAACAAGTGCGTCAGAGCTTATGACGCACGAGCGTATGACGTATACGGCTAGCAGGAGGCCAACAAGTACGTCAGAGACTATGACCCACGAGCGTATAACGTAATACGGCTGGCTGGAGGCCAGCTAGTGCGTCATACGACGAGACCTTTTATGTATCTGCGCCCCCTCCCACACCTACACCGCGTACCTCGTACTTCATTTTGGTTTATTATCTTCGATAATAAACCATTGGAATCGCCCAAAGAAAAAAAAATTTTAACCCCACCTCAAAATTTCTTGGTTTACGTTTCAAGATACGTAGATTCAGAAAATCGAATTAAAAAAAAAATCCGTCCGTCCGCCGTACGCCGTCCGCCGTACGCCGTCCGCGGCACTTTGCCCAGTTAGCGTTGAGTTAAAATTACGAAATTGTTTTTATGGGTTTCGACCAACCCCACAATGGTCCTCGAAACTTTTCATAACCCTAAGTCAAGGGGAAGGGGTTCAAAACGAATTTGTTGAAAAGATTGTGCCTCACAACACAATCGTGAATCAAACTGTTGAAATACAGGTCCATTTTCATACTAACAAGCTCTTTGGAACATCATATGGCTTAAGTGATGTCTAGTTTGTTGTTCTGAGGTGCGTTTCGTGCTACGGAAATGAAGGTAATTTCGAATGTTTGTTGGTAGGTACTTCTTTTATAGAAAAATTATTACCGACGTAGTATTAAAAACCCCAGAATTATATCGTATTAATTAATCATAATTAATAATAATTATTATTAATAGTAAATACGAATTATTAATACCTAACAATAAATTATAATCATTTTCACTAGGTACTTGATAAAATTGTTAATAATTAGTGATAATTGATAATAATAATTAATCTAACATTTAGGATCTAGACATTTAGACCTAGTGATCTAGACAGAAGGGTGATCTGTACAAAGAAGATAATGAACCGTTGTGTCAAGAATTTGCAACGTTTTCAGATTTTGGTGAAAACTGCCTTGACCCCATTTTCAAAGTGATCTACCTTAACAACATCATTCCCAATCGCCTACCCTCCTAAAAGTTGTTAAGCATCAATTGGAGAGTTCAAAAAGCTCAACAAATTTGAAATTGGCCCATTTTTCAAATTTTGGGGGCTATTTTTCTCCAAAATTGTTTTTTCTCAAAAATGCCTCCCAGTTGCTTCTACTCTCTGTCCGGGGGTTTAACCACCATAATCGCCTATGATACCATTCCGTGTCCATTAAACAAATACCTAGAGACGTGGTTTACCTGTATAAATATGAATAGGGGGTTTACCTGTATAAATAAGGATAGGGGGTTTACCTGTATAAATATGAATAGGGGGTTTACCTGTATAAATATGAATAGGGGGTTTACCTGTATAAATATGAATAGGGGGTTTACCTGTATAAATATGAATAGGGGGTTTACCTGTATAAATATGAATAAGGGGTTTACCTGTATAAATATGAATAGGGGGTTTACCTGTATAAATATGAATAGGGGGTTTACCTGTATAAATATGAATACCTAGGGGGTTTACCTGTATAAATATGAATAGGGGGTTTACCTGTATAAATATGAATAGGGGGTTTACCTGTATAAATATGCATACCTAGGGGGTTTACCTGTATAAATATGAATAGGGGGTTTACCTATTATGTAATGTGTACCAAGGTAGGTATGCATGTGATGCTTGATCTTTTTCAACATTGGATCCTTGTTGTAGAGAAAACATCAATGCATCGTGGCCTAACAATCGATCATCGAAAAAAATCGGAGCTTCACAATCGATTGTAGAAAATCGATTATCGATTCCCATCCGGGATCAATTCCTACCCTCATTCCGCCATTTTGCGTTGACCTACTTTGCCAAGTTGTGATTATTTCCGTGTTTCCTGTTGATTGTTTCTGTTGGTCTGCACCAATTGGTCTACCGATCACGAGTTTGCGATCGTCATAAGGTAAGGAGATATCACATTAATAAATTATGTAGGTTACCAGCCTGGGCGATTCTCACGAAAGTGGACAATCGGGCCGTGCCGATTGTTTCATCACGAGATTTCCTGAACCACGTGGTTGTTCTGGTTCGGATTATATCTCTACTTTCCATTATGATACGTCGAAAGATACGTCGAGAAGTTTGATAACGAATATGGCACGTTTTCCACATCTCGGATTGTCAAATTCGTCAAGTACCCGAGCGGGGGAAAAACCCCTGAATGGTTAGGACAATTTCTCCGCATTATTAACACTCATCATTGTGATTTCTGTGGGTAAATTTAGGGGATTGGTCATGAAATTCCTCTGACGGTCCTGACATTTATTCATGTTTGACCGAATTTGCTTGTGAAAGTTGAAGGTATTCATGGTCGGGCTGTCGACGTGTTGAACTGGTTGAACGTGGAGAAAATCGGTCGCAAAGATGTTATCAAAGTGCGTTATCGACTGTGTTAACTGATTTCGATGTGTGGTAAACGTAGTCAGCAACCATGACGAAGATTCGTGATAACAAGTACCATGAATACCTACCCCTATTGTAATCAATACGGACACCTGGGAATAATGGATCATACTAAATATCATCAACATATTAGGAACAAAATCGACTTTGTTAAACTCTTAAGAATCAAACAGACTTATAAAATGTATCACAGAGATCGTGCAATTGCAGTCACAGTATTAGACCTTAGGAAATATCTAGTTCAATGGATTTGTAGTCTTTTTTTGGGCGTCGCCCGTCTGGGTAAACCGGCGAAATCCTGTCTCAGTCCGCGAGCGCCCATCTGGGTAAACAGTGAACGGCACAACCGGGTACACGGACTTTCTCCAGCCGACTCGCCGAGCCGATAAGCCTAATCATGTTCATAACAAGTCAACTAGTCAGTACGTTCGTGTGTTCGGAGAGATGGACCTGCAAATCGATCAAAAATTCACAAGCCAACGGGGTAACACCGCGATTGTTGTGGACTGTTACAAATTTACGCAATTTCGCGCCATGAAGTGCGGATCCATCACTTTTCGTTGTGCAAATTGACAGTGTAAAGTGATTATAAGCACCGATTCAAACGTCACGCGAATTTTGTCTTTTAAAAATGATCATGTGCACGAGCCAAAAGACAGTGATCAGCTTGAAAGGGAAAGATTGTGTTCAACTTTGAAGCGGAAGGCTTCAGACGATATTTCGGCTAAGCCTAATAAACTTATAAGGACGGAGCTGCTGACGTCGCCAAGTGCGAGTTCAACGACTTTGCCACATTCAGATTTCACTCTAATGAGGAAAACTATGTACAACACTCGCAGGAAAGTTATTCCCATCACGTGGTAGCTGCATTCAAGGAAACACAAATGGAAACGAATATGAAAATAGAGAGCTGGAAGCGAGGCAGTGTCAACAGGCTCAGGAAGGCTGCTGCTGACAACCTTAAGTTTCTCCAAAAATGCTGGGACACCTACCTGGAGGACAAGGACGAGATGACCAACGTCGCCAACCGCTGTAATTTGCCAAAGTCAATTTTTATTATGATTTTTAGACGAAGGTTCCTTCCTATTATGTACCTGATATACCTACCTTGTATAATAAATCAATCAATCAATCAAAACTTTTTATTTGCCCAAGCCAAGTTGACAGGGCATACGTCAGAACATGATTACTATTTTATTTTTCTAATTTCATTGATAATTCATGGGAAAAAAGTACAGCATTGGAATAGAGTTTTACCCAGATGGGTCGTTGCAGGAAGTCACGCTTTTTGCCAATTTCTAGCCAGAGGAAGCTTTTACCCAGATGGGTCGTCGCGAGCTCGGGAAGGTGTACCCAGTTAGGTCTATATTCTTTACCCAGGTGGGCGGTAGTTTGACTAGGATTTACCCAGATGGGAGCCGCCCCTTTTTTTCCGTTTGCATGACTAACGAATACAATAAATACCCTTTGTAGTATCATAAAATTTATGATATTACAGAAATCATAAAATCATAATTTTTTGGTGGTCAATCTCCATTTATCTCGTTGAGTATTTCGCTCTCTTGTATTCGTGTCAGCAATATTTTCAATCTTCCCTGCAGTTCTTCACTTTTTGCCCTTTTCTCGTTCTGCTGCCTTCATGGCTGGGTAGAACTGCTTTCGTTCAGGCTCTCTTTTCTTTCTTCCAGCAGCTCCAGTTTTGGGTTTAGCACCTTTGTAATCGACCAAGAAAAACAAAATCCCCCCCCCCCCCCACTCAAAATTTGAGGGTTTACGTTTCAAGATGCGTATATTTCAAAAATATAATAAACCAAAACTCTGCAAATTCTGGACACAACGTTTTATCATCTTCTTTGTACAGATCACCCTTCTGTCTAGATCACTGAAAGATAGATTAATTATTTTTATGAATTATTTTAATGATTATTATCAAGTCGTGTAAATTATTATTATTAATTAACTCGACATTTGAAAACCAAGTGCAGTTTCATTATTCATCGCAGTGTCATGAACACAAGCGCACAAGAATTTCACTCGCTCCTTTTTTTTGTGATTTATTTATTGCAACTGAATAATTGATACATGCAAAACCTGCGTTTCTATATGCGCCCATCCTTAAACTTTCGTGACTGCTACTTGCATTCATTTCTATTCTGGAACTGAATCTCAACACAGCCTAAATGTGAAGACCTTCCGAAAATCCTTATATTAGATTCAAGTTCAATTATCTCACGCATTATGGTAATCACTTAATCAACTAGGTATCCTATTGATTATCCCCAATATCAATAAGTACTTATGAATTCCAATTCATTGGACAATTTCTCTTCCAATTCTGATGTTTTCGATAGGAATGTTCTTAGAGATTTGGTTTGGGTCTTGAACAAGAATGCGGGAAAACTAAATGGTTATGTCATTGTATCAACTGCGCTTTCAATGCTTACTGATGAGGGTGCGAGGAGATGGCCCATACAAACTATGAACTGAATTCAATCTCGCTCTCGTACAAATTACACCTATCAATTACTGTTCTTATTTCAGGTGAACTTACCGCATCGTCATGTCGTACGAATTACTTGCGGAAATGGCGCGTGGCAATGTGCCTGTGCAGACAATACAAATCGCAGCGGGACGGACTGGAGGAGGTCATTTAACATTTCCGGATTCGCCCGTGAAGAAAAACGCTCTAGTGGACCGTTCTTGCAAAGGTTCGGAGTACGCCGAGAAATTCCAATTACAAGATGAAGATGAAGATGAGGTATTAATAAAATATCAATTACAATTACAGAAAGTGAGTTTAGTGCGAAGGGTTCAAACTGTGATAACTGTGAGTACACTCGCGCCAAGGTCATGAGCCATGCGAAGATCAGGTTCCTATTTTGGCTTTCATATTGTGTATGTTCCAACCTGACCTAGTTCATGAACTGAGTTCACGAACCAGTTCAGGAGTAGTGGGGATGAGTTCAAGAACTGTTGGGTTCGTGAACTGCATGGCTGGAACGACCCGAACTATTCCGGCAGGTAGCGCTGAGGGCGGTTTTGATCAGAGTAACCTTCTTCTTCTATCGCTATCAGATATGAGAACTCAACAATTTCCGAATTGAAATTCCGAATTTCAGAATCCCATTTAACGGTCTTGGTTAATTAATTGACTTGGTCTAGGACTAGAAACTGGAATGTATCTAGCATTGACCGTACTTCAAGTAACTTCTTTAAAACAAGAATAACTGTAAGCAGAGGTCTGCTCCTTCTGTAAAAAAAAAAAGAGATTCTTGTACTGTGGACTACCGGGTGGCGGCGGGAATTGTTGAATATTTATTTTTAATATAGTTCTAAAAACTATATGCTTACGCGTTTCTGAACACCTTCAAAACTCTGCAAATTCTTGACACAACGGTTCATTATCTTCTTTGTACAGATCACCCTTCTGTCTAGATCACTAGGTCTAAATGTCTAGATCCTAAATGTTAGATTAATTATTATTATGAATTATCACTAATAATTATAATTTCTGAGGTGTGTTTCGTGCTACGGAAATGAAGGTAATTTCGAATGTTTGTTGGTAGGTACTTCTTATATAGAAAAATTATTACCGACGTAGTATTAAAAACCCCAGAATTATATCGTATTAATTAATCATAATTAATAATAATTATTATTAATAATAAATACGAATTATTAATACCTAACAATAAATTATAATAATTTTCACTAGGTACTTGATAAAATTGTTAATAATTAGTGATAATTGATAATAATAATTAATCTAACATAGGATCTAGACATTTAGACCTAGTGATCTAGACAGAAGGGTGATCTGTACAAAGAAGATAATGAACCGTTGTGTCAAGAATTTGCAGAGTTTTTCTTTATTCGATTTTCTGAATCTACGTACCTATCTTGAAACGTAAACCAACAAATTTTGAGGGGGGGGTTAAAATTTTTTTTTCTTTGGAGATTCCAATGGTTCATTATCGAAGATAATAAACCAAAATTAATCAGTGGACAAATTGAAGCAATTTTCAATTAAATTGAAACTGCAACATTGTTCATATTATATCGTTTGCCTATAATTAATTTTAATGTCGGCCAAGTTGACTTCCATTCAAACAATGCACTTTATTTCAATCTAATTTATTTAAGTAGGTACCTAATTCAAAAATTATTTGGTTTGAAAATACACGCATGTTCACCAACAATCTTTCATTTCGTGGGTTATAATTTTATCTTTACAGTTTTCTGAGAAATTATTTATTTTAAAGGTACTGTACTTAGACGTATTTTATCTTACGAGATATGATTTTATGATAAAATGATTTAAATGATAAATGATTTTATGATATGATTTTATCTTGTCGAGATATGAACACTTACGTACCAGAATACGCTAAAAACGAGAACCACAAATAAAAGACACAAAACAAACTGGACCCTTCTTCTCCCACAGAAAACCCTACTATACTACGTCTTCTCCCGTGAAACTCAGGAAGTCAAATGATTTTGTGGGAGGTTATAACGTGAGATCACTGTTACCTTTCCAGTTCGAGTTCTCAACCCTCATCTCAATTCAGTGCAAGAAGTTCCCGAACTGAGCTGAACTGAGTTCATGAACTGGCCGCGGTGGAACGCGTTGTCTGCACTGAGTTCACGAACTGAAACAGGCTGGAACGCAGTTCATCATGCGCATGGCTTCTGCGCAGAACTAGTTCCTGAACCAGTTCAAGAACTGGTCAGGTTGGAACATACCTATGAACCCTAGGAGTGGATACATATTCTTTTGCTACGTGGACGTCACCCTGGGGTCAATAGTGAACCCACGACTTCAAATATCCACGATTCCTTACAAATTCAAAAATATATCATTTTTACACTCTTGAAAAATTCTTTGATTAGTTGATTCGTTGATTAGTTACAAATATAAGGTCATCTGAGACCCAAAGTTATTTTTCATTCATTATATCAACATCAGCAACTTGAATTTTGTTAAATCTATAAAATTCTCAAACTAGAAAAGTAACTTGTGTCAAGAAATTTAATTTGGAGTTTTTGATCTTAATCCAATCTTGACAATGTAATAAATAAATTTAAAAAAAAAATCAATCAATCCCACTATACGAGCCGGATAATACAGCATCTCAAATATGACCATTTTCAGCGAATTTTCGAAGATAATGTAGCTATTTTCTGGGGTTAAGGGGGGGTCCCAAAAAATGAATGTTTGACAAGTGACACCTCATTTTGCAGGTTTTTACACGCTGAATAAGATTCTTAAGTCAGAATTTTTCTATATCTTATTCCGCTCTCAAACTGGAGCACTTTGCAGCACACTTTGGAAGTTTTTTGTCCACTGATATTGGGTAAAGGTGGCATCGTGCTCTTCCAATGGAGAGTCTCTCGACCAAACAAGCTAATCCATCTACTTTGAACTCCTTTCTCTATAATCTATAAAATAGGAGAGTACATGCTATTGTTAGTTGTATAGCGCACTACTAGGAAAACTAGGCACCGACAACTACCTCAGATTGCCCCTGTGAGTCGCTAACGTTTGCAATTATTACCGAGCATACTGGTTCAAACAAGACCTTCAGGGAAGGCTACTTAGCGGTGAGAAAGCAAAATAACTCACGAAGTAGGTACTAGGAAATACCAAAGCAGAAGAAATATAAGGGGAACAAATGAGTAGATCAACTTACTTTTGTCAGGAATTCCCAAATTCACCCTGGGGTCGATTGGTCCCGCTTGTAGTTTGAAAGTTCACTACAACGACTCGGCTGTACTACTTACTATGAACATTGGTTCGGGGGCTCACTAAGACTGCAAACTTAGAATACAAAATATCCCTGTGCGCTGGAAAATGTTTTTAACGATAATATGCGATCAAACGTAAACTGGGGTCAGAATCGACCCCACAATGCACTCCTAGGGTTAATACTACGGGCTCTGATTACGAGAGTGTACTCGAGGACTAACTCGCCTAGAACTCTGTACTTCATTAGTGAAGTAGGTGCCTTCAGTCACAAAATAGGTGCAACACCTCGAACTGCCCCTCTATTTTCCGAACATAACCTTCCTTCCCACTCCATTTTGCCCTTCCAAGGTTCGGGGTACCTGTTGGAGAAGAAGTCATGTTTCCCCATCACTATCACCATAGTTTGACCAGTCGTGGGAAATTCCGTGCCGAAAAGTGTGCGTTGAAATTGTTTATTGAATTGAAATTGAAAAATGCATAGAATTGATTACCTTACGAAAATTTGCTTTCTTGGTCTTACTGTGTGAATCCAACTTACAGATTGACGGGCTTCCAGAGAGAGACCCGATGGTGCAGGGTAAAATGATGGCGGCAGTGGATGATCTAACGTCACATGGAACAGCTTGGGACAATTCCACCATCATTCCCGACGATGAACTTCGAGTCTACGACGTGTACCCATTTGACCATGAGAACGACCAACCACTTCCCATAAGCAAATATAAGGAGGCAGTATGTTGCTAACATTTTTTTTCTTTTTTTTTCAGAAAAAAATTAATTAGATTTAACTCTCGATAGAATTCAGATAAAAAGTTCAAATTTCACAAAAGATCTGTCTTGGCAATCGCGCCCACCACACTATTTTACCAATCAACTTTGGTTTTCAGTGTTCATTGTTATCAGTTTTTTTTTTTTTTCATTTGCAGTAAAATGCATTCTGCGTTAATTTTTGTAAGAATGTATTATTTTTCTCAAAGTTCGCTGCTGACCCCTTAGTTAGGGTCCGCAGACCACAGTGAAGCCCTGCTCTGAGCTATGGCGCCATTGATGCCCAGAGGTAGGTACGTACTGTGATAACCGATATGTGCAAGTTGCAGGTTCAAATCCGGACTGGGGCATTTATTTATTTATTATATGGGCAAGCCCAATTACATTCACACATGCTACACATTCGAGATTCTTAAAAAGAAAAGAAAAATGATATGAATTGAAAAGAAAACTAATACGAAACTTCTAAAGGTATCGAACATGAAGCATGATATTTTTTCAACTTTCACCTCATCTACTGTCATGCTTTCTCTGCACGTCTCTTTCCAATTTTGAATCAGGTGAAGGAATTCAATCCAACTTACCCAATGATATTTGCCACCAGATTGTAGCACAGATCGCTGTCAATTCAGTTGTGGTACTGAAAGGTCCAACGGGATGCGGAAAGTCGACTCAGGTGCCCCAATACATTCTGGATGATGCTCGATCTAGCCAGATCTATTGCAACGTAGTGATCACACAACCCAGAAGGATTGCAGTCAAGTCAGTTGCCAAAAGAGTTTGCCGGGAACGAGGATGGAACGTGGGCTCACTTGTTGGCTATCAGGTGCAGTTTTCCTGTCGTTAAATTTAGATTTCATGACCTGTACAATAGAAAAAAACAGAAAAAAAAAACAGATTTGACGCTGTATTTTGCCCTTAGATTGCATTAGAAAAGAATACGAGTAATGACACTCGTCTTCTATTCTGCACAACCGGCGTCCTACTCCAACAGTTGATCAGAAATCGTACTTTATCCATGTATACTCATATTATAATTGATGAAGTTCACGAAAGAGACAGCGAGACTGACTTCCTTCTAATCGCGATCAGGAAGTTGTTGAAAATGAGAGGGAACAGAACCAAGGTAAGTAATAATGCAGGTTTGGTAGATGTGCATCAATATTTCCTCATAACTAACTTATTTATTATGCCAAATAAAAAATTGCCAAGTTGACTACTAATACAACTACCAGTTCACTGTTGCCCCTAATTTTTTTATGTATGCAGAGCCTTACAACTGTTTTCATTTGTTCTCCCAATTTACCTACTTGTTCATTGTTTAAAACAAATTTTTTTTTGTGTGATCCTAATTATAATCGTTGAGCAATTTTTTGAATGGTATTGGTTAAATGGGTTTTTTATTTTAATTTTTTCAACTTACATGCCATGAGGGCCTTGAGCCCTATAAATAAAAACCAATAAACCAATCCTATTCTCTGTTTGGTGCTAACTACAGTTTCTGTGCCCTCTTGTGTTTTTCATTTTATTCTTAATTCAAGTGGTGTCTGTATCTTTAGGTTATTCTCATGTCTGCAACCATTGCCGCAGACAAGTTCGTCGACTATTTCTCAAAAAAGAAAGGCGATTCTATCGTCAAACCGCCTGTGATAACCATGAACGACGAAACGAATAGGATGTACCCAGTTAAGGAGTACTACTTGAATGATTTTGTTTCTCCTCGTATGGTAAGAGCCTAACGTTTTACTGTCAAGTTTTATGTACTTGATCTCGATAATTCTGTAGTGGGCCTTGCAGTTTCTCAGACCAGAAATTTTATATATCGACCTGTGGTATACAACGTCGCGGTAAACGGCCCCTGGTCATTGGCCGAGCCCCTTCTCCAGTACCGGAGGCAAGCGCCCCTCAATACTAAATCAGTTTTATGTCTATTTTGGATTGAAATGTTGGGTTGAAGATAATTTGTGTATATTATATGTGTGGGAGGTTGTAGCACCTCACAAACAAATTACCTATTGGGTGCCAGCAGACGAAGAATCAGAATGGTGTACATATTGTATTCACTTCAAGATTATTTGATTAAGGAATGTGTAGACCATTCTGATTCATCATCATGCGCTCACTTGGCAACTACCCTGAAGGAATAAATTAATAATCACAGTAGGTAGTTCAAAGGTGGAAGTCCACCGAATCTAGTAGAAGTTTGCTACACTTAGTGAGCTGAAATTTCGTTTTCTTGATCCGTAATCAACTTAACTAGGATTTATTTTACGTCGTGGAATCGATCCACCCCGATTATTCATGCACGCACTTTCTTGATCAATAGTGGGCCGATGTCACCATGGAAGAACCGAGAATCGGTTGCAAAATTTACAAACTGGCCGTATTGTTGGTGAAAGAGTTTCCAACAATAGACGCTGAGGATCACAAAGGCAGACCGATGCTTGGATCTGTTCTAATTTTTTTGCCTGGAATACACGAGATTGACTCCATGTACCGCATTCTATATAAAGAAAACTCGTTGGCGTAAGTACATATAAGTCTAATGTAAGAGGATCAATATGGCTAGTGTATGAGTGTAATAAGGATTCATTGACCCCTTTTTAACATCTGAGTAATCATACATTTGCACATACATCTAGTGGCCTGTAGACTGAACTGTACTGATCTATTTCAAATGGTTTCTGAATGACGATGGTCCTCCCCTTCTTACTTGTGAATTCAGGGAAGCAGCAGAAGACCCATCAGAAAGTTGGCAGCTTTGTCCTCTATATTCGTCAATGAGTTTGAATGAGCAGATGAAAGTATTTATGCCTCCCCCTATGGGCAAAAGGAAAATAATTTTGGCGACTAATATTGCCGAATCCTCCATCACTATCCCTGATGTTAAATATGGTAAGATACACTTGTTTTGACTGTGTGTTTATTGGGGTTGATAAGTATGCTGTACCGCATATTTAATAATATTACGTAATATATTGTATTGAAATATCATTTAATCATTCTCGATGTTGATGCGTTTAGGACCATAAATTAATTTCGTATTTCTTCCAGTGATTGATTTTTGCTTGACAAAGCACCCGGATCAGGTTGAAGATACGTTTTATTCAGAGCTGCAGTTGACCTGGGTGTCGAAAAGTCAGGCCAAGCAAAGGGCTGGTCGGGTGGGGCGAACGATGCCGGGCCGAGTTTACAGGCTTATACACAGTACCATGTATAAGGTAATGTACTTCCAATACATTTTATAAAATACAATATAATTGCAGTTGCCTAAAATGCGGATTCCCAGGCATAAGTACTATGATAGTAATTTCCCAGTCGCATGAAACCTTTCGTCAGCCTTGAAATAAATTTGAAATGTTATTACTCTTTTCATTAAGCCATCCGATTGATATTTAGTCCAGTCAAGATGTACATGAAAAGAAGAGGGTCATGCTTGCAAGAAACCCGGTCGTTATGATTTTTTGTTTGTTAGTAGGTACCTCAAACAGTAGTAATAATCCAGATTCTAAGGCCTAGGAAAATGGCCGAAAAACCATGAACTTTTCGCACTTTTTTTGGTTTTGGTTCCATATCTCCATGAAGAATTGGTCTGACGGGTATGGTTACCCCATCAACTTTAAAAGGAGTACAGCAAGTTTGTAATTAAGCGCAAAAACAAAGTGACCACGTTGGCATCAATCACCAATCCGTTAAATTGCGAGGCATCAAAAAACGATTGTACGTGGATCCCGTTCGTCAATCTTCCAGTGAGTGTTCTTTACGAAGAAATCGGAAAAGGATTTACAGGATAACTTCAAGTTGGCCCCATTCCCAATGTCTTTATCTCACGAAAATGGGATGCGCAAGGGAACAAAATCAACCCTTTACGCTACCTTCGCTCCTCTTTCCAGTCACAGGCTGATAGGAAGCAAACGGTTAGTGGCAGGAAATGGTAGGCGGAGAGGAAACCCAGTTTTTGAGTTTTTCCACGTCACTATTATCTCGAATGATTCGAGAGAGTCGCATTTCTACGTGCTGCTCTCCAGTAGGACATGAGATGCTGCAGGAACTTTCAAGTTCTTCACATATGCTCACACTATTCCTGTTGTCCACCTTGCCAACTCACTGTCAGAGATTCCTCTTCCTTGGGTGAACCCTCCATAGGTCCTCATCGATCGCATCAGCTTCTGTTCAATAGTCAGGTTCCTCCACAACCCTAACCAAAACTTGTCAGAACGACGAATAGTTAAGAATCCTTTCGTGAACATGTCATATTCAGCTTTGTCCATCCGACCTCGTAGACCCATCATAGAATGTAGAGGTGTGGCTTTTAGCATATAAGAAATGCCCAGCTTGTGTGGTGTAGTGTGTATATGGCTTTTTCCCAAACATAATGTTGATCATACTATAAACTAGGTACCTTTTTATGCAAATACTAAAATACAAAAATACATACACACATAGAACATTTTTGGCTAGACCAATTCGTGTGAATTCTCACTTGGAAAAAAGGCCTTTTTTTGAAAGGATGTATCTAGAGAACGGAGAACAGTAGAAAGCTCGCTCTGGTACTTAATTGCAGCAAATTTACTCTTCTTTTTAAAGCTGATGGGGTAACCATACCCGTCAGACCAATTCTTCATGGAAATATGGATCAAAAAACCGAAAAAAGTGGGAAATGTTCATGGTTTTTCCGCCATAAAGGCCTTTTCCCGATGTCTTTGAATGTTGGAAATCTGGATTACTACTGTTTGAGGTACGAATAACATATCGAAAAATCAGAACGACCAGTTTTCTTGCAAGCAGGGATGTACATCCTGACTTGACTAATTAGCGCATATTTGTAAATGGTCTTCGATAATCAGATTACTAGATTGATTTATCCCCAACAGAGGGGTTTTCTTCATTTCTACCTAGTTTATTGGTGGAATTGCCATTTATGGGCTCATTGATGGTGAAAATCCTTAATATGTTGTGGGGAAAAAATCAGTCCACAAATCAGACTGAAGATGTGGAGTAGAAATAGAATACTGTTAGGATAGTAGCTTCAGAATCCTGGCTCAGCTCAAAAAAAGAAGAAAAAAGAATCCCCCAAACCGTAGATCACACACACATACAGATTAGTTGGACAGAGAGAACTCGTTATATACTTGTAGTGGACATATAAATTGAGTTGCAATGTCACACAATATGTAAATAAGGATCACAAGAAAATAATTATTAAATTAGTTATGAATTATGAAGAAATTACTAACGAACTGATGAACAAAAACCTCGGCGATTCAGTTCGCCTTCAGGAGCGCTTAACCCGCAGCACTCCAGGTCCCTCTCGTGTCATTTGGTTACACAACAATACCATGACGTGCAGCATAACCAATTCATTCTACAAATTGGCAGTTCAACTTGAGGTTTTACGAGCAGATATGCACTGGATACCAATTGAATGAAACTCAGATGGTGATACAGGATCATGGGTACTGCGCAAATATTCGTTGCGAGTGATTTAGTTCCACTAGAAGTAATTATAACCAGTGATCATTTATGGGAGTTTCATCAGCTGTACGACTCTTGACAACGGCTCTTCACACTGTTACTCTGTCTCTCATTTTGGTTTATGATCTTCGATAATGAACCATTGGAATCGACCAAAGAAAAAACTCTGCAAATTCTTGACACAACGGTTTATTATCGTCTATACGATTCTTTGTGCTCATTACCCTTCTGTCTAGATCGCTAAATGGTAGATTGATTATTATTATTGAAAGTATGTGTACCATATTGAGTGGGCTGTGATTCAAGTCCTGGAGGTAGTGCCTCCCCTACTTGGAGCTAGTGATAGGATATCAGATAAGACATTGTTAACTGTACCTTCTATAAATACACACGTGATCCAGCATACTAATTATCGTCTTTCATCCGAAGTCATCCCTCATATAGCAAACATTACAGTATGCAAATCTCCTGTCCGTAGATTATAATCGTAAAATCTAGAAACCTCAGCATCAAGACAGGCCGCCGTATGATTCACCCTCATGTTAACAGCTTTTGATCTGCTCCAACATTGAGCCCTAATTGTAAACGAACGGTTAGTCATACTAAGCTGCGGATGGTCTTGAAAAATTCTTTAAAAAAATAAACTCTATCTGAATGTGAACTAAAAACTACACCATTCTATATAAATTTTTCGAGATATGAAATCATCAAATCTCCTCGTCAACAACTTTCATTTGAGCCCGTAGATTATAATCATAAAATCTGGACACTTCCCCCCCCCCCTACCAGTATTAGAGTGGAAGGGGGTTCCTAGGGTACTTTAAGACCTTATTCGCATACCTACGTAATATACATACAAAGTTTTTCATACTTTAAATAATAAAAATATCTCTCTCATTTAGTGATCAAGACAGAAGGGTGATCTGTACAAAAAAGATAATAAAATGTTGTGTCAAGAATTTGCAGAGTTTTCCTGCTCGATTTTTACATACAGCACTGAGTCGAGAGGATTGCAATGGTTTGTCTCTTGGAACATGGCATCCGTCAATTCCACAGCATCATTTTAACATTTGTCCAATTACTCAGTCGCTCTCTATCTTTGGCTTTCAATGTTTGATAAATCATTCAAAATGTTGAATACAATTCTACTTCTGCATTTTCATTTCAGGACCTGAAGGAAGAAAGTTCTCCCGGAATTCTTCACTGCCCCCTCGATCAACTGGTACTGAAAGCGAAAGCGCTCGATTTTGGCCCTCCTGTGGCTATTCTGGGCAGTGCGATGGACCCCCCTGATTTGACGAACATTGAACGAACCATTCTCAATTTGAAAGAGGTTTTTTTCCCTTTTAAATAACATGCGCTAATTTAGTTCTGCATGATAATAATATTTACCTATTATACAGGTTGTTCGCCACTTGGTGTAAAAGAAAAATTTGGGTAAAACTAGACTGAAACCTCTGCAAATTCTTGACACAACGGTTTATTATCTTCTTTGTACAGATCACCCTAATCTAATTAACGAAATGATAGATGTAAGTAACTCTAGCCCAAATTTAATCCAAATTTAATTTGTTCAAACAAAGAGGTATTGTTTTACAGACAAGAAACCGAGTGAATATTGCATTGTCATCCATTCTCGACCCACTTTTAAAATTTCAAATCCGTAGCTCTTCCGGAACTTGAAAAATAAGTAGTGAAAATTGGTATTAATGTTTATGAATAATTTTTAATAATGATTAATAATTATTATTATTTACTTAACTCGATATCTGAAAACCATGTGCTATTAGAATCTAGCCTCACAGGCTACAGCATGATTCACCCCCATGTAGGCGAATTTTCATTTGCTCCAACTTTGAGCCCTCATTGTGAACGAACGGCTGGTCATACAAAGCTGCGGATGGCCTTAGAAAGTTCCACATGAATTTTTCGGTTTTTAAAATTTCAACATTCTTTTTGAACCCCTTTCCGTTGACCTAATGTTATGACAAGGTAACAAGGGTCATTGTGCGGTTGATCCGAACCTGTAAAAAACTCTGCAAATTCGGTATGTTTTTAGTTCAGATTCAGATAGAGTTTATTTTTTTTGTAGAATTTTTTAAGACTATCCGCAGCTTTGTACGACCAGCCGTTCGTTCACAATGAGGGCTCAAAGTTGGGGCAGATCAAAAGCTGGGTAAATTTTCATACTGGCTCAGCTGATTAATAATTAATATTATAAATTTTATGAAAATTATTAAAACCAACAATAATTAATAATAATTTACACTACCTACTTGATAATAATTGTTAATAATTGATGATAATTAATCATTCAGTGATCTAGACAGAATGGTGATCCGTACAAAGAAGATAATAAACCGTTGTGTCAAGAATTTCCAGAGTTTTTGGTTTATCATCTTCGATAATGAACCATTGAAATCGACCAAAGAAAAATTATTTTCAACCCCCCCTTAAAATTTGTTGGTTTACGTTTCAAGATTCAGAAAAACAAATTAAAAAACTGCAAATTCTTGACACAACGGTTTTATATCTTCTTTATGCTAATTGCAGTGTTTATGAGGTGAAACATTGGACAAACCATTTTCTCCTCCTATATGAGGGATGCCTTGTTTCTCAATGTCAAGAGGGGTGTAGTAATTAATAGGGGAATAACTGGGACACGAACCGCATGGTCACTTAACGTTATCATAACTGTTTTATTAGAGAGTTTTCGCAAAACGTTGACTAACGATCTAAGGAAAAAAACCGGATGCTAACCTCTTTGATTGTGAAACGATGTAAGGTCGTGAAAGTTGGTCTGTCAGGCGTATATGTAGTACTAGGCGATTAATATCCAAGGGTAGTAATCTAGGGTTTAATACTAGTTCAGTTTTAAATTCAGCAGTTTAATTGTAGTAAAATAGTATTTAAATTTTAAATGCAGTAGTGCATCTCGGTTTGTACTTTCAAGTTTTTTGGTTGCGTATCTACTTGTTCAGTTTGGAATGGAGGAGCTTCAGAAATATTTAACGTGATACGAAGAAGGAGTTATAACAAGGCTAATACAGCAGAAAACCAATCGAGAAAAAATACACGTACCATAGAAGAATGGTTCCTTCCATGGACTCGTACATAACACAATCGAACGCATGGATGTACCCAATTGGAAGAATGAAAGAAGGCAATCCATGCGATGAGGTTTCCTTGGTCTTTTTGCCCAGGCTCATGATCATATTATGTTTTCATCGAAATTTCTTCTGGAAATCATCAATTCCTGGAGGATGAAGGGAACGATTTTTTCAAATTATAATGAAATTATGCAATGCAAAACTTGGAACAAAACTTGATCTGTCCCTCCAACAACAGTCTTCTATACTGCCCAAGTCCACTTTTGCGATTTCGAGAAAAACGAAGTTATGTGAGATTTCTTCTGCAATCCACCCAATTCGATTAATTCCAACCCAACTTCTTCTGTCGTGTCTCATATCTATTCCCCTAACTCATTCACATACTGCTCAACCATGCAATTAATTTAATTGACGATAATGATCGATTTTAGAGCAATTATAGGGGCATAGGACGGTCTAACCTAGTATGCACTACATCGGACGACTTGAACGTATATGGTACCTACCAGGTTAGAACGTCCTATCTACAGGGATTAGTTCGTTTCATTCAGTTTTAAAAATACTATTATTACCCCATATAAAAAAAATTGTCTCCAATAAATCATCATTCAATGAGACCATGAATCCTAAATTAAAATTGAAAGTTCAGGAGTCCCTGAGTCCCATTTTTTACCTCATATTCAAAGATCAGTTTGCACATAAAATCCTTATAGATAGCTGTTTTTTCTGGTTCCACACCTTTATTAGTAAGTTCTGGCTAAGGTATCCAAATCATAAAAAAAATATTCTTCTTCTAGGAAACAAAGTTCATTAATTAATTAGTTAACAGCTTTGATTATCATTTTAACAGCACTAAAACGTAAAACATAATTTACTAGTATCTTTTCAACATTATATTATTTAACGCTATAATAATTATACTGTTAAATACAATGTTAAAAATTAATAATTATTATTAATTGCTGAGGAACCTTTGAAAATACACCAGTCGAAGTAATAAAAAGATGACAGTTTTAATATTAAACTATTTTTGATACTGTGCCTCACTAACATGTCACTGAATGTACGAGTACAATAGTGCCAACTCGAAAGAATGAACGTATTATTATAATATAGAAAAATAGTACTTTGGAAGTATCATTAAAAAATGTGGTAACACTTGAAAATGGTCACAAAGGCTAATCAGTCTAAATTGGTAACATCAGTGTTGGCGTCATCAAGGGGTTCTTCTTCATTGATGACTGGCAATAGTCCCAAAAATGAAGACAGTTTCCACAATCTGGAATGATTGCCTTCAATTTAGTGATTAAGCCTGACTTCCTGCCTTTTTAGCTGCCTTCCTGTCTTTTGCAATCCCACGAAAGGCAAGTTTCCTTGCGGGTTTGATCCTTTCCTTGAGGATTTGAATTATTTAACGGCTTCAGCTTTTAGGAATGGTGTTCCTAAACCCTGCTAAAGTGGGACATAGGACGATCTAGCGTAGGTAGTATTATACTACGCTAGATCGTCCCAAGTCCGACTTCAGCCCCAAGTAGGACGTTTTAACCTAATATTTTCCACATAGGACACTCTCGTCTAGTTTAGACAGCAATGTAGACAGCAACTAATCTGTGATACCACAAATTTACGAAACAGCTCAACGCTCTCAGTTCCCATCTTCTACTCGTATTTATTTTATTTATTATTTCAGGGAATACTGAGTCAGCCATTATGGAATCTTGTGCCCAATCTGCTGAGTTACAATAGCCTGATAATAATACTGGGCACTAATCATGAATTGTTTTACTAGCTTACTCAGATTTCTGGAGTTGTTGTTTTATGATGTTTTCTCCCTAAAAATATAATCATAATTATATCTATTCCAGGTGGGAGCACTTACGGTCATGACTCGAGGCGAGTATAGCGAAGAAGATGGGGACATGACCTTCATTGGTACTGTAATGGAATCATTACCATTGGAGATCCAACTCTCCAAACTCATTCTTGTTGGTCATATGTTAAGCGTTCTCCGCGAATGTGTCATAATGGGTAAACCTAATCTGTTTTTAGTTAATTCAAGTTCAAATTAGTAGCCATGTGGGCATGGTGTGGATATCATTGGATTAAAAATCGAGCAAGGCAATTTGTAGCTTTGCTAAAACTAAGTGAAATCCCTGCTCTACATAGAATAAACCTCACCAAAACGTTTGATTAAATGATTACTTAATAAACAAATCAATGTCGTGTTTTACAGCTTGTTGTATGTCGAGGAAGAACATATTCGTCACTCCAATCAAGCAGAAGCTTGAAGCGTTCAGTAACAGAGTGGCATGGTCTGAGGGCACTGCCAGTGACGCCTTAACATGTCTAAATGTGTATATGGTATGTAGCCAATAATTGTTTACAGTTTGAGTTTTTAGTTGATCTCCTTGCTTTCGACTCTTTCAAAGTTGCAAAAGTTTACTCATAACTTAATTAACAACAGTATAACATGATTGTTAGGTAGGTATGTAATGAAAGGTGGACTGCCAGTTATTAAGGCACAGCCCCAGGAACAATCAGTCGTTCCAGAAACCCTACATATCCGAAAAATGCAATTGCCGGGATTTCGCAAAATAACCATCTACAGACAAATAGCTATTATAGCTATATGTCTGTAGAGGGTTATGTAGATAATGTCTTCATATATATATTATGTATAGTAATATCATTCAAGAGAAAGCCGGTCGTTCCCGTGTGGTTCCAATGAAGTTACATGCGAGAGGATATCCGATTATTGAGAGAAACCCGATAAGTCCACTGATCTTCGGGACATGTCTGGTTTCTGCTTGAACCTCTGATGGTGACACGTGCTTCCTTGCGCCCCCTCCTTACCTTTTGTTTGTATACGTTGGTTGATTGTTCAGTACATTGACGAATCGATGAAGTCTACATTGAAAAGTTTACTTCTCAAGAAAATTGAAAAAATACCTTGATGTCTTATGGATTTCGGGAAATTTTGGAGAAACATTTATGCCTTGCCAACTTATGTGAAATCAGGAGGTCTACAAACCAGGTGTCTCTCCCCAGATTGTGCATGTAGTAAAACACTCGTTATTAATCGATTGAGACAGCCCCTTCCCCTCCACCGCCCAAACAAGTATAGCTCCAGAAAAAGTGTGGCAAACATTTATGAATTTATTCTTAGAGTAGGTACCCTTCAACATACATTCGACATTGACCATTTGTTATTATGCAGTGATGTTGAGTCACCACTCCCTGGCACCCTGATGGTGCTGAAATAGAAAATTCAGGGTGCCTCAAGAAACATCCTTACATTTCAATAAACGCATATTGCGGTCTATTTAATGGTAAAAACTGGAAAAATAATAAGTTCTATTTGAAGGCTCAATAACGTTTCTAAACCAGAAAAAACCCGTCATGTGCAAAAAAGGGTTATTTTGAACATGCAATATGAACATTTTCAAATTTTTAATTTCTATTAGTATCAGACACTACGTAGATATAAGAAAGTTAAAATCTCTCTCTCCCCTTCCCCCCCCCCACAATTCGAGGTGGCTATGAAACGTCCTTTTTCTTTTTCCCATAACTTTGATTTTGTGGACATGTCAGGTTTCTGAAACGACTAATTCAATTATGTGTCACTTGTCTACAGGAAACTCAGGTTTCATACAACTTATATAGGATGGAAGCGAAAGTTAGTTTAAAAAAAAACTTTATTCGTTAACACAGGTTAATCGGTCGGAAAACGGGCAGAGTAACATTCAGCAGACAATTACAAGACGAGACGTGAGCGCTCTTATTTATAGGTGGGCGATGCTGCATCAGCAGTTATGCTGGTTATGCGGCTGTAACATGCATACATGCTTCATTAGGAACAAAAAGTATCATGGTCTTTTCGCCTTGTGAGGCCTTGTTAGTAGCTCAATCCCGCTTGCTACTTGATGACTGTCCGATTGGCAGCTATTCAACGTGAATTAGTTCGAAATAGTTCAACTTAATGAAGCCTAAGGCCCAAGTGCTGCTCACGTGTGCAGGAGACAATGGTGTAATTAAGAGAAGCACGTTGATGGTGAAATAAAAAGGGAAAGGCTAATTAAAGTAATGATTTCAGTCACTCCATCATGGAGTCTGAAGTTAGAATGAAAAACTCTGCAAATTCTTGACACAACGGTTCATTATCTTCTTTGTACAGATCACCCTTCTGTCTAGATCACTAGGTTTAAATGTCTAGATCCTAAATGTTAGATTAATTATTATTATCAATTATCACTAATTATTAACAATTTTATCAAGTACCTAGTGAAAATTATTATAATTTATTGTTAGGTATTAATAATTCGTATTTACTATTAATAATAATTATTATTAATTATGATTAATTAATACGATATAATTCTGGGGTTTTTAATACTACGTCGGTAATAATTTTTCTATAAAAGAAACTTCTTTTACCTACCAACAAACATTCGAAATTACCTTCATTTCCGTAGCACGAAACGCACCTCAGAACAACAAACTCGACATCACTTAAGCCATATGATGTTCCAAAGAGCTTGTTAGTATGAAAATGGACCTGTATTTCAACAGTTTGATTCACGATCGTGTTGTGAGGCACAATCTTTGAGCCGTCATTGTAAACGAACGGCTGGTCGTACAAAGCTGCGGATGGTCTTAAAAAATTCTACGGAACAAACTCTATCTGAATATGAAATAAAAAACTCTGCAAATTCTTGACACAACGGTTTATTATCTTCCTTGTGCAGATCACCCTTCTGTCTATACCAGACTGTGTTGCAAATCGGCACCATAACATATTCTCACCGTACTCATACCATACCATACGAATTTCTTTTCTGTCTTATCATACTGTACTAAATCATACATACAATAATATACCTTACCATACTCATACCATGTCATACAAACCGAGTGAATATTGAAATGTCATCCATTTCTGACCTATATTTAAAATTTCAAGTATCTAGCTCATCATCAAAATTTAATTTGTTAAAACAAATAGGTATTATTTAAACAATTTTACAGACAAGAAACCAAGTGAATATTGCATTGTGATCCATTTCTGACCTATATTTAAAATTTCAAGTATCTAGCTCATCATCAAAATTTAATTTGTTTAAACAAAAAGGTATTATTTAAACAATTTTACAGATGAGAAACCGAGTAAATATTGCAATGTGGTCTATCCCCGACTCACGGTTAAAATTTCTAGACTGTAGTTTACCGGGAAGATGACAAAAGGTAGTTTTATTCTGGGCGTCTGAGGGTTGGGTCACATAACGGCCGTTTTCGACGCGAAAGATTAGTGTTTTTCCTAAACCTTTGCGCGCTCACTGTGAACGAACAGCTGGTCGCACAAAAATCCAATTGGTCTTAAAAGATTCGTAATTTTTCAGGTCATTCAAAAGTGAACTGAAAATTACACGTTTCAGTTAAATATTTTGAGATATGACATTGTCGAAATTTTAAATTTCGTTTTGAACCCCTTCCCCTTGACCTAGGGTTATGAAAAGTTTCGAGGACCATTGTGGGGCTGGTCCAAACCCAGAAACCGAATTTCGTAATTTTAACTCAACGCTAACTGGGCAAAGTGGCGCGGACGGCGTACGGGGGACGGCGTACGGCGGACGGACGGATTTTTTTTTATTCGATTTTCTGAATCTACGTGTCTTGAAACGTAAACCAACAAATTTTGAGGGGGGGTTAAAATTTTTATTTCTTTGGGCGATTCCAATGGTTCATTATCGAAGATAATTAACCAAAATGAAGTACGAGGTACGCGGTGTGGTTGTGGGAGGGGGCGCAGAGACATAAAAGGTCTCGTCGTATGACGCACTAGTTGGCCTCCTGCAGCCGTATTACGTCATACGCTCGTGCGTCATAGGCTCTGACGTACTTGTTGGCCTCCTGCCAGCCGTCTTACGTCATACGCTCGTGCGTCATAGGCTCTGACGCACTTGTTGGTCTCCTGCCAGCCGTCTTAAGTCATACGCTTGTGCGTCATAGGCTCTGACGTACTTGTTGGCCACCTGGCAGCCGTCTTACGTCATACGCTCGTGCGTCATAGGCTCTGACGCAATAGTTATCCTCCTGCCAGCCGTCTTACGTCATACGCTCGTGCGTCATAGGCTCTGACGTACTTGTTGGCCTCCTGCCAGCCGTCTTACGTCATATGCTCGTGCGTCATAGGCTCTGACGTACTTGTTGGCCTCCTGCCAGCCGTCTTACGTCATACGCTCGTGCGTCATAGGCTCTGACGTACTTGTTGGCCTCCTGCTAGCCGTCTTACGTCATACGCTCGTGCGTCATAGGCTCTGACGTACTAGTTGACCTCCTGCCAGCCGTCTTACGTCATACGCTCGTGCGTCATAGGCTCTGACGTAATGGCCCGCCGGTCGCTTGTGTTCTGACGTGATCTGAGGGAAAGGGTGAATCAAGGGAACAAATTTTTCCCGTTTCAGTTTATGTGCCAAAGCAAAGACATGAAAATGTCAAAAAAATGTGTAAATAGGTACCTAAGCCCAACTGTAATGTCAATTTTCTGACAATGAGTTTTCGACTATAGTTTTCATACCTTTTTACTTAAGTACTTATTGCAATTTGAGACTGATAATGAGCTGTTTGCAAATGAAAAGTCTGATAACTACTTTATTACATCTTATTAATCTATTTTCAAGTTCCGATTCACAGTTGAATGTATTTTATTTAGATGTCGTAAAATTTGAAAACGATGGAATGACGAAACCTGTCGACTACTGACTCAAGTGATACTGTCGACTTCTAACACATGTAGGTCGACTACTAGTGCAAAACCATGTCGACTACTGAAGAAAATGTTGGTCACTGGTATCGACTACTACCTAGAGCATTGGGATTTTTTACAAAACTTGTTTTTCCCTTTTCAAACCATGTTGAATAATATTTCCCGCTGCCAGGTCTTTTAGGGAAGGATCTTGGGTACACAATGAACAGGTTTGCAATGAGAAAAAAACCGAGTGAATATTGAAATGTCATCCATTTCTGACCTATATTTAAAATTTCAATTATCTAGCTCATCATCAAAATTTAATTTGTTTAAACAAATAGGTAGGTATTATTTAAACAATTTTACAGACAAGAAACCGAGTGAATATTGCATTGTGATCCAGTTCTGACCTATTTTTAAAATTTCAAGTCAATAGCTCAGCATCAAAATTTAATTTGTATTATTACAAAGAGGTATTATTTAAACAATTTTACAGATGAGAAACCGAGTGAATATTACAATGTGGTCTATCCCCGACTGACGGTTAAAATTTCTAGACTGTAGTTTACCGGGAAGATGAAACACTAGGTCTAAATGTCTAGATCCTAAATGTTAGATTAATTATTATTATCAATTTTATCAAGTACCTAGTGAAAATTATTATAATTTATTATTAGGTATTAATAATTTGTATTTATTATTAATAATTATTGTTATTAATTATGATTAATTAATACGATATAATTCTGGGGTTTTAATTACTACGTCGGTAATAATTTTTCTATAAAAGAAGCTCGACATCACTTAAGCCATATGATGTTCCAAAGAGCTTGTTAGTATGAAAATGGACCTGTATTTCAACAGTTTGATTCACGATCGTGTTGTGAGGCATAATCTTTGAGCCGTCATTGTAAACGAACGGCTGGTCGTACAAAGCTGCGGATGGTCTTAAAAAATTCTACGGAACAAACTCTATCTGAATATGAAATAAAAAACATACCGTTCTATATGAAGTTTTCGAGATATGGAATTTTCAAAATTTCAAAATTCGTTTTTAACCCCTTCCCCTTGACCTAGGGTTATGAAAAGTTTCGAGGATCATTGTGGGGCTGGTCCAAACCCAGAAACCAAATTTCGTAATTTTAGCTCAACGTTAACTGGGCAAAGTGGCGCGGACGGACGGATTTTTTTTATTCGATTTTGTGAATCTACGTATCTTGAAACGTAAACCAACAAATTTTGAGGGGGGGTTGAAATTTCTTTTTCTTTGGGCGATTCCAATGGTTCATTATCGAAGATAATAAACCAAAATACATTTCTGTGAGTTGTATTCCAGGTTTCAGTGCGGCGGGTGGAGAAAGGGCTCTCTGTCTATTCCTTCACTTGAATTGACGTTTGTTGTAACGTTAAATTCAGTGAGAGAGAACAGTGTTTAACTGGTTTCCAGTGTGTCCTAAATTCAAACAGGAGGTGAGGGATTGGTGAGGATCACCAACTAGGAGATACCAGGGACAAGCACTGTCTATGTGATCCCTTCAATCGTTTCCTTGTACGGCTGGGCCAATTCCTGTGTGTCAGAGGCATCTTGTTTCTGAGCGAGATTGTTGAAAAATGGTGTGAAATTCAGGATGCTTGATTTACGTTAGATTATATTTCCATCCATCAAATGCACTTGGTGTGAGTGAAGATACGAATCGTACCAACAAAACGCTCGTGTACATCGCTGATTACTGGACATAATGTTTTGAAATCTACCAACCAACATACATCAGCTTAGTATTAGGAACAGATTGAAGAAGAATCACTAGAATCGGTCAGTAATCTGATGACAAAAATTAAAACACTTCATGTTGGAATCTCTTGAGACGGCTGTCCGTCACTTGCCATTTTGTGTACAATTCACACACAGTACCCACAGGTTAGGTGTTCGAGTACCAACTAATTCTTGGTAGAGTGTTAAAACGCATGAGCTATCAAGATAATGAAACGTTATGTAATCCACACGGTAACTTGCCCTTGTAGGTTTGGAAGGGTAAATTTGCTCAGGGTAAATTTGGCCGGTCTGGAGGAGAAACCGAGCAGCAATACGCCATCAGGAATTTCGTAAATCTAAAGGCATTAAAGGAAGTTGAACGAATGGAAAACGACATTATTATTCGCCTAGAGAGATTGGGAATACAGGAGTCTAAGATTCCGTTGGTACATGAAAAACTGGATCTTCTTTCGGTTTTGTATAAGGTACATACTTGAATTCCACGTACAGTATTCAATACAACTATTAAATGTGCATTTAAATATGATGGAAAGCTCATACTTGCATATGTCCTTAGATGGCCATCGCGGGAGCTTTTTATCCCAACTACTTCATCGCCTCCCCAATTGATGAGAAGGGAGCAGTCAGAACCCTTCGCGGTCGAGACCCCTACAAGACTGTCTACCTGACCAAATTTCCTCCTGGACAGCCTGGACCCGTCTACCGCGATAGTATCAAAAAATTATTTGAACCTTGTGGCTCCAACATCAAAGTGCAGTTTGACGTCAGTTCGTAAGTCTTACACAAATCCTCATTAGTA
Organism: Stenodema calcarata; assembly: GCA_963920205.1. Taxonomy (NCBI): domain Eukaryota; kingdom Metazoa; phylum Arthropoda; class Insecta; order Hemiptera; family Miridae; genus Stenodema; species Stenodema calcarata. Next base: position 56,232,792 of record OY986048.1, on the reverse strand, counting down.
CCACGGACTGCAAATCTATCCTGGTCTTGATAAAAATTGTAAAACAAGTCTTGTGCTCTATGAACGACTCGTTACATTTCAGCAAGGTGTACATCGAATTTGGGAACAGTCACGTGTTAGGGAGTCGTACTGGAATATTAGGTACAAACAATTCAGCACATGGTGGTACAGAAGAAGACGTACCTGGCCAAGTGATGGCTGCTGTTTACCGAGCTGTTAAATTGAGACAACTTAAAGTGCCAATGAAAATCCCTATGCTTTCGTACGTATTCTCCCATCAATTTATATTTTTGTTACATGTACTATTAGACCAAGGGGTCAGATGAATGTGTGTGATAATGACTCGGGCTGGAGTTTTCGAATATTTTGGATGGATACAAACCATTTTACATTCGACCGTCTACCAGATTAAAATTACCCAAATTACTCCCAAAACCAAAATACCCTGACAACATGACTGGAGCTTCCCCCAAAACAAAATTACCCTGGGATAAGTTCCAGTCATGCCGACCTTCATCACTCTAAAGAAGATACTTTTTCACTGGAGCCATAGGCGCCATAACCAACTTGAATTTAGTTATAAAATTGACTCCTCATTCCATATTCCATAAAGCGATGCTAAACCCATATTTTGACACGTATATGACCTTCTCAAACCAAAACAAAATGTTTTATTTCACTGTGACAATTATTTTTCATAGCTTTGGGACTTGAAAGAATAATGTATGTACATACATAATACTGAATCATTGTGGAAAAAATTAAAGATTGCAGCGTTTTCTGTTAGGCGCCAAATATTGACTACAGTTCCAGTCTTCCCTTCAAATACACTCATGTAAAATCTATTTGGTTTTCTATGGTGAAGAAATTAGGTTTGTACGAGAATTTGAAGTCAGTACAGTATCACATTTCATTCGAACACTTACCTACTAGAAATTTAGAAATTGAAAGCAAAGTATTCTGACATGTCCAATACTATTGAATAAATATGTCATTCGAAATGGACCTAGTTTCTAGTGCATATCAAGCGGTCGTGTTTTTTTTTATCTATATTTGATTCCGTTTTATCAGAAATGACTGAATTAAGCGGTTATCCCGATTATCCGAGGACCCATATAAACGGAGCCGACTGTACCATTGACATTCCTGGATCAGTGTGTACGCCTGAATAGGTTCGTTCCAGGTCCGACTGCGCCGTCCAACCACTGTCGACAGCGGTCCACTGCCGGTCCACTGATCGTTGACGACTGTCTGCTCGACAGCTTGCAGGTCGACCTGGAACGCTCGGTTGTCAGCGTTACGTTAGTGTATTTCGCGTCCATTCATTTTTGGATCATTCATCGGAATAAATCCGAAACTGATTTTTTTTCTACAGTGACCCCTTAGTTTTGTTCAGCAGTGCACTACAACGGTTGGGGACCATACATATTTATATACTCGTAGGTATATGTATTGATAATTATGATGACGGAATGGCTAAAGTGCTCAGAAAACTCAGCAGCATTGGCAACTGCTAGTAAATGTATTTGAGGGGATAGGTAACCGCGAAATAGGAAATAACTGCATAGGCTTGAAGGTCAACAATAGGGTGGTTCAAATTTAGGCCATGTTCTCTAATCTAGTTGCTCTTCTAGGGTTGGGGTCAGTATCTAATCAGAAGAGTCTGATGTTCCGCAAATTATACCGCCTACGAATATACCCCCCCCCCCCCCATATTGGAGTCTAAACTGCTTCCTTTTAGGGTGTTTAACTAAAAATGTCCAGGAAATCACGATTTTTGTAGTCATACTCACGATGGTGAATATTTTATTGTACTCTTCCATGGTGCCTCATACTAATATAGAGCATATACATTGTACACCATTGTACTCACCAACGACGAAGTGCAGAAACAGTATTTGCTTTATTTGCCCTGATACTAAAACATCAACACTTTCAAAGTTATTTCACTAATGTGATAATGTTATTCCGTAGGTAGGTACATACATTGTATTAGCTGCTTCCATAAGTTTTGAGCCTGGAAAGTTGAGGTTCCTATTCTATGCAGACAAGTTTAAAGTTTAGGATAAAAATATGAACTGTCACTTTCTTCTATATCTTGGACGGTAAAGTGTCCGAAGTGGGGGGAAAAAACAAATCATAAAAAATCGTGATTTCCTGGACACGTTCGTTAATACCCTAGAAGGGAGGAGTTTAGACCACAATATTGGGGTATATTCGGATTCGTCGTTCAATAGGAAACACATTTTTCAAAAGTCTGTAGTATAGTGAGAGGCGTTGACTCCGCGAGCACACGAATCAAATGAAAATGATAGGATGGAGGTTTCAAAATCATACGGTTATACAGTTCGACAGCTACAGACCGCCACCCTCCGAGCGGTTGCTTTCCGTCCAACCGCAGTTGAACTGCTGTCAACCACGAGTTCGACCTGGAACAGCTGTCAACAGTGAATGTCGTACAGAAAAGGGACCTGGAACAGCGGTCGGGCGTACTGCGCATGTCCCTGTAGACTTCTGTTAACAGTCCGTCGGACCTGGAACGAAGCTAATATTACTTATGTCTTGCAGACCGCAGGTGGCCCAAAAGAAAGCGAAGGCTATATTTGGAGACTCCAATGTATTTAGCTGGCAGGAAAATTATAAGCGACAACCTCTTCGTCCAAAGATCCAACTCCCGGGTGTGGCAATCCAGCACGTTCGAATTAAATTTACACATGTAAGTACTCAAATTAGGCGCGACATAGCGCCCGGTAGCTTGTTGTAACATTACGCCCTTCTTGTTTTACAATACGTGTATTGTCCATAGATTATTGACCCGCACAATTTTTACGTTACGCTCATTGATGACATTCTCGTCAACTTTAAAAGTGTGTGGATCTACAACGAGCTGAATGGGGAAACAGAGAATGCACTAGAGAAATTGGATGCTGACGCTATCGTGCCAGAGTTACACTGCGTCGCTCCATTCAGCGCTGGACCCCACGATCACCGGCAGTACTACCGTTGTCGAATTCTTCAAGTCGATGAATACCGAGCTGAAGTAACGTTCAAAATTAATTCGCAACATAATAATAAAATCGTGTCTGTCTGTCTGTTTGTCTGTATGTCTCATCATCAATTGAGAACGGCTGAACGGAGAAAGTTGCGGCTGGTACCATTTGACGCAGAATTTATCTGGGAAGGTTTATGAAAAATCCGCGTTTAAATCTGTCTATCCGTTGAAACGCTATGAATGAAATACGAGTACTACTAAAAACGTGTTATAATCACTTCTATGAGGATAACTTTTGAACGGTTGCACATTGGGGAAGGTTTCTGACCAATTTAGGAGGGGGGGTACGGGTGTCTGTTCTACCGTTGCAAAGCGCGGGTACACAGCTAGTAACATATAAATGGAACCATCTATCCACGATTGTGAATAATTCTATAGAGATAACCTTCCTCCTACTATCATGCATCTTCTAGTTGAGTTCTTCTCTCGTTCCAGGTTTCTTACATCGATTACGGCAACGTGGAACTTATTGAAAAGTCTCTCCTGATGGCTTATGGACCTGAATTAGTAGAGAAAGGCGTCAGGGATGAACCTCCACTCTGTATCAACTGCCGGCTTGCTGAAATTCAACCTGTGGCTTACAAAATGGTTAGAATGGGCTGGTGCCCAGAGGCAATCCATGAATTTAAGCGGAACTTCGCTGATTCTATCGCCTATGCGAAGGTAAGTTCAGCGTTATTGGTGTCACGGGGAACTTCCTGGCCTGCTGTCCAAAATTAAGTTCTGAAAGTAAACACAGTAGAATTCCTTGCATATATTCGGGCTACGTACCGCTGAATGTCCCACAGATTTTTTGAAATGTGAACATTTTGGTAAAGAATATTCCCAATGCTAAATTTATAAACATGCAATTATAAACCATTAGAATCAACCTAGTTAATATAAGTACAGTTCAATCTTGATAGTCAGGCAGTTCGTTAGTCCTGCACATTTGGTAATTCGGCGTCTTCAAGGAACGCCTCCCAGTTGGCACAATGTTCACCCGCTCATTCTCTTAGGCTTCCCGGCACTGGTACGTCCCTAGCCTTCGTCTTGTACGGAACATTCATTTGCTCTGTTGCTCAAGTTAACGCGACTTTGGAGTTGACTGCCCACTTTGTGAAAGAGCTTTCTGAGAAATGTGAGGCTGGGGTTACCCCTACAAACGAGGATATCACAGATTAAAGGAACAAGCTAGGAACATGGACAGTCACTGTCTGACGAAGAAATCCTCAATCATATTCGATCCCCTGAGCACGAATCTGATAATGAATTTGTGATTCCGACTCGGCGAACTGTCTCCAGCGGCGAAGCTTGTAATGCTTTTAAATGTGCCTACCAAATGAACTGAAGAGAATGGCATCTTAAGTGATGATATCCTGGTGCTAAAACGACTAAGAGCATTTTTGATGACATGTATAATGCAAAGACACGAAAAGCAATTCATGATTACTGATATTAAAATTGTTCTTTTTATTACTCTTGATAATCAGGAATTCTTCGATAATCCGGACTCATATGTCGGATTATCAAGATTGTACTGTACAATAAAAATAGCGAATTTGAAAAAATGTATATAAGTAGAACAAAAATCAATAGAACAGCGTTTCATGCTAATTTGGATAGATTTCGATTCAGAGAATTTAACAATCTGCCAATCCTGGAGAGAGACTGGCTCGGAGGGAGATTATCTACTATTTTCATCACTCCGGAGTCGGTGCAAGGAAAGATCCAGAGAGCTTTATAAAACCTACATCAGCGATGTTCAGGATTCCATCACCAGCAATATAAAAAGTTTCTGGAATTATGTGAATTATAAAGATGGCAACAACGGTTTACCCAGTGATATGTTCCTTGGCAGCACTCATGGTTCGGGGCCTCAGGAAGTTGCTGACCTTTTCCGCCAGCACTTTGCTTCGGTGTTTGAGCCACCTGTTTTACGAGGTCCTGAATATCCAGTTCTGGATGTGGTGTCCATAGGATCCATGCAGGTCTCGGAGGGACACGTCCTTCGGGTGCTTAAGGGTCTGGACATTCGGAAGGGTGTGGGCCCTGATGGTGTCCCGTCGGTGCTCCTCAAGGAATGTTCCTCTAGCCTGGCTTACCCCTTAACGCGTATTTTCAACAAATCGCTTGCTTCTGTACAATTCCCTTCTAAATGGAAATGCTCTTTTGTGACACCAATTCACAAGGGTGGAGGTAAGAGCTCTGTGTCCAATTATCGCCCTGTTTGCTCCTTGTCTGCTACGCCAAAGATCCTTGAGAAGCTTGTTGTGATGCGCCTATCCGCCGAGTTTTCGTCTTATTTTGCAGTCGAGCAGCACGGATTTTTAAGAGGGCGTTCTACTGTCACAAATCTGTTGGAGTTTCAGAATTTCGTTGTGGATGGGTTTCAGCGGGGCTACCAGACTGACGTAGTCTCAACTGACTATGCCAAAGCCTTTGACAAACTCTCCCAGCGCCATCTTCTTTTGTTGCTGGAATCGTTGGGAGTCTTCGGGCCATTTTTGGATTGGATGTCCACTTACCTTGTTGGGCGCCAGCTCATGGTCCGAGTTAAGGGCGTTCTATCGTCTCCCTTCACCGCTTCTTCTGGTATCCCCGTGTGGTTTCTCCGTTGGACTGTGCTGCCTTGCAGTCGGCGGTCGTACGTCTTGAGAGTTGGTGCTCTGATAATAACTTATTTCTAAACCCATCTAAATGCCACGTGATTACCTTCCATCGTTCGACGCAGCCCATTGAGTTCAACTATGTCCTCGGGGGCGGCCGGCTTCGGAGACTCACGGAGATGACTGATTTGGGAGTGCTTTGCGACGCGCAATTAACCTTTTCAAAACACATTGAGGACCTGGCCAGCAGGGCAATGCGGGTCCTGGGCTTTGTGAAACGTAACACCAGAGAGTTCACAAATGTTAGTGCCATAGTACTGCTTTACAAGGCCTTAGTGCTTCCAATCTTGGAATACGCCTCTCCTGTTTGGTCACCCAGTTACGCCATTCATCAGTATACCCTAGAAAGAGTGCAAAATAAGTTTCTTCGCTACATTGCTTTCAAGTTGGGCATTCCTTCCGACGAAGTGTGCTACAGCACTCTTCTCGATATTTGTGGCATGTTGCCTCTGGAGAGGCGTCGTACAATTGCTGACCTATCCCTCCTGCATAAGCTGTTGCATAACCGCCTTGACTGCCCGGCCTTGCTTTCGATGATCAGCCTCCAAGTTCCTCGTCTGTCGGCACGCTCTTCTCTCCTTTTCTACATCCCTTTTTCATCAACAAACTATATGAAGAATAGCCCGTTGCAGCGATTGCCTCGCTCCGCTAATTTGCTCATTAATTTAAACCCTGATTTTGACTTTTTTCATAACTCCCTTGCTTCTCTCAAAAATTTATTGGCTTCCTCACCATTTTAATTCACCTAAGTTTACCAACCATAGTATTTAGCATAATCATGTTTTTTTAATTGGTACTCCACATGTTATTATTTTGTCTTCTTCGTAGTTTCTTCATTTTTGTGCTTCGTCGTCAGAATTTTCAACTTTTTCTTTCTTTATTCTTCCTGTTAATGTCCATTGATTTCTTGTTTGTACGAGTGTAATTGGGCTTGCCCGTAAATAAATAAATAAATAAAAATAAATAAAATAAAAATCCAATTTTCGTACTGGGCATCAGCTAATTCAAACAACTCAGGAGGTACTCTAGCTCATTACCTACTCAAATTATTTTGTATAGTTGCGGTACTCACAAGGATATTGGAAATTCAATTTGAATACAGAACACAATAATGAGTATGGTAGGTATCACACTGAAAAAAAAAAAAAAAAAATGAAAAAAATCAATATGAAATCGCTCATTAGTTTATGTTGCATGAGTAGAACCTTTGATATTTATGATATATCAAATATCGAAATATATTTTGATATATACTGACTGGTATCTGTTTCCGTCGTTAGATATACTCTACAGTGTATGACACAATGGCCATTTACCTGTTCTGCGACGTCAGTGCACGGTTCACTGGAAAATTCAAACTGTCGAATGAAGACTCCTTCAATCACTTCCTCGTGGGTCAAAAGTTCGCACAGCTTACAGAAGAGCCCAATTTATCCAAGGTATAGTTTCACTTTACGAGAAAATTTTAATTTGGACTCCCACTGTTCCCAATGTAGGGGTCAGGATTGACTACTGTGAGATTGGATGTTTGTCGAATTGGGAATTCTTTCAAATTTATTGTCCCAAAAAAATTTGTAATAATTATGTTTATTTTGATGAGGTTATCCTATTTTGTAAATAATGAACCCCAAACAACAGTGACAATAATTAATTGATTGAGGCGTTTGCTATCAAAACCAGCTGATTCCATTTTTGGAAATTTTTGGAAACAGGAGAGACACGAAAACTTCTCTCGTCCAGAGTTATAAAGCTAAATTTGTTTTTCAAATTTTTAATTGTAGGTATATCCGCCTAGAATTTGATTAGTTTTTCATTTTCCTTGCAGGTGCATTACCTTGGGCGTAATTACACTAATTAGGTTGGAATGATCTGATTTTGATGCAAAAACACGTTGTTCATGTTTTTTTGTTCAATTAAGTTGTGTGAAATTGGGTTTTTCCAGTTTACCAGTTAATATTTGTGTCTTTACGAGTTTTAAAAAATGACATCCACTTAACTTTTTCAGATGATCTGAAGTTTCAAGTTTAGGCTTAAACTTTGCTACAATGTGGAAAAGGTCATAAATTCCAACGCCAAATGGAAAAGAATGGAATGAAATTGTAAATGAAATGCAGAAAGTAAATAAAAAGGTTATCTGCAAGGTGGATGCGACAACTCCTGGTGGGAGATGGCAAACGCTTGGAATGAGCTGGATTTGATCCAGAGGGCAAACTTTTCCTCTAGTTTAGGGTTGTAATGAGCTGGATTTGAGCTATATCCCTTCGTCAGGTTATGAAGGACCTTCTAAACTTTCAAAATATGCAAAAAAGTGGATTTCAGACAAATATGGAATGAGCTGGTTTTGATAGCAAACGCCTCAATTGTCCTCGTTTCTGGTTCAGGTCTTGAGGCCTTCTACGAGTGATGTCCTGAAAGTAAGGTTACAGGGGCTGTGTAGGACGAAGGGAATTTTTTTCAGAGTTGTCACCATTGGTAGGTAGAGAAGTTCCTAAGAGTCAAAACAAATGATCAAACTTCTCAGTCCGGTACGAAATGTCGCCACAGCAGCCAAACGAGTCAAACAGTTCTCTCCACCTTCCGTAGGTTTTGGCTGCACGCGAATTTCTTGAACGGTATGAAACGGTGAAACTTTTCTTGACTCAATTGTGATTGGTGACGATACGTGGGTGTGTCACGTATCGTCTCTTGAGTCAAAACGGCATTATGTACAGTGGCGCCATACCCATTCATCATCAACGAAAAAATTCAATGTCCAATTTTCAGAGAGGAAGATCATGGCATCTGTCTTCTAGGACCAGAAAGGGATATTATTAGTCAATTTTATGCCTAAAGGAACCACCATAAATGCAGATGCATACTGTGAGACACCCAAGAAGTTGATAAACAAAAATCAAGGACAACAGGAAAGAAATACTGACTCGTGGTGTGTCACTCCTTCAAGACAACGCTAGACCTCAACCTAGACTCACTAGATATTGTGACTCACCCACTCTCCTCCCCGGACCTGGCCCCATCGGATTATCATTTTTTCAATAAATTGAAGAAGTTTTTGGGTGGGCAACGATTTTCAAATGACGAGAATCTCCAGGATGCTGTCGAAAAATGACTAGGAGGTGAAGCAGAAGGTATACGACGAGGTTATACAAAAACTGGTCCCTAGGCTTCAAAACTGTATTGTCCTCAATGGCGATTATCTATAGAGAAATAATGACATCTTTAGACACTTATCTTGTAAATTTCATTTAATTATATTCATTTATCAATTTTTAACACATGTTGTAACCTTACTTTCTGGAAGTCTCTCGTACGTTTTGTCTGTGGTCATTGGTCGTCTTTACTGACCCGTTAGGTACGAGTCTTTGCTTACTCTTTATTTATTGTTGAAATCAAATCATTCTTTCAACCTTTCACTTGGGGTGTAAAAATAAATATAGCACATTTGCTCTTACAGGAAAACCACGCATTGAGAGAGAAGACAATGGAGACCCCTTATACCGTCCATATCTCGGACCTTTCTGCTATTGAGGAGCATCAGCAGTTCTTAGACGAAGTCGAATTCATTTCTCCAGCCAAATCTGACACTCAGCTCGTTGTAAGTCTATTTTTTCTACGTAGGATCACTTTTGGACTTACCACAAAGTGATATAAGAGAACATTTCTAAAATTAGTTTGATGGGTGCAATCTGCAGTCAGATGAGTACGGATACCCCCCTCCACGCCAAACTCCATCCCTCATTCCTTTCACACCTGGCAGTTGGCCTCTTCCCCCACTCTTATTACTATCTCCCCTCATAAGTGTTACCTACTCCTCCAGCACCTCACACTCCCTCGCTGGTTTAGCTGATGGCTTAGTAGGAGCTTAATGATCCCAGAGCTTCCAGAATACCAAACGATGCCCATCATATTATCCAGAGATTTTAACTTTGATATCAGCAGAGGCAAACACTCCGACTTTCTGGAATACATGCAGCAAAGGTTTGGTCTTACTTTAAATGACAACAGGAAGTCTAGCATTGATTTAATTTTTACAAGAAATTTACCAGTACCTATATTGTAAAGAGCCTATTTCAGTTACCACTCACCACATTTGGCAATTTTGGACATACCCTTACGCAGTTCAAAGTAAATATACATTTGTGCTAGAAATATGATTCCTTGATCTAAACAGTAATAATCTGGGGGTGTCCCCTAGCAGTCATATTTTTTTAACCACCCATTCCCCTGGTGGGAATGAGATTTAGGTACTATATTTGCCTTTACTTCGATCCAGTACCCTCCAAGTGTACGGATTGTGGGTGCATTTAACAGCTTTCCTCCTGTATGTTTATTTCATTTGTTTATAGATGAATCTTTCCGGTCCCGAAAGCCCGTTGGAAATTTCCGTAGGCCCTTTAACACGCAAATGCATTGGTAAAACAGCGAGAATTGACTTCGACTCCGTGAACTCAGTCCTCCTTGATAACAACCCTATGGACACATCATCAAGGTGAATGAATGAATGAATCAAAATGTAACGGTATTTATGACGTATATCTTGGCATTTTTAGCAAATTTCCGAAGAAAAGGAAGCTATTGTTCTCAGTCCAAAAGAAATTGTATACCAAAATCCGTTTTAGGCCATCCTGAATTCACTGCCAGGCGACACCAAGAATCATATATACACTGGAGGCCAAAAAAACCGGCGCAGTTGAATTGTTGTCGAAGAGTCAAGTTTAAATCGATAACAGTTGGGTTAGAGTCAATAGTAAGGTCAATAACAAGGTTAAGAGAGATTACATGCAGAGGTCCATCCCTGTTTTTCCTTAACTATCCAGTTTTTTCCTGTAATGCTCTCTTGAATTCACGATAGAAGCCTACAGAAGTCTGCTGATGTTAATCTTCACTCCAGAGTCCGTGCTTTAGGTCCTCTACTCACCCCAGCACACCGAACGGCTCGTCTTCAATTTGCTAGAGATCACGCTGCTTGGACTGAGCTGCTTGGGTTTGCAGCAGGATCCTTGGACGCCCTGATGCCGGCCTTTTGGTGTAGCTACCAGTTTCACGGTTTCCTGTAGGCTTCTATCGTGAATTCATGAGAGCATTACAGGAAAAAACTGGATAGTTAAGGAAAAACAGGGATGGATCTCGGCAAGTAATCTCTGTTAACCTTGTCATTGACCTTACTATTGACTCTAACCCAATTGTTATCGATTTAAACTTGACTCTTCGACAAAAATTCAACTGCGCCGGTTTTTTTGGTCTCCAGTGTATATGATTTATATAAATTTATATATACATTTATATGGTGTGAGATATTTTATTTTGAGGTTCGGTCAGTGAAAACAATTTTTTGGTTCCGACGTTTCGGCCGTTTATTCAGCCATCTTCAGGGAATTCTGTCGTACGGAATCAGGACATGGAGGTGATGCCCGGTTCATGAACAACAGTTGTGCGCTGTTTATATACATTTATATATCCATACGTACGTGTCATTCCAGACTATAACCCCGGATAAAATTGACATTAAAATATTGGCAATCGAAAGCTAAGTTCGTAGATGGGCAGAATCGGGGATTTTTTTTTACGCTGAACACGATGGTGATGTCAGAATTGCGATATCTCATTCCTTTGCGAACAAAATGTAGTTGTTACTTGAGATGTTCTTCATGGTTCAACTGCTCTACTCTGATATCGGAATGAGATATCGCAATTCTGACTTCATCATCGTGTTCATCTTTGAAAAATTTATAAACTGAGGCGTTACTCGGCAAAAAAGGAGACAAAATTTATATGAAACCAGTAGAAAGGAGACATTTTACATTTTAAATTTTGCTCTTATATCCATGCTGCATGACTGGATTTTCTATTGTTTTTCTCATGTTCACTTCCCTCTCTTGTTTCTTTGAAATACTGTTTTCTGAATGTTTGTAGATTCAGTGCTATTACCTGTTTGCTCATTATAGCAGTTAGCTTCGTGTCTTTATAGGAGTGGGGATGAATAAAATAGCGTTAAGAAACCTTAATATTCAATGTAACTATTTCTCTACAGGCTGGTTGTAGCTGGTACTGTGACGCAGAATACATCCGGCGAAAGGCTAAATTTGAGGAACACGACTGTTATGCCGTATTGTAGAGGTATTGTCGGCTTGATGTGCCTCATATTCGCTCCTATGGCTGAATTAAGGTTTGTCATAATTCACACCATGACTTTATTATAAGCCTGATGATTAATCATGAATATACCACATTTGTTTTGTCAAACTATTTTTAACCAGACTGCAGTATGGTAACTAAGTGGAGTTTTCACGTACTTGTTCATAATGATGAAACCATTCTAGATATTAATTTTACTGATTATTATCGTTAAATATCTGTGTGAGAAGAACTGGTGATCTACCATTTTCGGCATGACCAGCAAACATGACCTTCTTCATCTTAACATCAAGGGTTGTTACGAGGTCATTGTTCCATTAACAATCATATGAAAGAAATTCCATCTAACTGACGCCGTTTTCTCACATTTCTCGCCCCAATGAAAGTACTAGCATCCAAATGTCAACATTTTCAGACCCGCTGGAATTGCTCTAATGAAACTATGGAACCCTCGTTTTGATGAATAATCCCCAACATTTCGATGAATAATTCATGAGATTGTTATTAGTGGATTTCCATATTTTTGTGATTTGGGGGGTTTCACATCTACAAGGTTCGCCCTTACTATATCACTATGTCGCTTACTATGTCAAGTTGTAACAACTACTAGCACTTCCTGCATCATTGCTACGAAAATTATGTTGGGCCATTACGGGATCAACCTTCAACAACCCTGCCAACAAAATTGGTTCAATAAGGCAAGGATTTCACAGTGAGCTCAAACGAATGCCGAACCTAGTTGTTTGTTGAATATTTGTCATTGCAGATTATATAAGACCATAGCTACATGATTATAAACTCCACAAACACACCAAGAGGTCAACAATGATTATTTGAAAACCTAAAATGAATTTATAAAATTTGAAACACAATTTCAACTTTTCTCAAAATACATTACTCCAATGAACGACCCAGTAAACAAATATAACTCATTTACAGTATTACATTATTAATACTCCACAAAAGCTCTTGTTGGGCCCCAAAACTAATTAGGCAAGGAAATATTTTTCTTTTTTGTCAAAGACTGTAAATTTCAGAATTAAAAACTCTGATTCGTTGACTCGTCTGACTCCTTGTTTAGGGTTGATCGAACTCGATCCTACGTCACAGGTGCATTGTGTGGTCTCGGATGTAATGAGAAAGGTGAGAGCTACGACCAGGAGAACGACATGGAAGTTTGTTTCGACTGCAAGTTTGATATGTCTGACATTGAGACGGTAATTTATTACAGATTTCTGTTCATAATTAAGTGTTAGTTTCTTCAGTTGTCTAACTGCGACGGTTGTCTAACTGAACAATGTTTTCTAGATCAACAAAATTCGTTTCTGGATGAACGAGATTCTATGTGGCTCCGCTACATCTCCAGAAGAGCACCTCGTATCCAGACCAGCGGCTCTCAGTGCCCAAACGAATATCGTCAAATACCTTTTAGCGTAAGTGGTAATTTCGAGTTAGGAAATATTTTTAATTTCTTCAGATTCATGCTATTTGAGAGCGATCGACCTCCGCTCATTCAGTATGTAACATCTATGATGATTGGATGTGTCAGCAACTCGTGGAATATATCGTTACCACAAAGCCAAAACCGCCAAAGTGCCATTTTGGCCTATTTCACCTTAATGCATTTTCGGAGTCAGTTTGTGACATTCTACTCTATGCTAGTGCCACAAACCACTATTCCAAACAGGTTAGCTACAATGCAGGAGACTAGGTTCGTCTATCTCCAGGATTGAAAAATCTCACTAAGACAAAATCGCGTATGTGCTCCCGAGTGCCACAAGAGCGATTTTGGCATTACGAGTATTGGCTGGGCACGGTTTCGCCCATGTGTATATAGGCGAACTGACGATTATTTACAGTTTATTTTCTATTCCTTTGCGACCTCATCAGTAGTTATAATTGGTTCTATTCCTTCTCACTTTCACACCTCACTTTCGATGACTTTCTGCAATTCCCGTGTTCTCGATTCGAATTTTCAGGGACTTTTGGTTTATTATCTTCGATAATGAACCATTGGAATCGCCCAAAGAAAACATTTTTTTAACCCCCCCCTCAAAATTTGTTGGTTTACGTTTCAAGATACGTAGATTCAGAAAATCGAATAAAAAAAAATCCGTCCGTCCGCCGTACGCCGTCCGCGCCACTTTGCCCAGTTAACGTTGAGCTAAAATTACGAAATTTGGTTTCTGGGTTTGGACCAGCACCACAATGATCCTCGAAACTTTTCATAACCCTAGGTCAAGGGGAAGGGGTTCAAAACGAATTTTGAAAATTTGAAAATCTCATATCTCGAAAAATTCATATAGAACGGTATGTTTTTTATTTCATATTTAGATAGAGTTTGTTCCGTAGAATTTTTTAAGACCATCCGCAGCTTTGTACGACCAGCCGTTCGTTCACAATGACGGCTCAAAGATTGTGCCTCACAACCCGATCGTGAATCAAACTGTTGAAATACAGGTCCATTTTCATACTAACAAGCTCTTTGGAACATCATATGGCTTAAGTGACGTCGAGTTTGTTGTTCTGAGGTGCGTTTCGTGCTACGGAAATGAAGGTAATTTCGAATGTTTGTTGGTAGGTACTTCTTTTATAGAAAAATTATTACCGACGTAGTATTAAAAACTCCAGAATTATATCGTATTAATTAATCATAATTAATAATAATTATTATTAATAATAAATACGAATTATTAATACCTAACAATAAATTATAATAATTTTCACTAGGTACTTGATAAAATTGTTAATAATTAGTGATAATTGATAATAATAATTAATCTAACATTTAGGATCTAGACATTTAGACCTAGTGATCTAGACAGAAGGGTGATCTGTACAAAGAAGATAATGAACCGTTGTGTCAAGAATTTGCAGAGTTTTTCTACACTAGACAGCAAAAAACCGGCGCATCTCGTATTTGTGTAGAAATGCACGTCCAACGTGAATTAGTTAATGTTTTTTCGGTGTGCCAAGTTGAGTTCATATCCCATGAGTGAACAGCAGGGCGCAGCTTAAAAAAATGAAAAATACCCTTCGAAAAAATGAATTTTATTTACTTCAGCCTGAATATTATGAAAAATTAATTTGATTCTTCTTGTTTAAAAAAAAAAAAAAAAAATAGTGTAAATTATCGATAGGTACATTTTTTATTAGTATTCTGTGTTGCCTCCCCTTGATCGGATCACCGCCTGCATTCTTCTTGGCATGCTGCTGATTAAATTGGAAATCTTTTCTTACCGATTTGGTCCCATTCTGCTACCACCGGGTTCTGAGGCTTCGGATGTCCAAAGGAGGGTTTGGACGCCTTCGGATGCACCTCCCATAGATGCCCAATAGGATTGACGTTGTGGCTGCGGGGTGGCCACCGTAGGGTGCGAATACCAACCTATTCGAGGTAGTCAGTAACCACATGTGCAACACGGGGCCGCGCGTTATCTTGCATAAAAATCAACTTTTCACCGATGAATGGGGCGAATGGGACTACATACTCTTCCAGAATATCAGAAATGGGAACAACCTAACCTCTTGGAATAACATGGAGGTCGGTTTTTGCCTCTGAAGTGATGCCACCCCAAACCATTACAGACCCACCCCCATAAGGCACCCTTTCAGAAATATTGCACTGTGCAAAACGCTCTCCCGGCCTTCTCCACACCCTTACACGGCGCACAGTGGGCTAGATCGCATAATTAGGTGGAAAAAACCCCATTTTTGAAAGTTAACAGAATGCGATTCCAATAGGTGGGTTTCATAGAGGTGTTGTTGGCGAACTCTGCCCTGGAAGGGGGAGCGCCAATGTTTACACCGAGATGCGTGATGAGACTTGAAACAGTCGAAATACTCGATTTATCTCTTTTCTCACTTCATAATGTGTTTGTCTGCTGTGGTGTCCAGTCGCTCTTCAGAATTAATTTGATGATGGAGAGTTCCACCAAAGGTAAGTAGAAAACATCCTTCAAATTCGAAATTTGATTAATTTTGATTTTTTTCTGTTCCTGCTAAAAAAAAATATGAAAAAGTCGTCTAAATCAGCTTTAAAATACAATTACTAAAATCGCAGGTAATTGCAGGTTTTGCGCTCCTTGAATATGTGATCTAGTAGAGTTCTATTAGAGAAATTAAAAAAAAACGGGCCGTTAGCACCCCGCGATAAGGCGTAATGTTGATTTTTCACGGGAATTCCGGAACTCTAACCTACCACTGGATCTTCCAGCAGTGGAGACGCCTGACGCGTGATGCTACTTACTGTTGAAGAAATCGCAAAAAATCTTCCAAATCCGACAACAGGTGATCTAGACTACAATAAGGTACTTGTTGATTTGACGAAAGTCGTTAAAAACATCGAGTTAAGATGGTCACAAACTTCTCATCTCTCTAACTTCATTAATCGAAATAAGTCTTGGTTGAACACGATATTTGACATTCCAACATTGGTCGAAGAGGCTTCGGCAAGATCTCGTCAAGGTGGCCGACCAAAAAACTGTTTGAAGAATGCGGGAAGAAATCAAAAATATGCAAAATCAAGGATTTAATGGGTCACTCCATTGAGGAACTCTCTCTTGCTATTGAACGAAAGCTGCATGCGACTGGCAACCGTTCCGCTTTTTTACTTTTTTATTGAGAGCTCTGTAAATAATTTACAGATAATTATTATTGTTATTATTATTAAAATTATTATTGTTTTTTTCATTTTTAAGATGACATTATTTGTTACCGCTAGTCACGAAGCGGTAATTAATTTATTTTTAATCTAGCCCTGTTAATAAAGTTTTCTATTGATCCTTGGTTTTTACTTATTTAGAAACCTAAAAAAATCATCGAGGTGATACCTAACATGGAGTTTCTTGGAATATCTCACATTTTATGACAATTTTTGACACAAAAACGAGTATAATTCATGAACTGTTAACTTTATCAACTGGAGAGTAGTCTAAATCGACTCAGCACATGAAAATACATTGAAAAGGGGATTTTTAACCACTACGTTGCTTATTTTGAGTTTTTTCCACCTAATTATGCGATCTAGCCCACTGTGCGGCGGTCTGAAGAGAATAATGAGAATCTGGACTCATCTGAAAACATTACTTTTCCCCATTCGCCTCTGACCAAGCTGCGTGTTCCCGAGCAAATCTAAGATGAGCTGTACGATGTGCTGTGGTGAGTTGAATCGCAGTAGCTGGGGCCCTCGACCGAAGGTTAACTTCAGCAAGCCGCCTACGCACTGTATCCACACTAACATCAACATTTCGGGCAATTCGAAGTCGCTGAGCGGTTTCTACAGCTGTCTGAAAGTGATAAATCGGTCGACTGCGGGCACTGTCGCTCTCGGTCGGCCTGATCCTGGTCTCCCTTTGAAGCTACCAGTCTCCCTGTACCTTTCAACTGCCCTACGAACGGTAGTTTTCGGTAGCCCTAACGTTCTAGCCACATACCCGACTATCTGGGCGAATGTTTCGGTGTTTAAAACCATTCCTCAAAACCATCGAAAAAACTCTGCAAATTCTTGACACAACGGTTCATTATCTTCTTTGTACAGATCACCCTTCTGTCTAGATCACTAGGTCTAAATGTCTAGATCCTAAATGTTAGATTAATTATTATTATCAATTATCACTAATTATTAACAATTTTATCAAGTACCTAGTGAAAATTATTATAATTTATTGTTAGGTATTAATAATTCGTATTTACTATTAATAATAATAATTATTAATTATGATTAATTAATACGATATAATTCTGGGGTTTTTAATACTACGTCGGTAATAATAATTATTTATTGTTGTTCTATAAAAGAAGTACCTACCAACAAACATTCGAAATTACCTTCATTTCCGTAGCACGAAACGCACCTCAGAACAACAAACTCGACATCACTTAAGCCATATGATGTTCCAAAGAGCTTGTTAGTATGAAAATGGACCTGTATTTCAACAGTTTGATTCACGATCCTGTAGTGAGGCACAATCTTTGAGCCTTCATTGTGAACGAACGGCTGGTCGTACAAAGCTGCGGATGGTCTTAAAAAATTCTACGGAACAAACTCTATCTAAATATGAAATAAAAAACACACCGTTCCATATGAATTTTTCGAGATATGAAATTTTCAAAATTTCAAAATTCGTTTTGAACCCCTTCCCCTTGACCTAGGGTTATGAAGAGTTTCGAGGACCATTGTGGGGTTGGTCGAAACCCATAAAAAAAATTTCGTAATTTTAACTCAACGCTAACTGGGCAAAGTGGCGCGGACGGCGTACGGCGGACGGCGTACGGCGTACGGCGGACGGACGGATTTTTTTTTATTCGATTTTCTGAATCTACGTATCTTGAAACGTAAACCAACAAATTTTGAGGGGGGGTTAAAAATTTTTTTTCTTTGGGCGATTCCAATGGTTCATTATCGAAGATAATAAACCAACACAAGGTGAAAGAAAAAAAACGCAAATGTGATCCTAGCGTGAACGACACCTGAACGAACGACTAGGGATAAACTGAGGGAAGAAGAACAAATGCAAACTAAGAGATAAACTGGGGCAAAGGTCTGCATATTCTAATGGACCTTGAGGTAATCATACTGTGTTATTGTTATGAAAGACTGCACTAACCATGTCGAAACAATAATTCGTTCAAAACAAACGTTGGATGTGTATTTCTACAAATATACGAGGTGCGCCGGTTTTTTGGCTGTCTAGTTTATGTGTTTTCTTCTTTCGAGTTAGGCGTCGTGCTTCTCTCAACGTGTAATGACATCCAAAATCAATTTTAGTGTTTTCAAAGTCAAAGTATCTTGAACATATTTCATTATCGACGGGAACATCTAGCACGAAAGTGCCATTTTAACCAAAATGTCCAAGGCCAAAACCGCCTACCCCCTCCCCTATTGATACGAAATAGTTATTTGACATGTGGATAGCTAACGTTGTAATAATGAATGAATGACAGCTTTGAATTCATTTTTCGATTTACACTGAAGCATCAAAACTTCAAATGGGGTTTTGATGCTTCAGTGTAAATAGAAAAATGAATTCAAAGCTGCCATTCATTCATTATGACGACGTTAGCTATACACATGTCAAATTACTATGCACTTAGATGATTTTGGCTTTGTGATGACGATATGCACAAGCCACCAAGCCAGTATGTAATAATAAAATAGCAATTTCCTTCTATGGAACTTACCTGCAATGTCTCGTATTTCGTCAGAATATTCTTCCAAAATGTAGGAATGCGGTTCGAAAGTCGTAAAAACGAAAAATCGAAATTTGAGGCGTCCGCTTCTGAGGAGTTAAATTAAAGACCAATTGTCTATTACGTACTATCTGTATGTTGAGTTGGCGCACGAACTACGTTTGTAAAGGTATTCTAAATGCCTTTTTCTAAATGCATTCGTTCCTTATCTGTTCGTTCCACTTATGTGATGTCGGGAAGTCATTGAGCTCTCGTAATGTACTCGTATGATCAGTGAGCCTTATTGTTCTAAATTCGATACCTTCTCTATTTTTCAGTTTGATCTCAAAAGCGAAAGACCCCCTCTGCTGGACTCCGTACCATAATACATTCGAATGGAACCAGGTCCCCGAAGAGTACCTATTGGAACCAACCATTACATACCTCAACAGGCCTGTCGTTTACCCGCTCACCAGGGGTGTAACACTTCGAGAGTCGTCCAATGAAGCTCAGATCGCATTCTTGACGAAGCATCTCCTTAAACTGGACATGTATGCAGATGGGTACGTTTGCCACTCCTACCTTCCATTTTCACACCTGCAACCAGATTGTAGGTTATGATCACCAGACGCCGAAAATGATCACCCTTTTGCATCTTGTCGTAACCCATATTCCTAAGTCCTTATGAGTTAATGAACGACCACATACTGCTTCAGCCAAGCCGTTAGAATGCAGTGTAAATACTGTATTATTTGTAAATACTAAATTAAGTACATAAAGTAAGTACATAAATTTGTAAGTACCTACTTGTTGATTCTCAGTTTAAGGGACAATCGAAGGTGTGGGATCCCAATATTTTTTTTGCTCTCCTAAAATTCTAAATTTTTTAAGTATATTTTTTGGAATCATTCCAAAGGCACTGTGATCAGCCATCATTTCTATCCTCAAAAATGAGTTTAAAATTTCGTAGACCACGAAAATCTCTCCCTTTCCGCTTCTCTTTTCTTGTTCAGCCGTTCTGCTTCTGTCATTTTTGCCCGACCCATTTTTTCCGTAATGAAAGAGACAGAGTTACTTCATTTTTCCTTTTCAAAATCCATGCAGCAGTACTACTCGTAATTATTTACAGAACGTTGGACCGTAAACCTGAGAAACTTTGGAATCAATTACTTCATCTTTCCCTATTCCAACCTCTACAAGAGAAAATTGATTAGAGAAAGTGCAGCGAGGATTTTAATAACCAGTTACCTACTTCAAATTCTAAGCATTATTCTCATTGGCATTGTCTTTCCTTATTGTCGTGACATTTGAAGTGGCCACAAGATACCAAATCGCCATGGCAATGAGAAATTGACTTCAACCTTCGGTAGTTTGGAGCCTAATCAACTCTACCCAACATGTGCTGAACAAATTAATAATTATTTCATTAGGCGTTGATTCTCAAACCCATGATAATGAGACGTATGAAGGATGCCTACCTGTTTATTCCACGTGCCGATTGAAGAAGATAGTGAAAGCAAAGCGGTTTCTTCAAGGGCAGGGATGCCACAATAGAAAACACTTTGAATTGACCTTAACTCTCTTTTGGGGGAAATACGATAGAATATCTCAGCCATGACATTGAGGCTACAAGTTAGAAGAGACAAGGCTAAAACAGACAAACCGAGCTCAATTGTTGAAGATGATATCAAAAGTAGTCCCATCCATAAGCTACTACTAAAAAAATACTATCCAACAACTAATTCTAAAAAATACAAAAAAGTTCCATATTATACAACTGATTTGCCATCATTAAGGAAGGCAGAGGTTAAATGACGTCCATAAACGAAATAAAAGCACTCTAAAAGCAAAAATCTCCCGGATCTGACGAAATGAACAAAAAAACTTCTCTTGCACATCCCGAGAAAAACTCTTGCACTTCTGACGCAGATTTGTAATGATTTATAATAAGGACTGCATACTCTCCTCGGAAGTGGGAAATTGTGAAAATAATTATGATTCACAAGGCTGGAAAGAGAGCGGACGATGTCTGTGGATAGACCCATTAGTCTATTGTCTATTTTCTCAAAAATCCTGGAAAGGCTGATCTACGCTTACATTCTCAATCAAATTGAACACTTACTACCGTCAACCCAATTCGGGTTCAGGAAGTCACATTCTTGTCCGTGGCAGCTCCATCGTTTGCTGGATCGTATGAGGACAGAGAAATCTCTCTGGGCCTTGATCTAGACGTTGAATAAGCTTTTGACAAAACTTGACATGCCAAACCTCAGCCCCATCTGACTGACACCTATTTCTGATTGATACAATCGTTTCTTACAGACAGGACGTACAGAGTCTGTGTGGAGGATTCACTCATCTGTTCCGCAAGGCAGCGTCATTGGGCCATTACTATACATATTCTACATACATGACGTGCCAATATACAATGACGAAGTGGCAATATCAGCACAGTTTGCCGACGATTGTGCCTTTTTAACCAAACACTCCTTCGGTGAGGAAGCATGTGAATCGACACAAGCGATCGCTAATGGTTGAGAATTAAAATTAACGCCTCCAAGTCAAACCTAGGTATTTACCTCCAAGCGCAATTTCAGTTGCCCTCCTATGGAAATGGATGGGTCCGCCCTCGAAGTGAAGTCGCACGTCAAATACCTAGAATTGACCATGGATCAACGGCTTACATGGAAGGATAACATCAATGACATAGCCGGTAGAATTCGCCACAGAATCGGTCAGCTGAAATCTCTCCTCACAAACAAAAATCTCAGCATTAAAAATAAGCTTTTGATTTATAACGCCATCATCAAACCGCTTTGGTGGTCTATGGTCATCTGGATCATATACCCAGATCAACAGAGTACAGGTGCTGCAGAATCGGATCCTCCTCTGTATGATCACTGGGGTGGACTGGTACATCAGGAATGAAGAACGTCACAAGGATGTATCAACAGTCAAAGATTGCTTGATTCCAAATACTACGCTTCCTAACGAAAAGCTTCTTCCCATCCGAATCTGCTCATCAATAAAATACCTCACCACGACCCTTACCCCGACAGCTCAGGCGTCTGAAGGGGAAACATCATAATGACTTCGCCGAGGGCTTCAACGCAAAGCTCTGAAGATGTAACATATTTTAGATGATTATTGGGAGGTTTCAATTATCGAAACCTCCCAATAATCATCTAAAATATGTTACATCTTCAGAACTTTGCGTACAGTGGTTCAGTACAAAAAGTGATCAGCTATACTAGGAGGTTGATGGACTAAACAGGCCCCGACAATGAGATTTGAGGTATATATGCATCACTTATAGGCATTTAAAACTGACGAAAACCAACATAAACTATTGCGATAAGTACTGCAAAAAGAAAATTGAAAAGTGGCAGTCCAAAAGTTACTTTTCTATTAATGGAGGAAAGCGATTGTCCTGTGAACTGAGAATCACCCTTGTCTACTTGAGGGGTAGGTACTTAATCAAATGATGAGCAGTTTTATAGATATTGCAAGCATCTCAAATTATTTCGTATAGTTATGGGACTCACAAGGATATTGTATACAGAACAATGATCCAGTTATTAGATACTAGATGTGGATTCTGCTAGATGTGGATTCTACTAGATGTGGATAACTGCTGCGTTTTTTAATGTTTATTGTTTAATAAAAGGATCTAGTTTCTATAGCCTCCTCTCCCACGAAGTGGAGGAGGTTTGTTGGTGCCTCCTTAGCAACATTGTTGGGACATAATAACCCTTCGCAAGTGTTGCTTAGATAGTACAGCAGGGCAGCCACAAAGGACGAGCTTAGCTAATTCCGCTCCCACGTTGCAAATTGGCATATTTCTGTCCAGGCCTTACCGATATTTGTGAGGTGGTACCTTGGCAGAAGATCAGTTGCTCGTTTCATTGAAGAATTGTTTAGCTGCTTCGGCTGCCGCTGCTGAGTGGCCAGTGAGTGGCTGTTTTGTTGCACTCCCATGTTTTTATTCGTAGAGTGACAAAATTTGTGATTCAGTGACATTTTATGTGATTGAGGAGTTGTTGCTCTGGACCGTACGGGATGGATTCCGAGGCATTCTTGAGGCCCTCGTGTCGATGCCTACGATTCCCCCATTCTAGGTACCAACAGCTACGGGAGTTTGTTGCCATAGGTTGAGGCAGTTTGGGCAATTCGAGGTCAGCTTGGATGTTATAAAGAAGGCAGAGAAGGCCGTTATAACTGCCTGTTTGAGAGTACAGGCAGCCAGGATCTTCGAGCCTTTGAGTATTTTCCTAGTGACCTCTTGCGCAAATAGTTCACCAGCATAGTTTCAGCCTAATATTAGCTACAGAGGGGCTTGGCGAAAAATTCGGCACTTTGATCCCCTTTTTTTGTCAAGTAGCTTAGGGACCTAGGTCTGACCTGTTCTGCACCGACCCCCATTATTTGAACTCCTTGTGTTGCAGATTGGAAAGAACGATGGACACTGTCACTTGCGATCTTTGCCAAGTCCACTTCGATTCCTCTCAGGCCGCCGCCCTCCACGTGAAGACAGCAGTTCACAAGTCCCGAGTGCAGGAGATGGAAGAACGTTTTGGTTTTTTTAAAAACCCACTGTAAAAACTTGACACTTTCAATTTGTTCTC
Organism: Stenodema calcarata; assembly: GCA_963920205.1. Classification (NCBI taxonomy): domain Eukaryota; kingdom Metazoa; phylum Arthropoda; class Insecta; order Hemiptera; family Miridae; genus Stenodema; species Stenodema calcarata. The sequence goes on along the minus strand of OY986048.1, from coordinate 56,209,165 downwards.
AATTTGACGAAGCGCTGGTTAATTTAGTGCAGACCATTTTGCTATTCAAATGCAAGACTTTTAGTTTTACTAGTGCTCATTTTCCTTTTGTTGTCATGGATTACATAATCATAATGATTATCAATTATCGATTCTTTAGTTTTTGTAAATATCGCATTGATGACCAAACTTGTGTTCCTTCATGTTAGGTACCCTTTTTTTTATACCAACATGCGCTTGGAGAAATGTAACTTTACGTTCGATTTAAATATCATTCAATTTTAGTTATAAACAAACATCTGGGCCCTTTCGCTTTGATGTTATTACACGTACTATTTTAATATGCTAACTAATACACGTACCATTTTAATATGACCAAAACATTTATTTATGTACCTAACTCGCAAGCTTATTCATGTATCATTGAAGTGTGCAGTTGGAAAGGTTGTCAAAAGGGACTTTTCAATTAGGACATTTTCAAGTCAAATTCGCCCTCTTTGAACAATGCAAGAAATCATATCAAGTAACTACCACGTTTCTTCATCTTCGAAGTGCTCCAGCTTGAGAATGGAATGAGATATCGCAATTCTGATTTCACCATCTTGTTCAGCAAAAAAAACCTCAAAAATGAGGTGTCACTTGTCAGAATGTTTCATTTGGGGAATTTATGAGGAATTTCCCCCCCCCCCCCCCCCTAAAAATTTGAGATTTCTTCTGCCATCCACCCAATTCAATTAATTCCTGCCCGACCTTCGATCGTGTCTCATATCTATTCCCCTAACTCACCCAAATACTGTTCAACCATGCAATTAATTACCTTGACTATAATGATCAATTTTAGCGCAATTACACGGACATAGGATGGTCTAACCTAGTATGCACTACATCGGGCGACTTGAACGTATATGGTACCTACCAGGTTAGAACGCCCAAGGAAGCGTTCTCCAAGCTGCAGCTGGCTTTTGAGGAGCTCCGTCAACCGTTGTCGCCGGATTGGTAAGACACCTGCTAATATTGCCCCCGTAAGAAAGAACGTCCTCAGTCCATTTTTTCAGTTTTTGAGTTAAGGACATGGTCTGGTAGAGCTCGGCGAGACGCGTTTTTTGAGTTAGGTTAGAACGTCCTACATTTAGTAGAAATCAGTGAAAACCCGCTTTGTCGTAAGTCCATTGTCACCACTTTGCTGTCTAATTATATAATACTACGCTAGATCGTCCTATGTCCCACTTTAGCCCTCGAGGTAGGACGTTTTAATCTAATAATTTCCACTTAGAACACTCGAGGACTGCGAAAGACAGGAGGGATAACTTAATTACAATGTTGAAGGCAGTTATGCCAGGTTGTGGAAATCGTCTTCATTTTTGGGACCATTGCCAGTCATCAATGAAGACGAGCCCCTCGATGACGCCAACACTGATGTTACCAATTTAGACTGATTCAGCACCAGAGAGTCTGTGAAGACAGAGTCATACGCTTGCGAGAGTGGTTGCATCACAGCAGGCTGGCTCCTGCAACACAGCAGGTTTGTACAGCTCCACTTTCTGCAAGCACTGCTCAGGAATCTGCTGCGAGAATGTCAAATCCCCATCCCAACAATCAGCCGAAGAGGTCGTCATCAGTGTAGCATGAATGAACCTTTTTATTTACGCATTGAATAACTTAAATACCATAGTTGGGTCATTTTCACATAAGTGGCCAAATCCGATGTCCGAGGAAAAACAAGTGTAACTTCGATTTTCCGCCGTTTTATATTTTTAACTTTTCATCCAGGACAGTAGTAGATTGGTGTGATAGAGAACCGCACTATTTTCCCATTTTTATAGCTTTTATGACCTTTTTCATGGTTAGCCTAGAGAGGGGAATGACAGCGCAGCAGGGGAGCTGATATTGTTACTACAGGGTGGATGATGGAAACTGAGTTGTTCTAGGTGGGCTATAATGAACAAGGCTAGGTACACTAGTTTGAGCTGTTAAGCTTGAAGAAAAACAACTTCTCAATTATTCTAATTTTTTCAAGGAAATCAGTAAGCCGTGAATCATCGTTGATCAGACACACCGTCTTAAAAAGTAAGCAGTGAAAATATCCCTAAACAGTGAAAATATCCCTAAAAAAGTTAGCGTTTTAAATAGTCTCATCGTTGATTAAAACTAAAGCATAAATCATTGGAAACTAACAAAAGTTTGAATATTCTCCGCTACTTATAATAAAGTTACCTTTTCTTTGATGTGTTAAACAATCAGACACACTGTCTTAAAAAGTAAGATGTAAAATGCGTAGGATGGTAATTGATTGTGAAGAAAATCTATGTATTTTTGTTTTTCGATGTTCATTAGGCGATTGGAGATGGGAGTTGGTGGCGTTTTAAGAGGGTAAACAACACCACCACAGGTACTTGTTGTCGGTCTGGCCAGTAAAAACTGTTTCTTCCACTCCTGGCCAGAAAGTTGAAGCAGAAAGTTGCCAATTCTTTCGTAGATACATTTTCCTTTGAAAGATCCGACGATGATGATATGCAGGCACCTCCCGGCTGACTTGTGCTTTGCTTTAGTTCTGTTATGTTCTGTTATATTTGTGAAAGTAAATAAAACGTGTGTATATCTTAGCTATTTTGTAATATTGTTTAGTGAATGAGACGATCACACTCATAGTTGATGCAATATTTACTCCTAATTTTTAGTAATTAGGTACGTTTTGTAAATTTGTTCAATATATTAAACCCTTACATACATCAAGCGAAACAACGTGTTTTGAAATTTATCTGAAACACCAAGGAACAGAGCACGAATGGGTCCTTCATGAGAGGAGTGGAAGAATCCAGCAGTTCCCTAGTAGTTACGCTCATGGCGCTGAGGTTTAATGACTCCGTCCTTCGGATTTAAGTCGTTTTTTGCCGTTCTAACTACTCGGCTTCATTGTTGACGCGGGACATTCGCGAGATACTGAACGGTATCATTGAGAAAATCTGAAGAACAAACTCTAAACAGTGAGCGATGCAACTGAATGAGGTAATACCTAGCAATACTTAGCACCAACTGGCCTTGGAGGTCGTCGTAAAAGTTCTGCTGTCACATTATTCATCACTGCAGAATTATGTATCATTCATATTCCTGACTGCATCATTACATATACAATTATCTTATCACTACTGTGTTATCGTGGCTGGGTAGTAATTACATTTCTTGCAGCAATGTAAAATAAATCGCGCCCACTCACCCAGGTTGATCTTGCTATACGGAAATGAATGAGTATCTCTCCGACATATGAATTGGGTAAGAAGTTGGATTTGGTGAGAGCACCTTCTAAACTTTAAAGAAACTTCAAAAACGTTAACCAAACATTGAAAAGTTATGAATATGGAATTTGAAACTACGCTTAGGAAATTTTTAAATGAATATGGAATTTGAAACTACGCTTACCTACTATTACTATCACTATTTTTGTATAAAGTATAAACTATATTTATTGATCATTATTTATATAGAATGTATGATTTATGTAGAGAATGGGGAAGTGCAATCGCTAAAAAGTGTGATTTGAGTTTATTGTTGATATGTTATTACTCATTATTGTTGTCTAGTGATAAGATTATTATAGAAACTTATAAAAATGGACTTAAATTATAAATATCTCGGCGAGCTCATCGGACGGTCATCTGTGACCACGATTATACACATGTTTCTATGAAGTATTTTTGTTAAAATTGTAGCATTTATTAATAAAGCATGCTTTCATTCATTCATTCACATTGAAAAGTTTGAAATAATCCAGGAACGCGGCAGCGGTCCACCCCGACAAGCAAACAAGTTGAGATAAGCGTACAGTACCATCTTTGGTGCCTTTTCTCTACTTCACAAAGTGTGAAATTGCAGAGCCCTAAATGTTGAGTATTCTGCCATTTTAGAGTTGTAGTGTGGTCATGGCAGTAATACTATTGTGTGCATCTCTCAACTGCTTGTTGAAAGGATTACGATTTCCAGTCCTTTGGTATTTTATCAATTATGTGCTGTTGGAAAGGATTTAATGTAAATAGCCAAGCCAATCTTATGATTCTTCAAGTTGTTTGTATTTACTTGTATCTTACATAATGCAACCAACACTGAATAAATCTAAATAAAATCCTTTTTTCAAAGTATCAACATAGTTTACATATTGCTTATCACTTAACGACATCTCCTTTCATATCACAGGGTGTGCATATGGGTCGGATTGTGGTTTTACTTGTTACGAACAATAACCTGTGTGCCTATTCTTGGCTCAAAATATCGTATTGCTTGGCAATTCGTTGTGTTCCGAAGGTTTCCTCTCCCTCAATCACGGTGCCTCGGCAGTGGGTGATGTTGATTACAATTTATATCAACACCTATACGTGTATATTGAATACGTACGTGTCATATTAACAAGAATTGGGTGGTGTAGACCAAAAACTAGACCGAATTCGGTGTTCTTGTAATAACCAGTGTTTAGGCTGGTAGGTAGTGGTTATTACTTGCCCCAACAGAGTGCTCACCATGATGGCTGGTGGGAGCCGTTGTTCGGCTGTCCAACCTGTTCCCCCGACCCGTTTGTATAGACCGAGTGTGTTATCACTATCTAAGTTGCTCTGTTATCTTTCATTATAATACCGTTTATTTTATCGATGTTCATCCGTTCTCTTGTGTAAATTAAAGAGTTGTTATCCGGTGTTTATTACGCGTGATTAATTCGTTTACCCGTTCAAACATTTTGGTGCCGAAACCCGGGATTGTGGTTAATGTCGAGCGTGTCCGAATTTAACCTAGTTTACCTCGCGACTTTGTTTACATCGGGTTTTTTCCATTTACCGTTTTACCGTTTTACCGTCGTTTTTCCCCGTTTTTCGCGTTCTTCCGTCCAATAATGCCGCCAAAAGGAATGAAGAAGCGTAGATCCCGTCAATCGGACCCGGATTTTCCGCTGGACGATGCGGTTGTTTCCACGGACGAGCCTGTGCAACCCGTTCAATCGGTTCATCCAGTTTCTTCTTCGTATGATGTCGTCAAGTCTATTCAACTTGATCCCGCTGTTTTTGATCTGCTCAGTGCCCCTCAGCAAGACCTGTTGAAGAACATCAGACGTTGGTCAATCAGGGCTAATGCAGTTCTAAAACGACAACCGGTAAGTGCACTGGCGGAGTCTATCAAGGACGATTTCCGTCGAGGAAGAATGTTCCTCGATGCCGTTGAGGAGGCTCAGTTCGATCAGCAGATCGAGGAAAATCTGCTTAATCAGGTAACTTCTGTTGTTGTAAGTTTGGCTGAACGCGTCCCCGTTGAAATTAATCCAGTTAGCGCTAAGAAAGAGGTTGATGACGAAGTTGTTCTCAGTCATGAACACGCTTACGCTCAGATTAAAATGATGAATGAGCTGCTCACAACCGTCCCGTTATTTGAAGGCCAAATCTCCCGCTTTGCGGAGTTTAGGAAACTGTTTGATGGTGCAGTTCATAACATGAAGCACATACCCGATGAAATTAAATTTGAAAAACTGTTGAGCAAGCTTTCTCCCGATCTCCGATCATCATTTGCCGGTAGCAGCTATCAGCAGGCTTATGACGCCCTGGTAGCGGAAAATACCTCAAAATACCGTTTGGCTCGTTCAGTATTTGCGCAGCGCATACATTTACCCCGTTTGGAAAGGCCCAACGTTGCTGACTTGGAACATTTCCACAACGACGCTCGTTCATGGGTAGGATCAATGCTCGACCTCCCCACTCCCAATCTTCGGGAGTACTTATTGTTTGAAGCCCTGTTTTTTCGCTTATCCGCTGAGCTCAAAGAGAAGTTCAACCGGGAGGTGATGGAACAAATGGATGCCATCCCCTCTCACTCTGATCTGCTTCGGTTTATTGGAAAGGAGCTAAGGATAGCTCGACTGGTCCCAGAGGAGAAGCAGGGGAATAAAAAAGCTCCAACCACTGTTCAGAGAGCCCGTTCACCCTCACCATTCCGGTTGTCAGCCCTTCTAGCCACCAGTTCCACTCCACGACCGTCACCCGCTTCAAGACCCGTTCAAGAAGAAGAAAAGATGGCCATGATGTCCCTTTGTTCCAGCCGTTCGCCCCCCAGTCCCCCCATAGAAACATCAGCCCCGTTATGAAGGTACGACGGCGCTCAGCCGGTTCCTTCCAAGGTATCATTGGTGAGCGCTACTGCCAAGAGCCCATTACCCGTTAAGTCTTCAACTGTTAAGAATTCAGCTGTTCGACGTCAACTTGTAGGTAATGTTAGGCGCATGTTAGCACCTAGGAATAATTTCAGGGGCCTGTTTCCTGGGATTGAGTCATCCAAATTAGGCGTAGCTGGCTCATCCCAACCCGTTAGTAAAATTGACGTCACCCATAAGTCCTGTTTAAAATTATCTCGTTTTGGGCTCACCCCTACTGCTGTAGTCCCCCTTTCCTCCTGTAGAGGGGAAATAATTAAATTCAGAGCTTTGATTGACTCAGGAAGTGAAGTCAATATTGTTTCCCCGTTAGTTGTGAAGAAGTTAGGACTCCGTTTGATTCCCATGAAGGGCAGTTTACAGGGAATTGGGAGTTCTTCAAACCCCATTCACAGTTCCGTTACTGCTCAGCTTCACACACGTTCTGGTAGGGTAATTCCTTTTGAAGCGCTCGTTATGGAAAGCCCCCTTTCGCCATTGCCCAGCCGTAGTTGGAACCCTGCTTTATGGCCCAGTATCACATCCATGGAAACCCAACTTGCTGACCCACAGTTTCACACTGCTCACTATGTTCAGGCTATTCTCGGAGCTGACATTTTTTCCCGATTGCTTCCCCGTTCCTCTGAGGTTGGTCTATGGGAAACTGACTTGGGAACTCTGGTTACTGGTGCCACTCCACCCGTCTGTAAAAAGTCCGTTCAATTCAGCCGTTATGCGCATCAAATGAAATACTCCAGCGAAGAGCCAGTTAACAAGATAGAGCCCCACCCCTTCCTCGTTCAAGCTAGATTCCAGGCCGCTTATCCCTGCTCACAGGGACCCCATGTTTTCACTGTTCCTAAATTCTTGCCTAAGGACTACCACTCGCAAGTTCTTAAGGAGCTCTCTACCGTTTTGGAGGTAGTAGCTGCCAATCCTAAACCCCAACGGAAGCCGTTTCCCCGGTTCCCGTTCAGCAATCAAAATGTTAAGTCTACTGTTAGTCAAGTTAAGCCCAATCACTCAACCCCTGTTCGAAATCTATTTTCTGTAGCTCCACCCATGGAACTTGTTGAGAACCCAATTAGTTTGTTCCAGCTCGCAGCCCAGGTCTGCACGTCTGATTTCCAATTGGTATCTCCCAGTGTAGTGTGTTTCCCAATCAAAGATGAAGATATACCTGCACCTACCGATGAAGTTTCTGTTAAGGTAGCAGCTGTTTCCGTTTCCACTGATGATCTGTTACGCCAGATGTTTGAAATTGAGTCTGTTGAACCCGTCTCCCCTTGGACGCCTGAGGATCATCAGGCTGAAAACCGTTTTTTGGAATCAGTTAGTAGAGATAAGTTTGGTCGCTACACTGTTGCTCTTCCGTTGTCTGAGTCTCCCACTGCTCTGGGTGAGTCCAGACACATTGCTTTAAGACAATTGTATAGGTTGGAAGCCAGACTAAAACGTAACCCTGTTTTAGCCACTGCTTACCGTTCGTTCATGGAAGAATATACCCAATTGGGACATATGAGGCTGTTAAGCTCAGAAGAAATCCCCCGTTCCCCCAATTATTACATTCCTCATCACTCTGTTCATCGTGAAGGTGATCCTGTTGCAAAAATCCGCGTAGTATTTAATGCGTCTCAGCGCACTTCCAATGGCCGGTCTTTGAATGAAATTCTGCTAGTTGGACCAAAAATGCAACCCGATATATCCGTTATGGTAACCCGGTTCCGCTCTTTCCGCTATGTTTTTATATCTGATATACGACAAATGTTTAGGCAGATTCAACATCCAATTGAGGATCAGGACCTGTTAAGAATAGTTTGGCGCAACTCCCCTGATCAACCTGTTCAAGATTTCGCCCTCACAACTGTTACCTACGGAACTGCTTCAGCCCCCTTCCTAGCTAACCGGGTCATCCGTCACTTAGCTGATGAAAATGAGGAAAGTTACCCAATTGCTTCCAAATTGTTGAAGGAAAATACGTACATTGATGATGTACATGGTGGGGGGAGTTCCCTGCACTCAGCGTTAGAGGCTAGGAATGAACTGCTATCACTGTTAGCTACTGCTGGGTTGGAGCTCCGTAAGTGGGCCTCCAATTCTGATCAGTTGCTTTCTGGTATTCCAGAAGAGCACCGGCTTGCCCCCTCTGTTCCTGTTTGTCTGACCTCCGATGATGAAAAGCCATTAAAAATGTTGGGAATCTCCTGGAACCCTACCACTGATGAGTTTTACTTTAAGGTTCCCGTTTCTCTTACTGTTCACACCAAGAGAGAGTTAGCTAGTCAAGTTGGAAGGATCTACGATCCCGCTGGGTGGATTATGCCAGTTTCTGTTCAAGCTCGTTTCATTCAAAGGGAGATTTGTCGTTCAAAGTATGATTGGGACGATCCGTTACCAGGTTCATTTGTTCATGATTGGGCTGCCCTTGCTGATACCCTCAATTTGCTTCAGTCTGTTTCCATCCCTCGTCACATACGAGTGGATGCCCCCGTTCAATGGTTAGTAGGATTTGCGGATGCCTCCGAAAAGGCCTATGCTGCCACAGTTTATCATGTATCTCAGATGAACAGTGAATTTGCTGCCCGTTTAATTTTGGCTCGAGCAAAAATAGCTCCAATGAAACCTCAGTCAATTCCCCGATTAGAGCTGCTAGCGGCGGAACTATTGGGTAAAACCATGACTCGTGTCCGTTCCGAATATCCTTCTGTTCCCAATTCTGCAATAATTGCCTGTTCTGATAGCACAGTTGCCCTATCCTGGCTCACCGCTGACCCCGCTCCCGTTTGGAAGGTATTTGTGGGTAACAGGGTTGCTCGAACCCTGTCCCACTTGCCCAAAGAGCACTGGTTCCATGTCCGTTCTGCTGACAACCCCGCTGATGTTGCCTCCCGTGGAGCCAAACCTGATCAGTTAGTGAACTGTTCCTTGTGGTGGAATGGTCCAGATTGGTTGGCTTCCGACCGTTCCTTGTGGCCAGTGAGGAGGATTCGCCCTGATTTGAAACCCGATTCTGTTTCAAGTGAAATCAGAGCTTCATCGAGAGTAATAGCTGCAACTGTTGTTGAGACTCCGTTTGAAGCCCGTTTTAGCTCTTATACTGTTTTGCGTCGAGTTACTGCTTGGATAATCCGCTTTATTAATAATTGTAAAATCCGCCGTTCCTGTTTGCTATCTCAGACTAGACCACCGTTAAGCACATCTGAGCTTCAGAAAGCCGATTCAGTTCTCGTTCGCCGTTCTCAAGGTCGCAGCTTGTCTGAAATCCAAGAAGCCACCATTAAAGGAGCTAAACCAACTAAACTGATGAAACAGTTGGCTATATTTTCCGATTCTGAAGGCACTCTCCGAGTAGGGGGTCGCTTATCAAATATGCCTGGGTCATTCGAGACACAGCACCCCGCTTTGCTTAAACCTTCTGATTTACTGGTACCGCTGCTCATCCGTTACGCGCACACTACATGCATGCATGTAGGGCCCAGAGCCACGCTGGCCCACCTGCGTACCCGATACTGGGTGATTGATGGGAGAAATGCCGTTAATCGTGTTTTAGCTGGGTGTACCCGTTGTTTTTCAATTAAACCGAGACCGTTTCAGCCCATGATGGGTCAGCTGCCTGAGGCCCGAGTCACCCGTGCCTTTGCCTTTGAGCAGGTTGGAGTTGATTTTTGTGGCCCGTTCACTGTTTCTATTGCTGGTCTTCGAGGAGCTCGAGCCGTTGAGGTTTACCTTGCCGTTTTTGTTTGTTTCACAACCAAAGCCGTCCATCTTGAAGTTGTTATGGATCTTAGTACCGATGGGTTTCTCCAATGCTTGGAGCGGTTTATGGGTCGCCGAGGCGTTCCTTCAGCTATTTGGAGCGACAATGGTCGTAATTTCCTGGGGTCATCCAACTTACTCAACCAAATCCGTTCTGCTAGCCCCCTTGATCATGTAGTAGCTGAACGACTCGCTAACCGAGGGGTGGAATGGAAATTCATTCCACCTAGGGCACCGCATTTTGGTGGGTTATGGGAGGCTGCCGTTAAGTCTGCTAAACGACTGTTGAAGGTCAATTTAAGAGACCAAACCACCACGCTTCAAACGTTCAGCACCGTTGCCATTAGGATTGAGGCCATTCTTAACAGCCGCCCGTTAGTTCACCAATCCTCCTCACCAGATGACATATTGGTACTTACCCCTGCTCATTTTCTCGTTCAACGCCCGCTTACTGCTTTACCTGAGAGCAATGTGTTTGACTTCAGCTCCCGATTAGCTCCTAAGTGGAAGTTTGTTTCTAATCTGGTAAGTCAATTCTGGAAGAAGTGGCACTCTGAGTACCTGTTAGACCTCCAGACCCGATCTAAGTGGAATACCCCTGATCGCCCTGCTACAGTGGGGGATGTAGTGTTGATTAAGGAAGACAATATTCCTCCTCTGTCATGGCCCATGGGTGTGATAGTGGACCTGATTCCTGGTAAAGATGGTGTAACCCGTGTAGCTAGAGTCCGGTCTGGTAATGGGGAGAAACTCCGCCCGTTAGTCAAGCTCTGCCCGCTACCAAAGGACTGTTAGTGCCTGTTTCTTAAATTTGTTGGAATGAGTGCCTCATTGTGGGGGGAGGATGTTTGGGCTGGTAGGTAGTGGTTATTACTTGCCCCAACAGAGTGCTCACCATGATGGCTGGTGGGAGCCGTTGTTCGGCTGTCCAACCTGTTCCCCCGACCCGTTTGTATAGACCGAGTGTGTTATCACTATCTAAGTTGCTCTGTTATCTTTCATTATAATACCGTTTATTTTATCGATGTTCATCCGTTCTCTTGTGTAAATTAAAGAGTTGTTATCCGGTGTTTATTACGCGTGATTAATTCGTTTACCCGTTCAAACAACCAGTGCGTTTAACAAACAGTTTGTTCCAACACTAAACCACGTCCAGTTCTTGGTCTACTCCACCCCATTCTTGTTTAGAACCCAAGACAACAATATTCGCTAAGTTTATATTATAAGGTTAATACCATGTGCGTACCCCACTTTGTTCCTGTCATTTTCATGCAGTCCCTCTATTCGCTGCGTCGACCCCAATCCTCCATCTGTTGCCTAGCAGCCTAAACTATCATTGTCCGTTGCACGAGTTTCCAAAATTTCCAAATCTTGCAAAACCACGAATGTGTACTTTCGCTGTTTTGGCATTGCATAGCAACGAGACATTGTGCGTTTCGTGAAACAGTGAAAACAACCCACACACACAAAAAAAATGAATACTTAGTTGCTAATCTGAATATAACCATATTGTACAATAAGTTCAAATCGAAGATAAGACCATGGCCTTAAATAATGAGGGGCCCTGTCTCAGCTTTAATTTTTATCTTGAAGCTCTTTTGAATATCCCCAAAGGAAGCGCTGGGCAAAATTTGATATTCTATTTGCGCTAGCTCGTTGTTTATAATTTAACCATTTTTGAGTTGATAATTATTTTCAGTGCGTAACAATTATAATCATAACTTGTAAGAATGTATACCTATAGATAGCAGTGTCAGCCATGGGAGTTCAACTCAATAATGGTTAAATTATAAACAACGAGCTAGCGCAAATAGAATATCAAATTTTGCCCAGCGCTTCCTTAGGGGATATTCAAAAGATAATCCATAATTATTATGGAAAAGGAAGACAATGATAAAACTTGAAAATTTAGGCACCACGAATATGAAACATTTGGCTCGTTCACTATAGGACCGCATCAGGGGTATTGCAAACTACAGCCTTCAACCTCGAGAGCGAATCATTTAAAAAAGTAGTCGTATGTATAGTGCTAACAAAATGCTTGCATACGAGTCTGCAACACATTGGGACATTTTATGTCAATATTAATAATATTATAATAAATTAATTGATTAGTAATTAATCACTTTAAAACCAATTACACAAATAAAATATGTAATATTTGGAGCACACATGTATACACGCTGATGGCTAAATCAAAACTAACAATAACAAAACAACGAATCCCAGTTTCCTATACGACCAACTTGGTTTGGATGTAGTATTACTTTAATGAAAACAGAAATGTAGGTAACCTCAATCTCAAGCAATTGATCACAAAACAAGCGGCAGTGTTCACTATATCTATTTATAACATAAAAATATATATAAGTCTGACGTAAATACCAAGAACAAATACGCAAAAAGTGCGTTATAATTCGAGAGCTTTCGATCGAATGGAGAACGATTTTTGTCCGATGAAAACTGCAGAAGTTTCATTTCCCTAGCAACGGCTTGGTTGTAAGTGAAAATTATCGTAAAATGTAGGTAACGTTTTTCGAGGACACTTTTTTGTGACGGTTTTTTATTTTAATGTGCCAAAGCAAAGACATTAAATGTCAAAAATCAAAATCGGGATTTCTAGTTTGACTGCATACTCACTTCCAACCAACTCATGTTGTACAAATGACAACACCTGTAGTTCGCCACTGGAACAACTGGCATGAAGTTCAAACAAGTGAAACATAATAAAAAGATTGATTTTTATTTTATCCAAGTGACAACGCGTTCATCAAAAAGTTCTAGTTGCTAAACAACTTCATTCAACTTAATTCCTAGACCTCTCACAGACAAAGTTAATTGCCGTATGTCATGTACAAACTCATTAACATTATTCTACATAGTAATAATTCGTGCCACAAATGACAAAGATGAATGGTGATTATTCAACTACATGCCAAAAATTGTGTTGGTTGAAATTCGTCATTTATTTAAAGTTCTTTTCAAACAGACTAACTATAATGACTAACTGTAACTATTAAGAAATGGACAAAAACAATTACAAAATTGTAAGACATAAAGGCATCAGGTTGAAGACGAAGTTGTGGTCTTCTGTCGTACATCAACTGTAACAAAACACAAAATTTGACGGTTAATGTTGATGGTATGCAGTAGGGATGAAAATCGAATAATTGGTTATTTCAGCGAGATTAGTTTCAATCAATAATCATTGACTAAAACTACCGATTATTTTGAAGTACTTAATCGATTATCGTTACTGATTAATCGGTTTTGAATAGGTACATCACGAGTTTGAAAGGGATGCAACATCAGAAACAAATAATCGGTAGGTATTGAATAATCTGTAATCAGTATAAAATAAACGGTTTTTTTTCTTTTTTTTTCAAGTACACATTTCAAACGCGAAATTATTTGCTTTCTCACTATCTAAAAATCCGATGGTTTTCTTCGTCTAATTTCAAGGCTAATGATAAAGGAATGTCAAAACGAATAAAATTGCATAAAATAGTTTTTACATGGATGTCTTATGTCTTATTCCGAAATTGGCGTGAAACAAAAAAAAAAAGTGACTTTTTTGGGCAATTCCCGAGGTTGTAGAGACTTGAAATTTGGCATAATATGACAAATTTATAGCCTCCTTAGGACTTACACTTCGAGTAGCGTGGGGCCAGGATCAGCTGAGTGGCTCCTAAAGCAAATGTCTATGCTGTTCACTCTATGGAGCTGTAAGTGAGTAGTATTTAGCCCCCTTAGCCTGAGTAGTATTTATAGCCTCCTTAGGACTTACACTTCGAGTAGCGTGGGGCCAGGATCAGCTGAGTGGCTCCTAAAGCAAATGTCCATGCTGTTCACTCTATGAAGCTGTAAGTGAGTAGTATTTAGCCCCCTTAGCCTGAGTAGTATTTATAGCCTCCTTAGGACTTACACTTCGAGTAGCGTGGGGCCAGGATCGGCTGAGTGGCTCCTAAAGCAAATGTCTATGCTGTTCACTCTATGAAGCTGTAAGTGAGTAGTATTTAGCCCCCTTAGCCTGAGTAGTATTTATAGCCTCCTTAGGACTTCGAGTAGCGCGGGGCCAGGATCAGCTGAGTGGCTCCTAAAGCTAATGTCTATGCTGTTCACTCTATGGAGCTGTAAGTGAGTAGTATTTAGCCCCCTTAGCCTGAGTAGTATTTATAGCCTCCTTAGGACTTCGAGTAGCGTGGGGCCAGGATCAGCTGAGTGGCCCCTAAAGCTAATGTCCATGCTGTTCACTCTATGGAGCTGTAAGTGAGTAGTATTTAGCCCCCTTAGCCTGAGTAGTATTTATAGCCTCCTTAGGATTTCGAGTAGCGCGGGGCCAGGATCAGCTGAGTGGCTCCTAAAGCAAATGTCTATGCTGTTCACTCTATGAAGCTGTAAGTGAGTAGTATTTAGCCCCCTTAGCCTGAGTAGTATTTATAGCCTCCTTAGGACTTCGAGTAGCGTGGGGCCAGGATCAGCTGAGTGGCTCCTAAAGCTAATGTCTATGCTGTTCACTATATGAAGCTGTAAAACGAGTAGTATTTAGCCCCCTTATATCAAGTATGGAAGTACGTATAAGACCAATGACAAAGACGTGATTGGAGACGAATCGTCGTTGTTATTATTACCACATCCATGCATACAACCTTCATGCTTATGCTCTTTCAAAATCCGGATGTATTCGAAAACCGACTAATCAGTAACAATAATCGATTAGTACTAAATAATCTGTAGCTATATATCGATTATAATAAATCGATTAATTTATCCTATTATGACTTGCCCGCCATACAAACTTAGTATGGCTTAAACTAAGTTATTTGGTTTAGTTAGAAAATCATGGCTTTCAGTTGGAATACTGATAAAAAAAAAATGAATAATCACAAAAGTGAATAGTAGACAAAATCAATACGTTCAGGTTGTCTCTCGGGTGCTACGGTTACTGCAGCTTTTATTGAATATCTAAAATGATTATAAAAGTTGACTACATTTATAAACATAGGCTCTCAATTTTTTCAAGTAGTTTCAATTTGCATATTTGGCAAAACAGTTTGCCGACCGACTTAAATATTGTCGATGACATAACTGACATTTTATCGATTTTGAGTTATACATAGATTTTCATGTAATTTACCGAGCCCGATCGATTGGTGCAATCGGTTATGAGATAAAAACAACCGGTGCAACACTGGAGACGTTTTTATCATCACAATGTAACTAAATTACTTATAGAGAAGAAGACGATTTTTAGCTCTCATGAAAAGTTGGCAAATGTCAGTTATGTCATGCTGGGGTTTCACCGACGATATTCACAATTTCGAAAGCCATCATTTAATAATTTAATTTGTTAAATCAATTTAATTCAATCAATTTTATTAATTTAATTTAATTCAACATTACGTGTGACTGGCAGCTCGTTAATGTTGACGTAGAATCGGTCTTGCACACTGTTCAGGATTTTCACGTCATTTTCGCAACTCGCAAATGTGATGGCAAAACCCTGCAAACGAATAAATACACCGAATCAGCATCGTTTACCGTCTCAGGGCCGGTAATCAATCGCAATCAACTGAGAGTTAGGGAAGGAATAATTATCCTTCACCAGTAGAGCCTTACTGGAGTTTAAATTCAACTGAACCCCAGAGGAGTAGTTACGTTATCATTTCAACTGACAGACAGGTGAGTTTCATCCAAGGCTTCCTAACCTAGAAAAGCAAAACGTAGTCTGATTTCCCTCTGTGCTCGATTCTGTTCTGTTTTTGTTCAATCAAGCAGGTCTCCATGGCCATAGCTGGATTGTCCCGTAATGCACGGTTCCTAGGTGCACTTAAGCAATCGCATTCAGATCCAGTCCCCAGGAGGGCCGAATGCAGAATGCTATTGAAATAGAAAAGAAACTTTTCGTTGTACGATCAGACAACTTCATCTACGAATTTAAAAATCCTCTACATAGTTGTTCGCTGGCCAAGTTAGTCACACGACCTTCACCAACTCCAGGTCTAAACAAAGATTAAACGAGAAAGTACGATAACCTTATTTAAATGAAAATTACTGGCAGCCATGATAGATCCGAGTGCCCCACGGTTTACTACAGTAGGTATCCCTGCTCCTGAGCGTGAGTTTTGTAACTGTCAGCCCATAATGATACACGCTTCTTTTCAATAAGCTACAGTTCTACTATATAAAACGTATACATGAAGAAGAGGAGAAGTGTCTCACCCTCGTTCCAAATCGTCCAGCTCGTGTGACTCGATGCAGGTAAGTGTCTGTGTCTCTAGGTATGTCATAATTGAATACGATGTTCACTCTTTCGATATCCATCCCTCGGCCAAACATATCTGTGGCGACCAGTATCCTCTGGAATGAAGAATCAAATTGTACGCTTATGTTAGACACACACAAATCGACAGCATCAACATTCTCACACTGGTTGTTCCAGGCATTTCCGATTATTATACAGTCAACGAATGACCCTAGACTTTAGTTTAACCGTATTTCTCAGTAGAGAAGGCGTCGTACAGAAAATGTCACTTCTAGCAAAATCAGAACTTATTAAATTTGCTAAAAGATTGTCCTTTTCATTTTTTCCAAATCTATAAATCCTTTTCGAGATGTAGGCTGCTTAAAATCCAAATTATTTGATAAACCATCATATTTATACTTTTTTCAACATTTTGCTGAAAAACCTTTTTATTTAATATTAATGTCAACATTAACAAACCTTCCGGAAATCTTTGAATTCTTGGTACTTTGACAGGCGGTTTTCTTGACTCATAGCGCGGTGAATGGCCACGGCTGGAAAATTCTGATCACAGAGGCGTTGAGCCAGAGCTTTGCACTTCTTCACGGATTTGACAAATATCACCACCTGATGAATGAGGAAAACAAAAATCAAGAATTTCCGTCAATATCAACGGCAAGTTCGGGCATGATCAAATTAAAACGTACACGGATTCTTCGTCATTTTGGGACGTCTGATACAACGACAAAACATTCAAAGAAAAACGTTCAACTTTACCTGGTTGAAGTCTAAAATGTCAAGCAAGTCAAAAAGTTTCTCACTCTTATCATTCTCCAGGACTTTGACATAATATTGTTGGAGACTTTGGAGCGTCAGTTTGGCTTCATCATCGACGTAAACCTCCAGTGGCTGAAAAGAGAAACTCATTAAATGAAATCGCAGTAATTACAAGAATAATGATCAAGTAAAGGATACTATATCAGAACCTAACTCAGCCCTTTCCATGCCGTATGAATGCTTTGGGGGATTTTTACTCGTTCAAGGGTGCCCAAACCTTAGTTTTGGGATAACGTAATCGTTTCTCAAACACCAGCTAAAGTTTGTGATGCCATTCCAACTCCGTAAAAAGCCTAAATGTTGAGCAAATGATAATATTTACACACATGAGAGTGAATGAGTTGTGGGACCTCAAGTTCAAAAGTAGTCACTTCCAGAAAACCAAAAATCACGAGACAGTGAATGGGCTAAAATCTGTGACGGATTTACAAGGCAATCACGTAGAATGTTGGTCAAATTTGGATCGATTTGGAATAGTACAAAAATAGAAAAATGGACGGATTATCCAATGGTACAACCGAGAATGATTGAAATAGAATGTGGAGAGGAACCATTAAATGTCAATTAATTGGGGTTCAAATGCCAGTTACGGTTAAGAGAAATCTTGAGCTTTAACAGGATGAAACAGGCAGAGCAGAGATTTCACACAGCATGAAATACTCACATGTCACAAATATTTAAAAAAAAAAAACTCTACTTTAGTACATTTTCAATAGTTCTGATTTAAACACTTTTTTGAACGATTGAACACCAATGTCCTTCTGAAAAATTTGCCTGTAGTCGTTGTACAGACGTACGGCCTGCACATGGAATGACTTCCATGGGAAATTTCGTCCCTCTGATGAGGGTTTCCCTCGACTCACGTTCATTGACATCATGATTATAAACCAATGCTTCTCTAAGGTGCAATGGATTTTCATATTTCAAAATCTTGAATAGAGCAACCCCCAATCTATACAAACGCCACTCTTTGATCTTCAACCATCCTATTTTTTATAATATGCGGTTACGTGATCCCACTTGTTGATTCTAAATATAAAACGTATACAGGCATTCTGTGCACGCTGAAGGCACTCCATCTTTTCGCCTGACATGTCGAAGTGAGAATATATGGTGGGTAAAAGAATGTAGTATCAACGTTAGGACAATTACATCTCGCATGAATTTCTTGCAGACGGTTCTGATATCTTTACTCAGCGTTGTACTGAACATCATAACTTGCTTGTGGCGTGGTGTAGCGCAGAATATTTCTTGAACGTCACGCCTCATTTCTGAAAATTCACAATAAGGAATTCATGTAGAGGAGCTGCAACATTGATGCGTATAGAGATTGAATGGGTGGGGGGGGAATATAGTACAATTGAGGGGCTCAGCGCCTAAGGGGTATAAGTGACATTTTCACTGAAATCGAGTAAAAGTGAGAAGTGCATACCTAATGACTGTGTTAAGGTCTGACTTAACTAAATTGTTCAATTTTGTTTTATTTGAAAGTTCCCTGAAGGGGGAAGGAGCGAGTACTTCCTCATGAAGGAAAACCGCTACACTTCTACACAGGAGCAGGTAATTCTCTGAAGGAGAAAAACAGCTACACTGTGTATCGTGAAGGAGCGAGTACTTCCTCAAGAGAAAAACCGCTACACTTCTACACAGGAGCAGGTAATTCTCTGAAGGAGAAAACAGCTACACTGTGTATCGTGAAGGAGCGAGTACTTACTCAAGAGGAAAACCGCTACACTTCTACACAGGAGCAGGTAATTCTCTGAAGGAGAAAATGTGTAATTAACCCTGTGTGACAATCTACAATAAATTATCGAGCATTGTGAACCTGACTCTCAAGTTACCGCCCGTCAAGTGAAGGAGCTACGGAGAAGATGCAGAAAAAAAATTTCCATTGGGTTAATGGCAAAGGGAGATGCAACTTGTGTTGGAATTGGTTTTGATCTTCAAAAAATGTTACCGACACATCCACACATGACGGAAGGCAGTTGTGGACATAACATCGCTACTGGCGAATCTAAAATGTTCGTGTGGAACAAGAGCCAAGCTTCACGTGGGAGCAAAGAAATTGCCTCTTGCTTACTCAAGTATGCTGAATCCCTGCCTAACCACGTTACTCGGATCATCAAGCCGTACGGGGTAGGCGTTGCAATAAACCCGTTCCCGTCAGATCACGGAAGTTAGGCATCGTCGGGCGTGGTTGTTACTCTGATGGGTGACCGCCAGGAGGTGGGTCTCCCGTCCAAGTAATCTTTCACGCTTCTGTACGGCGATCCCCTCTCAACTCAAGGGGGCGAGGCAATGAGTAGCTTTAAGCGAAATCATCGGAACAATTCTGATCCACCTAGGTGGACAGCCGATGACGTCCGCGACGCCAAAAAACGGCAGTCGGACGAAAATTCAACCTGAAATGGTTGCTTACTTTACTTACTTTACTACTTTTTTACTCGGATCATCACAATCAGTTATAATGCAGGGGGCCAAAATAAGAGCTAGCTGACAGTTAAATTTTGGTTGTACGTCATAAAAAATACAAGAATAGAATCAGTTGATCAATACTTCTTAATATCTGGGCACTTCTTGATGCCCTTCTTCATTGAAATCACAAAACAGTTTACATTCCACAACATTGGGAAACACTTGTTGCCAAATAAAGTAAAACATTTACAGTGGTATCTAAGAATGAAAGAGATTTCATGACTTGAGATATCATAAGACCCATAATTCTAGAATTCAGTCCCTGGAATACGTAGAATGCAGATGTTTCATTTTGAAAAAAGTGCACTATGAACACTATTCTACAAAAATGGCTTCAGCAATATTGTAGAATTTTCCCAAGTAAATATGAAGGGTCCCCGAAGAGGCAATCATGTTGTGATAAGACTTCCCCTTCTCAGCATTAATGATGAAAGGCCGAAAACAAAGTACCCTAATTATAAAAACCGTCTAGACCTTCTCAAATTTATTCCATCAGCTCACCATGAATTTTACACTTCCTTGCTGCATGAGGGAAACTCACAACTGAGGCGAAGACACCCATGTCTTTATGAAGTTCCTGCTGATGAGCCAGATAATATTTATGACAGTGATTGCGATTGAGGAGTTTTTGAAGCTTCCTGTTCATATAAGTTTCAAATACCTACCTATACAAGAAATACATTTGTCAATGTTTAATGAGGTTTATCGTTTTGTAAGTACTATTATTTTCAAGATCACAAAGGGTAGGTACAAGTGCTCCTTAGTTGGAACAAAAAGGGTGTAAGTGCAACCACAGACTACTATTAATTGCAGAAAACACATGCAGAAAACACATGCGACATCTATGTGCGGGCAAGAGTTCAATACCACGATGTGAATTGAAACTTTATGACCTCAGAAGACCCTCCAAAATACTATAAATGTCATTTTCATTCGATGCGAATTGCCAACTTTAACAACGTTTACCTCAGAATGAACAAAATGTCACTTACACTCCTTGTGCTCTATGCCCCTCAATTAACGTATCTTCAATTGGAATTCAATGTCACCATGAAATCGAGCGCTTTCGAGGCTGACATCATCAGGACGTTCAAAGAGATAGTATGTGCACGACGGATTCCTCCACAACACAGGGTGAAATGTTACCTCAACTACTTTCATTTCAATTTTATAAAATAGAAAATGCCTTAAGTAATGCATAACGCCTTAATAACAGGCTTAATTTCTGGATTTTACTTCATCATATCAAATTTGATGGTTTTCTGAATGGTGATTTAAAAGTAACGCCGGATTTGGAGTAACGCCACTTTTCCTTTAGTTTGTTGGTTGACCTGATGTATTTTTCACCAATAGATTCCTGCGTTTTTAATCTGTTCATCACCAAGGAATGGTACACAATCGAGCAACGAGTTTCTATGGTGAAAATTCATCAGTCTTTGACCGTTAGCGGTGAACGCTGCCGTCACATGATTACTACTTGTTCGACGTTTTCCATATATTGCCATAAATACCCATTCATGGCAATCTCTGGAAAATATCGTGGGGTGATTGGTAAAAGTGACATTTTTTGAGAAAATGATGTTTGAGTGAATATGGTGCAGAATTAGTAGATTTATAACCTGGAAACGGGTTTATAATGATATTTTACTTCAATTTGGAGGAAAAAGGCAAAATAATTTTTTCCAGCCGGATATTGTGGCCTTCATCTGGCGCATGATCATATTAACCCGTACAATCGATACCACTGGTTGGACAGAATTCCGCTGATAAAAGTGATCGTGAAGGGAATGTGCTCATTTCGTTTCCATGTAAAATTGATCGAGTAGCAAATGGTCAGTTTATCTTCAATTCACTGTTATGGGGATACAGAAGTTTGTTTGGTAAAACTGACCATATGCCAGATGGATACATTTTGAGGATTCCTGAATCTTAAATGGGAACAAATGCTGATTTCAATGGCATGTGTTTTTTTTTAAACTCAATTTATTGATTTTTAATAAATCCGGCGCTACTTTTGAATCACCTCATGTTATTGTCCCGACCAAACGTATTTCAAACAAATTCATCATTCCCTTACCAAGTTGCTCCAAAATCTTGTCGCATTCATCAAGAACAAAGTGTTTAAGGTTTTTGAGAACGAGTTTTTTGCTTCTGACGAGAGCCAAGAGTCGGCCAGGAGTACCAATGACAATTTGGGGGCACTTGTTCTTCAACACTTCCTCATCTTTGGCAATAGGGAGACCTCCAAAGAAAACAGCAACCTGTAAGAAAAATAAAATTTACGTTATTCCGATCGGAACTCGACGCTCAATCTGTGTTTTAGTCATTTTGCACATGACGCTTTATGTCTACAACGCAATCTGGTGACCACAATTCCTCGCCCATTCGCAGGGTTGTCAAAAGAAAAGGGCACTAAGGGAGTTACAGTTGTTTTTATGGAACAAATTCAAATATCCCGCTTCCCCGGAGGCTGTTGGCGACTCATTGTAACCATCAACATCAGGGTAAGTACGAGTCTCAACCGCCTCCACTCAAGTGTTGACTTTCAGCGAGTGTTTATGTGCAGTGAATCGTGGTAGTGTTTTCTCTCCTGTCACAACTTCACTGGAAGTTTCTAGGGTGACTTTAAAGACTTTTCTTTTCTCTTTCTGTCTTGATGAACTCTGGTATCGCATAATAGATGAGCGTTTTTCCCTTTTGAAAAAGTTGCTGTGGTTGGGAAATAAATGAGAAAACCTAATGTTTGTCACAACTTCAAGTATCAAGGCAAATCGTCAATAAAGTATAATTTTGAGATACGCCACGTTGCTCCTACAACGATGAAATGTAATTCCAATAGTCGTTCGCATCCATCATCTGATTGGTTACAAATCTGCTTCAAATTTTTGGTTTGAACTTTCTGGTCAGAAGTCAGTCATTATTTGTCTTCAGAATGTAATAGTAACAATCAATCAAACCATTCACGGTTGAACTATCGAAAACATCGTCTACCTGATGGGCGAAGATGTGGATCAAAGAAGCGCCGCATTCAAACTGAATAAACGTTTCTTCACTTGTTCATACGAGAAAAATCAAATTGCACTTTGTAGATGTTTGGAATCTTAAAACTGTCATCTCACCTTAACTTGGGGCATGTACTTGGTAAACCGTTCGTACTCTTTCGAGATCTGGAACGCAAGCTCCCTCGTGTGGCAGATGACGAGAACCGTCACCTGGTCGTCGTTCAACTGCTTCATCTGCTCTAGTGTCGCCAAAACGAATACGGCCGTTTTGCCCATACCGGACTTCGCCTGACAGAGGACGTCTATACCTAAGACGGCCAGAGGGATGCATTCGTTTTGAACTGCAAACAGAAATGGACATGATAATTACACAAAGCTGACTATTTGAATCATCAAGTTCATGATATTGTTACCACCAAGCAGAAAGAGTCAATCTGCTTTTTTGGTCATTTTCGTTTCAGTCCACTACTGGGTATTCAGAGTTAGGCACATCAGGCCGGAGCCGACAAACCCAGTCATGCAGCATGGCTATAAGGGGAAAATTTTCGGAGAAATAACTGGTTTTACGTAAAATGTCTCCATTTTACTGGTTTTATAACACATTTTGTCTCCTTTATTGCCCAGTTACACTTCGGTTTATAGATTTTTCAACGCTGAAGACGAAGTCATAATTGCGATATCACATTCCGTTATCAGATTAGAGCAGATGAACCGTGAAGAACATCTCAGTTAACATCTCTCATGATTGGTTTGAGAACTGAGTTTGGCATGAAAATGTTTTGGAAATTCAAGTTCAACTCACCTGAGCCCGGCTCCATGCTGCTCAAAGCGTATAAGTCCTAAGGAGGCTAAATGCCAAAATATAGCTCCATAGAGTGACTAACATAGAAATTAGTATTAGGGGCCACTGAGTTGCTCCCGACCCTATGCTGGACGGTATCAATTCTCTTTTTGACTTAGAACTCATGACATAGATTTCACTTCAACAGGAACTTAAACTTTCATAATGTTTTCAAAAATGATTCAAGTGTTCTTATATTTTTCCGTCTTCTTGACTTCCTCCTTTACTTTTTGTACTGAGTGTGGGGCAAGGATGTTTTTAATTATTGCAGTGGCTTTGGTTCGAGCAGTTGACTGTTTAGCCGCAATTTTTGAATCAGGATAAAGTATTGGATTCAATTTTGAGATGCAGTCTAATGATTTGAACGACTGATGGTGGTTGACAACTTTGTAGGCAGTTGTCAGTTTGGCAGCACAAACTAGAATTTCTTCTGGAGTGTTTTCCTTCACCATGAACGACGAAATGTCTCGTGAAGTTGCTGATAACTTTGATTTGTCAGAATTAGTCTTGATGTGATCGTGAATGGAAGTCTTACCACTATGACTTACGGAAATGAATGTGTTGCATATCGAGCAGAGAGCTTCGTGTTCATTACGACCTTTTCTAATAAACTACCACTCTTTCACGTAATCATCCGAGAAGTGACACTTTCGTTTGGGCATCCTAAAGCTCAGTTTGTGATGTCCACTGCACTGTTTCTCAAAACTAGCGACACTCTCAAAACATACACATAACGATAAAAAACATTTTTTTTAATATGTAAACAACCGGTTGACAGCAAGGAGGTTGGAATATTAGGTTGACAGGCGCTGATAAGAGATACGATGACGGGAACCGAGCGGGGGTTCATCGGTTCAAGACGTCAAGGAGACTGGATCCTTATCCACCGCCAGGGACCCTTATTTTTGTTTTGACCTGCACTCAAACTTGGAAATTCTACTCGACTACTGATTGATGGGCCTACTGCAGGGTTGCCAACTCGCTGGCAGAAGAATACGGGACACTATACATATACACACCTGGTACTGGTTGCTAGGTGAGTAATGAACCCCTCAACCTTACGCATCAAGAATTATCAATGATCCGCTGTATATTTTCGCAGGTTCATCAAACATACACTACATAATTGAAAACAAGTACAACATAAGGTATATAAGTAAGCAAAACAACAATCACCATCCGAAGGAGGTTCGAATTTGTAATCCTGGATAGCTCTCAAAATCTCCGGTTTAAATAGGATACCCCTGAAACCTGAACAGCTTCTCCATCCGTTCGCTCCTTTGACTCCTTTCTTTTGAGTTCCGTCGGCTGTCGCTGGCTGCTCCATCATTTCTTCATCCTCGTAGTTTAGAAGATCGTCAAAGTCGGACATTGCGTTTCAAAGAAGCTGCAGGGGGTAAACCGTTGGGCACTAATGGGGAAATGCCGGATACGTACCAGGAAGAAATAAACGTTTCAGATCCGAACTTTGCAAGATGGCGATAACGGTTATGGCCCTTGAAATTCGGCCGTTAAGTCCGCCACTAGCGCTGCCTCGTGGCTTGGCCGTCAACCTCTTTGCTTTCCTCATTTCCCGTCCTCCTGTTTTGCTTTCGTCATTTTTCGAGTCCTGTTTTCTCGTCATCTCCTGTTTTGCTTTTGTCATTTTACATAGATTAATTTGAGTATTGAGCATGAGTTAATTTCGTTGCGAACAGTGTTCAAAAGTGTTCGCGAATCGGCGGAATCTTGCTTTTGCAACATGTACCTACGTCACAATCACCGACCGAGCAGCCAGCTCTTCCAGTGTTACCATTGTAAGTTCGAAAGCAAATTTAAAAACTCTGCAAATTCTTGACACAACGGTTCATTATCTTCTTGGTACAGATCACCCTTCTGTCTAGATCCTAAATGTTAGATTAATTATTATTATGAATTATCACTAGGTAATTATTAATAATTTTATCAAGTAGTACCTACTGAAAATTATTATAATTTATTGTTAGGTATTAATAATTTGTATTTATTATTAATAATAATTATTATTAATTATGATTAATTATTACCTACGATATAATTATGTGGTTTTTAATACTACGTCTGTTGTTGAGAACGCCAAGACAACAAATAATGAACAACAACCACCACCTCTCGCTGCGTAACCTTCCCTGAGGCTAATAACTTAATTAGGGATGGCAAAAAAAATGAAAACATCGATGTATCGATGCATCGACAGGCCGGCATCGATGCTCCAAAAACATCGGACCCCAAAAAATTCGATGGAAAAAAACATCGATGTTTAAAACAAAACATCGATGTATCGATGGTTTTCAATCAATTTTTTATTTTATTTCTATTCTTTTTGGTTTATTATCTTCGATAATGAACCATTGGAATCGCCCAAAGAAAAAAATTTTTTAACCCCCTCAAAATTTGTTGGTTTACGTTTCAAGATACGTAGATTCAGAAAATCGAATAAAAAAAAATCCGTCCGTCCGCCGTACGCCGTCCAGTTAACTTTGCCCAGTTAGCGTTGAGCTAAAATTACGAAATTTGGTTTCTGGGTTTGGACCAGCCCCACAATGATCCTCGAAACTTTTCATAACCCTAGGTCAAGGGGAAGGGATTCAAAACGAAATTTAAAATTTCGACGATGTCTTATCTCTAAAAATTCTCATGAAACGGTGTAATTTTTAGTTCACTTTTGAATGACCTGAAAAATTACGAATCTTTTAAGACCAATTGGATTTTTGTGCGACCAGCCGTTCGTTCACAGTGA
Source organism: Stenodema calcarata (assembly GCA_963920205.1). Lineage (NCBI taxonomy): Eukaryota > Metazoa > Arthropoda > Insecta > Hemiptera > Miridae > Stenodema > Stenodema calcarata. The sequence goes on along the minus strand of OY986048.1, from coordinate 56,183,113 downwards.
GCGCGCAAAGGTTCAGGAAGAACACTAAACTTCGCGTCGATAACGGCCGTTAGGTGGGTCCCGGGTAGCCGCCCAGAATAAAACTGCCTTTTTCTTCTTCCAGGTAAACTACTGTCTAGAAATTTTAACCGTCAGTCGGGGATAGACCACATTCACTCGGTTTCTCATCTGTAAAATTGTTTAAATAATGCCTTTTTGTAATAATACAAATTAAATTTTGATGCTGAGCTATTGACTTGAAATTTTAAAAATAGGTCAGAACTGGATCACAATGCAATATTCACTCGGTTTCTTGTCTGTAAAATTGTTTAAATAATACCTATTTGTTTAAACAAATTAAATTTTGATGATGAGCTAGATACTTGAAATTTTAAATATAGGTCAGAAATGGATGACATTTCAATATTCACTCGGTTTTTTTCTCATTGCAAACCTGTTCATTGTGTACCCAAGATCCTTCCCTAAAAGACCTGGCAGCGGGAAATATTATTCAACATGGTTTGAAAAGGGAAAAACAAGTTTTGTAAAAAATCCCAATGCTCTAGGTAGTAGTCGATACCAGTGACCAACATTTTCTTCAGTAGTCGACATGGTTTTGCACTAGTAGTCGACCTAAATGTGTTAGAAGTCGACAGTATCACTTGAGTCAGTAGTCGACAGGTTTCGTCATTCCATCGTTTTCGAATTTTACGACATCTAATAAATAAAATACATTTTTTAATAAATTTTACGACACCTAAATAAAATACATTCAACTGTGAATCGGAACTTGAAAATAGATTAATAAGATGTAATAAAGTAGTTATCAGACTTTTTATTTGCAAACAGCTCATTATCAGTCTCAAATTGCAATAAGTACTTAAGTAAAAAGGTATGAAAACTATAGTCGAAAACTCATTGTCAGAAAATTGACATTACAGTTGGGCTTAGGTACCTATTTACACATTTTTTTTGACATTTTCATGTCTTTGCTTTGGCACATAAACTGAAACGGGAAAAATTTGTTCCCTTGATTCACCCTTTCCCTCAGATCACGTCAAAACACAAGCGACCGGCGGGCCATTACGTCAGAGCCTATGACGCACAAGCGTATGACGTAAGACGGCTGGCAGGATAACTAGTACGTCAGAGCCTATGACGCACGAGCGTATGACGTAAGACGGCTGGCAGGTGGCCAACAAGTACGTCAGAGCCTATGACGCACGAGCGTATGACGTAAGACGGCTGTCAGGAGGCCAACAAGTACGTCAGAGCCTATGACGCACGAGCGTATGACGTAAGACGGCTGGCAGGAGGCCAAATAGTGCGTCAGAGCCTATGACGCACGAGCGTATGACGTTAGTTGGCTGGCAGGTGGCTAACTAGTGTGTCAGAGCCTATGACGCACGAGAGTATGACGTAAGACGGCTGGCAGGGGACCAACTAGTGCGTCAGAGCCTATGACGCACGAGCGTATGACGTAAGACGGCTGGCAGGAGGCCAACAAGTACGTCAGAGCCTATGCTGGTCCAAACCCAGAAACCAAATTTCGTAATTTTAGCTCAACGTTAACTGGGCAAAGTGGCGCGGACGGCGTACGGCGGACGGACGGATTTTTTTTAATTCGATTTTCTGAATCTACGTATCTTGAAACGTAAACCAACAAATTTTGAGGGGGGGTTAAAAAGTTTTTTTTCTTTGGGCGATTCCAATGGTTCATTATCGAAGATAATAAACCAAAAATGATAAGTCTGAAAAAGAACAATACTTTTATTTTCAATTTTATTTTATTTGTTACCATTATAATTGAGTTTCAATGAACATATTACTCGTATTATGTAACTATATGTCATATTATGGAACTTTAGGCACGCGGAGTCATAAACACTCAAAGACGCCTTAAAACAGAAGTTTTTACAGCTGGTGGAGCCTCGTTCAATCAGCCAAGTGAAAACCTTCTTTTTGTACATCGAACGTGAAAATTGGCTGGTGATTTCACATCTTCAGAAAGGGATCGGATTGTGTGACGGTATGTTGAAGTGTAAATGTCTAGTTATTTTTATTCTGACCGAATTCACTTGTTTCCACGTCTTATTTACTGCTGGTGGTTCACGAAAAATATCCACCAGATGTGGCTTGGTGGCACTCCATCCAAAGTGGCTTTCAAATTTCCAAAAAAAGCGGCCAGGTTCTCTCTTGAAACAGAAGCACGGGCAAGCTTCACATTTTGGCAGAGTCTTTGGGGGATTTTCCTTCTGTACCTATTCAAAAGGCCTCTGATCCATTTTTTTAAGTGACACGGAAAATGAGAAGATCATGAATACTTGACTGTCCCTATTGAGGCTCTCAACAACAAAAAATGACTTTCTGACGAAAAATCGACATTGCAAGTTATACGAACAACATTTTTTAAACCTGGAAACGGTGTTTGTATCGTGAGATGCCTGGTAACCCAATAATAAGTGCAGAAACTTACCAAAAATAAGCCGTACCCGAATTCCTAATAGAGTTTTTGGAGGTAGCCAAAACAGCAATTTCAACTGATAAGCGTTAACAGGCGCCAAAAGGATCCAAACGCTTCATCTTCTTCTTCTTCATTGAAGATCACTGACAAGACATTCCGACGGAACGTTTCCATGCAAAAAGCATGGAATTGCTCTAATGGAATCCTTACGGTCGCTAGTTGTATCTCGTTCTACCAACAGTGTCCCTTTTCAGGATCCAGTCCCTATTCCGGGCATTCCAGTCCCTACGCCGGAAACTGAAGTAATCAAGACGGAAGTGATTGCGCGGTCTCAAGACAAGGTATGATAAGTTAACTGAATCCGACGAGCAGGCTTTGACGGAATTGTTGGGAAAACCCGGTTTGATTAACGACGAATTGGCTGCCGAGTTGGTGAAAAATTCCGAGTATGAGAGGAAAATGTTGACTGCACGAAGTTTGTTGGATGAATATTTAGTAAGATTATCGGATATTGGGTCTGTTGGTGGTAGATCAGAAAAAACTTGTCATGACGATGGCGAAACTCGTAATAACAATCAAGACTTACTTATCGTCTTATATGAAACACAAATTTAGACCTGAAATTACCAAGAAATTTGATGGTTCTATAGGTACCTGGATTGTATTTTGGACACCATTTGAGAAAATTCACGAAAGCACCAAATGGACGGATGATGAGAAATTTGACATTCTCCTGAGAGCTGGATTCGCCAGCACAGAAATTAGTAGATAGGTTTCCTCCTTCTAAAGAAAACTACGTCAAGGCTGTTGACCTTTTGAAATCTAGGTTTGGGAAAGATGAGTACTTGATAGAAGTCTACTAATAAGACTATTTCGGAACTTTATGACGAACTTGAAGTTCAATTGAATGCCCTTGACTCTTTGAAGGTCATAAAGGAGAAATATGCTGCAATGCTGTTGCCGCTTGTGGAGTCTGCATTCCCAAAGATGTGTTCAAGATATGGGAACGTGATAGGGTAGGAAAAGAAGCGTCTATGGTGGATCCTGCTGATTGTTTAGCAGCACTATTGGAATTGTTAAAGGTTGAAGTAGCTGGCGAAGAGAGATTGAAACTCCGAACTGGCGATTTTGGTTCTCGACCTGGGGACGGTGCCGTTCAGAAGGGAAACGGATCTTGCATTCCAACAGCTGCGCCTCTTACCGCTGGCGCCAATGATGAGACGAAGCGTGAGCTTTATTGTATTTTTTATGACAAATCTCATGCTTCTCAAGATTGTGCAAAGGCTATTGACATGTCTCTTTCACAACGTCAGAATATTGTGAAGAAGAAAGGTGGATGTTTCAGGTGTTTGAAAAAATCTGGTCACTTGAGTGCTTCCTCTAAACTTTTCGTAAAATGTGCTCTTTGCAAAGGAAAGCATTTTGCTTTAATGTGTCAGAAGTTGGAGCAAAAGGCTGATGTGAGTGATCCCCAAAAAACTGAGACAACCAAAGCTTTATTGATTAATAGTACACATAGAAAATCCGTTGTACCTCCAGACTCTCATAGCCACAATAAAAGTGAGAGATCGGGAACAGAAGGTGAGAGTACTGTTAGATTCCGGCTCACAACGGAGTTAGGTATGTAATCAAGTCATGTGTAAAAGAAATGAAGTTGTCTCGCCTGAACAAAGTTTTAATTAGACAGGAGGTGTTTGGTGGAAATAAAACGTCCTTGAGCTCACATGGTGTCTACACTATCACTTTGAAATCCTTACATGATACTTTTGAAGTTCTTGATCAGGATCGCATATGTAACTTTGTCCCTAGATTGAATGATGTTACCTTCTATAACATTTTGAAGAATAGAGGTATAATATTGACTGATTTTTCAGAACATGTCGATGTAGATTTGGGCGTGCAAATATTACTTGGAGCCGATTCTTGGGCTAAAATAATTACTGATGAACACGTTAAATTCATTCTGGCATGATTGCTATCAATACAAAACTTGGCTGGACTTGCTCGGTACATCGGACGAAGAATCTACAATTGCTTCTTCTCTTTTGGTCACTCTAACTTGTCATACTCATTTGGCTAATTTCTGGGACTTGGAGCTCTTGGGTATACGTGATCCTGCTGTACAGATGACACAAGAAGAAAAGGATCGTCAGGCGGAAGAATTTTTTGAGAAGACAGTCAGGATTGAAAATGGAAGATACTTAGTAAACTTACTTTGGATTGAAGGACACACTCCATTGGAAGACAATAAGGATTGTGCGACTCGAAGGCTGATCTACTCGCAGATTGAAGGAGGGTAATAATTTTGAAGCCTATGATGGCGTGATTCAAGGGTGGATTAAGGAGGGTGTGGTTGAATTTGTTACTGACAAAGAGGTAACAAGATGTCATTTTCTGCCTCACAGACCAGTTTTTAAGGAAGGCAGCACCACACGCATCAGACCTGTGTTTGATGCCTCAAATAAAGACCACAATGGAAATTGTTTGAATCGTTCTAATCGAAATGATACCTACAATCCTGATGAATTTCAGAAAGGGCAGGATTGGAGTATCAGCAGATATAGAAAAAGCTTTTTTACAGGTCGGCCTGGATACTAAAGATAGAGATTTTTTACGTTCCCTGTGGTGGCAGGATGGTGAAATATGTGTCTTACGGCACTGTAGGAGTTGTGTTTGGCGTGTCTCCAAGCCCCTATCTACTAGGTGCAGTGTTACAGCATCTTTTGAGAAACACTGACCCTGAATTTGAGAACACTGCCCAGAGATTGAGAAAAGCTTTCTATGTTGACAACTGCCTTACCTCCTTAGACTCAGTTGATGAATTGGACAGTTTTATCTTAGAGTCTAAGCAGCTTTTATCCTCTGCAGGATTCAATTTGAGAGGATGGGTGTCTAATTCGGGAAACACAGATCGAATTGAAAATGTTTTGGGCTTGAAGTGGCATTGTGTATCCGACACTTTGAGTATACATTTGAAACCCTGCATGGATTTACCTAATCCTTTGACTCGTCGAGTTTTACTCTCTTTGACTCAGCGAAGTTATGATCCAATGGGCTTTGTCACTCCTGTGAGTCTCATTCCAAAAGTTTTGCTACAACGGACTTGGTCGAATCATGCCAAATGGGATGACCCTCTCACAACAGACATTGGTGAAGAATTCGACGATTGGATTCAAGGTTTATCATATCTAGACAATTGCAAGCTACCTAGAAGAATTATATATAATTCTTCTTGCATACATGCAATGATTCTAGCACGATCCACATCTTCTGTGATGCTAGTAAGGTCTCCTATGCTGCTTGTATATTCATTCGGACTGTACAAAGTAGTGAACTTTCAGTAAATTTGGTTATGGCAAAATCACGTGTGGCCCCTACCAAGGCCCTCACTATGCCTCGATTTGAGCTTATGGCTGCACTAGTTGGTGTCAGATTATACAAATTAATTAGTTCTTGTTTTGCCATTGATTTGAATAAAACTATATTTTGGTCCGACTCGTCAGTAGTTCTGAATTGGATTAAGAATGCTGGTCCATGGACTGTTTTTGTTAATAACCGCGTGGAGGAAATACGAGCGCACACTGATCCCGCGCAGTGGATGCACATCCCTGGTAGCAAGAACCCAGCAGACTTAATCTCACGTGGATGCACCCCTCGCCAGCTTGCTGAGAACAGATGGTGGGAGGGCCCAATTTGAACTCTTGGCCTAAGAGTGAAATAATACCTGAGACAACAGACGTAGCTACTTTTCACTAAAATAGGTCAAAGAAAATATTCGTTCCAAGGTTGTAGTAGCAGTAACTACTGTCTTTCTTCGTTCTTGGTCTAGACCAATTGGTCTAGACCTATTTTAGTGAAAAGTTTTCCAGCTATTATTTTATCGTGAAAATCTTCATGCAACTGCAGGATGCGATCTGTATTCTTTGTCCAACATTTATAAAATACTGTGGTCTAGATGAGGAGTCTGTAATGAAGCGTGGATTCACTAGTAAGAAGTTCATAAACTCTGAGATGATTATTTTTCACTGCATACAAAATGAATGTTTTGGCAGTGATCTCAAGAAGTCTCCACTCAAGGGCTACTCTGTGTTTAGTGATGACAGAGGTTTATTGCACATTAAATCAAGAATACTGGACATGGACAACGCTAATTCTGAAGAATTCAACTCACCTATTGTATTACCCGGTAAACACCCAATGATATTGAGAATGATTGAACACTTGCATCTAGTGATTAACCATGCTGGTGTGTTAACCCTGTTAATGATAATACGAGAAAGGATTTGGCTTTTGTCGGGAAGGCAAGCTGTGGCTATGACTGTGAGGAAATGTATAACCTGTCGGAAAAATCAAGCCTCTGCTCTTCAGGTCCCCATTCCTCCTCTACCTTTGGATCGGACTAGACCTTCCTCAACCTTCCAAGTCACTGGAGTAGATTTGGCGGGCCCAATTTTTCTGAGAGATGAGCACAAGGCATGGATTGTGCTTTTCACTTGCGCAGTCTACCGTGCTGCCCATTTGGATTTGGTGCTCGCTCTGACAACAGATGCGTTTATTCAGGCATTGAGAAGATTCATCTCCAGAAGAGGCAGACCATCAATTATTTATTCTGACAACGGCACGAATTTTCTAGGGCTTGAAAATCTATTCAAGCTAATTGACTGTGACGTAATTGAGAGGGAGGCCGGTATCCTAAGGATTCGCTGGAAATTTAACCATCCTACTGCTTCATGGTGGGGTGGGTTTTGGGAGCGGCTTATAAGAATTTTAAAGGACCTTCTAAAGAAAAACCTGGGAACTGCTTCGCTGACCTACGAAGAAATTGTTACCCTTTTATGTGAATGTGAGTCAATAATGAACAACAGGCCTTTGACATACATTTCAGATGACCGACTTGGGAAGTTGCACTATGTTTTCAGTCGTTTGTGATGTGGTAAGTGTGTCATCGGCATTTGTCGTACTCGTACGCAGTTTTTTGCGCAAACGATATTCACACATAAACTCCTTGGCCGATTTGGGAAGTTCATTTGAGTCGTACGATGATGCCGTAAGTACAGGCCGCTCAACTCTTCGTTTCTTCATGCAGATAGCCGCTGAAACGTCGCGCCTTTTTCTTCTGCCAATATCAGCTTTTTTAGCCTTAGGTATGTTGGCTAGTTCATATAGAAGAATGTGGCTGCCAATTAATTAGAGGAAAACTGTGACCACGTGTGCACACACATGTTCAAAAGAGCACACGGAATTGTGGGTTGTCCATGTTAGAGCAACGAACTGAATATCAACCCACCTAGCGTTACCGTACGTAGCAGTAATTGTTGAATCACCGGCATTCACCAATAACTACGTTAGACGCCACTCAAATGATTATAATATGACTTGGAAACACGTCAACACGATCAGGCAACCCTATGGAGCAAAAGCAGACAAAGGAGCCGAGAAACACGGTTTTTTATTAGCCATAAACCTTCCGGTAGCAAATCCGGTTATATAAGGAAAACCCGCATTAAAATCTATCCAGCGGTTGAAGCGCCAAACGGTTAACATTACTCATTTATAGAGTAGTCCCAATAACAATTATTTAAACAATCACGCTCATACCGCAGCTTGTCGGCCACGCACTCCGCAGTGGTTAACGTGATATGGTTAGGTAAATCGAGAGCTATCCAACGAGTGGTGAGCGATTTTTGTACGATGATAACTGGCGAAGTTAAAGTTCCGTAGCAACGAATCGGTTGTACGTGAAAATCATTGGAAATTTTTCATAACGCTTTCTTTCTTCGTCACACTTTTTGAGTTACGTACCATAGTAAAGACATAAAATGTCAAAACTAAAACTAAATTAGTTCCGAACTGGAACTAAAAACTGAAACTATTAGTTTTTACTCGCAACTTCGAAACTAAGTTTTGGAACTAAATTAGTTTTAGTTTCAACTGTTGAAACTAAAACTAATTTAGTTCCAATAGTTAGTTTCGACGTTGCCAATAAAAACTAAAGTAGTTTCATCTTTTATTCGTACTTTTGGAACTAAAAACGAAACTGAATTTTTTTCCTCGCGTTTTTATCGAATTTTCGAAGAACATTATTGTTCTCAGTCCAAAATTTTGAAAAACTCGAATTTTCGAAAAATTGTCATACCAAAATCCGTTTCAGACCATACTGAATCCACTGCCAAAAATTATACCTATATAATATACAAGCTGTGTACCCGCGCTTCGCAACGGTAGAACAGACACCCCCTTTAGGGCAGGCCCCACTCATAACAGATACTACCTCAGGATTGACAAAGAGTGGTTGTTTGCTACCGTAAGCCACAGTTCAAGGGTGCGTCCCAAGTGAAAATTATGGTTTGAGTAATAATTGGTTATCAACATTTTCCCTAAGTTTCATTCAGATCGGTCAAGTAGTTTTGAAATCCCTGAAATATCCCGATTGAAGTACCACTTGAAAGTACTCGTCGAGCTGAATCCAAAGACGACTTACAATCGGATTTACGTTCAACCGTTCAAAAGTTGTAAGCATAAACGTCCTCATAGAAGTGATTACAACACTTTTTTAGATAGTCATAGATAGTGTCATTCCAATTGCAATTCTGACTTCACCGTTGTGTTCAGAGTTGAAATGTCCAAAAGCTGAGGGGGGGGAGTGACTTCACTATCGTATTCAGCGTGTAAAAGCCTTTAAAATGAGGTGTCACTTGTCAGAATTTCATTTTTTGGATGATCCCCCCCCCCCCCCAGCTTTTGGACCTTTCAACTCTAAACACGACGGTGAAGTCAGAATTGCGATATCTCTTTTCGTTATCAGATTAGACTAGACTTAACATGAAGAACGTATTCTTCATCTTCAAAGTACCTACCTACTCAAGTTTGAGAACGAAATAAGGTATATCGCAATTCTGACTTCACTATCGTATTCAGCGTGTAAAAGCCTTTAAAATGAGGTGTCACTTGTCAGAATTTCATTTTTTGGATGATCCCCCCCCCCCCCCCAGCTTTTGGACCTTTCAACTCTAAACACGACGGTGAAGTCAGAATTGCGATATCTCTTTCCGTTATCAGATTAGACTAGACTTAACATGAAGAATGTATTCTTCATCTTCAAAGTACCTACCTACTCAAGTTTGAGAACGAAATAAGGTATATCGCAATTCTGACTTCACTATCGTATTCAGCGTGTAACAACCTTTAAAATGAGGTGTCACTTGTCGAATTTCATTTTTTGGATCCCCCCCCCCCCACTCACCAGCTTTTGGACATTTCAACTCTAAACACGACGGTGAAACCAGAATTGCAATTGGAATGACACATAATAATCCACTACCAAAAATTATACCTATATATTATATAGGTATAATTTTTGGCAGTGGATTCAGTATGGTCTGAAACGGATTATGGTATGAAAATCTTTCGAAAATACGAGTTTTTCCAAATTTTGGACCGAGAACAATAATTTTCCTCGAAAATTCGCTAAGAACGCGAGGAAAAAAATTAAGTTTCATTTTTAGTTCCAAAAGTACCTACGAATAAAAGATGAAACTACTTTAGTTTTTATTCGCAACGTCGAAACTAAGACTAATTCAACTGTTGAAACTAAAACTAATTTAGTTCCAAAAGTTAGTTTTGAAGTTGCGAATAAAAACTAAATCAGTTTTTATTTTCAATTTCAGAACTGGAAACTAATTACCTAGTTTTTAGTTTCAACTTTAGTTCAACAAAATTTTTATTCGAATAATCCCAACTCTGCTACCTAGCACCGTAGGTTCTAAATACCCTCAATTCCGTGAACACGAAAAGTATCTCAAAAGGCGGAACTCGATGGGACAAAAGAATGTGGTTGAATCACACAGCTGATTCAATAAAGACAGTTGCCGCGCCGTTTGACACACAAAAAGTACGTAGGTGTCAAACATGAAATCCGTGAAGAAAATAATTTTCTTCAAAAGAAAGATCTACCCAAGAATAATAACCCTTGTGGAAGAATTAGCAGGGTTTATTTTTATTTATTTTTTTATTAATTAATTTTTTTTTTTTTAAATGCAATTATTTTTGCCATAATTACCTACAATAATAATTTCATTTAAAAATAAAAAAATATGAAAAAAACAAATAAATACAAATAAACCCTGCTAATTCTTCCACAATGGTTTATTATTCTTGTGTAGATCTTTTATGGTTTATTATTCTTGGGTAGATCTTTTAGATCTTTTATGATTTATTATTCTTGGGCAGATCTTTTATGGTTTATTATTTTCGGGTAGATCTTTCTTATGAAGAAAATTGGAATGGAATGAAAGTTGGAATTGGAATGACACATAATAATCCACTACCAAAAATTATACCTATATATTATATACCTAGGTATAATTTTTGGCAGTGGATTCAGGATGGTCTGAAACGGATTATGGCATGAAAATCTTTCGAAAATACGAGTTTTTCAAAATTTCGGACCGAGAACAATAATTTTCCCCAAAAATTCGCTAAAAACGCGAGGAAAAAAAATTAAGTTTCATTTTTAGTTCCAAAAGTACGAATAAAAGATGAAACTACTTTAGTTTTTATTCGCAACGTTGAAACTAAGACTAATTCAACTGTTGAAACTAAAACTAATTTAGTTCCAAAAGTTAGTTTCGAAGTTGCGGATAAAAACTAAATTAGTTTTTATTTTCAATTTCAGAACTAAAAACTAATTAGTTTCTAGCTTCAACTTTAGTTCAACTAAATTTTTATTCGAATAATCTCAACTCTGCTACCTAGCACCGTAGGTTCTAAATACCCTCAATTCCGTGGACACGAAAAGTATCTCAAAAGGCGCAACTCGATGGGACAAAAGAATGTGGTTGAATCAGCTGTGTTCTATGAAGACAGTTGCCGCGCCGTTTGACAGACAAAAAGTACGTAGGTGTCAAACATTGAAATACGTGAGAAAAATAATTTCCTTCACAAGAAAGATCTACCCAAGAATAATAAACCATTGTGGAAGAATTAGCATGGTTTATTATATTTTTTATTTTTTTTAATTTTTTTTTTAAATGAACTTATTTTTGTCATAATTACAATGATAATTTCATTTAAAAAATAAAATAAAATAAATAGAAAAATAAATAAAAATAAACCCTGCTAATTCTTCCACAATTGTTTATTATTCTTGTGTAGTTCTTTTATGGTTTATTATTCTTGGGTAGATCTTTTATGGTTTATTACCTATTTTCGGGTAGATCTTTCTTATGAAGAAAATTATTTTCTTCACAGATTTCATGTTTGACACCTACGTACTTTTATCGAGATATACGGATTTTTTGAGGGGCAACTACGTATTTTTGGCAAGCTCGAGTTGATCATTTTGCTCGACCGTCATCTGTCGACTTTCATCTGTACTCAGCCATTAGACTCGAGTGTTGTACAAGTGCCGGCGTCTAATTTCCCTCACAATTTAGCTCACAACTTTTCTGGACTACCTACATTATGTCGCGTGAGTTCTTTTTATATAATATTTGTTATATCTTACTTTATAATATAAAGTCCGTTCTCACAAATTTTTATCGTTAAGCTACGACGATTCCATTAAGTACAGTTGTTGGTCAGTATGCGCTAACCTCGTTTTCCACCAATTTCGTAGTTTTCGGCTTTTCTGAAAAACATTTGGGGACATGATTTTAATCGTAATTTCAGTTAATCAGCGAGAATCGAACTCTCAGTCAATAGTTAGTGCGTATTGTAATTATTAGACACCTAGTCCAGTCGTACATTCTTCGCCCCGATTGTAGTGACAGCCGGGTAGATGCGAAATTATTCTAAGCCGCGTTTACACCAAAATCTTCCACTCTTTTCCCCATAAGTTGCGGCGATTTGTTGCTTATTCTACATGTACAGAAACTTTTTCCTTCTTCCACTTGTGGAGAGAAAAATCTTCCACTAAATTTTCTTCCCCCCCCCCCCCCGAAATTTGTTAAAGAGCGTAATTTTTTGTCCTATTGAAATCAAATACTCAAAATCTCTACTGGTTATTCTCAGAAAGTTTTTGACACTCCCGTAGCACCTCAGCTCACCACTCAACCACTCTCAACAACTAAATTTAGAGACGATTTTCGTGTTCCTTGGGTATTTTCGAAAATTTTCACTTCAGTTATTCGTTTCGCGTGAAATGGAGTCGAACCATGCCAATTTTGAATTTGGTGTGTGTCTGTTTGTCCTTCAATCACGCAAAAAAGGATTAATGGATCGAACTTTTCTCCCGTATTTGTATGTTTCTGTGACTGGGGAAGGACATAGGGGGGTTCACTTCCGGATCCGATGCATAGGGGTGGGGGTTTATGGGGAAGCCGAAATATAAAAATCTTGAATTCTCGAAAACGAAAATAAATAAATAATTTAAAATTCCCAAAAACGGGTCTATGGATCGAACTTTTCTCCCATATTTAAATGATTATGTGACCGGGGAAGGACATAGTGGGGTTCACTTCCGAATCCGATGCATAGGGGTGGGGGTTTATGGGGAAGCCGAAAAAAAATTAAAATTCCCAAAAATGGGTCTATGGATCGAACTTTTCTCCCATATTTAAATGATTATGTGATCGGGGAAGGACATAGTGGGGTTCACTTCCGATCCGATGCATAGGGGTGGGGGTTTATGGGGAAGCCGAAAAAAAATTAAATTTCCCAAAAACGGGTCTATGGATCGAACTTTTCTCCCGTATTTGTATGTTTCTGTGACTGGGGAAGGACATAAGGGGGTTCACTTCCGGATCCGATGCATAGGGGTGGGGGTTTATGGGGAAGCCGAAAAAAAATTAAAATTCCCAAAAACGGGTCTATGGATCGAACTTTTCTCCCATATTTAAATGATTATGTGATCGGGGAAGGACATAGTGGGGTCCACTTCCGAATCCGATGCATAGGCGTGGGGGTTTATGGGGAAGCCGAAAAAAATTAAAATTCCCAAAAACGGGTCTATGGATCGAACTTTTCTCCCATATTTAAATGATTATGTGATCGGGGAAGGACATAGTGGGGTTCACTTCCGAATCCGATGCATAGGGGTGGGGGTTTATGGGGAAGCCGAAAAAAATTAAAATTCCCAAAAACGGGTCTATGGATCGAACTTTTCTCCCATATTTAAATGATTATGTGATCGGGGAAGGACATAGTGGGGTCCACTTCCGAATCCGATGCATAGGGGTGGGGGTTTATGGGGAAGCCGAAAAAAAATTAAAATTCCCAAAAACGGGTCTATGGATCGAACTTTTCTCCCATATTTAAATGATTATGTGATCGGGGAAGGACATAGTGGGGTTCACTTCCGAATCCGATGCATAGGGGTGGGGGTTTATGGGGAAGCCGAAAAAAATTAAAATTCCCAAAAACGGGTCTATGGATCGAACTTTTCTCCCATATTTAAATGATTATGTGATCGGGGAAGGACATAGGGGGGTTCACTTCCGAATCCGATGCATAGGCGTGGGGGTTTATGGGGAAGCCGAAATATAAAAAAAATTAAAATTCCCAAAAACAGGTCTATGGATCGAACTTTTCTCTCGTATTTAAATGATTATGTGACCGGGGAAGGACATAGGGGGGGGGGGGGTCACTTCCGAATCGGATGCATAGGGGCGGGGGTTTATGGGGAGGCCGAAACATAAAAATCTTAAATTCTTCCTTCCCGTGAGACAGATGAATATTATTTTAATAAGTTGGGTCTTGTTCCCCTTGTTCCTCTAGCCTGAGGAAGGTATACCTATTTTCTTCATTTATTTCATGTGATATTATATCTAACACAACATAGATATAATATATCTAAGATCTAAGGTATAGATATTATCTAGTATATACCGCAGGCCATCTATCTATGGGTAATTGCATTTAATAAATGGACTAGTATCGGAAAGAATTGCAATAGTGAGTCGCGAGAAAAAAAGTAACGTTCCTTATGTCTTTGATGTGTATTGGTTGACAAATCGGGGAATTTGGCTACAAGATAGGACCTACTATACGCGCGAAAGGCAGAGATGAACTAGTATAGTCTGAACGAAAGGAAACAAAAAGGGCCGGCCGGAGGATTGTTATGTAGCTTTCAATAGGTTCAAGAAGACCCATTTAGTGACGTTCCCATACTCCTTTCGATCCGATATTTGGTATCAAATCAATATCGAAAGCACGGTATCGATACTCCGATATTATCGAAAGGAAATATCGATATTGAAAGTATCATTTGATATCGATAATCCTTACTTTTTTTGCAATATAAGTAATGGAATTACAGAATTTGAGTATAATATTATTATCCTCAAATTCTGTAATTCCATTCAAAAAATAAATCGTGTTTAGGCCTACAATGATCAGCATCATGATCAGTTTTGGTACATACTATAGGAGTGGAAATAATAAACCCTTGGGTAGATTTTGAAGTTGTTATTGTTATCTATATCAAAAAGTACAAAGAGTGGAAAAGATATTGTGGTGAATGTATGAAAAAAAAATATTATAAACCCCAATCTTCGGAAGTAAAGTCCAAAAAGTACAAAGAGTGGAATGGAAAATATATTGTGGCGAATGTTTAAAAAAAATTACAAACTCCACTCTTCAGAAGTAAAGTTCGCCAAAAACAACAATCTGTCCAAATGTTCTGGTGAAAGACGAACATACATAATAATATTATGTATTATGTACATAACATAATATTATTATGTTCGTTTCAGCGGAACATTTGAACAGATTGTTGTTTTTGGCGAACTTTACTTCTGAAGAGTGGGGTTCATGTTCATGTTCTTACATTGGTACGATTTATAACCCTCGACTTTGCATTTATAACAAACTATAGGATTTATCGTCCCAGTTTTTGACTTCCCGTATTTATTACTTTGATTCCTTTTGACTATCAGAGCTTCGGATCCACCCATTGAACCTGTTTTCCTCTTCTGGCTCTTATATTGTTCTAAAATTTTAATTTTAAGTGTTTCGAGGGTAGGAAGTTTTTCCTGAGTCTCAATCGCAATCCGAAATTGCTCGAAGATATTTGAAATACTGTACAATAACAGGATTGTTACGAGGTCATCCACTATCGTGATTTCCATTTCTTTTATCCACTGTCGCGAAAAATTCATTTACATGACTACGCATGTCGTCCTCATCTTGCATTTTCTGCAGGATTAGTTTTTCAGGAGCATGGCTTTTCGAGCGGGTCCTTGCGACGCGTAAATCGAGTGCAATTTGTTCCACACTTCCTTTGAAGTGTTACATTTATCTATTTGTCTCAATTCAGATACACATAAAGCCAAAATAATGTCAGACATAGCTTTGCCATCGGCAATGTCCCATGCAGCGTCTCCGGCACCTCCGTCCTTCACAATCGTTCCATTGACTAGGGATATTTACGTTCCGTTCCACCTCCGGAACGAGTTCCGTTCTTCGTTCCGTTCCTTTCCTGACTAAATGAAGGTGTAGGTAACTAAACAGGAAAATGATGAATGCCATGTATTTTAATTTATATAGTTCATTTTTTATTCTCAAGCTACTTTCCATATTTATGTTCAAAAATAAAATTTTCTGCGTTTTATCAGACGATAAACGACTGCGTCAATCACTCAAAATCATTCCCGCTTTGGAGAGAACTCTTTCACAAGGTACTGAAGACAACTACACTCATCATGTCCTGGGTACTGATGTTGAGGTTTGGCAAGTCATGTCTGTGATCATACTACCACTTGATAGGATCATCTTTATGGTCCAAGATATCTTCATCAAGATATCTATTTAGCTCAATTAGAGACTTAGATCCTGCAGACCCTCTTGGTAATTGTTGCTGCTGTTCACGGGCTATCTTTAGTGTGGCTAGAACATCCAGTTTTCTTGACTCTGCCGGTTTTTCTTGCAGATTAACCTGTAAATTTTCGAGTTTGTCGGTATTTTTCCTTCAGGTCAGAGTGCTTAATTTTACTTTTGATAAGTACCACTAAGCTATCTTTGACGAAGTTTATGGCGTTTTTGGCTCTAATAGGATCCTTGGAAACTAAATTTTTGTAGCGTGGATCTAAAAATGTGTACATGGAGAGTGTTTTACTTTGTTCAAGAAAACCCAATCTGTCTTTCGTTGCATTTCATTTATCAGTACTCTAACCACATTCTTCATGGATTCATCGAAATGTGCGTAATCAGGATCCAATGTCGTGCACACATCAAGAAGACCATTCGTATGCACTATAAGAGATGATGTTGTAGGGTATACTTCCGAGCTGAAAACCTCGGTCGTGATTTTAATTGGTTCAACAATTTTGCACAGTTCCTTCATAATTTTCCAGTGATGAGCGGTTATTGTGGGTAAATCTTTGTCTATAAGTGCTGTTGCAGTTTTCAAGGGAATTTCCAACTCAATAAATCGTTGTAGCATCGTGAAAGTGGAATTCCAACCTGTGGGTACTGAAAGTACGAGTTTTTTGGCAGTGAGTATGCCTTCGTTGGCTTGGCTGTCGGCTAACACTTTGTTGGCTTTTGTAGTTTTGCGGAAATACTTGACAATACACTTTGTATCGGAAATTAATTGATCAAGTGTGGGATCCTTAAGAGCTTCGGTTACTATTAATTGATCAACTGTGGGATCCTTAAGAGCTTCGGTTACAGAAGTTTTGAAGATAGCAGGGGGTACAGTTTCATTAACCTTACCGTTCTAAAACTATTGGCAAATTACGAAAAATGGTGAGGGAATCGCTCACGTCTCACCGACGGCGGGTTAAGAAATTTTAGGTTGATAAGAGGCAGATGCAACTTGTACCTTTGAAGAAGATGGTGAAGGCTCATCTGTGGTGTTGGGGTGCTCAAATTGGGGTTTCTCGTCCTCTAAAAAAGTTATATTTATAGTGGGTGGTTCCTCATCAAGTGCCTTTTCAGGTTTGCCGTTGTAGATTTATAACTCACCTTGGAACCGCACATAATGCTCTGAGCATATTTCTCCCCGCAGACCTCATCCAGATGGGAATGGGTTTACTTAGGCAGCGCTTGAAACGAAACTGTGGGTCGAAGATGTAAAATTGCCCCTACCCGTCCAAGAGAAAAAGAGAAGGTGTTTTTCCTAAACATGTTTCAGAGTAACAATCCAAGAACGAATTCTAAAAATACCATCTATTTATTGATACCTACCTTATTTGTCAGAATTCCACATGTATACAAACAGCAATCCTGAATAGGTACCTACCAAATATTTTCCATTCATTGGTTCTTGAAATTGGATGAAAACCTATGCATTCTTAGTGCAAAATCCAAGAGGTACAAGCTGCTTGCTATTTATAGCCGGTGTGGTGGTTTCTCTTTCGAAAGTTGTAACGTATATGGTAAATATTAAGCCATTTAAGCCATTAAAAATTTAAAAATTAAAACTCTGCAAATTCTTGACACAACGGTTTATTGTCTTTTTTGTGTAGATCACTCTTCTGTCTAGATCACTAAATGATTGAAAAAACGCTTGCATACGAGTCTGCAACACATTGAGACATTTTCATGTTGTGTGCAAACAAACTTCGTATCAAGTCATGCGCATATCATAATTCGAATTTAGAGTTCCCTCAAGAGTTTGTATACCGAGTATCAGCTTTCTAGGATGATCAGGGCCGAAACTGGGAAGTAATATCAAACTGTAAAGTACCTACCTAATTCCAATAACGAACAACTTCACTTCTGATGGTCATAATTTTGTCAATATAAATTATTGAGAATGATCACCTGTGTGTAAACAATTATTTAAACAATCACGCTCATACCGCAGCTTGTCGGCCACGCACTCCGCAGTGGTTAACGTAATATGGTTAGGTAAATCGAGAGCTATCCAACGAGTGGTGAACGATTTTTGTACGATGATAACTGGCGAAGATAAAGTTCCGTAGCAACGAATCGGTTGTAAGCGAAAATCATCAGAAATATCAAACTGTAAAGTAGGTACCTACCTAATTCCAATAACGAACAACTTCACTTCTGATGGTCATAATCATCATTGTGGCGACTTGGGAGAAATTTCGTTAGCAATTTTTGTTAACAAATTTCGTGACGATTTTCGTGACGATTTTTTTTTTAATGTGCCATATGAAAGACATGAAAATGTAAAAAAAAAAAAAAAAAAAACCATTAATTTATCCGGGGAGGGGTTGCTCGAATGCAAACAAAGCAATAGGACAGAAGCCGCCAGAGCGGAATTTTACATTTTCCAGGAAGCATGTTTACAGAAAACCCAGCAGCACGTGCACAGTGAGAATAGAAGTGGCCCTGTGCGCCCGCACGATGTGTCACGCTTCCCCCACCCCCTGGTTCCCCAACTTTCTTGGGACTCGCTGCCTACTACGCAGTATCCGCCACTTTACCACTGTTTTCGTGCTGTTTTTCGCCTCGTTTTCTTTGGTTCTCGTTAGTGTCGTTTCTTTTTCTTCGCGAGAATGGGTGTTTGCGTAGCATATGGATGTACCAATACGTAAGGCTTGCAATATGCTAAATAATTACTTTGTAAATATTGGTGAAAAACTAGCAAAAAATTGTGGAAATAAACCTTCGCGTGAACTTATTTTGCCGCTAGCTGTAACGGGGTCGGAATTTATCATACCTGAAATTAACCAAGATGGGTTGAAGAAATTAATCAATCAAATGGAAGGGGGATCAGCTCCAGGCATAGATGGGATTCATCTCAATATTATAAAAAAATATATAGACTTTTTAAAAGAACCGTTATTGCATGTTTTTAACTTAAGCATTAGAAACTGTGTCTTCCCTGATTGCTTTAAAATAGCCAAAATTTGTCCGATATATAAGGAAGGAGATAAAGCCGATCCTGGGAATTTCCGCCCAATTTCGATGTTGAGCTGTATTGGTAAAATTTTGGAGAAATGGGTAAAAGCGCATTTAACAGAATATCTAGAGTCAAATGATTTCTTATGTAGGGAGCAATATGGATTCCGGTCATGTAGAGGAGTAGATCAGGCATTGTTTGATTTGACGGGTGACCTTCATCAGATAAGGGACAAAAAAAAGAAGGGAATCCTATTGTTCTGTGATCTGTCAAAATGTTTTGACACTATTAATAGAGATATCCTGCTAAACCGAATGAATAATTTAGGGATTAGGAGTGAAGCGCTTAAATGGTTCTCCAGTTACCTTTCGAATAGAAGGCAGGTGGTCTCTGTTGGAAAATTTTCAAGTGAAACCAAGGGAATAGGCTATGGGGTGATACAGGGTGGGACATTGAGCGCTACATTATTCCTAATTTATATTAATGCTCTGCCCCTGAGTTTGCCTAACCACAAAATATACTTGTATGCAGATGATACGTCAGTCCTAATCACTGGGGATACATGGGACAGGGTTTTCTCTGATGCACAGCAGGCTTTGAATGTGCTTCAAAATTGGTTTTCCCAAAGCATTCTTACATTAAATGTGAGTAAAACAAAATATCTGCTGATAGGAGAAAAAAACGACAGTTATTACCTTGGGAATCATAGTTTGATAGCGCATAGCTGTACTGTTTCATCCAAGTGTTCGTGCTCCCCTTTAGAGAGGGTCAAATGTTATCGTTATCTGTGTATCATGATAGAGGAAGATCAGAAATGGAAGAAACATATTGAGATTGTTTATAAGAAGTTGAGGCGGCTAGTGTATGTATTTTACCATGCCAGAAAAGTTCTTAGACGTGATAAGCTTCGGTTAATTTATTTGGCATTAGTTCAGTCAATTATGCAATATGGAATTGTTGTGTGGGGAGGCTCTTACTCGAGGCATTAGGAAAAAATAAACGTGGTACAGAGAGATATATTAAAAATTATTATGAACAAACCACGTTTGTATTCAACATTGGAATTGTTTAAAGAGTGTAAAGTTTTTACCCCCCGCCAGCTATTTCTAAAGTCTTTGTTGCTTATGTTGCATCGTGACCCGAGTGTGGTGTATAACAGTCATCAACATGCACACTTGACTCGGTTTAGATCAGACGGAAATGTTATTCCACCGAAACCCACGCTGTCAATTACGACTAGAAGCCCTCAATATATGGTATACATGGTTCATCGTGCGGTGGACTCTCCACTTAAGTCCCCACTACAATACGCCCGTAATGTATATAAAAAGAAAATATATGAGTGGTTGATAAAAATAGGCATTACGGAGGTAGAAAATATTATTTTTAGTATGTATATATAGAAAATTGATGTTTATTAGGTTATTATTCATGAAGAGAAATGTAAATAATTAAGATTAATTAAGTTTGGCGCAACTCTTGTGAGGCGACACAGGCTTATGCCTATTGCCCACAATAATGTTAGGAGATTTGTTAATTTGTCATTATTTGTGTATAAAGAATATGTAACATAATAAATAAATAAATAAAATAAATAAATAAAATAAGGGAAAACTGGGCACCTACAAATTAGGCTAGGTTTACACCTTCCTGTTTTTTGCTCTGTTCCGTTGCGTTTCCGTTTTCGGCCAGAAACGGAAGGGAGGGATGAGGTTGTTTGAATTGTCCACTTTGTCATCCTGTTGGCTGCCCGTTTAGTAGGTTCTGCTCTAGTGACCAGTTCGTGTGAGAGGATTTCGAATCATGGAGCGGATTTCGCGTGCGATTTTGAGCGAAGCACTGAAAAGGAAGAGGCTAGCTATTTCTGCTGCATTGGAGAGTGAGGGTTTGACTTTTTGATGATTACACTGACCGTTCACACCGTGCTTTCACAGGAAAGAGTAGTGGAGCCGTCGGACATCCGACCATCCTGCCGCTTCCTAAATCGAAGCATCGCCCACATCGAAAAGGATAAGATTGTTTAAACACTCCTTTTGCTCGGACAGGAGGGGCGGAGATTCCGATCCGGTCGACAGGATCGGATCGTGTAAAACCCCCTTCAGGGTTTTAACAGGGAAACAGTCTGTAAAGTGACACCTCATTTTGAAGGGTTTAGCACGCTGAACACGATGGTGAAGTCAGAATTGGATACCTTATTCCGTTCTGAAGGAGGAAGACAGCTACACCATAGAGTTTTCCCAGGAGCGCGTAACCCTCTGAAGGAGAGCACAGCAACACTGAGAGAGTTTTGAGGGGCGCGTACTTCTTTGAAGGAGAAAACAGCTCACTCAAAAATAAAAGAGGGTTTTAAGGTTTTTCAGAACACAAGGTTTGAGAGGTAGGGTCAGGTCTAGGCAAGAGAGCGGGATAGACTGGTGATGTAGGTAGGTGGCTCAGGGTTTATATACACCCCTGGGCCCCCTTCTTTCTCACCTCGGGGGATTCCCCGGTCGTTGACTTCATGCTTCCCGTTCTCTTTGTGACCTTCACTTTATTCTCCTTTTGTATACATACTATTTCTTATTTACTAGGAGGGGAACATATTCATGAAGTTGTGTTTGATTTGGGGGAAATCATAACAGTACCCTTTGTGAACTAGTGAGTGTGAGTTAGACTCATATTTGTGGTAATTTTTCACGCTGAGTCACAATGAGTTTACCGACGAACGGGTCTTTGGATTCGACCAACCGAAGGACATTTTGAGCAACTTGAGAAATGAATTTGGAAATGGTTAAAAAAAAAAAAAAATAATGATGTTGAGGGATGTCGAGGGTCGGCCAAATGCCGAGGTCGGTCGACATCCCTCAACATCATTGTTACTGACGGTCAACAAAATCACACACACTCAAAAATAATAATAATAATAAAAACCAGCCCTAACATGAAAATAACGACGAATTGATTAAAATAGTGATAATAACTGTTATATTACGATTTAATAGGTAATGATAAAATGAAAATAAAGGTGATAGGTACGAGTGTGGGAGACCTGAGAATGTCACCATTTGACTCATGAAAAAAATTGTTCACTTAGGGCCGCAAAATGAAAACTTTCATAGTTCAATTATCCCTTTAAAGTCGATACACCTGCCCTAAAATGAAGAAAAAAAAAATATTCATGGAAAACCCGCTGAGTCGAATTGTGACACTTTCAGATCTCCCTGACTCATTCTACCACACAGCGTGAAAAATTACCACAAAGATGACTCAAAACTCACTAGTTCACAAAGGGTACATTTGTCAAGAAAAACCCAAGATGTAGCCCAAAAAACACGTTTTTTCGCATTCACACCCTCGTTCAAACCTTATTTTTTCTCTCAATTCAACAGCAAAAAACTTATTGATGAGTCCGTTAGGAAGCTGACCTTTTGGCGCATTTTTTTTAGCCTACTTTCACAATTCTGCTATAAGAATTAATAAGATTACCAAGCGTTTAAAAAACCACGTGATTTTGAGATTTTTGATAAATACACTTTTACGACTCAATTTTCACTCCTTAGTTCCACCTAAAAAGTAATTTGTTAGGCAATAAATAGGCAGACAATTTAACGCCCTTTCCGACGGTATCCGACAGGATCGGATCGTGTAAAATCCCCTTCAGGGTTTTAACAGGGAAACAATCTGTAAAGTGACACCTCATTTTGAAGGTTTTAGCACGCTGAACACGATGGTGAAGTCAGTATTGGTTACCTTATTCCGTTCTCATACTGGAGCACTTTGAAGATGAAGAAACGTGGTTGTTACTTGAGATGTGCTTCACGGTTCATATGTCCTAGTCTGATAACGGAATGAGGTATTGCAATTCTGACTTTACCATCGTGTTCAGCGTTGAAAAGTCTATAAACTGAGGTGTTACACGGCAAAAAAGGAGACAAAAGTTGTTATAAAACCACTAAGATGGAGACATTCCAATGTGATTCCAATAGACTTTGTAGATTATGCTCTGGCAGGCATCATCCCCTAATACACAAAAATAATCCTCAAGTTATTTTTTCATGATGAACCAGGAAACACCGCTTATCAACGGGTTAACCAAAATCCTAGGCCTTCTAGGGGATATAGTCCGCGTGATAATCCACCCAGTCTGTGGCTAAGTTACCTTCAATACAATCACTCAACGTGAATGCTCCAGTATGGGGTCATCCAAACTCAAACCTTACATACGACAGCTCCATCGGTGATAGCTCGAATCACACTATCAACCGATCATCATCCGCCCCCTCATTATTCCTTGACGACAAATAGGACTGGTCTTAGCGCTGCAATATTACAAATTGCTCCCATAAAACAAGTTTGAAATCCATTTTGAAAACCCAACTCTCAAATCACGCACGTCCCGTCATTCAGGCTGCAATAGTTCAAATTCGATACAACCATGGTATTCATTGCAGCGCACGAATCATTAGTGACACTTGATCTGAAATAGACGTTGTAAGTCAAGGTATAATACACCTTAATAATATTCCGATCAAACGAACACATGATTTATCAGTTTCTGGGATAGGAGGGGATACAAATAATGTCATTGTTGGGACTACTCAATTGTACACCCAACAGAAATATGATTCTCAAGATATACCGATTACCGCTCATGTACTAAACCGTCCTACTTTGGATATACCCTCAGAAACTCTGCCACGGGAATCATGGCCACGCTATGATAAACTAGACCTTGCTGATCCTGCCTAACACAATCCCCAACCAGTCGATATTATTGTTTCACATGTCTTTGAGAAGATAAACCTTAACCAAGCCATCCAGTATGATGGTTATCCAACTGCTAGGTTGACTTCATTAGGGTGGTTAATTGAAGGAAACTACTCTCATAGAAATAAGAATCATTATAGAGTGAGATATCGTCCAGTCACCCTTTTTCCTATAACGGACAACAAGAAATACCGATTGAGGCATAATCAGTTGAATCACGATTATTTACGGTTCACTTGTAATTCTGGCATTACCCCGACTACTAATCAATTTGAATTCCCGCCCCTCTCCCACAATGAACGGACTACCCTTTACACCGAAATAACGTAGTTACCAATTTTATATAACCCAGTCGTATTTCGCTCCTAGCAATAGGCAGTAGAATACCGAGCTGCCTATCATCAAAGCCCTCTAAGCTATCATTTACTGTGAACGGGAACCATTCAGACACTCAGCTTACAGAGCTTGTACAACAATTCTTCCAACTCAAGTCGATTCCTAACACCCCTATACTCACGCATGACGAGTTAAAGGCTGAGGAATCTTTCAGTAAATTCACTACACGGTTACTCAGTTATCCTTCCATCAAGTTTATTAGAGAGCTAATAAACTATTGGGTCACTCCAGAGTTACAGCTATTCAACGTCTCTATTCCTTACAAAAACGTCTAGCCAAGCAGCCTGCACTCAGTTCAAGCTACAATTTGTTCGTGCAAGATTATTTGAACCAAGGTCATATAGAAATATGCCAACCACCATTTCAATAGCAAATAACTCATCATATGCCGCGTCACTGTGTTAACCGTCCCAATGATCCTCCCGTCAAAATCAGAGTTGTATTCAATGGTTCTCAAAAAAACATCCTCGAAAATTCTCTCTAAACGAGACACTACTTCCAGGACAAAAATTACAATAATTATAATTTTCTTCCTGGGAGGAGGTAGTATCTCGTTTAGAGAGAATTTAATTATTAAACATCGCTGATGTGATTACAAAATTCAGACTGGACAAATATGTTTTTACTGCCGATTTAAGGCAGATGTTTCGACAAATTGAGCACCAAGAAGGAGATAGAGATCTGTTGGGAATAGATCGCCCTATTATTGCTCCACCCGATGATATGGAGTTAACCGAACGTTCACCTCTACGATCAAGGTGGGTTCAAATCCAGCACCGTGTGCATTAACTTTGGAAAAGATGGAAATCAGAGTATTTAACTACTCTGCAGCATCGCTACAAGTGGAATACGCCTGAAAATTCCGCGGTCCTGGATAGTTATGGTGATGGACGAAAACCTAGTTGGGCAAAAAAAACTCTGCAAATTCTTTACACAACGGTTTATTATCTTCTTTGTACAGATCACCCTTCTGTCTAGATCACTAGGTCTAAATATGTAGATCCTAAATGTTAGATTAATTATTATTATGAATTATCACTAATTACTAATAATTGTATCAAGTACCGAGTTAAATTATTATAAATTATTGTTAGGTATTAATAATTTGTATTTATTATTAATAATAATTATTATTAATTATGATTAATTATTAGGATATAATTCTGGGGTTTTTAATACTACGTCGGTAATACCTAATTTTTCTATAAAAGAAGTACCTACCAACAAACATTCGAAATTACCTTCATTTCCGTAGCACGAAACGTACCTCAGAACAAAAAACTCGACATCACTAAAACCATATGATGTTCCAAACAGCTCTTTAGTATGAAAATTGACCTGTATTTCAACCGTTTGATTCACGATCGTGTTGACAGGCTCAACCTTTGAGCCGTCATTGTGAACGAACGGCTGGTCGTACAAAGCTGTGGATGGTCTTAAAAAATTCTAAGGAATAAACTCTATCTAAATATGAAATAAAAACATACCGTTTGATGGAAATTTTTCGAGTTTTGAAATTTTCAAAATTCGTTTTGAACCCCTTCCTCTTGGTCTAGGGTTATGAAAAGTTTCAAGGATCATTGTGGGGTTGGTCGGAACCCGTAACAAAAATTACGAAATTTTAGCTCAAAGCTAACTGGACAAAGTGCCGCGGACGGCGGACGGACGGATTTTTTTTTGTATTCGATTTTCTGAATCTACGTATCTTGAAACGTAAACCAACAAATTTCGACATGGGGTTAAAAATGTTTTTTCTTTGGGCGATTCCAATGGTTCATTATCGAAGATAATAAACCAAAAAACGAGTTGGGCAAAATTTTCGATATGTTGTCAGGCGAAGATGGAGTTATTGGAGCGGCTCGAATCCGAACATCTAATCGAATCCTTGAGAGAGATGTAAGAAAATTATGCCCATTACCCAATAAATGATTGTACCCAGACGTACCCATCCTGTCTCATCCCTACCTACCCTACATGACATGCCAGGTTCATGCTTCCCGTTCAATAACTATTTTATAATTATCGCAAGAGTTGCTCAATGGCGGGGAGGATGTTCATTCCGAACTAACATTCAACCCGGTCCGTCAAACTTTACCGATTCCGTTAACGTTAATTCCTTCGAAAACTACCTTAGAGTTCATTTAGATAAGATTTATGTGTGCGCCCTGACAGAGTTATTATGCAGTAGGGTTTTCCACAACTTTCCAATTCTTCCCCTTACACCACCTTTTCCAGATTCCCTCGAGTTTCAGATCCACTTCCAGCTCTTAAAACAGTAATACTTCCCGTAACAATTGTTTAAACAAATTGTAAAAATTTACCGTATAAACCAAATAAACCAATTTGTATAGGTATACAAAAGTATTCTTTTTATCCCGGTTCTGAACACAATTCACATAAATACCAGTTATTTCTTCAAGAATTTGCTCTTATAGCAATGGTGCATGGATTTTTTTTCTTTTTATCATACCTTTGGGTTTATTAGTTGGGAAATATTCACATCTGTCGACAACACGTATCGCTTGCACATGTTTCACATCAGTTTTCCTCGCATTTAGTAGAGGCCTGAGGGTGCAAAAATCCAACTATTCCATGAAACAAGTATAGTTAGTCTCCAGTACTTGACTCTAGTATATTGGATTTCTACTATTGATTCTGTTGAATTAATACTGTTGTATAATGATTTGCAGCTCAGAACGTTGAGATGGGTGCTGCAGCACATCCGGGTGAGTATTCTCATTCATGTTACTTGCTACCATCTGGTAGTGAATTGTTGAACAAAAATTGTACCTACACCGAAATCCTTTCCAGACCATCCTGAATTCGCTGCACAGAAACACCAAAAATCATATGTGTATAAATGATATTCCATCACATACATATAAGTATATATTCCAGACGATAACTCTCGATAGAATTGATATAAAAAGTTCAAATTTGCACAAAAAAATCTGTCTTGGCAATCGAATGGCTAAGTTCACACATTGAAGATGAAGAAACGTGGTAGTTACTTGCAATGTGCTAATCGGCTCTAATCTGATAACGTAATGAGATATCGCAAATATGCCTTCACTATTGTGTTCAGCGTTGAAAAATCTATAAACTGAGGTGTTACTCGGCGAATAAGGAGACAAAATTTGTTATAAAACCAGTAAAACATACTACATACTACGTACATACTACATAAATACCAATTATTTCTTCCAAAATTCGATCTTATAGCTGTGGTGCATGACTATAGATTTTTTTTGTTTGTTCATTTTTATCAGATGTTTGGTTTTATTAGTTAGAAAATATTCAGATCTTTTGACAACAAGTATGTTGTTTCACTCGATGTTTCAATTGATAACCTAATTAAACCACTTGAGACAATAATTATTATTGTATATTAGTTTTTGAATATGGTCATTGTTTTGTTATTTTTATTAATTATAATTATTAATTGCTATTAATGATGAATAATTGTTATTAATTATTAACATTGTATTCAGTTTTCCTCGCATTTAGTAGAGGCCTGAGGGTGTAAAAATCAAACTATACCTACCATGAAACATGTCGTCGAGGAATCAGCAACACCACCAAGCTCGTTTTTCACAACTTTTCAGGAGAGAGAAAAAACCGATTTTTTCGTCATAGATAATGTCATTCATCATAGGTATCGAGAAAAACTTCGGTCAATTAGGCCTTGATGGACGAAAAAATCGGTTTTTTTCTCTCTCCTGAAAAGTTGTGAAAAACGAGCTTGGTGGTGTTGCTGATTCCTCGACGAAGTATAGTTAGTCTCCAGTACTCGACTGGAATTGGATTTCCACTACTGATTCTGTAGAATTAATACTGTTGTATAATGATTTGCAGTTGAGAACGGTGGGGTGGGTGCTGCAGCACAGCCGGGTGAGTATTCTCATTCATGTTACTGGCTACCATCTGTTAGCGAATTTTAGAAGAAAAGCAAGCTATTGTTCTCCGTCCAAAATTTGTAAAACTCGAATTTCTGACAAAACATTGAATACCAAAATCCGTTTCAGACCTCCTCAATTTACTGCAAAAAGACACCAAAACTAATATGTGTATATATGTTACCATCCATAACATCATATACATGTAAGTATATTGTAGGTATAAAATGACCAAGCTAGTCTTTTTTTCGTGTTTATTTTCTCACGACGTTTCGGCAATGGAACGAAGCCCTATTCATGCGAGGTTACATGTAGAAGTGAAAAGTTTTTACATTAAACTCTACATTAAAAGAGTTTAATTAAACTCTACATTTTTACATTAAAAGAGTTTAATGTAAAAACTTTTCACTTCTACATGTAACCTCGCATGAATAGGGCTTTGTTCCATTGCCGAAACGTCGTGAGAAAATAAACACGAAAAAAAGACTAGCTTGGTCATTTTATACAACCTGCTTCTTCACACTAGTCAATCCCATCAACACATGTAAGTATATATATATTATCATGTATCATTCCAGACGATAACTCTCGATAGAATTGAGATAAAAATCTGTCTTGGCAATCGAATGGGCGAAGAAACGTGGTTGTTACTTGAGATGTGCTTCAAGGCTAATCGGCTCTAAATCTGATAACGAAATTAGATATTGCAAGTCTGACTTCACCATTGGGTTCAGCGTTGAAAAATTTGTAAAGTGAGGTGTTACTTGTCAAATAAGGAGACAAAATTTGTTATAACACCAGTGAAATTATTGGGGCATACTACATAAATAGTAATTATTTCTTCCAAAATTCGCTCTTATAGCTATGGTGCATGACTATAGATTTTTTTGTGTTAGTTTATCTTTATCAGACGTTTTGGTTTAATAGTTGGAAAATATTCAAATCTTTTGACATCAAGTATGTTGTTTCACTTGATAACTCAATTAAACAACTTGAGACAATTAACATTGTAAACAGTTTTCCTCGCATTTGGTACAGGCCTGAGGGTGCAAAAATCAAACTATTCCAGGAAACAAGTATAGTTAGTCTCCAGTACTCGACTCTAGTAAATTGGATTTCTACTACTGATTCAGTAGAATTAATACTGTTGTATAATGATTTACAGTTGAGAACGGCGAGGTGGGTGACGCAGGACAGCCGGGTGAGGTGGGTGCTGCAGCACAGCCGGGTGAGGTGGGTGCTGCAGCACAGCCGGGTGAGTATTCTTATTTATGTTACTGGCTACCATCTGTTAGCGAATTTTTGAAGAAAAGCAAGCTATTGTTCTACATCCAAAATTTGTAAAACTCGAATTTCTGACGAAAAATTTTATACAAAAATCCGTTTCAGACCATCCTCAATTCACGGCTAAAATACACTAAAAATCATATGTGTATATATTTTATTCCATCATATACATATCAGTTTACAGGGTGTCCCAGTATGAATGGTCCATAAGTCAGGTATCAATTCTACAACTAATTTGCAACAACTTTTGTCCTATAACATTTTTTTCAACTCCGCTAAAAATCCGTCTTTTTTACTTCTAAGATGATTTTTTTTGTTTCCGATCTTAACTCACTAAAATGACTATAACTGCCCCAATTTACCGTGTAAAATGAAAATTGAGGATACCGTTGGAAATAGCGTTAAATCTGCTTTCTTCTCAATACATAATACAAATTTCATGAACGAGCTTAGTAAGTGAAAAATCACGCCAACGTGAAAATGTTGTCAGTTACAACTTTTTGGTTGAACATGATAGCATTTTTAAAAGCTATTTTTACCCATACCTGATCGTTCCTCTCTTCGGGGAAAAAAATCTGCAATTTAATAGCTTTTCAACGGTGTGTTCAAATTTATTTGTACCCACGTCATGTTTCGAGAAAACGGCGCTCAAATGCGGAAAAACGCGATTTTTTTTCTCTTTTTTTTCAGCGAAATCGAGGGTTTTGCGCGAAAAATGATATCTTCAAGACTTGTAGGTAGGGGGTGTGTATCTGCGCTGCATTCCAATATTTTTTACGCTGAATCGAATGGTGACACTCCTGAGCCTCTCCGTCTGAATTAAATCTGTTTCCCCGATCTCTTAACGGGTCGGGAGTTCCACTTCCTGGTACCAAATCGACCTAAGGGAAATAGAAAAATAAGCATAGAATTATGCTTCGGAATGATTGAGTGTATTTTTCACAGCAGGTTCTCAAAGTGACGTGGGTTCTTGTTGACGACACAGGGGAGCTCGTCGCAACACAGAGGAAGCAGCGTCTCGAATCTCTTGACGTTGCTGCCTCATTTCAAAGCAGCACCTTCTAATTCTGTTTTACTGTACCCTCGATTTCGCTATAAAATGTCGCGTTTTTCCGCATTCGAACGCCGTTTTCTCAAAACATTACGTAGGTACAAATAATTTTGAACACACCGTTGAAAAGCTCTTGAATTGCAGATGTTTTTTCCGAAGAGAAGATATGGGTAAAAACAGCTTTCAAATATACCATCATGTTCAACCAAAAAGTTGTAACCGACAACATTTTCATTTTGGCGTGATTTTTCACTTACTAAGCTCGTTCATAAAATTTTTATCATATATTGAGAAGAAAGCAGATTTAACGCTATTTCCAACGGTATCCTCAATTTTCATTTTACACGGTAAATTGGGGCAGTTATAGTCATTTTAGTGAGTTAAGGTCGGAAACACAATAATCATTTTAAAAGTAAAAAAGACGGATTTTCAGCGGAGTTTAAAAAAATGTTATAGGACAAAAGTTGTTGCAAATTAGTTGTAGAATTGATACCTGACTTATGGACCATACCTACTAGGTCACCCTGTACAGGGTGTCGGTATACAGGGTGTAACCCTTAAGGTCGTACCACCGGCCAGGGATCGATTCTACAACTGATTTCTGATGAAAAGTGTCCTATAAATTTTTTTTATACCAATCGAAATCCGTAATTTTTCACTTTTAAGATTTTTTTCCTGTTTTCGACCTTGAGTCTCTAAAATGGCCATTAGTCCTGCATTTCTCAGTCAACATTCAAATGTGATTATACCTTTGGAAAGAGCGTTAAATTCCCTATCCCCTTATTGCTAAATAAAACTTTTTGAAGAAGATTCAATTATTGAAAAATAAGCCCGAATAGGAAAGTGTCGAAAATTTCGCAAATGTACAGTTTTTTCAAACGTTTGTAAGCCTAACTGAATCTGCCGGTTACTTGCATATTGTAACCCTAAAAGTTGGCCCAAAAGCTCAGCTTTCCAACGGTATGGTCAAAAAATTGTTGACAGTGGACCTGTGGTGTTAAATTCTCGTTCCCGTGCCAATAATCGTGGAACTTTCAGTATAAATCGACAAGTAAAATACCTATTTTGCGAAAATCGAAATTTTTACCGTAAATGAGTTAGGTAGCAATCTTGTTCGCAATCTTTGTTTCACTGAGTCAAATGATGACACAAGACTTCTCGAATAAGCAGTCAGCGATATCTTGCCCAATTTACCTACTTTTTGAAAATTGTCTTTATTTCTGTTGATTTGTTTGGTAATTTTGTTAAACTAGGTAGCCCAAGCTAAACATTACTATCGTTGGCAATTACGTCAATGTAGTGGGTTTTACTGAAAAAAAATCTAAAAAAAAAAAAGAAAGTAGGATGTAGAAAGTAGAAAGTAGGATGCTAAACAAAATAACAGTTCATAAAACTGAAGGATAAAATATTGGCATAAACCTTTATAATATTCAAATCTTTTGACAACAAGTATGTTGTTTCACTTAATGTTTCACTTGATAACTTAATTAAACAACTTGAGACAAGTAACATTGTATTCAGTTTTCCTCGAATTCAGCCTGAGGGTTGAAAATCAAACTATATCATGAAATAAGTATAGTTAGTCTCCAGTACTCGACTCTTGTAAATTGGATTTCTACTACTGATTCTGTAGAATGAATACTGTTGTATAATGATTTGCAGTTCAGATCGGTGAGCAGGATGCTGCCGGACAGCCGGGTGAGGTGGGTGCTGCAGCACAGCCGGGTGAGTATTCTCATTCATGTTACTGGCTACCATCTGCTAGCGAATTTTTTATGGAAAGCAAGCTATTGTTCTACATCCAAAATTTGTAAAACTCGAATTCTGACAAAACATTCTATACCAAAATCCGTTCCAGACCATCCTGAATTCACTGAAAAAAGACGTTAGAAATCATATGTGTATTTCGGTTATTCCATCATATACGTATAAGTAAATACAGGGTGTAACACGAGTGGTGTCCGACAGCTCTCCTACATTTAATTTCCGATCAAAAGTGTCTCGTAGACTTTTTTTTAATTCCAATTATTATTGTATATCATTCCAGACGATAACTCTCGGTAGAATTGAGATAAAAAGTTCAAATTTGCAAAAAAAAATCTGTCATGGCAATTGAATGGCTAAGTTCGCTCTTTGAAGATGAAGAAAAGTGGTTGTTACTTGAGATATGCTTCACGGATATATATCGCAATTCTGAAGTCACCATTGTGTTCTGCGTTGAAAAATCTATAAACTGAGGTGTTACTCGGCAGGAAAAGGAACAAAATTCGCTATAAAACCAGTAAAATGGAAAAATTCCACATCAAATTAGTTTTTCTGTACAAGGAACCATCTGTCCTATTCAGATCTAGAATTTTCTCCCATATTCCTTCTTCACGAATGTTGAAAATATCTGTTTTTAGAGAGTTGCCTAATTTATTGATCAGGATTCTGTCGCTCAGGTTGCGAGATTTTAGCCAACGCCGACTGGCACCCTTTTCTCTCCCCAGATAAATTTTCCATGAGGAGGGAATCGAATATTAGTTTTGATCGACTACAGGCAGTGAGGAGCGGCTGCCTTGCAGGCATCCCTATAATTATTTTTCTTAGCCTTTCCACTACCTTTTCAACGTCTTCCTCGCGTTGCAATCACCACCTATAATGCATGCTGGGCTTATCTCGGGCAACGGCCCCTTAGATAGGCCAGATGACTGTTCATCCGCCTCCATTCGGGAGGGATATACACAGCTCCATTGACTCACTTTATTATTGTCTTGTTCTTGGGTCGATCCTGTATCTATGATTTGTCTATCGACTAGAACAGGCGGGATGGTATGGGGTGAGAGGGAAATGAAGCACTTCTGCAAATTAATTCATACACTGATAACACTGGCCAAAGAAAAAAAAAGAAGAAAAAAAAGTGTTCGGTGGAGAAAAGATGAGGTGTATGTCTCAATTTTCTCCTTAGCTCTAGTGACTCTGAGCTCCTTCTTCTTCAAGGTGCTCAAATGATTGACGAAAATTTGTGCCAGGATGTCTTCCAAATGCCTCCTACGCTTTTCCCTCCCCCTTTCACCCAAGGAGGATCCTACAGAGCCTTTGGTCATGCCTAAGGCTGGCTTCGGCCCCACAAATGATGTGATGGCCCCTTTTCTTGCCATGCTATCTGCTCGCTCATTGCCCTCCACCCTGCTGTGTCCTGGTACCCAAATAAGGGTGACTTTGTTGTCTACTCTTAAGCGCTTCAGCGCTTCTCAGCTCTCCTTTACCAGTCTTGGGCCGCTGCAAAGGCCTTCAGTGCTACCTTGCTGTCCGAGGATATGAGTACCTTCCATCCTTTGATTCTTCTCATAATCTCCGCCACACATTCTCCGATCGCAAATGGTTCCGCCTGGTATACAGTAGCATGCACACCCAGAGGCAAGAATGCTTCAGTTCAAGGTCTCATACCAGTGACGCCAACCCCAGAAATCCCATCCATCCAAGAGCCATCAGTAAAAATGACGATGTCTCCAGTTTGGTCCAGAGGTCTGGCATGATTTCATCATCTTTTGGTTCTCCTGGACATCCAAATTCATTTTGCTGTTTACATGTCAGCATTCTCAACAAATCTGGTTCCTCGCCTATCTATGATCAGATGCTCTAAAATATTGATAAAAATGTTCTGGAATCATTCAGGTAGCCTTCTGTGAGGTTCCATATGACTATCATTACAATCAGAATGACAACTTTAGAGAAGAACAATCAGAATCCTATAATCAGCCATACCCCAAGTAATACTGATCCATTCGTGTTCAAAAACCTTCGTGGTATTAGCAGAAAGTGTAAACAAGGGTCTCCTATGAATTTCATTGTGATTGAACCAGAACCCTTCTTCCGGAATGAGTGAGTGATGAACACACTGTGACATACACGACAAGACAATGCTCTCCTCTACACAAATCTTGATGAAAATGTTATAGTACTGGTAAGGTAGAAAAATTGAAAAAGCTCCACTTCATAATTGAAAACGCTGTAGATTTGTCGACCACAATATGCAATATAATATATCTAAGGTTTTACTTTCCCACTTATCTTGGAGCTTTGACATTTTGAGGAAAATTGAAACATGAAATTTATTTTCTTGGTCGATTCCAGTGTAAATGATAAACCAAAAGTAAGTGGGGATTGAAGAAATAAAAATTGTTGGTCATCTCTGAGCTGAGTAATCCAAATCTGACCTTTTCTGTTCTTTTTCATATAAATTAACGTATTTGGAGATATTTGGCAAAATAATTTTTTCAATTCCTTCTCATTTGTCTATATCAGTTGCTTTTGGTTTGTTTTCTTCGATAATGAACCATTGGAATCGACCAAAAAACCAAAATAATTAACCCCCCCCCCCCCCCCAATCGCATCAAACTTTGTTGGTTTACGTTTCAAGATACGTAGATTCAGAAAATTGAATGAAAAAAAATCAGTCCGTCCGCCGTCCACGGCACTGCCCCCAGTTAGCATTGTGCTAAAATTACTAAATTTCGTATATGGGTTCGAAATAAGCCCACAATGCTCCTTAAAACGTTTCACAACCCTAGGTCAATGGGAAGGAATTCAAAACGAATTTTGAAATTTTGAAAATATGATATCCCGAAAAATTCAAATGGAACGGTATAGTTTTTAGTTCACATTTAGATAGAGTTTATTTTTTAGAATTTTTTAAGACCATCCGTAGCTTTGCACGACCAGCCGTTTGTTCGCAATGAAAGCTCAAATTTGGAGCAGATAAAACATGAGGGCAGCCTGTTCTTACTGGCCCAGCTGATTCGAACAGCACATGTTATTCAGATATCACTAACAATAATTAATAATTATTCAAAATAGCTAGATAATAATAATTAATAATTAATTATAATTCATAATAATAATCATTTAGTGATCTAGACAAAAGGGTGATCTGTATGAAGAAGATCCGTTGTGTCAAGAATTTGCATAGTTTTTGTCTTATGAATAAATTTCCAGTGAAGGAGCATGACGTAATGAGCGACTTGTCGAGGTAACCTACCATCTTGCAAAACCTGAGAATGAAACCTAATACGTATTTTCTTACTGGCACCATTTGGCCCATAACCTTATAATTCAACCCATTTTATAATAGGTTGCTTCAGCATTCGAAAATCCTTGGAGAACACATTGCTTCAACAAAATTGCTTCAGCATTCAAAAATCCTTGGAGAACACATGCACCTTTGCATTGAAATGTAAATCAAATACTAATTTTAGCGGGTGCTTTCTAGCGATGAACCTAGTCAAAAGAAATCCCATGCCAGAGTGTGATAAGCTTTAAATCCAGACTCCAATGCTGAACCCAGTAATTTTCTACTGGAATGATAATTATCATACTATATATGATATATTATATTATAATATATCATTTCCTGATACAGTGTTTGTTCTCGACCCCCTACAGTATAGTTTTACTGATTCGGAAATTGGTTCATGGCAGTGAGATGTACCCGCTCTCTGGAATCCTTCCCAGTTCCCTGTACTGTTGCGGGGATGCAGCCCTCATACATGAGCATGTCCTGGTCCAATTATAACCTGATATATTTGAATTGTTACCAAATGACAGAACCAATCTATCAACAACAGATATCGTATCGTATCTAACATCCAAAGTTATTCATGACATGTTGTTCATAACCACAATCACAGACAAATGTGGAAAAAAGTTACTTATTCAAATCTTGAAACTTGAATAATCTAATTGTAAATGTACAGCTAATGTGGAGTAAATGTACCCCCCCCCCCTCCTAAATTGGTCAGAAACCTTCCCCAATGTTCACTCAACATATTCCCAAAGTTTCATTCAGATCGGTCAAGTTATTTTGAAATCCCGGTAATACCCCCTCTCCCCCTACCCTAACTACCTTTAAACCCCCCCCCCCCCCACATACTATTGACCCACCCTACCTGTTCAGAAACATTCCTCAATGTTCACACAACAAATTCCCAAAGTTGCACTCCAACTGGTCAAGTAGTTTTGAATGCCTGTAGACCCCCCCCCCCCCCCCCTCACAACCTGCACCCCACCCCCTCCCACTAACATCCTGATTAAAGTACCACATGAAAGTACTCGTCGAGCTGAATCCAGAGACTACTCACAATCAGATTTCCGTTCAACCGTTCAAAACATAAGCATAAACGTCCTCATAACACGTTTTTTAGTAGTATTTCATTCATAGCGTTTCGACGGATGGACAGATTGAAACGCGGATTTTTCATAAACCTTCCCAGATAAATTCTGCGTCAAATGGTACCAGCCGCAACTTTCTACGTTCAGCCGTTCTCAATTGATGATGAGACAAACAGACAAACAGACAGACACGATGTTATTATATAATATATCATAATATATTATAATCTATAATAATATATAATAATAAACATAAATGTACATAGATTTTTGTGTGTTTTGGCAGTGAATCCAGGAATTCAGGATTCATTATAGTCTGGAACGGATTTTGGTCAAGAAAATTTTTGGAAATTCCAGTCTCAAAAATTTTGGACCGAGAATACGCTAAAAACGCTAAAATACGCTAAAAACGACAAAACTTTTTTCACTCTCCGAATCACTCTATTTCTTCATCCCTACTGGTTAGATGTGTGGTGCTGCTAGACGATTTTAGATGTGCGATGATGAATAGCATCGATTCTAGTAGCCCCATTGAAAAACCAAGCTCACCATTCACTCAGGCGCGAAAATGTTAACATTAATCCATCAAAATCTCATTTTTGCTAAAATGTTAGATAATGCGATGCTGGTTCTTAAGCGACGAAATGAAGAAAGAAAGCTCTTCCCTTAATCCTAGTGTAATCAGGTTCCTATTGAGGACAATAATCACAAGGTGGGGTCACGAGTAGCCCTTGTGTCTTTTTCAACGTTCAATTAAATTCCTTATAACTTCAGTACTGTGAAATGCCCACCCTTTTTATTTCGATATTTCGGGAGATAGCAAAAAACTCATCGATGTAACGTCCCTTTTTTTAATAAGGAAAGTATAACTTTTTTCGCCTAGAGGCTGCGTAACTGCTTCTTTGGCCAAAAACTAAAACTAGTGCAAACATTTCTCCAGTTTTCCAGGATAGTAATTATCTATCAGTTTATTAATTATCTATGTCGTGGTTAAAAATTGTTTTCCTGAACTATTTTGATCGTACGATCCATAAGCGAGTCGTAAGGCCATCGCTCATTCGATGGAGACCCAATAAGGACATAGGGTTATGCCATCTTAGATTGAGCCAAGTGGTTTTTTGTCGTCTCCTGCAAAATTTCAGGAAATGGACATATTTACACGGTTTTGCAGGTATCTTGTCGATACGTTACTTCAGTTCGACTATGGCTGTTCATTACCACTACTCGTTTTGTTTCTGAATTAGACCGGTAGATACCTAAAAATATTCGTGTCTTTGTTTGTAATTTCCAATTTTAATGGTCGTTTTTCTTTCTAGTTCCAGCCAATGAAGGCGGCCGTGCCAACCGCTTGAACAGGCGCAGAGGATAAAAATAATGTCTGTATTTTATTCAGGAGTTTTTATTAAAGACATTCATCAATTTTAAAATCTTGTCATTACTTTCTTCTCCATGTTTCTTGATGAATCTCACACACTCAATTCAATGTTGCACTGCTGATATTCAGTTTTTCTGCTGAGGCTGCACACTAGGGTGGCAACAGGCCATAGGGGGGAAAAGTTGCTCACCAAGTTTGAACTCTCAACCCCCTAAATACTAGGGCTGGAAAATGAGTTTGGCAAAGTTTTAGGTCGACAAAACAAGTAGAAATGGCGTCTCATCGCATTTGAAGTTTGAAGAAACTGCAAATATTTTGGAAACTGTTCAGTTTTTATTTTGTAACTCGGGTACCCTTTGGGCTCGAAACCTGTAATTGGTCTCATTCTGTACATAATTTATTTGCAAACAATTTTTATGTCCACACTATTTTCGCTAAACTCAACAGAATCGAGCTGATTAAGAATTCTGTGGGTCAGGTCGTGATCTTTTTAAGAAAATGTGACTTACCCCAAACGAATATCCCAAACAATGCCGCGACAGTCCATTGAATCGTATTCTAAACCTTCCCCTACGCGGTTGCTATCTGGAAATACGACGCTATAGCATTGTAGAATTGTATAAATGAGGAAAGATTTCATGAAATGTTTATGGGTGGGGGGGGGGGGGGGTTATTTTTTGGCCAAAACTCACCATAAATCCATAGCAATATTTTCTTATTCTGCATGCTCCAAGTTGTTATTTTCGAACATTCCCATCGAGCCATACATGACTTTTGGGTCAATGACACGGCTCCCAAATCCTTATTTTGTTATTCTGTTAACACTTAGAGCATTACGCAAAACAGGCGGATACTCCAAGTTATTCTGGAGCTTATAATATAATATAATATAATCATATTATGATATTGTTTATAAAAGCACCAGTAGGACCCACCTATTTTTTAGTGCCTTTCTGGTTCATTTCATCGTGCTTACCTTCGCCATTATAATTTTATCTTTTAGATTTTCATTTTCACTCAATAGCAAGGTAGGTCTAGGGACGCGGGAGCGTCCCGGCCGCCAAGAAAACCGAAGCCCTGAAAACCGAAGCGACTGAGACACTGATTACGCGACGGAACAAGTTCGGGTTTTCACCATCCCGTAGCTCGGCCCCCTGAGTGTCTCGAGAGTTGATTTTTTGTACACCAACTCTCCAGGGGCACGTGAGGACGTAAACCAAATTTCAGCTCTCGGGAACATCAGGTGTCGGGGGTATAACAGTTTTAAAACCACTATTTTTCACGTTTTTCGTGTTCTTCTTCTTGTTGTCGTTGTCGTTGTTGTTCATTGACGGGGCTACAGCCCAGCAGACAAATCGGATCGAGCTGAAATTTTGCACACACGTTTGTTATGCTCCAAGGGAGTGCCTTTTGAACCTTTTTTCTCCCTCCCCCCATTTCTCTCCCAATTAGGGGGGAAATAGTAATTTTTAGGAATTTCAAATGGTCATAACTCCTTCAAAATTGAAGCTTTTTCAGATTTTCTTTTTTAGTTGTATTCAGCTTTTAAAACTGTTTAATTTGAGATCAAAATGAGCTTCCTAAGATGGAAAATAAAGGAGTTATGGTGATTTTTCTATTTTCAACAATAACTGCCGCCAAAATTGATGAAAATTAGTGCGGTTGGTCTTAAAATGTCCGCTAGGTTGTATAGTATATGCTCAATAATTTTGAACTAAATCTCAATCGATTCGACTAATCCACAGCCAAAAATACGTGAATAAATTCCACATCTACTGATTTGGCTAATTTCCGAAAACATCAAAGTTGAACGGTGGTCAGAAAAATTGTCGTAGAGTGGCGCCTGTTTAAGGATCGATAGGAAATTTAATGGGCTTTCGAATGAGGGTAGCACACTTTGCCACTTTTCCCAACGGTTCTCGAGTTATTCGCGATTTTTGGTATAAAAACGTGCGTTTTACCTTTTGCAAACTTTCTCTTTTCACTTTCTCTTCGACACCAATAATTACAATTATTGTAATGATTCTCAACAACAAAAATTTTCACAATCCCCAAGAAAAAATGCAACAAATTTTCAAAAAATTTCTAATTCAAATTCATTCAAATTTCTAATTCTTTCTATTTTTTTAAATTTAATAATAAGAATAATTGTTTTAAATTTTAATAATTTTTTTTAAATTGTTACCTAATTGAAAATTATTTTCGATTAATTAAAACAATTAACAATTTTAAAAAAATGTAACAAAAATTATTAAAATCTTAAAATTATTAAATTAATTAAAATTATTTTAAAACTACTATTTAGCCAATTCGCAAAAATTTTAAAACTACTTATTTTTCAAACACATTTCAGATAGGTAACAAACAATAATTTCCAAAAAATAATTATTCTTGTCACAAAAAGAAGAAAAAAAAAGGCAAATTAGTAGGCGTACTAATTTTTTACTAAATTTTGACTAGGATAAAACTTCATTTAGGAAAAAATTTACTAGTTACCTCGTAGGTACTTTTGTTAAATTGAACCGTATTGTACAAGTACCACTCGAAAACTAGCCATGCAAAAAGATGTGATATCCCCCCAAAAACAACTCCGTTGTAAAAACTGGCCCGCCAAAAAACCTCAGCCGCAAAAAGGAATGATATCCATTTTGCCCGCCAGCCACATATATACTCGTAGGATGCTCGGTGCTTCGCACCTCGCTGTTGAGTGTGCATATAGAAACCTGATCCTCCTACCCCTAACCTCCACCGTCAATGTTTTCCTGTTCCCTGTCTCCTTCTCACCCTTAGTCACCCTCGGTTTCACCTAATATGTTTCCTCTGTTACACCAGCAGGGAGCTTTACGCTTCTTTCAATGCTGTTGGCGGGAGCTTTTTGCCAGATGAACAAGCCTGAATTGAAGCATTACTTCATTATAGGTGTACAACCACTGATTACTCGTGACCACCAGTAATA
The DNA here is from genome assembly GCA_963920205.1 of Stenodema calcarata. NCBI lineage: Eukaryota > Metazoa > Arthropoda > Insecta > Hemiptera > Miridae > Stenodema > Stenodema calcarata. The sequence continues at coordinate 56,142,057 of OY986048.1, read as the reverse complement.
CATATAATATATCTAATAATATATTATAATTCTCAGAAGCCTTGCAAAAAGCTCCCGCCAACAGCATTGAAAGAAGCGTAAAGCTCCCTGCTGGTGTAACAGAGGAAACATATTAGGTGAAACCGAGGGTGACTAAGGGTGAGAGGGGGTTGTGGGAAGGAGACAGGGAACAGGAAAACATTGACGGTGGAGGTTAGGGGTAGGAGGATCAGGTTTCTATATGCACACTCAACAGCGAGGTGCGAAGCACCGAGCATCCTATATATGTGGCTGGCGGGCAAAATGGATATCATTCCTTTTTGCGGCTGAGGTTTTTTGGCGGGTCAGTTTTTACAACGGAGTTGTTTTTGGGGGGTATATATTTACTGAGCAGGACAGATGAAAGTTTCTCTATTTGCATATCTAAATGTGTGCTAATGCTAATTCAGAACCACTGCTGTAGGTTGGTTTGGTTCCTTTCTATGGCATGAGTAATGATCCAATTACCCCAAATAGGTATCTCGTTTGGGGTTTATGTTGAATTGTCCCAGTTGTAGTGCAAAAAACTTACAAGCATGCATTACTTTCAGTCAAAAGCTCAAATTTGCTCAAAAAATCCGTCCTGGCAATCGAAAAGCTAAGTTTGTAGATGGGACGAATCTGTTCACTCTAAGGGGTGGGGGGGGGGGTATGCTGAACACGATGGTGAACTCATAATTGCGCTATCCTAATCCGTTCTTCATCATGTTTAGTATGCTCTTATCTGATAACGGAATGAGATATCGCAATTCTGACTTCACTATCGTGTTCAGCGTTGAAAAATCTATAGGCTGAGGGGGGTTTGCGGAGTTTTAGTGGAGGGGGGGGGGGAGAATTACCCATAAATTCCCATTAGGAAACAGTCTGACATGTGACCCCTCACTTTAAAGGTTGAAGAAACGTACTTGATACTTGATAATATGAGATATTTTCGAATGAATTATTGTGATGAACGTCGGCCTCTTATTATTTCCTCGACGAAGAAATGTTAAGTAGATTTCTTTGATTTCATGGAAGAGTTCCAACTTTCATTTTGCTCAATGAGGAATTCGCATGCAATTTTTTGGTCTTCGATTTTCTGAAAGGTTTACCCTAGTTGAGTACGTAATGGGGACACATCGGCCAAATTTCGTCCTACTTTGAATTTTATTGACTTTTGAAAATCGGACGTTTTCCTTTTCCAAATAATCGATTCCTCTGGTGGGTAACTGACGTCACATAAGACTGCTACAACTCAGCTTTTTGTTCATTTCCAACACAAACACATTACAAAATAACTAATATAAATTAAGGAAAATTAATATAATTTAAAGAATCAACCCATGTGCATTTTAGGCTTCAGAAATTAAAATTCCTCATTGCCAGTGCCTCTACAACCAATGTTGATGGTAAACGCTAACTTTATTTGAATAGTATTGTTAATTGAAACATAGAAACGTGTGAGATTTTAGGTGGTTTGTGGTGATCTGGATGGGCTGCACCAGACGACAGCCTGTCGCATAATAAATCGGCTTGCAAAAATCATTGATGCCTACCTGCCCTAGTATGTGAGCTTTCCAAACAACGCACACTGATTGACATACAATACAGAATATTTTCAGCGCATTGCCGAGTTCCCAGGGGTGATAGGCTGCTTAGATTGCACCCATATCCCAACAAAGAGCCCAGGGGGCGAAGTTTTCCGGAATCGTAAAGGTTTGTTATTTTCATTGGATATAATTATCATATATCTAGGGTCTCACAGCAACTCCCCACATCGTCACTTTTGGACAATATGAGTTATGTATACCATTCGAAGCGTCTTCTCCTGGCGAATCGATCTAACTGGGTATAAGTTAGGTAATATTACGTCACGATTTATTTTTGTATTGTATTGTATTGTTTTGTATTGTATTTCTTTATTGGCAAAATAGGTAAGTATATAATTCAATCGGTATCATTTTAACAACTTATTGCCCACCGAAGAATAAGTTCAAGAGAACTTGTGCTCTTCGGAGGAGTTCAATTACTCAAGTAATTTTACTCAAGTATTTTACTCAATTACTCAGTAAAAGTAGTCATTGGCAGATGGTTTTTGGGCTCTACTGAAAAATTGGTAAAATGACAGTGTGGGGAGTTGCCGTGAGACCCTAAATATGCTACATTCTGCTCCACAGTACTTTGGAGGATAGCTATCTGCTTCATGCTAATCATTCAAGCAATTTTGGTACTGATTTTATCATAATATTCTTCCAAACATTTGAAAAACCTGAGAAGTTGAACAAAATTTATCTTCACGGATATAATTAATGATAATATCATATTTATGATGATGATAAATAATTACACAGGCCCACAAAAAAAAAAGTGAGATCGAATCTGTTCTTCAAGGGAATATCCACAAGCTAACCATATAACCCACAATATCTCGCTAGTATAAATGCTAGCAATGAATTTGATACCTATGTCGCTGCTGATAAGCGCCCTCTGGAGCGACTAAATTACAAATCTGACAATATATTCGTGATCAGCGATCCCTAAAACCCCCGGTAAATGAATTCCAGGACCGAAAGTTGGTTTTCGGATGATAGGATCGGGGTTTCATCTTATTTAATCAAAAATTCCCTGAATTACGACATTTCCGATGCAGCGCCAGTTTCCAAGCTGTATCAATTTTTGAAATATTAATTTCGACGTATTTTTTTCTGTAGAGTTCAAATCTGAAGTCAAACTTATCCTATCACCGTTTGTTTTTTTTTCTAACCTCAAAAAACTATGACAAAATAGGATTTTTTTTCTCGGGATTATCTCGCCAAAATTGACTGGGACCACATATTTAGAGTACAGATTTGGATTCAGCGATTTTGATGTTGAGCTTTGACTCCATGCTGCGACTCGAAGCGAGCTTAAAGTCTTCCTGCGCTTCATGAAAAGTGCCGGGATCAGATTGTGAAAGTGATGTTATAATATAAACTGTAATAATATAAACTGTACATAATATATTCTATTAACGTTTAAATAATCATGTAATTCATGTCATCATTATCATACTATCATATGATTACTGTATCTATTCTAAACTGAAGTTATGAACATTTTTATGTACTAACTGGAAACTGTATTACAATAATATTGCTAATTACCAGGTTAAGGAAATTGTAACTAGGGTAAAGACGCTCCAGTTCCCAGCACAAGATTTTTCTTAAAAGGAGCTGTTGCATTTGGCTTATGAAATGTATATTGTGTTATGACGAAATTATGAAAGAATAAATGCTTAAAAAAAAAAAAATATATAAATATCATAGTATCATGTAATTCAACTCATAATTTGCTATATGAAAGACCAGCACTGTAAATACTACTGGTTATATGCATCAGCTAAGTAGATGCGCAACCATTAAATAAACGAATTTAAACAAAAAATTAAAATAAATAAATTATACTTAAATTATATATATATATTTTTTTTAATGAAGGAAGTAAAATTAAAATGAACAATCATAAAAAAAGGTAAAAAAGTATTTTTCTTCAAAAATGAAGGTCGTCTACAAGAAGTATAGAATGTCGGACATTCCCGTTGGGCAAACATGGAGATGCTGACCGACGAGGGCTGCCAGCTTGTGGGCGTACTGACATGGAGCAGGCACGCGAATGGTTCCCTGCAAGAGTAAAAACAACCGTCAGACAAGGGAAAAACGTTTGCATGCGCACAACGCTGATGAAAATTTAAAACTTACGCTCCAATTGAAATACATATGGGTCAGTTTGTAGCTGAGCTGTTGAAGGATGTCCGGCCTCATATTTTGTGCGTCGTAAATGACGTTATAGGAAGTTGGCATGACTGTCCCCTGACGAACGCTCTGGCTGACCAAGAAGTAATCATACCTGCAATGACGAACATGAATACGTGAACCAAAATTTGACGAGATACTCAATTTATTTTTAAAGCAGGATGTCAGCCTCGTTCAACTGCCCGATAGGGTAGAATTCATCGTACCATTGTACTCGTAGCATCTATGAGTTGGTCAAAATAAAACCGTTCATCAATCCCAGGACAGGATCTAAATTATGGGATCCTCAAATAACAGAATGAATAGCTCACAAGAAACTCAGTGGTTGTCCAATGCCTTCACAACCTCAACAGAATCTTATTATCACATCCAGTTCTTTGTGGTCCAGTAAAATTGCTACAAAGGGCGGGGGGGGGAGGGGGGGTCTTAAAGTGACCTGAGAAAAGCTGGAAATCGTTCTAAAGCCTCAAGATAGTCTTGAAAACGAGTAATCTGAGTTTGAGCCCCTCCAGCAGTTGAGCTTCTGGTGCCATCTTTGGTCCACCAAAAACGTCGAAATTTCTTTCTTTCAGGTTTTCGCTAATAACTCCTTAACAACGAGTATTAGCGAAAACCTCACCAATACACAAATTAAAGAGCCTTAGATTCTGCATCAATGGATCCTCTAACTTTAAAATTGGACCGATTTATAAGGTAGTAATTGACAACAACCGTATAAATTGGTCCAGTTCAGTGATTTGTGAACAGTTAATTTCAAAGTCGATGAACACTACATTTTTGAACAATTGTACAATTTTTTGTCAATTAATCCATCCTGGTGCCATTAATTGTAAATAAGTAATCGTAGTAATTTTGGATGCTACGTTTTTGTTTGAATTACAATTTAAATAGAAGCTCGTATTCTGCAATTTGTTGTCCCACTACTTTTTTGAGATCTCGAATTCATGCATTAAAAACTCTGCAAATTCTTGACACAACGGTTTATTATCTTCCTTGTGCAGATCACCCTTCTGTCTATACCAGACTGTATTGCAAATCGGCACCATACCATATTCTCACCGTACTCATACCATACCATACGAATTTCTTTCCTATCATACCATACTGTATTATACCAAATCATACATACAATAATATACCATACCATACTCATACCATGTCATACAAACTGAGTGAATAATGAAATGTCATCCATTTCAGACCTATATTTAAAATTTCAAGTATCTAGCTCATCATCAACATTTAATTTGGTTAAACAAATAGGTATTATTTAAACAATTTTACAGACAAGAAACCGAGTGAATATTGCATTGTGATCCAGTTCTGACCTACATTTAAAATTTCAAGTCAATAGCTCATCATCAAAATTTAATTTGTATTATTACAAAAAGGTATTATTTAAACAATTTTACAGATGAGAAACCGAGTAAATATTGCAATGTGGTCTATCCCCGACTCACGGTTAAAATTTCTAGACTGTAGTTTACCGGGAAGATGTAAAAAGGTAGTTTTATTCTGGGCGTCTGGGGGCTGGGTCACATAACGGCCGTTTTCGACACGAAAGTTTAGTGTTTTTCCTAAAACTTTGCGCGGTCACTGTGAACGAACGGCTGGTCGCACAAAAATCCAATTGGTCTTAAAAGATTCGTAATTTTTCGGGTCATTCAAAAGTGGACTAAAATTTACACGGTTCAGTTAAATATTTGGAGATAAGACATCGTCGAAATTTTAAATTTCGTTTTGAACCCCTTCCCCTTGACCTAGGGTTATGAAAAGTTTCGAGGATCATTGTGGGGCTGGTCCAAACCCAGAAACCAAATTTCGTAATTTTAGCTCAACGCTAACTGGGCAAAACGGCGTGGACGGCGGACGGCGGACGGCGTACGGGGGACGGCGTACGGCGTACGGCGTACGGTGTACGGCGTACGGCGGACGGACGGATTTTTTTTTATTCGATTTTCTGAATCTACGTGTCTTGAAACGTAAACCAACAAATTTTGAGGGGGGGTTAAAAAATTTTTTTCTTTGGGCGATTCCAATGGTTCATTATCGAAGATAATAAACCAAAAATCCACAGTCAGGCATGATTATGAACATTCGAAGAAATAACTGGTTTTATGTCCAACTAACTGTTGAGCCCGTCGCTGAAGGGCAGAAGTCGGGGTGTGTCCATCTACCTCTGTTTCAGGTCCCGGACGGGCAGAACTCGGGATGGATCCATCTGCTATCTCACGAGAAGGAAGAATTTAAGATTTTTATATTTTGGCTTCTCTATAAACCCCCACCTCTATGCATCGGATCCGGGAGTGAACCCTCCTATATAGATGTCTCCTTTTTACTGATTAATAACTTCTCAGTTTATACATTTTTCCACGCTGAACACAATATAAAGTCAAAGTCATTCCGTTATCAGAATAAAGCAGATGAACCATGAAGAACATCTCAAGTAGCAACCACATTTCTTCATCTTCAAAGTGCTCTAGCTTAAAAACGAAATAAGATATCGCAATTCTGATTTCATCATCGTGGTCAGCGTAAAACCCCCCTTTAAAATGTGGTGTTACTTGTCAGACTGCTCCATTTTGGAATTTTTGGAAAATGTTCCCTCCCTAACCCCCTCCCCCCGAACTTAACCTCTTGATTGCTAGGACAGCTTTTTTGTGCTAAGTACACGTATTATCGAAGAAAAGGAAGATCTATGAAAATTTTTCAGAAACTCGAGTTTTAAAAATTTTGGACAGAGCCCTTTTCTTCGATAATACGTGTACTAATACAATGATATATGCGTAAATATAGTTGTACTACCCCAAAACATGAATTTTTCCAAATTTTCAGATATATAATTTATTTTCGACCGCCTGTATCTTGGTTATTATTCGGTCAAAAACGAAAATGCTCTTCGCCCAATCACATGGTTCAGAAGATAATATCTTCTAATATTAATAAGATAATATAATATCGATTTGATTCTGGCGCGTTTCTTTTTGTCCCCCGTTCATTTCGTTTCTTTTTGTCATCCTTGTTCAAAAATTTTGAAGCAAGCATATTAACTTTCACCATCCCTCCAATTTTAAGTTAACTTTAAGTGGAATTGGTGCTACCACCGTTTCTACCACCCATCTCTCAGCACTGGAGTGAACGAATTTCAGAACGCTTCTGATACAAAATCAGATTTTCGACATCTTTGCTCCTATTGTCGACCTACAGGCATTAGAAGCTGAGAATTGTCAACTTTTTAGCAAAGTTGGTCAAAATCTTCGACGGACAATTGCATCTAAACCGATTTTAATATAGTAAATTCCATCCGACGCGGAGTTTTATGCTCTTTAAAAAAGAATCGGATGACATTTTCTGTAGGATGTTTACTTTTCTATTTATATGCAAACAACTGTAAAAAAGTGCTAAATGCCCCCCCCCCCCGTGAAGAACTCAAGGTCATCAGCAATCAACTCAAGGAAAACTCAGCTATCATAACCTCTACCAACCTCAAATAATCCCTCACATTTTCATTAACTTTGGAATTAGGTCCATCTCACCTTGATTTTTAGTACAAGGCTCCTGAACTAAAGGTTTTAGAACGATTTCCAGCTTTTCCCAGGTTCGAAGTCCTTTTATTTTTTTTCCCCGGGCTATTGATGTTTACTGAGTTTTTACCAATACTTCGTGCGTTTCCAGGAGGATAGTTTGAGGGATATATTTTTCAATTACACATTGATTGAATTATGGTAGCTCGTTAAAGGAAATGAGGCCACTCAATGTTTCTCCAAAAACCACTTATGGAGACCAACAGGCAACATCACCAGCTGCAAATAGTTTTCTCCATAACCCCCGAGGACACTCGATATCCATAATGTCATTGTACATATCTTCTGAAATCGTCCTTGCAATAAGCCTGAATGCTTTCCTCTTCTTGATCACGTCAAACGCAGCAAATTCTACGTCATCCTGCGAGGTGACTATGTTTTACAAGTTTTTTCCCTCCTACTCTAAACCAATGTTGAATGACCATGTTTTATAATTCTTTCTGTTTAATTCACTATGCCATTCACTTTTTTTTTTAACTTCATTTGCCATTTCTTCAACTTTTCCGTGCGATTTTCCCCAGTTAATGCGCGATCTGGGCCCGATAACCTTTGTTAAGTTTTTATATCACAAAATGTGTTTCGTTAAAGAACAAATTAAGACTGCATCAATGACAACAAATTCCACCAATTAGAAACAACAACATATGTATCAACACCTGTTGGTTTCTAATTCACCAACATAAAGAGATACCTTGAAACTGATTAACGCCGGAAACTGAAGCAGTTAAGGAGCTATTAGAACTATAAATTCTGTGTATATCTATACTGCTATTATTTGTTACTAGTTCTTACATTGTGGGCAGCGTAATTACGTCGTCAACCACGGTTCCTGGAGGAGGGTTGCCTCCATTGTAGAAGAGCTTGGTATTGCTGCGTTTTGACACAACAATGAACGTCAGAGGACACTCAGCGTCGAAACTTTCTTTCCACTGTTTCTGAAACCAGAAAACGTAGATACGTCACTTTTACCGACCTGGATATTCTTTTTGCAGACGATTTGTCTCCCATGAAATACTTATAAATTTATGTAAATATGGATGCGTTGAATGACCAAATACTAGTCGTTGGTTGTGAAGGTCTTTATTACACGACGTTTCCGCCCAGGAACTGGGCCCTATTCATGTGGACATATGTTGAGGTAAAGTAAATGTCACATAGGGGATTTGAACAGGGGATAGTACACAGTAACAACTACTAGTATTTGGTCATTCAACGCATCCATATACTTCCACTAGTCATCAGGATCATAACACTTTATGTAAATATGTACATACATGTTTATAGTAACATTTATCTAACTGTTTAATGAAAGCTTCGACACGTTGACTATCATGAGTACAATTTTGGTACTCAGAGTTACCTCCAGGCCATCAGTATCACTTTGGGTCTCAAAACCTCCCATCACCCTCTAGTGATTTTCAGGACTCTCTCAGTTTATGTTGAAACTAGTGATGAGGTCAACTCTTAGAAGAGATGTTAGCAGCCAGAGGCACTGCCTAGCATGGCAATTTTCGCCTCATGGAGTGGAGTTTTCTCATTCTTCTCTATTTTCAATATTGGATGTTTCAAAACAGAACCTCCACCACCCTTATTCATGTTTCCCCGTTTCATTCAATTTGTTCACTCATCCAAAATATCCAATTGTGTTCGTGTTGTAATTATGATTTGTTAGAACGTTCATTTGTGAGTTTTGGGCGACGGAAGACGAGGAAATTGCGGAGTGCCTACTCGAATTCTCTTCTGAAGAAGAGGAGCAGCCCAGAACAATTCCAGGAAGTCTTCCAAAAAGGCAATAATATTATGTCATACATAAGTTCTCATGTGTTAGGTTTGTTTTGACAAAGCTCATTTCCCAAAGATTAGGATTTTGAAATGATTTTCTTTGTGAAGATTCTTTAATTCAATTTTGTTTAATTTGAATAGTATGTAGATAATGAGAACAATTTAGTGAGAACTCGTAACATTTTGATCCTTTGTACCAAAATTGTACTCGAGCTGGGAGTCCTCTGAGAACCACCGTGATACTTGGCTGAACAAAAATGGCGTTCTGTCATGTTAACCCTCAAGGACGAGCGCAACTTTGCCTCCCGGGAGGGCGCGCGCCGCGGCTAATCTGCCGCACATCAGAATCTTTGAGATTTCCATAAAATGTTCGATGTTTATTACGGAATGAGAGGTGAAATGAGTGTAAGACCTACTAGTATTTACTTGGAGGTGAAAACTCATTTATTTTATTTTTTGTAAAGGGGAAAAACAGCCAAAAATATTGATAACTATCAGGGATACCATACGATCCCCTTTTTCGAGAAAATAGGGAACAATAAAATATAATAATATTAGCATATTATGCCCAAAGCCTGGCGAAACCTTCACAATGGAGCTCGAACATGACCAGAAATATTATTATTTCTCTTCCTTCAACTTTTTCGTCTTCAATACACTCTTCCTCCAATTGTGGATCGATGGGGATAGCCCTGGTGGGTCGACTGTATCTGGAAAAAAAAGAAAAAAATAAATAAATCAATTAAAAAAACAATAATAACAATGAAAAAAAAGTACCTATCCTGCAGGTCCAAGTACTTACTCGTTTGTCCACCCCATGAAAAGATGTTGACCAGTACCAATTTAAATAGGGACCAGCATGAAATTAAAATATCTAATGCATGAAGAAACTCAAAATGAATGATGTTATGAAACTAAAGGAATGAATTATAAGTTAGGTACTTACATTTCGATAGAGAGCAATTTTCAAACGCAGGAGCGCGCGCTAAACACAAAGACACAAAACGACGCGCACTGCGGCTAAACACCCGCAAAATGTACACTGAAGATTTTAAACGACTGGCATCGATCAGGTGTTGGACTTCCGAGGCTGGCTTCCCTACCCCCTCACGACTAGTACTCGTACAATGGAGGTGGAATACGCGTTTGTGTATATTTGCGGCTTAGTTGCCGCAGGCTTGCGTCCTTGAGGGTTAAGAAATAATTTCCGTTTGTCGTTTCATTTTGATTAAATACTTACACGTATGTCTCTGATTTCCGTTTGGAGGACATGATGAAGGTTGCCCTCACCGACACCGTCCCTGAAGAAGAAAATCCTCTCAGGGATTGTGCCGTTTACTTTTTTGAAGTGACAAACGGCCTCTGGAAAATGAAAAGTAGGGAATCAGTTTCGAAATGCTAATCACCCATGATGTTTTATCCGTAGGGTTTCCATAGGGGTAAATGAAATTTACCCAACTCACTATATTCAAACGAGCCTCAACAATTATGGCATACTTTCGGTTGAAAACATGGGAAGCTTCAGACTTTCACCAGGTTCTCTCATTGTTAACAATTACATAGGTCAACACTGATTCCGTGTCACGGAAGTGAACCACCATCGTGGGGGTTATAGGATGCGCTGAATCCGAATCCAACATCAGTTTCCCCTCACACATCTAGTTTTAAAGCTTAACATTTTCTGTGACAACAGACAACAGAAATTTTTTCGGCGTTCGGGTTTTTATAATTTTTAATACTTGTTGGGGTTAGAACACGAATAGGAAGTTGGATTTGTAATAAATTACTTCGTTTTGGTAAATACGAAGTCAACATGCCATAATTCTTGTATAATAGAATATAATAATTTTTGCACGTTTTCTTCTTGTATAACAATATGTTTTCACAAAAATTCAGCAACTTATCACCAATGCAACTTCATCCGCGTAACACATAAAAATTATAGAAACCAGAACAGTGAAAAAAAGTCTGTTGTCACAGAAACTTTCAAGATTCAGCATTATAAAGAAATAGTGTCAAGCCCTATAACTTGAAAACTAGACGTGTGAGGCAATACTGATCTCAGATTTGGACGCAGCGCACCCGAAAACTCCCAAAGTGGCGTTCACTTCCGTGTTATATCCAAAAAGTTTATAATGTCGACCTTTGTTATTATTTATTCTCCGGCAACAAAAAAAAGGTGTGGTTTGGTGACGAGAAGATGAGGGTTGGTGTTGTGGTTTTTCAGTGCGCTGAATCTAAATCTGAAATCCGTTTTTCACTATCAGGCCTTGTTTCTATACCACAATTTAAGCACAACTCCAAAGTTGCGTAGACGGCGGATTTAGTGGAGGGAAATTCTTGTAAAGGTTTTTTTAAATGCTGAACACGACAGTGAAATCAGAATTGCGATTTCTCACTCCGTCCTCAAACTGGAGCACTTTGAAAATGGAGAAACGTGGTTGTTAATATTGGACCGAGAACAATAGCTATATTTTCTTCGAAAATTTGCTAAAATGGGTTTCAGATCTGAATTCAACACACTGAAAAACCTCAACACCAACCTCAACATCTCCTATGCACCAAACACCTTCATTTTGGGCCAGTGTTATTTGAGGGTGTAGCCCTGAACAAAGTACTAATTAGTATAGCAATCAGAGCATTTCTTACTGAACATTTCCGTATACATGTGACTGCTCAATTCATTTCCACCGGCATGATGGCATGCCGAGCTGTAGTATCGCGTATGCTGAGCGTTTACAGATGCCACAAAAGCACCAACAGATGTCTTCGATTGTGAGTCGTGCCAGACATCAAAACCAATTATCATTGTTGGCCCCTGAAACAATAAGTAGGACACAATATAGTTCACTAAAAAAAAATTGCTACACGTCATGGCTATGAAGATAATACGTCAGCAATCCTTTTATAGAGAAAACTGTAATGTTTATCCACTAAACGCTCTTAATTTGGTCATTGATACTTAATAATGATCGCTGTTTGAAAAACCTTTATTTCAGCGAATTGCTCCATGAGGGTTTTCCCTAATACTGAAGCAAGTGTATAAATAATTCAAAATAACTCATATTATGATTTTTTCCCTCATCATAGGACTTGAAGTTGAGGTTTCTATGAGAGCGCCGTTCCAGACTGGAAGGAGTTTAAGATCGTTAGCACGTCTCTAGTTGAATTGGAGAAGAGTGTTTTTGGGTAGAACCCAGAATCAATATTTGATAGCAGTCATGAGCAGTCAGATGGTAGCAGAGCATGTTTTGGTAGTATCCGGTGAATACATCACTGTACTCCATCCACTTTTTGAGGACTTTTCAAAAGGAATAGCTCTAGGTTTCCTTACTCTAGCCTACTGAGCCATTCAGAGAAGCCCAATGCCACTTTTTAATTTTTCAACCAAATAAATCCCTAATCGTTCCATCTAAATGATGGCAGTTCCACCTTCGCGATGTTCAGATGAGCCCTCAACTGAACCAGATCACGATTATGTTTTTCCCCTTACTGACAGGTTAGTAAGGTTTGTAGGAGCGATCTTCTCCACCAGTAAACACCTTCCAATTGTGTCGTTACGATAAAAGCTTGTTGAGATGGTATTTTCTTCATTTTCCTTCTCCCAGAAGGGGAATTTTGGTGGTTCCCGAGTTTTTTTTCTATTATTATTATTATTTTTGGCTTCGGATAAAAACCATTCAGCCTTCTCAAATTGATTACAAAATTACAAATTTTCTAATATATATTTTATTATTGCTCCAAGATATAGATCTCATTAACAATATTCGTCTGACCTAATTATATTACAATACTTGGCATTTAGGGCTAACGATACATAACTTAGTCCTTTGTCTTTATGATTTATTGCACACACTCACTCCCTACACAAGCTCATGTGGTTTAGTGCGCTTGAGGCGCCGCGTCAACTCATGTACTTCGAGAAGCTGGACAACTTCTTCATTGACATGGTTTTTAAGTCTCTCAAGATGAGCGTTAGCGCGCTGCTTTATCACTTGGTCAATGCTTTCCATCTCAAGGTCGCGATGTAGAGCGTCGTTGCGGATATACCACGGCGCATTGGTTATGCATCGTAGTACGGTATTCTGAAAGCGTTGTATCATCTGCCTGTTTGATAGAGCCGTACAGCCCCACAGTTGTGCTCCGTAGACCCACGAAGGCCTAAGTACTTGAGTGTACAGAAGCAGTTTATTTTGAAGTGACATTTTTGATCGCCGGCCGATGAGCCAGTACATTTTCCTGAATTTTAAGACAAGTTCTGTCTTTTTCTTTTTGACGTGTTCTTTCCACCGGAGCTTGGCGTCTAGCGTCATGCCCAGGTATTTGGCGTGATTCGAGTAGGGAATCACCACATTGTTGAGAAAAGCCGGGATGTAGTTGATCTTACGGTTGGTGAAATCAATGTGCACCGACTTTGTCTCGTTCAGTTTGATTCTCCACTTAGCGGTCCAGCGAGTGATTTTGGAGATTGATCTGTTCAGTTTGCTGATAGATTCATTGTTGTTCTCCCCAACCGAGAGAACCGCAGTGTCGTCTGCAAAAGTTGCTGTTGTGTTGCATTCTAGGTCCGGTAGGTCGCTCGTGTACAGTATGTATAGGAGGGGGGCCTAACACACTGCCTTGTGGGACACCAGCGTTAACTATTTTTGGATCTGAATACGCTTCATCTTGTTTGATGCGGTAATACCTCTTTGACAAGTAGGAATCCAGTAGATCCACGTAATGGATGGGAAGCATCTTTTTGAGTTTATGTTTTAGGCCTTCGTGCCACACTTTATCAAAAGCCTGAGCTACGTCAAGAAAGATAGCCGAACAGACTTTCTTTTGCTCCAGCGCTTCTTCAATGATATTGACGATTCGATGGACTTGATCTATGGTCGAGTGCTGACGTCGAAATCCGAATTGATGCTTGGGAATTAGCTTCCGTTCTTCAATTATGCCGAGGAGTCTCTTACTGATTAGTTTTTCGAAAACTTTGGATAGCACAGGCAACAGTGAGATGGGCCTGTAAGATGTTATTTGATCAGCTGGCTTACCAGGTTTTTGTATCATGATGATCTCCGCCATCTTCCATAGCTGGGGTACATACCGATGTTTGATGGCAGCGTTAATGATTTGGGTGATTTTGACAATAGCTTTTCGAGGTAACTGGTGCAGAATCTTTCCTGTGATAAGATCAAAGCCAGGAGCTTTCTTAGGATTTATCTCCTTTTTAATAGTTTTTTGTACTTCTTTTATTGTGACATACGGTATTTTTACTTCTGGCTCGAGCGGCGGTGTCTCCTCCAAGGTAGGCTCACCCGGAGACCTGGAGTTGGGTGCGAATACACTAGTAAGGTGTTCCGCAAACAAATCAGCCTTGCTTTTACTGTCACTAGCCCATTTACCCCTATCATCCCTAACAGGTGGTGCTTGAACTATAGGTCTCTTGAGATATTTGGCAGCTTTCCACAGGGAGTAGTCAGTGTGGTGGTCACTGGTTAACTCTCTGAGGTACTTTTCAGTTGATTCATCCTTAATCATCTGAATCATCTCTTTCAATTCCTTAGCAGCCTTATGCCATTCGGTTTTATGTTCTGGCATTCGGGTACTTTGCCATTTTTTTCTTGCTTTCCGTTTTAATTTTATAGCTTCAACTATTTCTCTCGGGTAGTTAAGTCCCTTGAGTCTTCTTCTAACTGATGGAGTATTCTTCCATGCCACTTCTTGGATAGAACATACAAGTTGTTCGAGCTCCCGATCTATGTCATCTAGTGTCTGTGGAGGCTCCTTCAGGTGTAATTCTTTGCATAAATCAATTTTGAATCCTTCCCAGTCTGTTTTGTCATTAGCCAGGGCAGGGTTGTAAGGTCTGTAAATCACCTGCTCACTAAAAGTCATTATTATTGGAGAGTGATCCGAGCTCAGGTCGCAATTACCTTCCACAAGGATGTATTTTGACGATACGTTTTTGGCGATAAAAAAGTCTATTAAATCCGGCGTTTTATTTGGATCTGATGGCCAATAGGTTGGTTTTCCCGAAGAAAAGGTTTGACAGCTGCTAGTAAGTATAGCTTGATGCAGTTCCCGTCCTCTTTGTAGAGTTAGTCGTGATCCCCAATTTATGTTCTTTGCATTGAAATCTCCTCCTAGTATAAAACGATTGCCTAGGTGGTTAAAAACCGCCTCAAAATCTGTAGTTTTGAGTTTTGGTTTTGGTGGACAGTAAATACTCGCCACGGCCATCTGGTATATTTTAGTTTTGATCATGATTGCACTTACTTGGAATTTTTCATTTTCTACTTTTATTAGCTCATGATGGGATATGTGGTCTCTGATTATCACCGCGCTCCCACCTCTTGCTTGGTTGCTGGGGTGCATTGCGTGGTAGCACCTATACCCCTTCATGTTGCAGAAGGATTCCTTAGTAAAGTGTGTTTCAGATACAACGCAGATATCAATGGAATTTGTGTTTAGGGCAACCAGTAGCTCATCCTTCCGGGAGAGGAGGCCATTGGCATTCCAGCACATTATTTTTAGACTGTTCATGATTTGTTGGTACGGTCTCGTCCAGACCTGCTTTCCAGAGCCCCGACTCTGTTATTCATGTTGATCATTTGCAGTTCCATACGGTTCAGCTGTTCAAGAATTTTTTGAAGCGGGTCTTCTTGGGCTGGTGCTTGCTGAATCTTTTGTAGGTTTTTCATGACATTTGCATAGGATTTAAGATTGGTGTCTGATTGTGGGTTCCACTCAACTTTCTTCTGATTATTCATCGTGGGTTTTTTCGCTTGAAACTTTGATTGGGATTGGCTGTTGTGATTCCTCTTGGTTTTCATGTCCCGGGCTTTTTGTGCTTCAATAGCCACAGGACATCCTCTATAATTAGCTGTGTGCTCGTGTGATTTACAGTTTACACATCTTGGGCTGACGTCAGCAGGCTTTATACAGGCTATAGTTTCATGGTCCCGACCACATTTGACACACTTAGGTTCCCGACCACAATAGTTCTTTGTATGTCCAAAGAATTGACATTTTTTGCACTGGGGGATTATCTTTGATGCCCTGATCGGTTCAACATTAACGCGACCACTCATCAGTACTTTGATATCATATATTCTATCAATTTTTTCGCTGTGGTGGAAATCCACCATAACCATATCAAGTGGTTCCTTAGTTTTCCAAGCTAGCTTTCTTGTCACTTTAACCACGTTGAAACTTTGTTTTCGTAATTCATCCAACACAGCATCTTCCTCCCAAGATTTATGGATACCCTTGATCATGATATTGATTGGCTTATCTTGTTTATTTTGGAAGGTGTAGTGAGCATATTTTTTTTCTTCGAGCAGTTTGCTTATTTGACGGTATTCGTCAGAGGTCTCAGTGTTGACCTTTGCAGTATTTTTTCCCACCGAAGTGATGATAGCATTTTGTACCTTGCTTTTTACCACGGACGCTAGATCTGGGAATGATTCTACTTTTTCTATGTAAATGGGGGGAGGTTTTGGCTCTGACCTTGTCTCTGGTTTTTTTCCAATACTCTGATCATGATCAATTTTTGAGGAACTATTTCCCTTTTTCCTTTTTTTGTTTTCTTGCTTCTTCCAATCTCCTGTTTCATATTCTAACATTTCTTCATCAGTATAATATTCTTCATCTTTTTGTTTGCTTCCAGATGCACAATTACTAGGTCCAGAGGGATTTTCTTTTATTTTAATAACACCTGGGTTTAAGGCACAAATACCTTGACTAGTATTTTTTAAGTTGGAGATTTCTTTGACAGCTCTCTCCAGTAAATCGCTCAGATAAGATACGCATACCCTATATGCTTTAAATTCTTCTTTTAGCTGCTCATCCGCAGGCACTAAATAATTTTTTGATAGGCCCTCACGGGCGTTAATAATTGCCTCCTTATAAACTGAGAACTCACCTTCGTCATCAGTTTCCATATTTCCACCTCGGCGTTATGAGGAAAACCCGCGGTTTATTTACACAAACGCGCCCGAGGTCGGGTCTGTATTTACACTTCTTAGCCGTTCACTCACTGAGATGTTGACTACTCGGAGGTCGAACTGAGACTAAAATTACAAATGGCAATATATAATTAACTTCAATTCTTGTTAGAAAGACATTAATGGTGACGAGGGTGTCCAAATTGAAGGACGTCGTGACTTCTATTGGGAGGTGAAAAGAATGTTTCTTTCTGGGTTGTACCGAGGGCATTCTAGAACGATGTGTGGCTCTAGGCTTTAGGCTCCACTCTAAAATACCTATCTCTTTGATGTCTTATCATGCTCTGCTCTACGTGCCACAAGCCGAATCTCACATCTCTCGCCAGAATCTCACATCTCACACTCTCAGACCCTTGAAGAATAACAACAAGCCATAAGCCCAAGGCTCATTCAAACTTCAAATGCTTTAATTATTTCCAACTCACCTTGAACGGGATGGCCACAGTCCACGGGGACCCCCCAATTTTGCAGCTCATCTGTATGCCGATTTTCGTCGCCACAGACATTAGGTTTTTGTTGGTCAAGTTCTTGGCCAGAACAACCTGGTTAGGTACTGAAATTATAATAATAAAATGAATTGTTACCCCCATCGTCAGTATCCTACATGAGTTACTCGATAAATGATGTGAACTAACCTGTGCGATGTATGTAGCACTTTTTCTTTATCGCTGCATAACGGTCAGCCCTTTGGTTTGGAACGATCGTCATGATCAAGTTGTATGTGTTCCTACTGATCAGTATCTCGAGGGAGTTGGCATATGAACTGCTTCTATCATCGTTGATCTTTACACTGTGAGGAATAATGATGACTTGATTAATGAAAACCTTGATTTTGGTGGATTACGAAATTGGTTTACGGGTTCAATACCCACAATGATCCGTGAAACTTTCCATAGCCCTAGGTCAATCACAAGAGTATTTCAATCTGCTTTAGAATTAGGGCGAGCGGGCAGCAGGAGTCCGCTGTTGATCAAGAGATACTGAAGCAGCCCTTTCACTTTCCCGAGATGTGGCAACGCCGCGGTAAACGACCCTTGGCCATTGGCCAAGCCCCTTCTACAGTACCCGAGTGCAAGTAAATACTAAAGCAGTTTGAAACAGAGTATAAAGGCGTACATGTTGTTGAGGCCGAGTCTAGGCGCACCATATTGTTTCAATTTGGCATTGTTCCATTTAGTTTCAAACCCCTAATAATGCCCATGTCTAAATGGTTGTAATTAGCTAAAATTAGGAGGGCTGCTTAGACGGCTGTGTACGAATTTATTCAGAGTTCGGTCAATATTTCTTCTGCGCAGGTCCTAGCGTGAAATACTTGTGAAGCCCTCAACTCTTGATTCTTAATTAATATGAGATTGATATCAATCCAATTGGTAGTGAAGTGCAACCTCAGATTTTCTCCCATAAATTTCATTTGATCATGTTAGAAACAATAGAAAGCTACGAGCTAACAAAACATTGTTACTATTATTTTAAGTAGTAGGCAATGTTGAGAAAGCTAATGAGACATCAGAAAGAAAAAGTATATAATATATTATATTATATCATATCATATATTATATTATATCATATTATATCAATCTGAGCAGATACATCTACTGCCCTAAATAACACGGTATTATTACCGTCAAGTTCGTATTTATGATAGTCAATAATTAAGTTGATTGTGATCGTTAACGTAGTTCATGACCATGAATTTTGGAATTGGAAAAGTGAAAAATTGAAAATTCGAGGCTTTAAGGTGGCGCCGAACCTAAATACTCACAAGGTTGGTTCAGGAATGTGGAAGCCAAAATTTGCACAAGCTTTTGCCACCGCCTGGCAGAAGTTCACAACATCTCTGTAATTGATCCTCTGCGGGTATACGACTGCCCAAGAATCCATTGTGCCAGTGTTCAGGAGCGTGGATCTCCTCTGGGTGAGAGGCTTTGTGAAATCCCCGGTCATGGCGTCGCAAGGAAACTGGGCGTTCTTAACGATGATGGTTTCTGGGTCGAGGATACGGCTAGGGAAAGTGATGAGCTTGGGGTCAAACGCCATGTCCCAGAGATTGAGAGTTTCCTGGCTCTGTAGAGAGGGAATAGACAACTTTTAGATACTAAGATACGGGAAGAATTAGGGAAGCTTAGTACTTGCCAGGGTCGAAAAAATTATGGGCAAAAAATGGGTAAATGGAGAAAATAAAAATACTAGTGCCAATTTTGTCAGGACCCTGAGGTTTCCCAATACCGGGTAACGTGGTAATTTTCAAAAAATGGGGTTTCAATCTATTTTCAAAAAAAGGGTGTCCCATCTAAACGGGCCCATCGGGAAATTACAGCCTTACGGTGCAAGCTATCGAAAAATTGAACTAGACCTTTTTTTTTAATAGTATTTCAACTCAGCTTCACGATGCGGAAGTCCGATTTTTATTTTTCCATGTTTTAGGGTCTCAAATCATTGATTGAAACTTACGGTTTCCTCTTGACCCCCCTTTTTTATTGCTTTTTTCGATTCTAGGTTGAATTTGGAACAGAAAATGCCTCATTGAAATTTTCTTTTTGGGGCTTCGTTTCTGAGTTATTCCACTTTTTGCGAAATACAGAAAATCGCCGATTCCTTTTAGACATTACCAACACTTTCTTACTATTTTTATCTTCAATTTTTGAGATGTTCACCACACTTTTGAAATCAGCATTAATCTATCTGTCATCAGACCCCAGCGTCCATAATCAACAATCACCATCAGGGGGATGACATTACACTTGAACCGCTTACGATTTAAGAAAAGTTTTCCAAATCGTCGTTTGAAAAAAAAAAAAAAAAACCTCAAACTGTTCAATACTTTAACTCATTTATTTCTAATAAATGTTTTGTTCTTCTAGAACGTATGAGACGCCGTCTTCTGGACTAATGTAAGGTTCTTCAAATGATAAAGAGCATAGTGCAGACTGAACAATAAGTAAGTATCAAGAAGCTGTTGTTTTTTTGACCCTTGAATAAAAACTGTACCACGAGGAGACTTACAGTCAGTTGTGTTGTGACAAATCGAAAATGCCACTCCCACTGAGATAGTGGACATTATTTTGATTTTGGGGAAGTGTAATGGCAATTTCCGTCAAGCTGCATCAGCCTACGCTCAGACTTACCCAGGAAGAAGGCACCCATCAAGAAAGGTAATTCCTAGAATTCTAGAAAATCTAAGACATGGCCGGTTCACTGCTAAAGGCAAGAGACGTCCTTCAGTCGCGACCAGGGGTGACGTCATGGGTGTTATTCGAGATAATCCTCATGCTTCGCTCAGGCGCCTAGCTCGTACAACAGGTATCCCAAAGTCAACGGTACAGCGATATTTTAAGATTTCGAAATTTCACCCTTACCATGTAATCCTTCATCAAGCACTGAGTGTTCAAGGCAAAGCCCGTCGACGGATATTTTGTAGGTGGGGAGTTCGCCAACTCCGAAGTGATCCTCAGTTTTTAAACCGAGTCCTTTTTTCCAACGAAGCCACATTTTGTAGCGATGGTTCTTTGAACCGGCACAACAGCCACTACTGGTCTGATGTTAATCCACATTAGGTCATAGAGGTCGATCATCAACACCGATGGTCCGTGAACGTATGGTGTGGTATCATTGGTGATATCATTATTGGTCCCAACTTTTTCGAGGACACATTAAATGGACAAGTGTATGCTGATTTCATACGGGAGAGGCTTCCTGAGCTGCTGGAAGACTTACCACTCGATCTGAGATGCAACATGTGGTACCAGCAAGACGGTACATTATCTAGCTGCCCGGAGAGAAGTGAACAACCAATTTAGCAATCGATGGATTGGCAGGCAAGGCCCGGTCAATTGGCCTGTGAGATTTCCCGATCTCACCACATTAGATTTTTTCCTTTGGGGTTATCTCAAAGATAAAATCTACGCCAGTGAACCCACTCACTACACCGCAAGTATTGAAAGCTTAAGTATTCCACCAGATGTGAACCGAAGAGCAACTTCTTCAGTGGGAGATCGTCTCGCATTGTGCTTACAAAAGCAAGGGAGCTATTCGAAACATGATGGAAGGATAATGTTTGTAATAAAATGTGGCAATTAAAGTTGTCTACCTAGTCAAAATTCATAGTGTACTTACTACCTACCTACTCTCCACTTGATGCAAGAACTGTAATGTCATCCCCCTGATGGTGATTGTTGATTATAGGTAGGGGTCTGATGGTAGATAGTTTAATGCTGATTTCAAAAATGTGGTGAACATTTCAAAAATTGAAGATGAAAAAAAAAAGTAAGAAAGTGTTGGTAATGTCTAAAAGGGATAGGCGATTCTCTGTATTTCTCAAAAAGTGGAATAACTCAATGTAATTTCCCGATGGGCCCGTTTAGATGGGACACCCTGTATATTATAGTTTGAAACAGCATTCCAAAATGCAAGAACAATTGTAACAAATTGGGCCAACTTAACATTTGATCAAGTTGGAAAATCGACTAATCACTCCAAAATCCAAAATTCGAATAATGGGTACTTATAATACGAATAATACGTATAATAATACGAATAATAATTATACAATATCATCTCTATACCCACATGTTGAGTTGTTTCCTGTGGGATTGCCAAAAAAATTTCTAATTTCAGGTATTTTATAATAACCAAAATTGGACCTCATTCAATTTTCATTAAATGATGAAATTTTCATCATCTTCGAACTTTTGTGTGTCCAATGTTGATTGATTCAGCATTTTAATAGTAGAGTTATTAAGGGCACCAAAACTGATGAATTAATTTAAAAAATCATATTACATAAAAATATTGAACGAAGCAGATTTTAGTTGGAGAATTCTTTAAATAATGCATTAGACTATAGTTGGATTCTTCTATATATA
The DNA here is from genome assembly GCA_963920205.1 of Stenodema calcarata. Lineage (NCBI taxonomy): Eukaryota > Metazoa > Arthropoda > Insecta > Hemiptera > Miridae > Stenodema > Stenodema calcarata. The sequence goes on along the minus strand of OY986048.1, from coordinate 56,120,050 downwards.
AATGGAGTTTTAACGGGCTTACGGCTTTAGTGGTGGTGAGCCTCTTCATAAACCCTTGCTCCAACCTTTGTATGCGCGTTTGTGGAGCTATCCTGGTATGTTCACAGATGGCCTTCATAAGATTGAAGTCTGAGCTGAAATATATTACGATTGAAAGTGATTTCATAATGAAATTTTCATTGGTACAATGGTTACAAACCAGTAACAGGTTTGGCAGGAAAGAGTGGTTGAGAATATGTACTTTTCCCGGTCAGAAAATATGACTCATTGTTTTGACTCATTTTTGAACATTTCAACCACATGAAAGTAAAAAAACGTTACAATTCTTGTATTTGTACAAGAATTTGCAGCGTTTTTTTACCATGTACTCTGGTTGACAATTTCCCGGAATTTTTGTATTTTTATTGGCCAGAACTATTTCAAGTTAAAAAAATTAAAAACAAGTTTACATAAGAGAAAATCTTTTTCTTTGGTCGATTCCAATGGTTCATTATCGAACATAATGAACCAAAATGTGACATTTTCGCGTACCCTCTAATCGAAAAAATGTATGGAATATAAATGGAAGGAAATTGAAATCTAAATATAATGGCGTAATCTGTTTTAAAATCGGATGAAAAAAATGTTGTGTTGTGAGGAAGATTAATTTTCTTCTTCTCGTTTTCCCACTTTAACGGCAATTTATATAACTAAATTTAGAGACGATTTTCGTGTTCCTTGGGTATTTTCGAAAAAATCACGCTAAAACGGCTCAATGGATCGAACTTTTCTGCCGTGTTTAAATTTGTCTGTTACCGGAGAAGGACATAGGGGGTTCGCTCCCGGATCCGATGCATAGGGGTGGGAATTTATAGGGAAGCCGAAATATAAAAATCTTAAATTCTTCCTTCCAGTGAGATAGATAATTATTATTTTTGGTATTTACGATTATAAGGGTTTGTAACGGCTCAATGGATCCGATGCATAAGGGTAGAGCAGGGGTCTCCAAACTACGGCCCGAGGGCCACATCCGGTCCGCGGACAGATTTTGTTCGGCCCGCGGAGAGCTAGCATACTTGAAAACTTCTTTTAGAAGATATATTTTTTATAGCAAATTAAATTTAGTTTACTGAAGTATTCTAATTTTATGTTGAATAATTATTAATATGACATCTACATTGATATGGTCATGAGCTAACTACTCATAACATTGTTGTAGGCTTATTGTTATTGTTTTTGTGATAAGTGGTTTTGGCCTTCGGAACTTACTGGAGTAATCAGCATGGCCCTAAGCCTGGAATGTTTGGAGACCCCTGGGGTAGAGGTATATGGGGAAGCCGGAGAAAAAAAATTGGAACAATTAATTGCCATCAGTTCTATGGTAACTACCAGAACCCTTCAAATGCCCTAATGCTATACTAAAATGTCATATTTAGGAGTAAAATGCCGTATTTTGAGGGAGAACAAGTAGGGTGTTGGAACCTCTAACGATAGGACAACCACCCCAACAGGTGGTCGGTTTCTTTGAACGACCTGAGGATATAAAGCAATTAGCCAGTCTTACTCCATTCTATTCTTCTCTTGTTCCAAAGGAATATTCCTTTCAGTGACCTTGGGTATGGAAAGTGTGTTACTTTGGGATAGTTACTATGGTTACTATGGAAAGTGTTGTTGGCGAAGGGAGTAGAGAAAACGAAGGAGAGGGTTGGAGAGTTACTGATTACCTCTCCATGAAATACGCCCCGGCAACTTCAGCAGACGTAGAAAGGACCATCATTTCATATTACAACCCACGTCACCCCCAATAGCCTGTAAAAGTTTCATTTACTTCGGATTTTTTTCCAGGAAACCCCACTTTTAGCGAATTTTCGAAGAAATTGTATACCACAATCCGTTCCACATCTTCAGTTCATTGACAAAAGACACCAAAAATCATATGTAGGTACATATATATGTTTATATATTTATGTACCTGTCATTCTGGACGATAACTCTCGATAGGATTGAGGTAAAAAGCTCAAATTTGCACAAAAAATCTGTCTTGGCAATTGTTTAATTGCATGGGGAAAGATAAATGGGCAAATGAAGTCGGGAAATCGGTGGTTTATTGTGGTAGAACAGTTGAGAATATGGAAAACAGGTACCTAACATCGGGATAGAGTTAGTGGCGACTGTACGTAGAAAGGTGGCAGGTCGAGAGCACTAGTGACTGCGGGAAATGAGGGGAACTGGGGCTCAAAGAGGAATTGAAGCCCCAAACAGCTTTAGGGGGGCGAACAGCAATAGAAAGGCTAGGTTTGTAGATGGGCAGAATCGGGCCACTCTAAAGGGGATTCCAATAAATTCCAAAAATGAAACAGTCTGACCAATAACACCTCATTTTAAAGGTTTTTTTTTTTTTTTAACGAAGGACGCGATGGTCAAATCAGAATTGCGATATCTTATTCCGTACTCGAACTGGAGCACTACGAAGATGAAGAAACGTGGTAGGTTTCTCTCTCTAAAACGAGTAACATATGATTGTGGATGCTTGCAATATGCACTAAGTTTTTCATGGATAAGGTAAGCACCTCATGCTTTCATCGATGCCAGTTAGGGAGGTAATCTCCGGGATCAAGCAGATGATGCTATTCCCTTGGCCGCCCCTTATGTATTTGGCCTTACGTCTCGACACCAGCACTGGTTGATCATTTGCTACGATCCTCAATCGGTATTTCTGAAAACGCCACCAACAAAATAGTTAGACTTGAGTTGAATTTGATTGTGCAATCATTTAGTTGGGGGAATGCACTTTCACAATATGTAGCTCCGAATTTTGGATCCAACTCACTTGGAGGAAGTAATCCTTGTAGGATATCTTTCTCCCCTTCATATCAAATGTGCTATTGGGATTGCTCTCCCAATCTATGTCGTCAACTTTGTAAGTTTTGTTATTGTAATTAGTTATTACAATACTTCCAATCAAAGCTGCTTGAAAAACGTTCTGAAAAAAAAAAAAAAAAAAAAAAAAACATATATGTTCTTAATTTGTTGATGTTACACAAAAGAAAATGTTGAAAAGCTTCATTTTGACAGTGAAGCGTCACCATACGTGATAATTAGAAGTACATATAGGGAACGTTGCACAAGGATTCGTGCAGTGGAGCAGACGTTTTCAAGCTACTTTGTTCCAAACAATTCGAACTTCCTCCAACAAACTTCAATCGAATTTTTTCTTCTTGAATAATCTAACTGATCGTTTCCGGGGTGACCACCTCGATGTTCCCGAAGGCTCGAAAAAAACACTCCAGTGTTCCCCTAGGAAGTTGGTATATGTTTCCGGGTCTCCCGAGGGTTCCCCTAGCGGCGCGGTACGATTCAGGCCTCGAAGTTCCGAGTAACCTGAGTTTTCCCATATTAAACTGCTAAAGTTATTTAATTAAACTGCTACTTACCTATATATACGTGAGTAGCAGTTCAATTAAAGGACTATTCGTGATCTCAAATATTGTAATTATTACGACATTTGAGATCACGAATAGTTCTTTAATTAAACGCCAAAATGGCGGAGACACGGGATATTCGAGATATCGAGTTTGTGACGTCACGAGAACACCACCTATTACAGTGCTTTCTCCATCCACACCGGAACACTGGAACCTCCGTCCCGTTCCAGAAGTCCACAAGTCGTAGGTACCATTCGAAGAAGGCTAAGACTACCATAAAGAAACTTGTCAGTGCGACCACGGCATGGTGCCTTTTTGTTCTATTCGACCATTTCAATCGAACGCTTTTCAAGAAAAATCTACAATAATCTACTCAGTATACGAGGTAGTGAGTTGAATATTATGTGAGTTGAATACCTTCCAATCTTGTGTCTTTTCACGGCAACTCATCAAAAAATCGTAAGCGGAGTCACGACGCATTATTTTCGATGACAAGTCACAATTGAGCATCACGGCGGTTTCATGTTGACGAATTGACGTTAGATATCCAGGCCAGATCTCCAGTTTGTGTTGAGGAATGTCAATCTAGAGATGAAGAACACCAGTTACGATTAGTAACATTAATTAAATAAGAAACCAATAAATTTATATACAAAATTAGAGACCAAATAAGGAGACTGAAAATGGTCATTTTTTTACTGTAGGGAGCAAATTGTTCAATAAACATCCTAACATATTTATAGAATCGGAAACAGGTTAGCAATTTGAAAATACAGGGTGAGCCAAACAATCAGTGCAGTTTCAATGGGAGATTTGTAACCCCATTTTGATAACTTAGGTCTTAAAATTATGTCAGGAAAGTGGAACATTTACCGCAGTTTCACCATTGAGATTTGCCGTGTGGGCCGTAGCTCCGTCTTGTTGAAACCAAATATCCCCCCAGATCCTGTTCTTCCGCAAACTTTCCAACATGGAAAGATGGGGGCAACGATTTGCACGTCCTCCTCGAATAAAATTTATTTAATACAGCCCAAATGTTGAAATGGCCCATCGCACAGTGACTTTTAAGGTGTGGCGTGACTTTCTATTGGATTCCTGTCACACCAATAGCACAGTAGCAATCTTACGGTCGACTAATAAATATCTCTATCGCTAGCCCGTTATCACGAATGAATCAAGGTCAAGCGACAAACGCCGCTCCCTGGAGTCATCTCTCTCAGCCTAAGTTGCCTCAACTACTAAATAATGAACACGGAGAACCCTCGCGTAAGCATAAAGCGTGTATAGACGTCCCAAATATACTAACGTCGAATCGGTTTCAGGAATTACAGAGAATGAAGTGCCTACGGATATACGCAAGGAAAAGCCTCCGCCTGTTAACGTGTAATGTGAGTGACTGTTCAAATCTGTTCAACAAGTTAAAAAATGTCTGTAACGATAAATTCGTAATGAGTTCCACTACAATGTATGTAAAGCTCGTCCTGGCGATAATTGATGATTATAGAAGCACCATTGATGGGCTAAAAACGTTAAAAATGGAATATCATACATTCCAGATAAAGCACGAAAAGGCGTTCCATGTGGTCATTCGCGGGATTCATCCTTAATTATGGATGAATTAAAGGATCGCGGGTTCTTCCCCCGGCAATTGTATCCGGTGCTCCATCCTTTCACAAAGAGTAAACTGCCTCTATTTTTTCTGGACTTAGAACCAAATGAATACAACCAAAACATTTTTGATCTAACCGCTCTTTGTTGTTTTAAGGTTAAAATAGAGCCCCCGAAACCAAAGAAATAAATCATCCAATGTTCAAATTTTCAGGACTTCAGGCACTCATAAAAACTATTGTTCAAAAAATCCGAAATGTGTTAAATGTGGTTCAAACCATACTACAAAGGATTGTAACAAACTTGCACACGCAGCTGCTAAGGGTGCAAATTGTAAAGGTCCGCATACTGCTAATTATAAGGGCTGTAATTATTACAAGCATTTGCAAACACGAGGTAACAGTGTTCGCTGGTTGACGCAAGCTGGTCGATCAACCAACGTTTTGACGTCAAAAAACTACGTGACTGCAGATATGGTTACTGATCCAAGTAGTGAGTCAAATCAGGATTTTCCTCCCCTCACGTCGGAGCCTACTACTCGTGATGATGGACCAAATCCCCGTACGAGTGCAACCTCTGCCCTGCCGGAGTGGACTGGCCCCCGTTATTCGAGTGTCACTAGCGGTTCAAATGTGGATCAGATGGCACAGGTTTTGAGCGCTGTAAACAATTTGGTTGCAATAATAACACCAGTGATAACTGCAATTACCCCTTTACTACAAGTCATCTCTAGACCGTCGGTCATGTCTCAGTTGCTAAAAGCAATATGAATTGTTCAATTGAGCACCTGAACATCATGTCATGGAATGCATTTGGCATATCAAACAAGAAGCACGACCTGATAAATTTTCTGATCACGGAGAATATTGACATCGCCCTCATCTCTGAAACGAAACTAGCGGATGGTGTGATCTACGCGCCACCGGATATGACCCCATCTCCTTGGGGCTGGACTGCACTGTTACACGAGTTACACACTAATTATATCATCGGGAGAGATTTTAACGCGAAGCACAATTTTTGGGGATCGCGAGTTACAAATAAGCGAGGTTTAATTCTGCAGGATGCAATCGCTAGGGTTCGCGCTACGGCGTCATTCATTGAGGAAAGCACACACATTCAAAACTCTGGTGCATCACCGGACGTGATTGATTTTTATGTTTCGAAAAACGAGCGTCTCTCGGAGTGTCAAGTGCTGGACTAGTAACTAGTTGTCCTCTGATCATTTGCCTGTGATTATTTACATGTATGCGACTATTAACCCATTACCACCCAATAAAAGTGCCAGTATCAATTTTAGCAACTATATAGATTATCTCAATGAAAATCACTGAAAATCCCGCTCAAAACACCAGCCTAAATTGATTCAGCTGTATCTGGTTTCAATAAATTACTCTAGGACGCGGCTAGAACTACGCACTCAACCCAAAGTTCCTTTCTCTTAAAAAACTCCTTACCTGCACAGATTGCCGACCTGTTGGAACACAAAAAACGCACGCTCAGATTGTGGAAAAAATACAGATTTCGCCCGAATAAAACAAAATTAAACTCACTGAATAAAGAGGTTAAAAAATACTTTAGGGATAAGGCGACCGAATCTCACGGGTGTAAACTACGAGCCCTCAACCCCGATGATGGGTCACTATTGACTCATATCAAATCCATCCTTAAAAAACGCCAAATCATCCCCCCGATTAAGAACAATGGTAAATGGATAACAGAAGGGCTAAGTAAGGCATACCACTTTGCCGATGTGTTCAAAAAACAATTTTCACCTAACTCTGGAAATTTTTCTCTTCAAAATCATAATGCTGATTTGAGGCCTGATGAGCGAATTTATTTTACGCCACAAGAAGTCAGACGCCAAATTAAAAGTCTTAAATCAGAAAAGGCTCCTGGACATGATAAAATCACTAAGCAATTACTATCGGGATCGCCAAGGAAGCCTCTGGTGCTCTTAGTTAATATCTATAACGCTATTTTGCGAGTTAGGCATTATCTCAAGTTGTGGAAGTTGGCTCATATAATTTTGGTTCCCAAGCTCTCTTCCACTGCCGATAGCATGAGCAATTATAGGCCTATTAGCTTACTGTCCATCATGTCGAAGGTATTCTAGCGACTTCTGTTGTCTACGCTGAAACCGACATTAGATGTTCTTATACCGGACTATCAGCTGGGTTTTAGGGACAAACACTCGGCAGTACTAGTCAACTACACCGGATAGTAAAATAACTCCAGAAAAATTTAAACTCTCGTCGAGAAACAATCAGCATCCATCTTGATACCGAAAAGGCATTCGACAAGCTGCAACATGAAAAGCTGATAGACATATTGAAGCCGCACCTACCTGGTAACCTAGTGTTATTAATACAAGATTATTTAGCTGATCGCACTTTCAAGGTTGGTATTGGCAATGCTCTTTCTACGGTCAGGCACATCAGGGCTGGGGTGCCGCAGGATAGTGTGTTGGGACCAAATCTGGGCGCAAGTGCTAAAAGCAATTTAAATTATATTCAGGTTTTTCAAAACCGTCAGTAATGATACCCTCCATAAGGACCTTCACGTTGAACATGTCAGTGAGATAATTCGACGGCACTCTGCGCAGTTGGCTACGACGATGAACAAGCAACAGAACCCCTTGATTAAAAGGGAATCGTCTCGAATTCCTCGCAAAACCCTAAAACGGAAATTCGTCACGGAACTTCATAATGGTACCGCTTTGCTGGACTAGATCGTGGTTGTGTTATTTTATTATATATAATACTACTATTTTGCTGTAAATTAATGTTGTTCATGTCACATTAACTGACCAATGTATAGTGTGATATTTTTGTTAAATCTTTGTAAATGACTATTTGAGTCAATAAACAATATTTAAAAAAAAACCAATGGCGGAAATTTTGTTTATTGACCACTCCTGAGAGGGGCTGAAAACTACAGAAGTCGCCTTTAAGAACTACTATCATCGCCTTCCAGAAAACATTTATGGGACTTAAGTATTCAAAATAAGTTATTGTATGGAATTTAATTAAAAAAAAACAGCATTCGAATCCCCATTTGGAACTGAACTGGTTGTTTTGGCTCACCCTGTAATTATGCCAAGATGTTATCGACAAATTAATAAGATTTGAAAGAATAAGAAAAGAAAAAAGTAGAAGAAGAAAGGAGCGTTGGATTTAAATTTTCATGTCAATTAATTGAAAGAGCGAAGCCTGATTTACCACTATGAAAAACTAAGATTTTCTGTATGACAGATTTATAAATCAATCACGGGCTTGTATGACTGACCTTGGCACTAGGGTCATAATAATCACGCCTAACAAGTTGCAGTTCCATTTTGTCCAGACAACTCCTTAAAATCTGATTGAGTAACATGGTGTAGTGGGCGTCTCCCGCATGGAGTTCCGCCGTCATCTTGATCAGTATCCTCACAACCGAGTCGTCCGTTGTGTTCTTAGAGATCAGCTCCAAACCCTATGCGGATAAATATTAAATTGAGACAAAGAAAACGTTAGGTAACTTTCATAGTACGAGTTAGTTATTCCAACTCAATGGTCTTCGGTGCCTCTAGGCGACAATCTGCGAGGACTTAGTTTGTTCAAGAATAACAGGGAATGTACTGTATAACAGAAATGTGAGTCCATCCATTTTTTCAAACAACTATATAATGTATAGTCAAACAACAACTATACATGTCATGTATTTTATATTTTTAGTTAGTAGTTTTAGTTAGTAGTAGGCCTAAAAAGGGTGTTTAAACAGAAATACCAAATTTGGTATTACTGACGTGTGACCTATAATTTCCTTTGGTAATAAGGACGCTGAATTGATTGATACTTGCCCCATTCGATTCAAGTCTATATTGAGCGAGTTGAGGATCAAAAACGGTCAAAATCGGCCGAAAAGAGAGAGAAAAAATTTTGAGAAGCTAAGTTGGAAGGAGAAACGCTGAACAAGTCAAATGACAACTAGTGTATTACAAGAACATGTAAAAAGCAAAACTGTAGACACCGACAAACAAGTTTTATAAAAGACTGTTAGTAACGTTGGAGTTACAAGAAAACAGTAAGTTGATGATGTCACTGCGTACGTTGCATCTTGTGTTTGTCAACTAGCGTAGCTATGAAGTCTTTTCTAAATCCCTTTTAGTCCGACAAATTATTTACAAAACCGGCCACTCGTTAGAATTCCCCGTCTCGCAAATCTTTTTCTAAGTATCCACCCCGAATTTGACTTCTTCTCCCACTCATTGTCACAGCTAAAATATTCTGTAGTTTCTTCACATGTTTCTATAACTTGATACAACCTGTATTTGCGTTCGGTTTTTCACACCCTAGTATTCTTGTGCTCTCTATTTCTTGTTATCTGTTATTGTTATTCTTGTCCTGCGTTTCGTTGTCATACCACTTTGATTATGTCTATCTAATTATGTCTATCTAATTATGTCTATCTAATTATTATGTCTATTCTACACTCTATTTAATTTGTACTTTTGATAATATGCTTGAAATTCGGCTCGCCCGTACTTTTTCAAATAAACAAATGAAGTTTCAAAAAAAAGAAAAAAAAGCAGTTTAAGTCGAAAGTCTTCACTTATTTCCTCCACTGTCTTCGCTCAATCTCTCCTTTTGAACGTGCGCTTGTGCCTCCCGCCATCAGTTCAACTTTCCATTTACCTATCGTTACCTACCATTTATTAACTGTCTATTTTCGTAACAAACGAAGTAAATTCATTGTGTCATTCGCCGGCACGGTAGATTCAAATTACACACAAAATATGGATAATCTAATGTAATGATGACAAATGACACGGAAATAAATATGAAATTCCCGGGAAAAAATACGAAATTCACGCATAATTCCCGGTTGCTGTCAACCTTGGTTACTGTGGTGCAAAGAATTTACCCTGAAAATTCTAATCGTACTCATACGTTACGTTCAGCAATAAATAGAGTGACGCCTACCGCCTTGAGCCGCTCCATCGTGAAGAGGACAGTCCCGTCGAATATGTACGCTTTTCCAAATGTATCCTTGTGATGGCGAAGAATGGCCTTTCTAACATGCGTAAACTCTACATCAGGATTGAAGTCCACCCTGTACTGATACAGAGACATATCCGCCCTCTTCACACATTTGAAATAGTTGGCTTGTATCTGGACCTTTTTCCCTTTGGTTCCTGAGGAAGGATAAGATTGTGTTACGGCAGTAAACAAACTCGTTTGGTTCATTCAAAAATTCGTACGATATCAACACGGGGGATTGATCAGGGAAAACAAATCCAGGAGATCACCCAGAATTGAATTGGTCAGTTAAAAAAGGTACATATTCCAAAAACCCAAACTTTTAGCAAGCAGAAAAACCTGGAAAATACTCCAGAATATGTCCCTTGTTCCAATCAATCAAATATTTCCTCGTTGTTATACTAGGTTTAGAGATTACGAATATGTTCCTTTTTACGCCCAACAGATAGTGGCTAGTCTATAGCACAAAATGGCTATCTCAAATCACTTTTTTTTTCATTTTTATTGAATGTGTACCAATTCAATTATGGGTCTCAAAACAAATATTAGGTACTTTATGGTTATTTTTTTTTGACTCGGTCGATGTAGATTTTTTTGGGATGAAGGACCTCACCAGTCGTTTTTCAAATCTCTGCTATAATTGCAATATTTCGGTGCCGTTTGATGGCTCACCCTCTTCAGGCATGGATGTCACCTGTTTGTACAATAATAACATCTTATCAACTTATACAAATACAAATTTGACTTATGGTAATGACTTAATGATTGGTTAACTTACTTGAGAATTCTATTTGACTAATGTCAGTTCGCTACTAATGATAGTAGTCACTATTGTGTCGCGGTCAACCAGGGGTATCCCTGACCAATATGGGATGAGTCTGGTCCATATTGGATATTCCAATAAACGTCTGAAATGAGGGGTTTGTTGAGGAGCGAAGAAAAAAGGAAATTTGTTTTGGTGAAATTCAAGTTAGGTTTATAGTGAGTGAAATCTGTGTTTACTTACATCAGTGTTGTGTAGATGGTTGTGAGTATTGCCGTTTTTTTAATAAAAAATACCAAAAAAAGACGTTGGATGAATGGATGAACAGCAGTGGAAGAAAGAACTTATTGCACATGGGAAGAAGCGGTTTGTTTGTAACCTGCTCAGGGGAAGGTTTTGTGTGTTGTTGTTGTTGTTATTAATATATGTCAGGGCTCACAGGTAACTCTAGTGTGTGGTTGTTGTGTTATTGTTGATATTGTGTCAGAGGCAACCCTAGGCGACCACAACACTTACATGATAGACTGAAAGGATGGTGTTCTTCTGGATGGATCATTAGTTAACAAAAATATAATAGATATCTTAAATATATACATAGGAAGTCATATATTTGTGAATACCGACTAGAGAATGGTTAAAAATATGTAGAAGTTAATTACATTTCCATGAAGTGGGAACTTAAAACAGTGAAATCTATTTACATGTCTATGAACTAGGTATTATTTACATCTTCACAGGGAAGAACCTGTTGTGAATTTGGTAGGTACCTTATCTCCTAGTTATCAGTCTGTGATACACTCTGGCTAATTGGTTGGTGTCTGAACGATAATTGATTGCTGTATCACGATTTTGTACTATCAATGCCATTTCTTTTACGTTCCTTTTTACGTATTGAGTTTCATACGTACAGATACTCCAATTGTCTATTTGGGGAATATGCTGGGTTTCAGCAACATGTTTGGTAAGGGCTGTTTTGGGTTCTGTTGAGTTGAGTACAGTCTGTGGGTCTCTTAGCGCTTTATTAACGTTGGACCTATGTCCAGACATTCGGTTTGAACCTAGTTGTTTGGTCTGGCCGTAATATGCTAGTCCGCACGAACTTTCACAGGGAATTTTGTATATGAGGTTGCTGCGGTCGTTTTGGTTAACTTTATCTTTAAGTTTGGAAAAATATTTTTTGTTGTTTGATTGGTTTCGATATGCAATTTTTATATTGGGATTATATGATTTGAGTTTCTTGCTAATCTGGTTGGAGAGTTGTCCAACATAGGTGAGTGCTCCAAATTGTACTGGTGGGGGTGGGTTATGAGTGGTGGTCTGAGATCGTGTGTTATGGGTGGTTGTGGGAGGTGGTGGAGGTGGCTGAGGTTGAGCGGGGGAAATGGTTAGGTTGAATTTTTCTGTAGCTCGATGGATGATTTTTTTGATCAGTTTATAGGGGTAACCATTAGCAGTTAGAATTATTTTTGCTTCTTCAATTTGGTTGTTGTGGAAAGAGGGATCAGATAACAAGAGCCGTCTTTGGAGTAGGTTATTTGCACAATTCATTTTATAATGGTGAGGTTGGTGAGATTGGAAATGTATAATTCGACCTGAATATGTACTTTTAGTAAAGTAGTCAGTGATTATTTTGTTTTGATCTTTGATCAATCTAATATCTAAAAATGGTAGAGAGTTATCAATCTCTTCTTCTTTGGTGAGTTCTATACCTGCGCATGCTTTGTTGAATTCTCTAAATAGTTTATCAATAGCTGTTTCTTTAATTAGTATAGCTGAGTCGTCTACATATTTCTTGATCCATAATATGTCTCTGGTGAACTTTTGTGTGACTTTGTTGAAAATGTGATCAAGTACTACCCTGGTTGACCGCGACACAATAGTGACTACTATCATTAGTAGCGAACTGACATTAGTCAAATAGAATTCTCAAGTAAGTTAACCAATCATTAAGTCATTACCATAAGTCAAATTTGTATTTGTATAAGTTGATAAGATGTTATTATTGTACAAACAGGTGACATCCATGCCTGAAGAGGGTGAGCCATCAAACGGCACCGAAATATTGCAATTATAGCAGAGATTTGAAAAACGACTGGTCCCAAAAAAACAAATATTAGGGGCATTGTGAATAATCCAGCAAAATCGATTTACCATGTTTGGACACCAATGCTGACGGCCGGAAGACATGAGTATCGTCGATATGCTTCTCCCTTTTTCCTCCTGTCAATGACTCGCCGCCGTTACCACCACGAGACACTTCCGTACTGCCTGATGAGGAGAGTTCACAATTAATACTACTAGAGATAAATATTGAATCCTAATATTCATTATACACCAATGAAAAGGTGTTTTTCCGGGTGAATAGGTGGGGTTTAAAAACAATTTGTCAGTATGCACGACTTATTAGGAGACCAAATGTGGGATTTGACCTTACTATACTTACTATACATGATACAGGGTCCGCCAATGAACTAGTACGTTTTTGAAATGGGTAGTACTCAGATAATTATTATTAACTATTATAGTTCAAACTCAGAGAGATTTCCGTCGACCATATGGAATCCCTAACCGTGGAGTGATCCCGAACCGCAACCTAATCCTAAGGTGGGTTAACAACTTCAAGGAAACTGGCAGTGTATTGAAAAGAAAAGGGGAGCAGCTCAAACAGCGCGAACGCCAGAGAATGTTGAGCGCGTCAGGGTGGCTGCCCTCCAGAGCCCCAACCGTTCCGTTCGGCATCGTGCAGCCAATTTGAACCTTTCGCAAACAACTGTGCATCGAATTTTGAAACTGGACTTACACTTCCGTATAAGATGGTGATGTGTCAGAAATAATTAGCGGGGGATCACAACCAGCGAAAAATGTTTTGTGAGAGGATGAAGTCAGTGTTTGACGACAATGAGAATGTCATCCTGACCACAAGTGATGAGGCCCATTATCACTTGAATGGATTTGTCAACAAGCAAAATTTCAGATATTGGGGGCTGGAAAATCCAAGAGAAATTCATGAAAGACCCCAATACAAAATGACATCATCACTGAGAACTCAACGCTGTGATCAGTGATGAGAACGAGGAAAGTTGTTATCGAGCAGATATGGAATTTGGAGGCTAGATATTGACAAAGAAGATATTGAGAGAAATGAGAGAATTATTAAGAATGATGAGATAGTACTAAGATCGTCACCAGAGCCATTGTTCACAGTGATCGTGAGCATAAACAATAACGGGTGTATGGTGGAGGAGCAGAAAGATGCAGTAGTGAACATCAATGTTGCTGAAGGCAAAAAAACCACAAAAAGAAGAAGCCTGATGATGAAGTTAGAGAAGACGAAGAGATTACGGAAGGGATGTTCAAGAAGCAAGGGGTGTTATTGCCAAATTACTAAACAGGAGAAGAAAAGCGAAGAGCGTTTGTGAAATTGATGATGTAGACCATATCAATGCAAGGGTGTATACCCTTAAACCAGTTACTAGATTTGGAAATATATTTTCCAAGGATGTCAAAGAATCAAAAACAATAACTCTTGAACAAATAGAAAAGGCTTTGCCAAACCCATGTATCCAATGAAAGATACGAGTTTCCCTGCCGACCTCTTGAGCGTCCAAAGTAACTTATTCGTTAGTTCCTGCGATAGTAAAACTGCTTTTTGAGCCAATTTTACCATGTAAGTTAACTGCCTGTTTAAAAAGTTTATGTATTTGAGCTATTTTTTAATGAAATACTTTTTACTATTAAATATTTGAAAAAATACACTTGATTATCCGCTTTAGGAACATATATATATTTTTCTATCCTCTACTGGTGCATTTTCGACTTGCCAAACAAACTAATTTTTCTAACCTTTAAGCATGTAGTTATTTAAATATTACATATTCATTAGATAGGGAATAAGTCTGGGGTACAGATGACGTTTGATTCAAGAATTTCACATAAAATTGTGATATTTTACGAGATGAAGAGTCGATTTTTTTCCTTGAACTATCCGCTACTGGTACCATTACCTTAAATCACTTCAGACACTGGGACGCATAACTCCTGAGATTTGCGATGCACTTTATGAAGTTTGGTCGTAAAAGGTGATAATAATGATCACCTTTTGTAATTATTATCACCGTTGTAGTTATTACAACCAAACGATGCCACCTCGAATCGGGAGGCTTAACCCAGCTGTGTTAGGGAGGTTTGACTCATCAAGTTTACATCATAACTTCATGAAAATTGTTGATAGTTTTGTTTGTTGGATAGCACATGGCCTCACATTGTGTTTGGTCCCGAAACTGGCCTACGATCTTGCTTTCAAAAACAGGAAGAAAAATCCGAATTCATGGTATGAAAAGAAAGCTATGGGTTTCTGGCTGCGTGAGTTTCTTGGCAGAAACAATAAAACTTTCTATCCAGAAGCTACCAGCCTGTTTTTCATATGCATTTTTGATGTTCCTAAGTAATGAGACTGTTTTATGTGATGACTAATTTGATAAAGACTGCTTTTGTATATCGTAGTTGGAAACTCTACCTGGCAAATTTTACAAGTTTAGGGAGGTTCAACCCAACCTTAGAAAGGTGTGGGTCAAACCTCCCAAAGGGTTTGACACCTATTCGAAAAACTATCCTAGCTACTTAAAATGAGCGTGATTTACTGGAATAACGATGCACGTTAACTTATACGGCGCAGAAAACCACAGGTTGGGTCAAACATCTACCACAAGAGTGTGGCCAGTGACACACAGAATTTTTTTGTTTTCGTACCTAAGAAAGACGTGGCCCTAGAAGAAAGAATTTGTTGGAAGAATTCGGACACAAAATTGTGGTTACTTGAGCGTGTAAGCAGATACTAAAGAAGAAACCGACTGAACTTGCAAGAGCATGACTCGACTGGAATTAATGCACTTCTCAAATGCAGAACAGTAACAATCAAGTATACGGATGATAACCAAGACTCACTTGCAGCAGCGCCACTATCCGAAGAAACACTTCCCTCCATCTGCTGCGGTGGAGGTGCACCTGATCCCCTCTCACGATCTCTTGCCGCCCAGCTCTGAGAACAATTTACAATCTATACTATCATCGTTTTTTAAGTCCTTAACACTTTTTTTTAAAGCATCCTAAAGCTCGAAAAATTACTGATGCTACGTGATGATGCAACATTTAAAAATAAACCCTCAGTAGTGATGGTGAACTTTATAGTGCAAATTAGCACAGTAAACACAATGTTAGAAATGGAATCCAGTTCGTACGGATTGCTGAGGAGGCCTTCTCTGCAGCTGCATTGGAGGCCCACTCTGCTGTTGGGTTTGAGCAGTCACTTTTGCTCGCCCTCCGGTTGGCCTCCCCCTGGGTCTGTCCATCTACAATAAAACAAATGATTGGGTTCAAAATTGAGCGACAAGCGGTATCAGTTTCCTCATTTATGGGATTTTCATGAGCAATATTGAAATATTTCACAAACCAAACAAAGAAATTCATCAATTCTATACGAATTGTCATCCAAAAAATTAACCTGTTTAAGGATCAACTTTAAAACTTTAACATTCAAATAAGTAACAATTTGGGGTTCTAAGACAAGGGGAATATAATACTGACTAGGTAGTAATATTCCGGAGCAACAAGAATGGGACTTCACGGTTTGGTCTACAGGTTTTGGATTAACAATAATTGTTAATTATTATCATATAATTATTATCATGAACGTTGTTCCTTGAAGAAAATCATGTTATCATAGTCTGATAATAGCCTTAGGTGGATTAAATTGAAATAATAACAAAATCGTGATTTCCAATTCTTTCAATCCAATTTCAATTTCTTTAGGTATAGATACCTCCAATTTCAATTTCTTTAGGTGTAGATCTACAGGTGTCCCACGAGTTGTCCCCCCCCCCCCCTCTTGAAATCATCCAAATGGAAAGTAAAAAAAAAAAAATTTTGTTGAATCTTCATATTTTTTTGCAAGGATCACAAATAACATATTTTCGCACCCCGCGCAACTGCCCAACCATGCGCAAGTGACAGTAACTTTCTTATTTTAAATGGGAACCCCAATTTTTTATTGCAGATTCGGATTATACCCAAAATGTCATGAAAATTTGATCCCTCAACCAGTTTTTTTGATTGCGCGTAACCGGTTCACCGAGCACGCAATGTTGCGCAACTCCAAAAATCTCAAATAGTGGATGATGGTGAACTCTAAAGAGTGGCACATGAATTTTCATTGTTTTTAACGCTGATTTACGTGATGCAATCCGTTTCTTGATTTGACTTAATTTTTGCGGAATAATGACCGAAATCCGAAATTTGTTTATTTCGCGTGAAAAAATCATCTTTTTTAGCGCGTGTGTTTGCACATGAAATTTCATAGGGGTTTTTTATTCTTGGATAATTTTCTATTTCCTTTTCCCTCCTCCTTTCTCAACCGGATCGGGAACCGGCTATGGTGGAGTTGAAAAGAAATAAAAACGAACACTTCCTTAAAAAAAATTAACAATTCTACCACCTGGTTGAGGGGAAAGAAAAGGAAAAAGTTCCAGTCATGCAGCATGGCTATAAGAGCGAATTTTCGAAGAAATAACCGCTTTTATGTAAAATGTGATGTTTTATGGGAGATCCCCCCCCCCCCATCATACCTAAAATTCCAAAAAACCCACCATCGTGTTCAGCATTAAAAAAAACCTTTAAATTGAGATGTCACTTGTCATACTGTTTCATTTTGGGAATTGATGGGTAGGTAATGCCCCCCCTCCCCCCCATCACTCCCCAAAACCCCCCTCAGGATATAGCTTTTTCAAAACTGAACACGATGATGAAGTCAGAATTGTGATATCTCTTTCCGAAAAGCATCCCAAGTAAAACCACGTTTCTTCATCTTCAAAATGCTCCAGTTTGGAAATGAAATGAGATATCGCAATTCTGACTTCACCATCGTGTTCAGCATGAAAAAACCTTTAAAATGAGGTGTCACATGTCCAACTGTTTCAAATTTGGACTTCATGGGTAATTTTCCCCCCCTTAAAACTCCCCTACACCCCCCTTAGAGTGGCCCGATTCTGCCCATCTTCGAACTTAGCCTGTCGATTGCCAAGACAGATTTTGTGTGCAAATTTGAACTTATTATCTCAATTCTATCGAGAGTTATCGTCTGGAATGACACATACATAAATACATAAATCCTGTTAAATACATAAATACATAAATATATACATATGATTTTTTGTGTCTTTTGGCAGTGAATTCAGGATGGTCTGAAACGGATTTTGGTATATAAATTTTGCGGAATTTCAAGTTTTAAAAATTTTGGACCGAGAACAATAGCTTCCTTTTCTTCGAAAATTCGCTAAAAAGGACTTCATAGTAGTTGCTCAAAATGCCCTCCTCCTTGCTGGAAGGAATTTTGTTAACCCTCCATCAAAATTTGTTGGTTTACGTTTCAAGATACGTAGATTCAGAAAATCGAATAAAAAAACTCTGCAAATTCTTGACACAACGGTTTATCATCTTCTTCGTGCAGATCACCCTTCTGTCTAGATCACTAGGCCTAAATGTCTAGATCCTAACTGTTAGATTAATTATTAAGTATTATGAATTATCACTAATTATTAATAATTTTATCAAGTACCTAGTGAAAATTATTATAATTTATTGTTAGGTATTAATAATTTGTATTTATCTATAATATAAAAATATAAAAAAAGAGGGAGAGGTTATAGTGTGGAGGGGGAGGTTATAGGGTCGAGGGGGTGGTTATAGGGTCGAGGGGGTGGTTATCATGACAACTGATAAGGTTCAGGTGGGCAGGTTGGGCGAGGGAGAGGTGGAGGGGGGGACAAGGTTTGATGACGTAATCGATGACGTCATCGTTTGAAAAGAGACTACAACGTTAGGAATTTAATTTAATTATTTAATTATTTTTTATGAACAACTCCTTATCACCAGGGTGACGGTTCTGTTCAGGAGAATTTTTAGCCACGACTATAAAATACGTAGGAACCAAAAACTGCCACATTACAAATCTTTATGACAGGACGAAGTCTGTCGGGTCCGCTAGTTATTAATAATAATTATTATTAATTATGATTAATTAATACGATATCCGGCTGTTGGAATCGACTGGGTTCCTTTGTGCAGAACCTGAATGATAGAGATGATGAATTAATTACAAATAAAATGTACCGATATAATTCTGGGGTTTTGGTTTTTATCTTCGATAATGAACTAATGGAATCGCCCAAAGAAAAACATTTTCTAAGCCCATTTCAAAATTTGTTGGTTTTATATTCGATTTTCTCCCTCAACATTTGTTGGTTTACGTTTCAAGATACGTAGATTCAGAAAATCGAATAAAAAACCAACAAATTTTGAAATGGGGTTAAAAAATGTTTTTCTTTGGGCGATTCCAATGGTTCATTATTGAAGATAAAAACCAAAACCCCAGAATTATATCGGTACATTTTATGTAATTAATTCATCATCTCTATCATTCAGGTTCTGCACAAAGGAACCCAGTCGATCCCAACAGCCGGATATCGTATTAAATTTTGATTGAACTTGACATTGACTTGAAATTTTAAATATAGGTCAGAACTGGATCACAATGCAATATTCACTTGGTTTGTATGACATGGTATGAGTATGGTATGGTATATTATTGTATGGTATTATTTGGTATAGTACAGTATGGTATGATATGAAAGAAATTCGTATGGTATTTTAAATTTAATTTGGATGATGTGCTGGAGTTTCATCTAACAGTTCGTTAATTAGATTAGGGTGATCTGCATAAAGAAGATAATAAACCGTTGTGTCATGAATTTGCAGAGTTTTTAGTATATAAAATGTATCATAAATAATATTTATGACACATTTTAGTTGTTGAAATATAAGGCCATATTATGGCTTCCGACCTTTTTTTCTCCATACCGAGCTATTTATATAAATGTTTTATGATTTTTGGCACAATCTCCGATAAACTACGGTTTTTAAGAAATGTTTGCCATATATCGATAGGTACATCAGCCGATATATCAGGTGCAGACAAGGCCAGAACAAAACTCTATATTTGTGTGAAAAACGTGACGCCCATCATCACCCGGAGTACTTCAAGGCTTACCACACCCCTTAGTGTATGAGGCCGTCGCAACCAATACTTGAAAAATTGTAAAAATCTGAGTTCATGTTTTTTTCCTTAGTTTGAATCCTATTAAAATGAAAATTATTAAAAACAACTAAATTATTAACGTTTTTCTTACCTTGGCCTTTAATGGGTTAACCCTCGAGCGCTGGTGAAGTTGAGAAGTGGAGGTGACAAAAAGCGGAGGTGACAGAAAGCGGAGGTGACGGAAAGCGGAGGTGACGGAAGGTTGTGGTGGCAAGGGGCGTAGGCGCACGGACCTCTGGCAACTGTGAGGACTGCAAGAGTGAGTGGAAGGGATCCCCAAAAGGCCTTAGGACCTCCGATGGCCCCTCCTGTGAAGGCCCCTCCACTTCTATGGGTGTCTACGGTAGATCGCCGACCAATCAGGACCTTCTACTCAATCGGACGATTCCAAAGAAATAAAATAGTTCCTCCTCACAACGAAAAGCAATGGATAAATCAAAGAATAAACCCAATAAATCACAAAAAAAAACAAAGCACTCGGTCGGTTTCATGTCAAGTTCTAAGACAATCAAGAAACACAAGGGATTGTGGAATTCTTATAATTTCTCCATTGACTTGATATTTGGGAGGTGAGGGGCGGAAAGTTACCGCCCGACAGCGTCTTTCAAAAATCTGAAGAACTATGAGGGGGAGCAATATAACATATTCCTTTATAATATACCTAATATTCATACATTATAATATATGTATATTATAATTATTATGAAGCACCCCTTTCCTCATTTTCGAATAGTTCATAGACCTCAAGTATTCAGGAACGTCCGTTAGTTCGATGGTTGAAGACTGTGTGAAGAAGTGTTCAATTAGCCTCCGGAAAAAAAACCTCAGAACAATTATCATCTTGACCCACGTGCAATTAATCAGGATTCGCACGTAGCCATTGATTTCCTTTTACACAAGGTGAATCCTATTTTGTTTAATTTCTGGTCCATATAATTACAACACTCGTGGTCAATAATTCACCAAGTTTGACGCGTATTTTCACAACGAAAAACAATGGATAAATCAAAGAATAAAACCAATAATAAATCAAAAAAAAAAAAAAAACAAAGCACTGTCGGTTTGATGTCAAGTTCTAAGAAAATTAAGAAACACAAGGGTTTGTGGAATTCTTATAAGTTCTCCATCGACTTGATATTTGGGAGGTGAGGGGCGGAAGGTTACCGCCCGACAGCGTCATTTCAAAAATCTGAAGAACTGTGAAGGGGAGCAATATAACATATAATATGAGGAATATGACATATTCCTTCATATAATGTACCTATGAATATTATATTATAATATTCATACATTATATGAAGCACCCCTTCCCTCATTTTCGAATATTTCATAGACCTCAAGTATTCCGGGACGTCCGTTAGTTGGATGGTTGAAGACTTAGCCTCCGTAAAAAAAGCCTCAGAACAATAATTATTCTCTTTCCTCTTCGTACCGGGCACATTCCATGATCACATGTTCCATATCCTCCAGTACGCCACATTCGGTGCAATACTGGTCGTCGGCGTGGTCGTAGAGGTACAGAGTTCGTCGAATATTTCCATGTCCAGTTCTTAAGCGCAAAAGTTGGGATAACTGCCTCCGTGATAAGTTCCAGGTTGAAAACCATGTTTTGCGACTTACTCGTGGCTGTACACAACTATGGAAATAACCTCATCGGAAAGCGATTAAGCGGAAAGCGAAATGGGATTAATATTAGGAGACCTCATCGGAGAGCGTTCACTAACGCAGATATTAAACAGTGAAATTAGAAGTGATTATGGACAAATCATACGTTTCCTGAATTCCATACATCTGACACTTTGAACATGTGAAATACTCTGTAGTTTATTTATTAGTAGTTTCTCTAAATTCTCTATTCAGTCGATTTTACTTACCTATATCTACAGTGACCATTTATTTACTCTCTTGACGTTGTATTTTTAACTTATGTATTCCATTGATTTCTATTTCTATTCCATTGATTCTCATGTATTCTTAATTTCTCAAGTGCCTGGTACACGTCGACCCAGGATTCAATCCCCAATGACTTCCCAAGACAATCATAATTCACCCTCTTTACTAGCTTCACTGGATTTGAGCGGTCCCTCCACACTTTGAGGCCTAATTGCAGGATGACACAGAAGTGATCTGTCGCATTCGTTTTCCACACTGTGGTTAAGGCTTGTAGTCCTTGAGACTACGAAAGAAGATATGATCAATTGTAGACTGGGATACTCCTGTGTCCCTCGTGGGTTCGTTGACACAAGAAATGAAGCCCCGCTCTGCCATGTTGTTGAGGTAATAGTGCTTTATGGGTTCCCTGCTATGCTCATGAATGTTGATGTTTAGGTCTACCATCACTATACAGATTCTATTTTGGTCAATTTCATCGAGAATATTCCCCAACTAATCGATAAACTCATATTATTGGGCGAGTGAAACATCTTGGCAAAGATAAATTCCAACAGCCGTAATCCCCCCCCCCCCCCCTGCCATTCAAAGTCAATGAGAACGCTAGAGCTATTACATATTTGAACTTCTGTACATTTGGCATTTTTGCATTCATCTTTGAGAAACATCACTGTTCCCGAACTTCTATTCACTACTTTCCCGCTACAATAACTATTATAGCCCAGAATGCTTTTTGAGATAACCCCGTCAGTAAGCCACCACAAATTTCGTTTTACATAAGCTAATGTTGGCAACAAACTCATCAAAATGTTTATAAATACTTCTAATATTAGTATTGATTACACTGAATCCCAAATTATTATTAAGTATAGTGTTAATGTCAACGTAACTTTCACAGCTTTGTTCTTCGACTTGAATAAAATCATCTAATATGTCCGATTGAGGTTAACAAGTCCATACTAGTATGATATAATCATTTGATTAGTTTGCTGCTACTAAATAGATTGTTTTTACAGCAGAGTTACCTCACTTTCCTCCTAGGATTTTCTTGTATCGAACTTCTTTCTCAGGCCATTCAGGTCGTGGAAGTCTCTGATGCGTATTGGACGTTCTCCTTCTGCTTTTCTGATGTTGACTCTGAAGTCCCGAATCCAGGTGTACTGAAATCTGATTTCCTTGGCGAGTTTCTTCGTCTCATATAACAGCGCAGCAATCTCACGAGGGGTGTGTTCTCCTATATAACAGCGGGCTTCTCCCCAATTCCTGTTCAACGATGATAGCTTTATCCCAGGACCATCATTTTGTAACTTCATGGCATTTTGATAGGCTTGGAAAATACGATCTCTATGGTGTCAGGTGAGAAATCTGCACACAACCGGCCCCGGCTTGTTGTCTTCCTTTGATGGAAGTCGGAAACCGAAGTTAATGTTCGATGTTCTCTTTTTCAACGTTGTCCTAGATAATCTTTCCAACCTGCTTAACGATTTCAAAAGCATCTTCATCTTTCGTTTTTGGGACACCATTTTTTTTTTTAATTGTTGTTGGCATTAACACATGTTATACAGCCATAGGGTGCTTCTATAATATCTACATTATTATATGGAATTCATAATTGTTATACATAAATATTACATTCTAGTATGTAATCATAAATAATTATATAATACAGTTTCTCGTTGATAGTAGACAACTGTAGTTCGTCGGAAAGTCCACTACCTTCGATAATTTCCTGAACATCTCGTCTCTTTCCAAGAAGAACAGCGGGCACATCATCACTAAATGTTCTAAAATACCACATGGGTCGCCACATCTGTCCGCCAGGTACCGTCTTTCTTAGGAACCGTGTGCAGAGGGCTGGACCATGGGCTGTTGGAAGGTCGACAAATCCCTTGTTCAAGCTTGTTCGGCCCGTGCTCATCGATGCCCGTGCTATGCCCTCTTTCTCCGGAGATAACTTCCGAGCTGATGGGTGACTTTTCCAATGGAATTTGGGTTTGTCAAATCGGGGCAGCGAGAAAGCAGTGCAAAATACGGATAGTAGTTAAGTGGCCCTACTGTAGAAATTCCAATGCATGAAACGTCTTGTATAATACCAGAGACATGGAGAGAGGTGCAATTGTCTACTAATCTCCGATCTTTGATGTCTACCAACAAGCCGAAATGGTGTAAAAAATCGGCCCCAGTAATCGCTTTGTCGACTGCAGCAATTGTAAAAGGCCATCGGAAAGAACGACGTAAACCAAAATCAAATTCTAAAATTTGACGCCCGTATGTGCTGATGGTCGTCCCATTGGCTGCATAAAGTTGGAACTCCCCAGATTTGGAGGAGGGATAACTGAAATGTCCGCACCACTGTCAACCAAAAATTGATACCCGGAAGCCCTATCTGCCACGAACAGGCGACGTTGTGTGAGGGTCGAAGCGTCCGCCGCCTGAAGCGACGACCCTGGAAGTTTACCGGAGAATCAGCGAAACGCTGTGACGCTGCGGGAGTGGATTTGGCTGAGAAGGTACAAGGTGTGATGCAGTTTACGCCCTATTCTTGTAATGGTGGTGGTATTTGTACACCCCCTCGTAGTGTGTCTGCGTCGAGCGTCTCGCTATCCGATTTGTTTGTACTGCTACTCCGACTAGTGCTAGGTTGGGAATGTGTTACAGCTCGGATAGTAGGAGGTGAAACGGAAAGGACCTCGTTAATTTTATCGGCCATAGTAGTGAGAAGATTAAGCTCGTCGGTGCTAGTAGTGAGAATCGCCTGAATCTGCGTGGGTAGGCGCTGTAGCCAGAGAGATTTAGGAAATGCGTCACTTACTTTTCCACCTGACAGATCTCTCATCTCGCGTAATAGCTGCGATGTTGTTTCTCCTCCGAGTCGGAATAGCGGTTTTCAAGTCGTCGTCTGAGGGTGGCATAAAGGTCCTGTGTTGTTGGTTGCAAGATGATGTCGCTAACGCACGCCAACACGTCGCTCTCGACAGCTCCAACTAACGTGTGGTACTTTGTGACGTCGCTGGTAATGCCCGAATTGAAAAATTGGGAGTCGAGTTGTTGGAACCAAAGTCTGGGGTTATCCTTCCAAAAAGGCGGGACCCTTATGGCTGCTCGACTGACTTGAAGTGACGGAACTGTCGGAGGTTGAGATTCGGACGAGGTTCGGGATTCCATATCGTTCCAAACGTTCGCTGTTACTCGATAACCTATTACCAAGGAATAACCTTATTAGCCATGCCTAGTATATGCCTCATATTAATATGTTATCGAGTAACAGCGAACGTCTGGTAATAGGTTGTGGTATTAGGTTATTAGGGTATTAGGGTAATAGGGTAATAGGTTACCGGCGATTATGAAATTTTCCGGCACCTAACTGGAAACCCAGTCCGCGTTGTGCGCTGGAGAGGTTCTCGAATCGCCCAAGTTCTCAAAACAGTTATTCCAGTAATAGGGTTTTTCTGGTATTAGGGTACTGGACAGTAATAGGTTTTTTAAGCGGTTAAAGGTTAAAGGCGAAGCGGTTGAAGCGGTACATATCCCCCACCCCTGGCATATTCGCAATCAGTATGAGATATCTTATAACTGACTCATATCCTAATACTGTTCTCAAGAAAAATCGATAACAAAAGGTGTCACTGCTGACACCTCGGTTCAAAAAGGGTTAATTGAGAGTGAAGCAGCTCTACTGCCCACCCACTTGGGAGGCGTATTTCCACCTTAAGTGATCGGTACATTTCCAATGAGTCAATCTAACTCAATTCTCTTCCTTAATCCGAACGGAATATAACAATTTTTTGACGTTTTTGAGTCGTTTTTGGTTTTCAGAAGGTCGATTTCGTCCTAAACGAACCCCTCAATTCGATTCAAATTTAACGATTTTCGAGTTTTTGAGACGTTTTCGAGTGGAATTTTGGAAATTTGGATTAATCAATCTAACTCAATTTTCTTCCTTAATCATCCGAATCAATTATAACAATTTTTCGAGTTTATGAGTCGTTCTTGGTCTTCAGAAGGTCGATTTCATCCTAAACGAAACCCTCGATTCGATTCAAATTCAACCTTTTTCGAGTTTCCGAGACGTTTTCGAGTCGAATTGTTATCGGTACACAGCACTCATTGATCACACTCATACGGTACCAATTCTGAGGACCGAGTTCCGATCTCAAACGGCTTTCAAACTTTCTGCTCTATTCTTCGATAGACTGGAACAGATTTTTTTCTAACGAACTGAAGTTGTGAAAAAAAGTTCAAGGATAATATTTATATTGATTTTCAAAATTTTCACGTCAAAAACCCGAAATGTACCTAACACTCAAATTGACATACTATATTTATACAGTAGTGAATTACCCTCAATATTTCAAATCTGTAGCATTAGTACAGCCTTGGGAAACGGGTTATTTGTGCCAAAAAATGAGTTTGCTAAAAGAGTAACTGTTCATCGGAAACGCAAATAAAACATGGATGATGTACCTATGTGAATTATATCAAATTTTCAGTCAAAAAACTTGAGTGATTTGTGAGATATTGCAAAAAACCACGCAAATTGAGTGGATTTTAATTAAAAAAACACAAACGGTGGGTACAGCTTTCGTACAAGTACGCAACCACGAGGGACATTTTATGTCTTTGCGCCCCAACCCATCAGAAACTTATATGAAGCTTGCATTCGTGTTGACAACATAAATTATTGAGAATGATCATTTGTGTGTAAACAATTATTTAAACAATCACGCTCATACCGCAGGTTGTCGGCCACGCACTCCGCAGTGGTTAACGTAATATGGTTAGGTAAATCGAGAGCTATCCAACGAGTGGTGAGCGATTTTTGTACGATGATAACTGGCGAAGATAAAGTTCCGTAGCAACGAATCGGTTGTAAGCGAAAATCATCAGAAACTCCGTTACATGTCCCGCGTTACATATCCCGCATTACATTTTCGAGTTTATGTGGCAAAGTAAAGACATAAAATGTCAAAAATGTGATTCAAATTGTTACAATGAAACGAGTATTAAACGTGTAGAAACGTACATGTGGACATGAACGTTTCTCTCTTGGTCGACATCAAAGGTTTATTATTGGATTTTATAAACCGTAAAGAGGAAAAATCCGAGTTCAACACCAAAACTTCCGGAGCAGCCTTTTGAAATTCCCAGCGGCAATGCCCCTTCACGAGCATGCGGTCGTTCGAGCCGAGTTTTTATTCCTATTACCCAGTGGTCAATCTTTTTCGAGGGATTCGGTCGAATATTCAGTTTTGTCACTAACTTTACAACTTTGCGCAGGTCCTTGTCGTTCGAGGGAGGAGCGACGATTTTTTTGTCCCGTCAAAGAACCTTTCGGTTATTCCTCATCCACTAAAGCGTTCGGCCGCCCTCAGTTAAATAAATGTATATGTTAAATAAAGGGAAAAAAATTTAAATAGAAAATAAAATAAAAAAATGAATACATTGTAAATAAGAAAAGAAAGAGATCCTAATTTGCAACTCTGGTGTAATTCTAACGGGCCTATGCCTATTATTATACCATAATTGGTATTATTTCTCGTAGCTAATAATAATGTAGACAATAATAATTTAATGTACCATATAAGTTTTATAATGTAACATGTTGTCTGAGTAACTGATCCAATAAAGCTCTTTCTCTCTCTCTCAGTTAATTATCTGCCGTCGTTTGCTTTTTCTGTCGTTGGGGTCGGTATTTTGTCTCAACAAATCACTGATAAGAAAACAAAATGTGAAGAGGTTGACGACTAGACGTTCGAGCTGCTCTCATCTATTTCTTCACTCATTGTCTTTGGCACTTTTGTCTTTGGGGTTCAAGTATTCTGGTGACATCAGCAACTATGATGGAATGTTGACAGACCAAGCTGATTTAATGGCCTCCGGCCGTTTTGAAAGAATAAACTGCTTTCAAGTGTTTCTCAAACCACTCTCTTACGACGGATGAGGGAAGTGTCTCACACTTGGTCGGAGTCAGGGAACAGTCACTATATTATATTATATTATATTTATCACTTGCGGCCTACGTTTCAAATTATTACTCATGATCCGAACTGGTCTATGTACTTTACAGTATTTGCAGTTGAACCCCAAATTGTCTTAATTTCGGACTTCTACAAAATAACGGTATCTCCACCGCAATGTTTGAGAGGTACCTACACGAATAGTAGTTCATGAAGCCTCGGTATGCCGGTAACAGCTATCATTGCATAAATACCCTTGAAAATAGGAGACTTATCACAGCAATTCCTTAAACCCCCCCCCCCCCCCCCCCCCCGAAAAACTCCTCAAAGCCTCCTTCAGCGTATTTTTCAACGCTGAACACGATGGTAAACTCAGAATTGTGATATTTCATTCCAGTATCAGATTAGAGCAGATGAATCATGAAGAACATTTCAAGTAGCAACCGTATTTCTTCATCGGTGTCACTTGCGAGACTGTTTTATTTTGGGAATTTATGGGTACCTAATCCCTTCCCCTCCTAAAACTCCCCAAACCCCCCTCAGCTTATAGATTTTTCCACGCTGAACATGATGGTGAAGTCAGAAATGCGAGATCTCATTTCGTTATCAGATTATAACAGACTAACCATGAAGTATCATCCACGTCTCTTCATCTTCAAAGTACTCCAATTTGTGAAAGGAACAAGATATCGCAATTCTGATTTCACCCACGTGTTCAGCCTAAAATTAGGTGTCACTTGTCAGAATGTATCATTTTGGGAATTGGCTTGATTCTGCCCATCTACGAACTAGTCTTTCGATATCTCAAATGGATTTTTTTGTGAATATTTGAACTTTTTATCTCAATTCTATCGAGATAATTTTTGGTGTCTTTTGGCAGTGGATTCAGCTACTGCTTGAATTCAGCTACCGTTTTTTGTGAATTAATAAAATCTCTTGCCATAAAGGTCCCTACTTCGATAAGTACTTCTCCGATCCATGACTACCGGACCCGTTTTATGATGGCAAGAAATGTTGTAAACCCACTCAGCTCGCCCATTCTCTAAACCTTTAGACCAGGGATGGCCAACTGGGATGCCCGAACAACTTTTTAAAAGTATTATGGTAGATATTTTCCAAGTATTTAGGTAGAGTCATTCAATAAACGACTTTTGGATTTTAATGAACTGCGACCACGTCTCTTCTTATTCAACAATCCCATGACATGTGACATTTCCCAGCAAGATGACGACCTACAGTTGGAGCTCTGTGATTTGCAAAGTGACCCAGTTTTCCAGAAAACACCAGAAACTGGTGTCGAATTCTGGAGTAGGCTGCCTGAGGACAAATATCCCAAACTACGTGATTTTGGTAAAAAAATTGTTTCAATGTTTGGAAGCACCTACATTTGTGAGAGCACTTTTTCCTCGATGAAATAATTGTCTGTAAGTCTGTTACGGTGAGTTGATTTTATAAATTATTTATAAAATCAACTCACCGTAACAGACTTACAGACAACCATCTTCAAGATTTGCTTAAAGTGGCCATCACCTCGACAAGAATTGATTTTGACAAACTTGTGAACGATTGTGCCCGCCCTCAGTGTTCTCACTAGTGGTTTTTTTTTTTTTTTTTTTCAGTAAAATTGTTGATTTTGTTCTGCTGAACTCTTGTATGATTAGTATATATTATTTCAACATTAAAGTATGTTCAATATCCATAGCATTTGTTTATACATTAATTTATATATCCTAAATTTCCCTTTAAGTTCTTGTGCGGCCCCTGCTTTTAGCGAAAGTATGGAAGTGGCCCTTTGGGCAAAAGAAGTTGGCCATCCCTGCTTTAGACCATTCTGTGAACTTGTTGATACATTATCGAAGAAAATACGGCTGGTGTCTACTACTGATGCACGGCAAATTCTGGAAATTTTCTAAAAGTCGACACCCCCTGTCAACTACTAAATATGAGCCGAAATTTGTGCCAGTAGTCGACGCCCTCCCCGTACCAATCAAAACATTATACGATACGCAGACTGAATAAACGTTGCCTAGAAGCAATAAACGACACAGAAATTTAGAAGCTGTCCGTTAATAAGAGAAAAATCCACTTAAATTCCCAGTCCGTCCTTAGCCAAAACGCCAACAATCAGCAGAGAAACGTGGTCAAATGAATGTTATCAACTTTGAGCGCTCAGGCGTCATTTTAACCTTCTGGTGGGCGCTCCGTCCCGAGCAGGCGCTACCAGAACTGAGGTCGGCCGCACGTTTTTTACGCAGTTACTCATAAAATTTATGAGTAACTGCGTAAAAAACGTGCGGCCGACCTCAGTTCTGGTAGCGCCTGCTCGGGACGGAGCGCCCACCAGAAGGTTAAAATGACGCCTGAGCGCTCAAAGTTGATAACATTCATTTGACCACGTTTCTCTGCTGATTGTTGGCGTTTTGGCTAAGGACGGACTGGGAATTTAAGTGGATTTTTCTCTTATTAACGGACAGCTTCTAAATTTCTGTGTCGTTTATTGCTTCTAGGCAACGTTTATTCAGTCTGCGTATCGTATAATGTTTTGATTGGTAAATGTTTTTCTATCCATAGTAACGTTTATTTAATAAACGTTACTATGGATAGAAAAAAGGATCTACGTAAACGTAAAAGCGTTATGTAATGTAAGTAATGTACTGACTCCTGAAAAAGCCGAAACCGGTTGAAAAATACATTCACCCGCAAGTTCATCGTATCTTCATCGATTCCTTTAGCATCCCTCTTCAGTCTCGCTCGTTCCTCTTTGATTTTCGCAGCCTCCTTCCTCATCTGTTTTTGATGCTCCTTCTGTTTTCTTTCTTGGTCCTTTCTGGTATTTTCCACTGCACCTACTTGTCCAGATAAATTGAATGAACGTAACGGCAGAAAAGGCAGTACCTAACCATTTCTCAACTTTATAATGCGTTCAATGCTCAATTATGATTGCCAAATAAACAAGGAACTAGTCAACAATGTATGTCTCGTAAGTTGTAAATCATGTTATGACTATTGTGATGTACCGTGTTTTTTTTCACAAATAAAAACTATCTATCTATCTATCTATAATTCGAGGTTAAATTACTACACAAACACTATTTAATTTTGCAATAATCGAGCGTATATTTTACATTTGATCCGTTGAAAAAGAATAGTTTGGAGAATATATCGGAATCGGCGAGTATATTTCAGGGCGATGGTAAAACTGTGTTACACTCGTAACACAGAGGAAAGGTTTCTGGCTGCGTTGGTTTCTTGGCAGAAACAATAAATGTGGCACAACCAGCCTGTGTTTTATGTGATGACTAATTTAATAAAGACGCGTCACATCGGCTCTGTATTCGTGAGAAATTCTCGTTGGCCTATTCAGTTGGTTTTTTGAGTGTGTGGATTCCTTGATCACCTCTCCATCGAGTTCGGTTTAGTTTTCGGGTGGCTGTGACTAATTGACGCCGCATTTCAATCTAAAAGTGATTAGCTGGGGCGCGACTGCGGTCAGTTAATAGTAACTACAACTGTTGTGGTGAGTCAGTGGTCGGAATCGAGTGCCGCTGGAGGGGAATCGAGTGCTGCTGGAGGGGAATCGAGTGCTGCTGGAGGGGGATCGTGTGCACGTAGAGGATAAGGCTGTGGATTCGCTACTTGGGCGTTTCGCCTTTGATTGGACCTGTCTCTTCTTTTTTTTTATTCATTTATTTACAGAGACCATTGTATGTACAATATTCCTCATTGACAATGTAACCTCACACACTTATTATTTCACTGTATTTGTTCGGGATGTCAGCATGGTGGCATTCTGTTTTAGTGGAAAGCAACAGAAATGTCAAAATTGTAAATAGTAATTTTCACAAATCATGTGTTGATCATGTCTAGGATGTGGCGCGGGTGGATGAGTCGTCTGTACGTCGGAGGCTGTAGGCTTTGTGCTACTAATGAATTTGAGTGACTAGCATATCTTCGATCAAACTTGGACAAATCTCCAATTAGGATTTCTGAAGGTGATTCCAGCCGACGGTCGTGTGGTAGGGTTTTGTTCTGCTGCTGCTCGATTCTTCGGAACTGGGACTTTGAGTGCCCCATAATACACTGGAGACCAAAAAAACCGGCGCAGTTGAATTGTTGTCGAAGAGTCAAGTTTAAATCGATAACAGTTGGGTTTGAGTCAATAGTAAGGTCAGTAACAAGGTTAACAGAGATTACGTGCAGAGGTCCATCCCTGTTTGTCCTCAACTATCCAGTTTTTTCCTGTAATGCTCTCTTGAATTCACGATAGAAGCCTACAGAAGTCTGCTGATGTTAATCTTCACTCCAGAGTCCGTGCTTTAGGTCCTCTACTCACCCCAGCACACCGAACGGCTCGTCTTCAATTTGCTGGAGATCACGCTGCTTGGACTGAGCTGCTTGGGTTTGCAGCAGGATCCGTCGCCCTTGGACGCCCTGATGCCGGTCTTCTGGTGTAGCTACCAGTTTCACGGTTTCCTGTAGGCTTCTATCGTGAATTCAAGAGAGCATTACAGGAAAAAACTGGATAGTTAAGGAAAAACAGGGATGGACCTCTGCACGTAATTTCTGTTAACCTTGTTATTGACCTTACTATTGACTCTAACCCAACTGTTATCGATTTAAACTTGACTCTTCGACAAAAATTCAACTGCGCCGGTTTTTTTGGTCTCCAGTGTATAATATAGCATATTATGCTGACAGCGTACGTCCTGATGGGCCTGATCATTGTTTTGAATATGATTATTTTATTTTGCAATGAGACGTTGTTGTTATTGAGAAGGGAATTTAGTTGTTTGGTCCGGTTTCTTAAGCGGGTGAGTATTTCTGTGACGTGATGTTGAAAAGTGAGACGCCGATCAAGGACGACTCCAAGGTACTTGTGGTGGGTTTTATTGGGGATCAACTGTTGTGAGAAGTGCATGGTAGGTGTCGAGAAGTTTCTTTTATATGTGTAGGTCACTATGCATGATTTGTTTGGGTTGATTTTCACGCGCCACTTGGTGCACCATCGACCGAGTCATTCCAAAAGTTCCTGGAGTCGTTGAGTGGCAGTTTCTGATTCTGAGGAAGATACGGCGTATACTAAATCATCTGCATATCGCTCATATACTTGGAAAACCGTGTATGTCTGGAGAGATCAACTTTTCAGGAGACAAGAAAAACGTGTACAGAGAAAAACTCTTAAGTTTATCACCTCATATGACAAACCTCGTAAGTCTACCTACGTCCGTGATTTTCGTTAGTTTTATGAAATACTGAGGTGAATTTCACCTTGCCAGCACCGCTATTCATATAGTACAAGCCCAGCCTAACAAAAACGAAAGATGAATAATGATAAAACAACTTACTTTTCCGGAAAAGAGACGAGGGGCACATCGGAACACCAGACACAGACTTACAAGGTTTTCCATCTTTTCTGAATGGTTCCAGACTTACAGGTTCTGTCAACCGCCAATTGCGGGGAAACAGATTGGCCGATATGGAGGAAACTTCGCATGAAGGTGCGGCCTGAAATTGACTACTAGCTTATAAGGTATATAGCTTATAGTTCAAGGAGTTCACGTAAATGTCTCCGAAAGTACGGCCAGGAAACTGCCGGAAAACAGAAAGCTGCAGAACTGTCCGAAAATATTCCCCGTTTCCACTCCGAAAACTGTCCGAATGTCTGCTCGGGGCAATGAACCCCTGAGTGGGTCCCTTCTAAAGTCACTGTCTAATCCGTCTTTGTAAGGCCTCTTCTTCCATCACTAGAGGGAAGCCTATATATGGCCATTCTCGCACAGGGTACCCTTTTTGAGTTACTTTCTAATCCGTTATTATAACGGCAACCACTCTGTGACCAACATAATTTAAATTTATCGAGCATATAAATGTATAAAACCGCGGTTTTCCAAATAAATGCATATTCTAGTGGTTTTCGTCTAAATAGTTCGTTTTTCTTCAAATTTCCCCCGAATTCGGGCCCTGACGGTCCATAAGGTTCGAAAAAAGAAATGATTGAAAAGCGTACGCATGTACGTACATCTGGGGCCAATAATAGAACATCAGGTTGCCATTCACGCACCCAATACAGTGGCCTTCGAGGGTTGCAGGTTTCAATCCTCTGCCGGAGGAAACAGCGACTCGTAAGCTGTTGTATTCATCCTTCCTCTTTGAAAGGGGGTTGTGAGTTATTTTAGTGGCGTCCCTATTTTGTAAACCAGTATTGTTTACTTGGCTTTTACTTTGGCTTTTTTTTTTTTGTACATCGCGAAATCTAAAGCTGCTTTTGAAATGACGGACATGGTGCCATCCTTGACTTTCATAAAAGCCTACATGACCATCATTCCTGAGGTCATCCTAAAGTTGGAATCGCGAG